>OX104071.1:48826305-48964159 GCA_944474145.2 Dicrocoelium dendriticum
TGCCACCAAACGCAAGGTGCGGCAAACCGTCGTCACCCGTCAGACCTGACAAAATATGTTCTGTTCCGTTGTCTCTTTCTGATATGTAGCTAAGCGTGAAATCGTATTTTGTAAGCGCAGCACTCCCATAGCCAACTTGCTTCTAGGTTCCCTGGAGGGCATTATTCATTGCAACGGTTTGTGATCTCTTTGACGTAAAAGTTTAAGCATAAATTAACACAGCTACTTGTTCAGCGTCTTAACAAATGCTGGACGCTCATTCTCTACAATTGAATACTTGCGTTTAGATAGCGTTAGCATTATGTTTACGTACTTAATGGTCCCCTGCTTTTGCTTTAACACCGTAACGATCCCAAAGTCACTTAAGTCTGTTTGTTATCTTGAACTGTTCTCCGGCGATCAGCAAGTGCAACGTAAGATTCTGCTTTCTAGTTTCTTTGTAAACGTCGCCAAGCTCTCGCTGTGATTCTAACGTTTATGAGAGTTTCTTCTACTCCCTTAATATCTTAAACAAATGGGACACCAAACCGTTAAAATTCCTAGCAAATTTACTGTAGCATCTGGCACGGCAACAGTGCTTTAAAACAAGGGTTCGAAGTTGGAACTGAGGTGCCACGAATTATCAAAATTTTCTCCGGCATCCGGTTCAGCTCATCTTGATCCCCTTTGTGACCAAACAGTAACACGGATGTTTTTCCTTTTTGAGTTCTAAGAAATCTTATCTGCAATCCCGTCAGTTGGATAATCTGCAACGTTGCGTCTAAATGACGGCAGCATTCTATTTCCGAATCACTTTCTGACAATGTGGTCACCATACAAAACCATAATCTCTACCCTTTCCTGTAGGCGAAGCTTCAAACGTCGGAAAGTGATCGGGGCAAAAGATAATCCAAAAGGCATCCATTAACTTGCTACTGCTACTAGCCAACTATAATCGCGGTCAGCACTCGTTGCTAATGTCTGTTGACCAGCTGCCCGTAGCCAGCTATCAACCCATTGTCGTAAGTATATCTTTTAATTCCGCAGTTTGTCAAAGATCTCCGCGACTAATCGCAATGAAACAGAACGACCCAGTGAAATTTTGTTCAGATTATTTCAAACAAAATGGCATTTTCTTTTGGCTTTATTCACCAAAACGGCTAGGGAGTTATACGGGCTGTGAGCTGTTATATTACAGCAGCATTCAGCATCTGTTGGACCTGCCTTCAAATGGATTTGTATGCTTCTGTGTCCATATAGCCGATGTACTGCCGCGAAAGATGAACTGTGCGTTCAAGCCAATAACGAAACCCGTAGTGGATGTTAACGTCCGTGACAGGAAATTGCTATTTGCTGACAAGCGATTGCAGGGGCGAAATCCTGTGTAAAACGGAAATGATTGAGCACACCCGTTAGATCCTTCTCTACTAGTGAGGGGTATAAACCTGTATTTCTTCACCAGCGTTTTTCGTTCACAGTCGATAAGGGCCACATTGTTTTGAGGAAAGAAACCCCAAAAACTGTGCATTTTGATTTCGGCGACAAGATGAAGAGATGTTTGAATTTATAATACCCGATACCAGACAAGTGATCCGGCATGCCATTCTGGCCCATATTGTAGCCACCGACCGCCTTCAATACCATGGAACATAATTAAGCTTTCAATCTAGCTCGATGGATGATCCGAGATACCGCAGTTCTTGTACCATTTTAATACCTCACTGCTTATCCACCCATCTCTAACATCGTTTAGATCGCACTTTGTTAAGTGACCAAAATATGCACCCTCCAAAACGAGAACAATAATGTATGTAACGTTTAGTTGGTACAAAGTGTGCAGTGCACCCTGTCGGGTATTGCCGGTTCCAGCGTCATTGTACTCCACAAATGAAGAATTGCCCAATTTGCCGCTTCCTCTGACTGGTGCTTCAATGTGCTCCGATATCTTGCGTAATCTGCTTCAACTTCTCTTTTAATCTGTCTAATCGCCCGCTGAGGATTTTATCTTCAATGTTCAATGCTGCGGCTGGCTCTTGTGCCAACACACTTGTCACTCGAGCAACTTCCATCACTCACGTTGTCTGGATTGCGTTCACAATCCACAAAACTATCCGCCATCGTTGGTGGTAGGTCTACCTTCATAAGCTGTTCGAATAACAGTTGCTGTTTTGTCGCGTCTTCTCAAGCTGCAAGCGATCGGTATACAAGAAAGCGAGATAAACCGCAAATAGGACCGGATTCGATTTTATTCCAAGTAAGGCCGCCATGAATCGTCCCACCATATCGTGGCGGTCAGCCGAATTGGCATAAAACGCGATCAGCGCCTCCTTCGTGGCGACCCATTTCTATATGTCTTATCCTCCTCTTGCGGCCTCCAGGATCGCCTGCGCCCGTAAATTGGACTCTGAAGCGCCACGAGCTACACCCGCTCCCGCTTCAACCGCACTGCTTCCGCGACATCTACCAAGTAAGACAGGAATCTTCGTACATCCCCCTCTTAAAATGGCTCCGGTCAGGGGACCTTTATCCTTCTAATCTCGGCTGGTCACGCCACCAAATGTGGAGGAGACAGGGCGGTGCCAACGACTAGTATATTGGACAGCGAATGTATACAGCGTACACTATTGCTAACATAGAACAGTCGGACTCATGTGAGCACATACTTTGTGATGCCATTTGATTTTGCGTTGCGCAATTTGCTATTGGCAGCATGCCATGACGGTACGGTGGAGGTACAACGCTACAGAAATCGCCATTTTCAGGGCTGGTTGTATTACTCACTGCGCACGCGTAGTCCGTGGTAATCCATTGTTCGATGCGTACATCGTGCTGGCTGGATTCATAATAGTACTCATTAGTAGTGAACAACAAGTTCACAAATTAACGAGGGGCCACGAGGTACATGAGTAAGCGGAGACGTTGCCTAGATGGACAGGATTTATGGGAATGTTGGGACTTGCGTTACTTGAAACATTCGCGAATTCACTGCGACTGCTATCCACAAACACCTATCATGCTGGTTTTTTACGGCTGTTGTTCCTCCCCTTACAGGTACAGTTCTGGCGGTACTTCGGCTCCATTTGTGGACACATATTCCACTCCAAATCATGCTGTATTAGAACAATGAAAGAACGGATTTGTCACAGGCGAAAATATTTAACAAATTCTGCAGGTAAAGTGTGTAAGCCAAATGTAATATTGTCAAGTGTACATTGACGAGTATCGATAGACTCACCTGCTGTCTTCAATGTGCACTTCATGCCTTGTTCCAAGTACTTGGGTTTAAATAATTTACTCTAGTTGGTTTAATGTGCCGGCCAGTTTCATATGGAATTTGAGTAACATAGATGACTAAATGACAGAATGTAGACGAATCTTCGAACATTGGACACGCGCTAGACGAATAAGTTCTGGCTGCATTTTAATCCATTTGCCAACGAAAATATTTTGGTGTTGCACCTAAGTGTTGGGACTGTTTCTAAAAATCTAAGCGTGGGTGGTTGATACCTAGAAAGGTGGAGTCATCAATTTAAGATCACTACACAGACGACGTTATCATTTATTAAAATATTGAAAGATATTCACTTTAACAGCCAGGCGGACGAAAGATGCTCTTAACAATTGTAGTCGGTTTATGTTTTGGAGCCTTTCGAGGGACGTGATCATGTAGTAAACGGGTGAATCCCAATCTAGCTGGTGTATTCCCCATGTGACTTTAGAGAAACTTTAGAATTTGCAAAATGAAGATTAAATCAAACTGTCAACTGCCCTCCTTCAAAGAACATGCCTTAACCAGCACTATCCGCTGCATTTTCGGCACTAACAGAGCAACCATATTTGAGCATACCGCGAGCAATTTTATGTGAAGTGCATTGCAAAGCTTGTTCTCTTATCTGTTGTGGTGTTTGTTCAGTACTTCCATATGGCCGTTTTGAACTCGAGCATGTTTTAGCTTACCACTCGTAGGCGCAGTTCGAGCATTGATTGCTAATTTTACTCCGGTGAAAATGCTTTGCTCTAGACAACAATATATATATATATATACAGCAGATTCTTTGATGTGATTTATCAGTGCACAAAGGTAGAACAATAAATTACTGGATGCATAATAGGTTTTAGTTTTTACAATAAAATAAACAATCCGTTTTCTCGAGGTACACCAGACCAGCGATCACGCAGATTTGCATGCGCTCAAACCATTTGGGAAAGTAGTGTACCCATGCTGAAGTGGGTAAATCTTCGAGCAGCTCATTTAATAGGCATCTACGGTGGATTCTGGAGAATTGTAGCGGATTCCCCTTATCATGAGCTTGACGTCTGGAAATACGAGATTGTCAAATGGAGCCAGGTCGGGGTTGTATAATGGATTGCCACCTCCTGCATGCATTCTCTAGCCAGAGAAAGTACAACTACATGAGATTTCTATGCAGATGTTTGCCATAGTGCAGCAACGTCCTTCCTACTCCAGTTTTTATAGGCGCATGGCTGCAGGTTCCACAGCTTGTGACAGATGGAGTGTGGCATTTCAGTCTCCGGTGGGTTTGCGTTGCCATTCAAGCGGTACAGTAGCCATATGACAGTTAAACACAGCCGTGATATGCTTGTCTACACTGCGCTGAAGCTGAAGTTTCTGAGACAATAACTCAGGAAAGGTCGTGCACTGAATGGATTTCCGCTTATTCTCCTGGTCGAAACTCTACACCCAAGTCTCATCACTACCGAAGAGCGCCCAAACAGCGTTGGTGCGTCCACCACCAAAACCAGAAAGCATGGTGTGGCCCTAATTCATTCGAAATGCTTTTTGGTCCTCGCTGAACTGATGGGGTATCTAGCGTGCACAAAGTTTCTTAGGTTCGAGTTTCTCACGTTATATGGCGCGAATCGCTTTTGAGGAGATCCCGATGGCTCTTCCCGGCTTTCTTACAGTCAACCGCATGTCCTTCTGTTGCATCCCTTATCCAACTGCAGCGTTGTCTGCAGTTGTGTTCTCCACAGTTCGACCACAACTTATCTCATCATCCAGAGATCAACTGCCAGATGGGAATTTCGTAAACCACTTAAATATGGTGGTTCTTGAAAGCGCATCATTACCAAAAGCAGCACTAAACCGTACAACACTGGCGCTATTTTTAACCACATCAGTCGTTTTAGAAATGTAACGCTCTTTAGTCACATCGACCGAGTTCTACACTTACCATCAGACTCTTCCGAGCCCTGGGCGGGCTGGTGTTATAGGTCACTGTGAGTTGAAATCACTTGACAACGTTAAGCATGGATTACAGTTCAGATTTGTCTCGCAGGGCACCTGCGTCTAATTTGTGTACTGCGTATCCGAAAACGAATTTCTCTGCGCTTTGATGGATTTATCACGCTATAGAGCGCATTTCTTACGCTTCATGGCTTATGGAGCTTTCTTCTGTCAACTTCATCACAGCATAGTTACCGTACTCTACCACAAAATGGATTTACTAACCTTATTCAATACACCATCATACGTGGAAATAGTCCCTACGATTCAAGGCTGTTTCCGACGGCTCTCATGCTTAAGTTCATACGCACAATAGTATTTCTCAATTGTTATTTGTGTAACATCGTTCGACGCAGAATTATCGAGACTCTATAACGAGCGAAGCTATTGCATTATGGTTCCCTTCAAGAAAGAAGTGGGGGAATTTGTCCATTATATTGTTAAGGTACACATAATTTGCCATCCGTTTCAGAAACAGGTTCCTGCTCAGTCAAAGTGGACATGTATCGACTCAGACTAATCAATTATGAGTGCTTATCTGACCATCGATTGCCGCCGAGCGACTGCGCTATGACGCAATACAAATAATGCAAATCGCAATCGCGCTAAAAGAAACCTTCGTTAAAACACTGTAGTAGGGCTAATTGGTAGTTCCTACTGCAGACAAGGGACGGATGTCAGTAAAAAATGACAAGGCAGACTGTATAGACTAAGCAAAACATATACCGAACAATGCGATAACCTACAAAGTAGGCACAGTAAGAATTTGGGCACGCTTATTTGGTCGCTTCTTATTGTTTGCATATATCTTCATAAATAGATCCCTGGCTAGCAGAGCCGAAATCTACGGGCCCAGAGACTAATAAATTGTGCTTGTTTACCTGACCGGCGACTGCACCGAGACTTCGTGTATCCTAGACGCGTGTTGCACCCTCCCATCGACATGGACCTTGAAATATTGGACGGCTGATTGGCCTCACAACCATGCGACGCCAAACATGACACATGATCAATAAACACGGCCCAAATGAATGGTAACTTGGGCTGATTTGGTGGTGTCTAAAGCATGTGCTGACTTGTTTAATTGCATTAAAACCTTATGCTCTAATGTACTGGGTTACGTACACTTAAAACTAGAGAGCGTGGCAGCAAAACATAAAGCGGATTTTCGCCATGTATGCAATCCATCTCAGCAGTACGTTATTTATTTGCTTTATTAGAAGGTTGCAAATGTGCCACAAGCTATTTAGCAACTGGTGAACGTATGGGATGCATCAGTGAAAGTAAAAGAAGTTAGACTTTTTTCAACGAGCACCCTAAAAATTACTCATTCACTCCAAATAAGAGAGTCATGCGTCCTAAACTCTCCTCAGCATCACAGTCTCCAATGGTCCAAACTTTTGCCTTCTCCTAAGTAGACAAATCATCTACAGCTTGCTCACTGCTACTTTTACCAAGTGAAAAACACCAGCAACTCAACCTGCACACTTAAGATCCAACGCTATAATCAGTAAACAGTAGAAATAACTGAGAACATACTCATCGGTTGCATGTGGGATCAAGTGGGAAACGACAATTCTGACTGCATTTACCAGACTTGGCAAATTTAGGTGCCCCGGCATGGATCGCTACCACGGTCTTACTTATAAATCTACTGGAAACAACAGAACCTAATGTTCTTAGTTCGATGACCAAAAAAATAACCTTAATGACATACTTATTTTGTGCGCTAAGGTTTGCGAATCCAAAATCCTAAACAAATAAGGGGAAAGCTGCTAAACGATCGGAAACAGTGTGATTATTACATTAGCATCGCTATCGGCATCCTTGTTGACTCCACCACAGTGAGACGAAGTACTTGTCCCCCAAACTCATTGCACCATGGTAAGCTTCGAGTAAGTCGAGCAACAATACCTTCCGCGGAAGCCTTTCTGCTCTCTGTACATCCACTCCGCAATGTATCCAGCAGAATTCGCATACTAACGGATATCCCGTGAAAGGAACGTTTGAATTATTTAAAAACAAGTAGGGATATTGAAAGCGCAATAAGAAAGCCATCAATGTTTATAGGGTCCGCACGTCCCTAGATTTCACTTCCTACGAAACTCAGGCGCTTAACGTGGAGCAGTGATAATGCACCCGTGATACAGTTCTTCAAAAAGGTATCGTTGCTTTATCATTGACAAGGTTTCCCGTGCCAATGAAAAAAAATCTTGCGATCATTGTATGATAACATTGGTTTACAGTCTCTAAAAAGGACACAGACATTTCTGGACTATTAGGTTAAATTCATCAACAGGCTAACAACACTTATTCGACTGAAATAAACAGGAACACTACCATGTATTGTGAATACACAATGGATCTCATGTTCACCAGCGAATAACATATAATCAAAACGGCATAGATAGATAGCTCTATTGGCTGTAGTGATATTGTAACCTACTTGTTTAGCTACATCTATTCTGCAGCTTGTTTCAAAGAAAATGTAGACAGTTTTAGCTAATTGACGATTTTGACCATCTTATGACACATATTAATGCTACCAACATTACAATTCTAGCAAAACTATACCCTGATGTTGCCTAGTAAAATTTTGTCAATAATTCAGTAAGCTGATTACGACTCTCCGGAAGACCAGGCTCTCGCAGGTGATGGGAACAAAACATTCAGTTGTCCAACGATATATGCTGGGCTAAAAATCGTAACTTTACAAGACCCAAATTATAGAAAATGCAAACGAAACGTAAAATCAAAGTTGTGCCAACTTGGAATGTGAATCATCAGTAACAGAGAAAGTTGCATTTTCATACTGCTGTGTACCGTTCAGCGCTAATTTGAAAATCTAGCATTTACTCGAATGTCCCGCAGCCGAGTGCGTTCAACACATAGGTCGGGAGTGCATTCCAATAGCACATTCACTAAGAGAGTAAAAATACTTCGTGCAATCAATATGGAAATGCTGTGTTACTAGTTTCAGTTATTGGCCACAACATGGTTTGCAAGGGGTTAGGGCCGGCAATAATTTACCTAGACGTTCGCCTGCAGTTAGTATTCGGTACGTAAAAATGAGATCCCAGCGAAGCCTTCAGTGTTTAAAGGAGAAGTCACAGAGTAAACGAACGCGCGGTTTGTAACTGAGACCGGATTGCCCACTTGCTGATTTGGTGACTCTACTTTGGGGTTGCGCCAAGTGACGAATATCACCTTTCAATTATGGGCGCCATTCTTGAACCACATATTCAATGTCCGGAAGTAGATAAGTATTGACAAACAGTAGTACTAGCCGTCGCTCAAATGTGGCGGAAACGCCACAAAAGCCTCAGGTTCAAGTACGTGACATCCACTGCCTTCTAACATTGGAGCGAATTGCGAAGAGTTCCTTGAAATATGATGCTAAAATCTTGTTCACTAGTCATCTGTTGCACAAGGTGTTGTCTCAGAAGATATGTGTTGCGGAAGCTGCTAAGCCCTCGTCAGCAGGCGAAACTTTGCAGAATTCAGTAGATGCTGGTACTTTCTGTCTATTTGTAAACCCAGTCCAGTTCGTTTTGGAGATAAGATAATTCGGAAGCTGAGAGAATTGTTCTCTATATTTTATCATCATCTGTAAATATCTACAACCGGGATAAAATATTTTCCATGAGTTCATGTATGTAAATTAAACACAGTTGCCGAACGAGGATGGATCCTTGTGGTGCACCACTGGATCCGTACAGGCTTTCTGAGTGAGTGGTGAATATTCTGGCCTCGATGGTTCTGCCTAGTAGACCATCTACCATCCATGTGAGCACGGAAAGTTTGAAAATGTAGGCAGCAGCCTGCTGAAGGAGAACGAAGTTATTGACCTTGTCGAATGCCTAAGTAAGCTCTAAGTAAACACATATATGGAAAAGTCTTCATGAGCTATCGTGGTCTATTAATCCCGAACAAAATACATATTATTGAAGTAAAATCGTGTGGGTCTAAAGCCACGTAGGGCATCGGAAATTATCGGACAACTTTCAAAATATCGCTTCCGTTCTTCTGTGATTACCGATTCAATCAAGTTGGATAAAACAGGTATGGAAGTAATTTGTCGGTAGTTAGCAGGACCCGATCGTTTACCTACTTTGTATATTGAACTGATTATTCCAAGTTTCCACTCAGATGGGAGTGTATAGCAGTCAAACAGATCCTGGCAAAAGCTGCAATAATTACTGTTAGTTAGAGGCTAAGTGTTTGTTTACCTTTGAGCGGATCCAGTCAAAACCAAGGGCACGGTTCTCCGGGATAGACTGTAATTTGTTCACAATAGCCTCTGGATTAACCGTGACACTATATAAGCCGTGGACATTTGCTGCCATAGCAATGAGGATAGACAATACCGTGTTGCGATGGTATGCGTGCCTCAGTGATCCATTGAGCTATGCTGGGTGGTGCTTTTTTGCAATTTCAAATACACTAATACCAGACTGGTCAATGGTTAGAGGCCAGGCAATCTTAGCCTCTTGGTCCTCACGTTTTGGGGTTGGAATGTACTCGTCACCTTATTCCTTAAAACGGACTCCTTGTAACCCTCACCAAAACTGTTGTCTCGTGGTCGCGTTGTTAAACCACAGGTTTTAGTTGAGAACCCTATTGCCTATTCCTGGGCAACCTGACAGTATCCTTACCATGCAATACAGTGCATATTTCTTCAAACAGTATCCTGATGTTCCGACTTTCGCAGAATATACTAAAAGGCGCCCAAACCTTTGCACCGAGCAGGGTGGATAAGTATTTGAATGCTAATGATCAAGCCTTTCAATCTTCATATTCATCATCTTGCGCTTTTTCAACTTTATAGCTGCGTTCCAAATGCAAATTTACACTCGTCCCATTTATCAACCCCCAATTTGTGGCCCTCCCCAAACATGTCTTGCTAGGTGTTTATTATCTAGTTTCAACCCTCTTGAGACGCGGGGCACCATTCATGTCCTGTCGACAAACCCAAGTCCAACCAAGCGGTCCACATCAGTTTATCGGCTTCCATTTGAAGCCGTCGATCCTGCTTCAGATTGGCATGCCTCAATGCACACACATTGCTTCAGATCGGTCAACAAGCAGCACTTGCCCGAACTATAGAAACCCTCGTCATCGATATCAGCTGCTTACCGGAGACCCGCCTGCAAGACTCGAGCTCTGTGTTCAATTTGCCATTTCATTCCGGTGACCCTAGCAGTATTTGCTCATTGTGCCTATCCTGTGAAGATGCAGCTCCGAGCACCGGCCAAGCTGGTGTTAATATACCTCTGAATCCCCGGGCTAAAGCTGCTCTGGTTGAATGGATTCCAATCAGTAGCCGGATGTGTGCGGTACGTTTGGCTGGTTCGTTCAAAGCCTTGAAGTCGGCGGTACTATTAGATGTCCATTAATCATCGCTGCCTACGCGCCCATTATTTCTAGCGACGCTTCGTTAAAAAACCACTTATATGGTCGACTGACCGAGCTCCTTTGCCAAAGGATAAGCAAGGACACTGTTTTTCTGGGGGGGATCTGAACGCATAAGTTAGAAATTTATCTACTGATGAACTGCATCTAAGCTGTCAACACGGTGTAGGCTCCCGTAATGATAACGGTGAGTGTTTACTTCATTTGTGTGAAAATGCCCGCTTATTTCTTGCGAGCACTAACTTCCGACCCAGCACCCACCGGACGGTGACTTGACGCCCATCAGCCTCGAACCAGCATTGGGCACAGATCGATCACATTGCTATCAGTTATCGATGGAGTGGCTGTGTCCATAACTGTCTCTAGAGTTGGAGCACATGTGTGGATACCGACCATGCACTGGCGACTATGCACTGACGAAGCCAGCTGTTTGAATGCGTATCGAAATACGCTGACATGCAGCTGAGTAAACACTCACTGGAGACAACCGAACGTCACTAGTCGCATGTTCACCAGACATTACTAACAGAAGTAAATCCTCATGTGGCAAGTCTAATAGCCAACAAGAACATATTGTCTTTTCGCAGTCTCTGGAAAATATCCATGCTAGCCGGTATCTTCCGGCTGGAAACACACACAAGGAATCTGGTAAAGAGCTCTGGGCCAAACAATGTGCTAGCCCGTATAAAGACCGCGAATCCTGGTGGTCTCCCAATGCGTCAGAGTTGGAAGTGGCCCCTGCCCTCGGTAATCATCGAGAGTTACTTAGTCTGATACGCTAAACAATAAGCAGGATACTTGCGGTTATTGAAACAAGTTATGATGAGATTGGACATCCTATCCACAATGTATCAAAACGTTTGGAGCGTTGGGCTGAACATTCTGCAAAAGAATTCAATCGATGGAAATTGTTCGATTCCTCACCGAGCAGTAATCGCTCTACTCACTGGGCTGAGCATTTGGATCCGCCCTCTCGCTCAGAAGTCAAACGTGAGATCGGACTCTTTAAGTTGAACAAAACCGCGGGACCAGTTGGTCAACGTCCAGCTATCTTCAACTTCGGGCGTCTTGCTTCGATGATAATTTATACGGTGGGAGCAGGAAATTGTCACAACCGACTGGAGCCGCTCCGCTATTATTCCCATCTTCAAGGGGGACATACCTTTAGAATGGGGCTAACCTAGATGAACCAGTCTTATCCCCATCACCCACAAATTACTTGCCTCTGTCATCCTTCTCTGACGGATAGGCGCTCTTGAAAGCCAGCTTCATGAGGAGCAAGCCGGATTTCGTCGGCGTCATGGCTGCATCGACCATATCTACACTGCGTCAATTGTTGGAGCACTGCATACCTGATGAATGCCCAACATTGTCGTGTTCCTCGACTACAACGGTCTTTGATTCGGTGGATCGATGTGCCTTTCGGAACGTCTACTCGGGAAAGATACGCTTGAGAAATATCTAAACATTATTCGAGCATTATACGCGCGTAGCAAGGCCACTGAGGCCCTCGGCAAGCTGTCGCCGCCCTTCAATATCTCCAGCGGTGTGAAAAAAGCATGCTCGTTTTTACCCTTCCTCTTCAACTTCGCTATACATGCATTCACGCAGATAACGTTTTCACTACACGAATTAGAAGTTGTAGAGTTACTCCCAGAAAATCGACTTCTTAACTTTGAGTATACAGACGATATTGCCCTCAACTTTGACGGCTCCCACACATGCCAAGCTGCACTGAACAGATTAGCGCAGGCTGTCAGTCGCTTCGAGCTTTGCTTTGCACTGACGAATTAAAAAGCTTTCCTCCAAGTTTGGTAGGTTTCACCTCCTGCGCAAAACCTTGATGGGGATCAGCTAGAAGTCGATCAGAAACTCAACTACCTGAGAATTTGCATCAGGGCCGTTTGGATCGAAGATGAGTTTACCAGCAGTATAGGAAAACCTGGAGGTGCTTTTGCTTGTCTTTATGACCTACGGCGGCGGCACGACATCACTCGCCCTGAAGGGTAGCGTGTACAATGCAGCGGTACGTTCGAACTTGCTGGACGGTTACGAAATCTAGACCCTTAGGTCAGTAGACATAAAGAGGGTAGTTACGTTTGGCTATCAGTGCCTTCGCAGTTACGCTCATATCTGGTGGGAATATCGGGTGAGCTTCGAGCGTGTTGACGCTTTGATTACGTCACAGGAAAGGAAATCAACCGCTAAACACCGTTATTTCACTCATCAGGCTCAGATAGCTCGACCACGTGTTACGCATGCCGGCCCACTGACTCCCGTGATGTGCGTTGTTTTCTCGCCGGGTGTGGATGGAAGAGGAGGACAGATGGCCAAGTGATGAACTGGCTGAGCGTAAGCAGGGCTTTACCTAGAAGCTGTCCTCTGTTGAAGCGCCACGGCTCCCTTGTTCGGGTCCAAAAGACGATGAACACGTTTGGTTAGGTACACTATGAGCCGAGTTCGGTGACATTCCTACTGTGAGTTACTTTGTTCCTCCCCATCCGTTTTAGCATTTCCTCCAACCATCATCCCTGTAAGCAGCATAATAATATTTTTTTGACTCGTAGATCGCTTCTATCTTTCCGGAACGATTTTCACCCTTTGTTGGTAGCCCAGCTGGCCTGCAACTGTTGTATTTATTTGCTTTTTCTTTTACGTATTGCGGCACAATAGCTGAGATGTTTCACACCTCTAGCTAACGTGGAAAGCGGTGTTGATGGACATTTTTGAGAGTTCTTAGAGCAATGTTTTCATGCTTTTTGTGGCCACTGTGCCAAACGACAGGAGCAGAGCGTTCGTGGTGTCCACAACATTACTGGTTAATTCACTGACGGCCTTGAGTATTTGTATTTCAGTTATAACCATTAGTTCCAGTCACACACCATTACAGCAGTTTGTTGTCACTCACAAACCTGAGAAACATGGTCTTCTGTCATTAGTATCTGTCTGCTCCAATGAGTGACATATAGTAATTGCTATGTTATAATTGTGCCATGGGGTATCACATGTGCTTAGCAAATGTTTCCCGCAAACATCCACCTTAATTTTATCCAATTATGTGTTCCGCTTAGGATTCAACTTTTAGTGTGGCACTGCACCCGTGATGACAAAACTTTTGAGGCCGCTTATATGACCAAGTAAATTTTATCCTTCCATTCATTTCATGCCTCGTTGGCTGAAATTTGCGTCTGTACTGCCCAGTCAGCTGCAATGGTTAGATTTTAAGGCTTGGTATAGACAGGAATATTTCTGTAGGATTCGCGTTTTTTATCAACAATAATGGCGTAACGCACGCAAGCAAATGATAAGCCTGCATGGTTGTCATTGCGTAGTGTATGTTCGGGTGCAATTAACACAACCATCAACTTTCATCTTTTAGGATTATATCCAATAGTGATGACTTGTTTGAACCTCGTTGTCTGGTTGGTCGATGTACACGGTTAAACAAAACTGTCACACCCAAGAAGAGATTCGCTTTATAGTTTTGCCCACTAGGAGAAACTTGGTCTATTGAAGCTACGTTGGAATCACCAAATATGAGGTAATGAAAATATTTATTGATAATGCGTAGCGGAGTGCATTTAGGAGAAGTCATCACAATATGTGGAGGAGTTCGGTTGCCCGTAGACGACGTCTAATATCCACAAATCACGCGTACTTTTGCTGATTGACCAGCTTGAACTGCCAGTTGCAGTCAGCAAAATTATGCATCGGGAAGAACAATAGGACGTGTGGTAAGGGCCTCATATATAAGGTAATCACAATAATAAACAGCGGCACCACCACCGCGAGGTCCACCATCATTTCGGATGAATGACATCTCACTGAGTTCCATTTTTAATCTAGGTCGTAGTTTGAGATCTTAGTTTCCGTCACTGCAATCGTGTCCGACTTCTTTTCTAATGTTCCTGGTGCGCTTCTGGCAGCTTAGTGTACAGGCCTTGAGCGTTGGTGTTACACCATTCTATTTGTTGACGAATTAGGAGCTCGGTTCGCTGCGGGTGACCAGCACAAATTTCGCGTGTCGACTGACCATTTGTAAAGCGTTGGTTTCTACATTTTAGGTGAGAATAACCAATAATGACTCAGCTCTTACTGTGGTCTGTAATGCTTGAACAAATGGTTTTAGGGTTACCTCTGGTGGCTAACATCCCTGTTATCATGTCAAGCTTGGATTGCCGTTTTTATCATTTCGGGCGTAGCCAAGGTAACTTTTCAAATCGCTAGCCTGCCTCGGTGAATGTTTGGTGAGGTAACTTGACGTGTGAGGTCAAACGCGGTGACGTTTTGTATGTTATATTGCTCTGTGGTTTATCTGCACTCTTCTATGTCATGCCTTTGTCGTTCACTGGTATCATCATGCTTAATTCCTATACATCATAAAGCAGTAGCACTTTCTTCCTCTCATTTTGACGTAACACGTTCGGGTTAGTTTTCTGCTTATGTTCTTCTGCCCATTGCTTATCCGGAGAAATGCAAGCACTGACAGAGAAGTTAAGTACAATGTGGCCTGCTAAGAGAAGATCCTCCAGTTCTAGTGTGTTGCCAAACGTTATTTAAATTAACCGAGGTTACCCAGCTAAGGATGGCGGTGGTCGTGCGATTTGTGTGTAACTCGAGAAGTTTTGCAGCGTTGCGTAGGACTTGTGCGACCGTTTAACCGGCTGTTGTTTGTTACTAATTGTTTTTGCGTTTCGTGTTCAGATATTTTCTGCTCAATACCGTGATCATTGCCTTTTACACTATTGAAGTAAAAGCAAACGGTGCACACTTTATCGTAAGCGTTTTTGATACAATTTAATTTTGGGACTATCCGAAAGTACGTAAAAGAACCACAACCTATCCATCCATAGGCTGCTCCTTCAGTTACGTTTATGGTTAACACTTGGTGCGTAGTAAAAATTGACACAGAACGAACACGTGATTTTCGCTCTGACCTGTTCCCCGCTTGACAGAGGTACGATTTTCCTTGTGTCTGTCGTTCACTAGACCTTTTTTCAGCCAACTTAAACCATAACGTCTTCAAATTTCTCCCTGTGGAAATTATGTTCCTTTATAGATCTTTCTAGACGGTCCATAACGCCTTCAAATTTAATGAAGAAGCTACCATTGACCCCAATTGCTAGGGCCAATTACACGAACAAATTCAAATTAGGAAATATCATCCCACTCTGGGTTCAACTGTAAAATTGTATGTTTATTTGTGATTCGCCACGCAACGAAAAGCACCTTATTTTTACAAGTGCGCCCGGTGGATTCAGCTTGACAGGTTAATGGAATATCTTGTTAGATTTGTGGAGGAACGTGAAAGTGTTGAGGAGAAATTTGAAGGAGCTATGTATACAAGTTCTATAAGGTAAGGATTTCCGGTCGACCAACTCCTCCGATCCATGCCTCAATGGTCATGATGCACTTTTAGGTTGCGCTAGTCATGCCGTTTGTGCTGTCTCATATGTCCACTCCGGTCAGTGGGAAACGTGTCGGTGTTTTATCGGGGGCGTGTCAATAAGCGTACTGGTGTCCGCAACCACACAGGATTTGTGCAGTCAAACACATATATTAATGCAGTGGTAAAGGTGAAAGGAAAAAAGAAGCCTGTAGATACGGCATAACATATATATTGGCTCCCAGTCTTAAAGAAGTTCTTGCGAATGTCGTCTCAAAGTTGCTTATGAAACTCAAACAAGAATTTTCACACGTTGATTTTATTGAATTGGCATCCGAAGCTGTCGTTTGTGGTGTCAGATGTGTCGTTGGACTTGGTACGGAAATAAAGATTCCGTTGGATAGAGCACCGTGATCCGAATCGAGGAGCATATATTCAAAATGTGGTACAAGAATCTGAAGAAATACGTCTTAGTTAGTGCTAAACGTGAATTGTACGACGGGCACCGGAAGTGCTAGGTAACAAGAGATTTACTGTAGCAAAAATATAAGAAGCCACTAGGTGCTTAAATATGGAAACCCTAATAACCAACGGAATCATTGCGTGAATCTTGCAAGAGATGATGCACCAAAGTAGAAACAGGATAACGCCGAGAAATTCTGTTCAAACCCCAGGCTATTTTACAGGCACTTAAATCGATTCCATAAGTTGCAGCTACTTGTTCTTATCCTCCAAAAACAATGTGGACCAGCACATATTTCAACAAGAACACTCAAAGCGTAATTTCTACAATTCTTCCAAAAATTTACCATGTACAGCTAGTTTGACCATGATGTTCACGCAACTTTTGCTACGGCCAGAAATTAGTCGTATCCCGTTTAGTGCCACATGTGCTTTAGAAATGCTACTTTTCTAGCGTGAGCATACCTTTCATGCTGCTGATAATATCCGCCCAAATTTGCTGAAGTTAACTGCCAGGAATTCAGCGGATCCGGTAGCTTAGTTCTTCTGAAGACGTCTCGATGAGATGCGATTTCCAGCGACGCTGGAGCATGGAATAATCACTGCCTTTAAGAAAGGCGGCAGTCCCTCAGTTCCGGCCAACAATCTATCGAGAAAACTTCATTTTGTGCTGTTCTTATTCATTGATGAAATTATATCCGAGAAGCCTAAGTTTCATGGAAGGACAACACATCATAACACTGAGGAAACATGGATCCTGCCAGAGCCGCCGCTGCACCACAAAACTGCGACTTGTTCACTCCAGTTTGTGGGAAACCATTGACACTGGGGTAGACGATGTTGCAGTGTACTCGAGCAGATTAAACGGGTTAGCACAATAAGAACACCAATTCATTCACAACTAACAACCCAATGGTACTATGTCTCATGCCTGCCATTTCTATCTGATGATAGAAATAACACCGAAACAAATCAGGAGTGCAGCGTTTTCATGATAGAAACACCAAATTCGCTGCTACTTCATCAGCTACTTTCATAATGACCAAATGGACAAGGTTCACTTTAATGGGAACCGCGGTCCACTTTGAAATTGCGCCTCTCCATCCATCTACAAAACATGCGATTTAAATTGAATTTGCAATATATTATTAACTGTTGTACCAAACCTTGCCGGTGGTGACCCGGTGGGTTAGGGGTTAGCGGTCACAAAAAACACCCAAATTGTCCAGGGATCCATGCCTGCTATTTCGAGCTGAGGAGAGGAGATAACCACGAAACGCGCCATGGAGTGTATTGGTTTCAAGCGGGCAACACCCAATTTGCTGCTGCTTCATCAGCTACGGTCCAAGTGATCGAATGGCTAATCTTCGCTTCAGTGGGAATCGCGATCCACTTTGAGATTGCGTGTCGCAATGCATCTACGCAACCTGTACTTCAAATTGACTTTCCAATCTGTCATAAACCTTTGTGCCCAGCTTTGCTCGTCGCGACCCGGTGGCTTAGGGGTAGCGAACACAACTGGCATTTTACTTGTCCCAGCACAATTCCTGTTGTTCCATGTTGGGAGAGCAAATAACCTCGAAATGCGTTATGAAGTTTAGTGTTTTCAGGAGCGCAACACCCAATTCGCTGATGCATCCTCAGCTACAATTATAACCACCGAAAGCCCTAGGTTAATTTTCAACGGAATCGCCATCTACTCTGAGGTTGCGCTACGCAATTCTTCCATACAACGTGTGCTGCAAATTGACTTGGCAATCTCTCATTAACCGTTGTTCCATGCTTTGCCTGTCGTGACCCCGGTGGTCTAGGGTTAGCGGTCACAAATATATCCCATTGGTCCCGGGTTCGGTGCCTTCCATCTCCATCTGGTAGGAAGAAATAACCTCAAAACGTGCCATGGGGTGCAATGGTTTAATGCGGGTACCACAAAATTTGCTGCTGATTTTTCAGCTACGTTGCTTTTGATGGAATAACCAAGATTCACTTCAATGGAAATCGCGGTCCACTTTGAGATTGCGCGTCGCAATCCTTCCACACAACGTTACTTCAAATTGATTTTGCACTCTGTCATTAACCGTTGTGCAAATATTTGTTCTTCGTGACCCGGTGGCTTAGTGGTAGCGGTCGAAATTTACATAACAATGTCCCGGGTTGGACGCCTGCTATCTCTATCTGATGCGAGGAAATAACCTCGAAAAGCGTCAAGGATTGCAGTGCTTTCAGGCGGGCGACACGAAATTCGCTGCTGATTTATCATCTAGGGTGCTAATGATCGAATGGCCAAGTTTCACATCAATGGGAATCACTGTACACTGAAATTGTGCTGCGCAATCCTTCCGCACAACGTGTGCTTCAGAATGACGTTGCAATCTGTCGTTAACCGTTGTGCTAATGGTTGCCCGTCGTGAACCGGTGGCTTAGGGTTTGCGGTCTCAACTAACATCCTAGTTGTCCCGTTATCGATGTCTTCTTTCTAAAACTGACGAGAGGATATAACCTCGAAACGTGTCATTGGGTGCAGCGATTTCTTGCGGGTAACACAAAATTCGACGCTGCTTCATCAGCTACGGTCTAGATTTTGAATGGCTAAGGTTCAATTCAATGGGATTCGCGGTGCAATTTGAGAATGTGCTACGCAATCCTTCCACACAACGTGTTCTTCAAATTGACTTTGTCATCTGTCATTAATCGTTGTGCGAACCTTTACCCGTCGAAACCCGGTCTCTTAGGGGTAACGGTCATAACTAACATCCAATTTTCCCTGGTTTTATGCCTGCAATCTCTTTCTGGTGAGTGTCATTGACCTCAAAACAAGTCATAGGGTGTACTGCTTTCTGGCGGACGACACCCAACTCGCTGTTTCTTCAACAGCAACAGTCCTAGCGATCGAATGTCCAAGGATCTTTTCCCAGAAAATCGCGGTACACTTTGAGACTGAGCTTGCATTCTTTCTACAAAACGTGCGATTTAAATTGAGGTTGCAACCTGTCATTAACCATTGTGCCGATCGTTGACCGTCGTGACCCGGTGGCTTAGGGGTAGCGGTTACAATTAACATCCCAATGGACCCGGGTTCGATTCCCGACATCTCTACCTGATGAGCAAAAATAACCTCGAAACGCGTCATGGAGTTCGATGTTTTCAAGCTGTCAACACACACTTCGCTTCTGCTTCATCAGCTACCGTTCTAATTATCGAAATGTTTGACAAATTGTTGGTAGTATTGCATTGGTAGGATTCTGTCAGTTTGCCCTGGCCTAGACAGGAGAACGATAAGTATTCTAAAAAACAAAGCCATTGGTTCAAAAACCTGACCGCAAGGCAGCGGGTTTGTCCTTGGACTACAAGGAGTTCGTATTAAAGAATAAGATGCCACCCTCATTCCAACCCGCAAACCTGGACGACCAGGCGGCTGAGATTTTCTGACATCTAACCTTTGACCAATGTGGCATGAGTGACTCTGAATGTGAAAAAGCACCACCCAGCCTAGCTCAATGGATCGTCAAGGCACACAAACCATCGCACCACGGTAAATTCCAGCCTCGTTCATGCACCAGACTCCGATAGCTGGACCACGTGTTGCGCATGTCAGCCCAACAGCTTCCACGATGTGGGTTGACTTGGTACAGTGGAATGAAGGCCCTCGCTTCGGAGCTGGCCTTGGTTGGAGCGTCACGGCTCCCAGGTTGGGATCCAAAAGACGGTGAACACGTTTGGCTGGATACACTTACTGACATGGCAAGCAGACGACTTCAGTGGCGTTCCTGTTGTGAGTTTCTTTGTTCCTCCCCATCCCTTATAGACTCGCCCTCCACCTAAGATCTCATTTCAAGCGTAATACCAAATAATTTTTATGTTGCCTATTAGCCGGCTGGTAACTTATCGGAACGATGCCTATCTGTTGCTTGTAGCTCAACTGGCATGCAACTGTTGCATGTATTTCCATTTACCTTAGGTTTTGCGTCATATTAGCTGAGGCGCTTCCTACTCTAGCTGAAGTGTATATTGATGAATGATGGTGATGGAATGGCCATGATTCATTTCAGTGAAAATCGCGGTCCAATTTTAGATCGCGGGTCGCAATAATTCCACAAAACGTCTACTTCAAATTCAGTTTGCTACCTGTCATTAACCGTTGTGTCCAGCTTTGCCCGTCGTGACACGGTGACTGAGTTTTAGCGGTCATAACTAACATCCAGATGGTCCAGGGTTCGATGCCTGCTAAATCTATTTGATGAGAGGAAATAACCGTGATTTGCGTCATGGTGTGCAGTGGCTTCAGGCGGGTAGCACCTATTTCACTGGTGCTTCAATATCTACGGTCCTAGTGATCGAATGGCCAAGGTTCACTTCTATGGGAATTGCTGTCCACTTTGTGATTGCGCGTCCCAACAATTCAAAAAAACTTGTGTTTCAAACTGACTTTGCAATCTGTTATTAAACGTTGCTCCATTCTTTGCCCGTCGTGACCCGGTGGCTTAGTAATACCGGTCACAACTAACTTCCCAATTTTCGAGAGTTGGCTGAGCGCTATCTTTGTTTAATTAGAAGTAATAACCTCGAAACGCGTCATGGAGTCCAAACTTTTCAGGCGGGCAACAACAAATTTGCTGCTACTTCAACAGCTAAATACCTAACGTTCGAATGACAAAGGTTTACTTCACTTGGAATCGCGGTCCACTTTGAGATTGCGGATCGCAATACTTCCACAGCGTTTGTGCTACATATTGACTTCGCAATCCGTCTTTAACCGTTGTGGTAATCTTTGTCCGTCCAGACCCGGTAGCTTAGGGTTTGCGGTCACAAATAACATCCCAATATTCCCCGATTCACAAATCTGCTGCTAGCAAGATCGAGTTGGACCAAATTAATTGACAGCGGTGCAGGAGTGGACGTGGTCTACCTAGATTTCTCAAAGGCCTTCGATTGACTAGACCATGGAATCCTGATCTGCAAACTTCAGAGCTTCGGCATTGGTGATCCGCTCCTAGGATGGATCACAAGCTTTCTTCTCCACCGGAGCTTAGAGGTAAGAGTGTGTGGGTCCGTGTCCCACTCAATCCAAGTTGAATGTCGTGTACCACAAGGATCGGTACTGGGCCACGATTTTTATGAAGTATATTGGCGACATAACGGCCCTCATTCTTTCCAACTGCCTACGCTATGCCGACGACATCAAGGTCTGGAGAGCGATCATTACCCCAGACGACTCCGCTATACTTCAAGAGGATCTGGATAAGGTGTATGCCTGGTCAGCTCAGAACCAACTCCCAATCAACACAGAAAAGTGCATAGTATTACACTTACGTCACCAATCAGCATTTTTCTATAAACTAGGTGACCATGTGCTTCACACAACTGCTAAGGAAAAGGATTTAGGAGTCTTGATTCAGTCCGACCTTGGTTGTTCAGCCCAGGCAAAGAAAGCATCGTACGCGAACATTCGAAATTTGGGCAGTCTCCGGCTCACATTTGGACGCTTCGATCCATCCGTTTTTCACCAACTTTATGTGCATACATACGACCACACGTGGAGTATGCAATACAAGTCTGGCAGCCGTGGCTGAGGAAAGACCTCTCTGATTTAGAGAAACCTCAACGACGCGCAACGAAGAACGTGAAAGGTTTAGGCCAGTTACGCTACGAAGACAGACTGAGATTGCTCGAGATATTTAGTGGTCAATATCAACGACTACGGGGAGATTTGATTTTGGCTTATCAGATTCTGACAGACCCCGGTCATACCTGGCGCCATCTGCTGGAGCTCAGTAACAACAACAATCTGAGAGGCCATCATCTGAAGCTGGCAGTGCACTACAGCCGTTTGGAATGTCGACGGAATTTCTTTTCCGTGCGTGTTTGCCAAGCCTGGAATGCTCTCCCAGAATCTGTAGTTAGTGTACCCAACCTGATCGAGTTCAAAAATCGAGTTGATAGTGCACTCACTTCATTGCACTATCTCCCATAGTACAGCCTAATTTTGAGAGATTCAAAATCCATAATTTAAAAATAATTTTCCCCCACGCAATTTTCAACAGTGAATTTATATTTGTATTTTGACGCTTCAAACACAAAGCCTTTGCCCCATGCGAATTTCAAGGGGCGGTAACTCTTTTAAACAAGTATTCCATATCTCATGATCCCCTCTTGAGTTATAGTGGATTATTATTTTGACACTTCAAACTCGGTGAGTCCACAAGCTTGTGGTGACTCGTTGTTAAACGATTTTACTGAATTGGTTTTCATTGAATTTTTCACACTTCTATGCTTTTCGCACTGATCACCCTACGGGATTTGTCAAGCTTTAGCTTTTATACCCGCATAAATCCATTGTTCCATGGTTCCATTGATTCAACGTCTGCTATCTCTATTTGATGAGAGGAAATAACCTTGAAACGCGTCATTCATTACAGCGTTTTTGGGCGGACGACACGCAAATCGCTGCTGTTTCATCAGCTACGGTCCTTGTGATCGAACGACTGAGGTTCACTTCAACGGGAATCGTGGTTCCCTTTGAGATTGTGCGTCGTAATACTTCCACTCAACGTGTGCGTCTAACTGATATTGCCAGTTGTCATTAACCTTTGTGCCAAGCTTTACCCGTCGTAAGTCGGTAGCTTAGTGTTGGCAGTCAAAATTTACATAAAAATGGTCCCGGTTTCAATGTCTGCTCTCTCTATCTCATGAGAGCAAATAACCAAACTCGTCATCAAGTGCAGCGTTTTTATGCTGGTCACACCCAATCGGCTGCTGCTTCATCATCTACGGTCCTAGTGATCGAATGTTCAAAATTCGTTTGAATGGGAATCGCGGTCCACTTTGAGATTGCGCGTCGCAATCCATCCATAAAACGTGCTCTTTAATTTTACTTTAAAATCTGTCATTAACTGTTGTGCACTTCTTTGCCCGTCTTGACTCGGTGGCTTAGTGGTAACGGTCACAATTAACTTTCCAATGGTCCTGAGTTCGATGCCTTTTAACTCTATCTGATGAGAGGAAATAATCTCGAACGGCATCATGGAGTGCAGTGTTTTCCGGCGAGCAACACGCAATTCGCTGCTGCTTTATATACTTATTTCTGATTTTTCACAGTTTTTATTAATTTGCATAATTTTTAGCGATTTAGTTTCCATCCTTATCATTTTTCTTTTGGGATATATTAAGTATATATGCTCCTCAAAACTGAATTCATGTAGCACGCTGTGTGGTTAGGTTGCGACTCTAAACCTCTGTTGAGACCTCTGCTCACTTTGAGGCAAAACTTGGTCATTCGGATCTCGAGGACCATATCCTGGATGGACATATTTGGGTGTTGCTCTTCCCAACCCATTGATGGTGAGTGCAAAGCCCAAATAGATATGCTCCTCATATTTGCTTCTTTACTCACATTACATAGCTTTTTTGAGTTTTGAAATACATCAGTGTATTTAATTTTGTAGTTGCGTGAACTGGTGTTTTGCATTCTTTTGATTTTGGTTGACAGTCATTCTTACCATTCCAAGGTAATAGTCCCATTTTCTTTTGGACCTTATGGTAAGTCAACAGATGCGCTTATTACTTTTTGCTAAGTGATATTTCGAAATTCACAAAAATCATTCCGATCTTTTTCACGCTTTGGCTTCGTTGCTTTACATACCACTGTTCCATAGTGTTAAAAGACAAACAACAATGGCACCATTTCATCTTGACCGCAAGAATAGTTAATACCACTGAGTCGTTCAACTACTCATATCTTAAAGCTTTACTTACTAAAGATTGATTGTTTTTCGTGATAACACGAATTCCGAAATGCATTGGTCGTAGTAAAGTTGACAATTTCAGACCAAAATGCTTGATTTACTTTTTGTCAACTTAGCATATATTCCCTTAGAAATAGAATAAACTAAAACCTTTGAGCTAACTAGCGCCTAACACATTCTCGATGCGAAATTGAACACTCGAAGAATATGAAGGGTTGGGAATGAAAATAAAGCACCCACGGTTGAGCTCATCAAGTGGTTGCATTGATGGTAGGCTTTTGTTCATATGATTCAGAAGAATTAGCCGCTGGCTAAAAAAGCAGGCCACTAGCCTTCATGGTTTAGAAATGTTATACACCATAGACGAGCGGCAGGAGGGTGAAACGATCGTGTGGTTTTAGTACGGACTAGTTGTTCAGTTTAGCAACTTTTGGTCGAAAATGATAAACCAGATAACACCGTTATTAGTCCACCTGAAAAGTTTTAGGATACCTTTTTAATTAGAGTATATATCTTCCTGAAAAGCATGAGTTATAGTGAAAAATTTAAACATTGCCATTTGTCCTTACTGCGTAATACAAATATTGGTTATTTGAAAGCAAATACTATGCAAATGAAAAGGGTCATCCAGCGAATTTAATAGTAAGGGAAAATATCTCAAGACATTATATCTGTCTGTACGATGTTGCGTATATTATTAACTCAGGTCTTTCTTATGACCTAGTGTTACGCGATAGAAGTGGAATTTACCTGGATTCTTATAGAAGTTTTAATAAATCATCTATTCCACAAAAGCGCTGAGGCCAACTAATGTTAATTTCGGGAAATGTAATCGAATTAGGCCGACATGCACAACTATCCTCTGTTCCTATGCCTCGTGTGCAGCGATACCCTGATTCTGCCAGGAATGATATTCTTGAATGGATTGTTGCGTTAGGCCGCATGTAAGCATGAGTATTCAAACTCAACAAAGGCATTGACGAATGGCTGAAATTTTGGTTCCTTTTTCGGGGAAGTTATTGGTTACTTGTAAAAACCGACCAAGTTTAACCATCTATAGATTGATAATCTGCTGCAGCTTTTCCGGTTCAAATATATGATACTACCTGCCATAATCATCCAACTGCTCCAAAACAGCCATGTGTTTATTTGCACACAATAAACCGAAGGAAGTCTGTCCTGCGCTTCACATATTTTTCAACAATGACTTCGACATGGCTAATCCTGTGGTCCCACTGATCAGGTTGAGAGCGTTTGGTGTTAGTGGTTCAATGCGCACATATATATACCGATTTTCTTAAAAGAAAAATGCGAAGAACACAAGTCGATAGCAATCTGAGCGACAGGTATTCATCTACAAGTGCGGTATTTCTGGCGTTCGCGTCCTACTTTAACAAAATCTCTAAGCCTCTCCGTGCAGAAGTTTGGTCAATACGACAAAGTCGTATTTTCGAGCCTGTGGAAGGTTAGTGATAATTGAACCGTGGATAAAACTGTTGTATCCCTGCAAGCACAATAACACTCAAGCCAAAAGAGAACAAATTCCACCAACTGATATGAACCATGTATTCTAATGAATGGTCTGGTGAAAAGAAAAAGAACGTATTGATCGCCTCTAACCAAAAGCTAGGTAGGCACTGCACGCGGAACGATGCCCATCCGTAACTTATAGCTCCGCTGGGATGCACCAGTGATTTTTCTTTTTTTCTTTTTTCTCACGTTTTGCGGCACAATAGTTGAGGAAATTTCCACGTCTTTCTAAGATATATAATGATGATGACGTAGGCAAGCGCGTACTTACGCGCATCACGCGCGAATTCGTGTGGCAGAGGGTATACGTCAAAGTTGACGGAGTCAATCATAGCTGTGGCTTTAATAGGCTGCTTTGATAGGTCTAACATAGCAGAAGATCAACACGGATGCCGTCAGCATCGGTCATGTACTGCCAATCTTCCGATTGCGCGTGTCAGTTGGACCGAGATAGCTGATATGGGTGCCGGTGCATATATGGTCTACCATTAATTTTCTAAAGCTTCCTACTTCTTAAATCACCGATGCCTTCTCCAAAAACTGCATATGTGCGGAAGTGCGACCTGAACTTTGGATGGATCGGAAACTTCTTCAGCGGCGGATTCGGATTAGGGCTAAGGGTTTATTTTCTAAACCTATCGAAGTAGACTGCCTTGTGCCACTGGGAGTGGTGTTGTGGCAGCGCCTATACCTGGTCTTTCTCAACGACTTCTCGCGTCTCCTCGAGTCAAAGTTCCTGCTTTTTGCCGATAACATTAAATGAGTAGAAGCGATCCGTTGTCGTGACGATCACGACAGACTGCAAAGCAACTTCGACATTGCCTACGAATATTCAAAGACAAATCTACTTCCAATTAACGCGAATAAGTGCAAACCTGCACATGTAAGTCATGAAAACCTTTACACGTGTAGGTTTGGAGTCCACATGATGAAAAACACTTCACTGGAGGGCGATCATGCGGTGGTGATTCAACACGACCTCTGCTGTTCGACGTAGATTTGTAGGCATCAAAAACCACTAATCAACCCGTTGACATCTTATAAAAGGCGTTCGGAGGTTTGACCAAAACATCTGCCCCCAAATACTCAACGGGTAAGTAAGGCCGCATGTGGAGTAGAAAATTCAGGCATACAATTCTGGTTAAAACGGGAGCTCATTGCACTGAATACTGCAAAGCAAATGGCAACCAAAGATTTGAAGGTTTTCCTCCACCTGCCATAACATCTGTGATTGAAATCCTTGGGGGTTAAGACGGAATATATCGCCTTTTACGGGGCAGCCTATTTTTGGTGTACCAGATCTTGTAAAACTCCGGTGACGCTTGTCCTCAACTCCAGAAACTTAGCGGCAACACCAAATTAGGTGGTCACCAGCTGAAACTGATTATGAAATATAGTCGGCTGGAATGCCACTGGAACTGTTTTTCTCTTCGAATTTATCACCCTGGAACGCTCTTCCCAGTTTTGGCATTTCGGCACCTACGCTGCAGATGTGTACCAATCGACTAGAAGGTGCAATACAACACCCATAGTAGCTGATTTGATTTCTGTAAACTTCGTGACAACGGGAAGCAGACAAACATTATGCTCACAAGCCCAACGAAATCGGTGTAAAAGTATCAATATGCTTGTGTAAACAGGTGCAAAGTTGCTTCAACGAACAATGTTTAAAGTGTTTTTACATTTTATATTGCGAATACCAGGGTGTGTCCATCGAGGTGAACCTAAATTAATCGTCAATTTTTCCCATATGTTTAAATTTCACCATAATTATCCTGCGGGAACTTATATACTTCAGGTATTGTTTGCCCGTATAGAATCATTTTATTATTGTACCATCAAACACAAACAGGCCATATCGTAATCGACTGCACATTCTATGGGCTTTTATCCTCAAATTTGGCAGTTGCTTTTAACGATTGTCAGCAAACTTTTCGCGTGAGCATCAGCATAGCTTACAAGTTTGGAGCCTATGCGAGTAGTCTTACCCTGTATTTCGGATGGCCATTAGTCAATATTTGAACAGACTACCTGAACACACCATGCTAAAACCTTAAGGACTCCGTCCACAGAATATTTAGATAGAGACTTCTTTAATATCAAATTAAAATAACGAATTACAGTTATCAATTAGCTTCCAAACTCTTGACTATCTGTTAACAAGTTGCCCCATATATTTCTCAAGTATTAAAAAAGTATTTAAGGAAAGTTCAAGAAATTGGAGGTGTTAGAAAGTCCCTAGTTTGTTAAACATTTTACCTGTAGTTTAAAGCTGTAGAAGAAGAATAGTTCATTTGCTTCTAAATTATGCTGTGCATGTTTGACATACCATGTTGATGACAAGCATACATAAAATTCAATTGTGTCTCACTCGGATTCAGCGTAATGATATACGGGAATCTACGCGAACAAACATTCCATACATAGGCACACACTAAATTTGACCGTCAAACGATGTGTTTTCAAGATGGCCACAAATTGAGGGGACGACAAAGGATTAGGTTTTACAGAATGACTCATGGTTTTTGCGGCGCCAAAACATAGTCATTCAACCAGGCCGTTAATGGCTGGACTTGTTGGCATCCATGATGTCACATCCATAAGCAACACGAAGATCACGTGTACAGTTGGTAACCCGTATGCCTGCAACTCAGTATTTTTATTGGCTTTTAAACTATACACATGGTCGCAGTGAGTTACAAATTGGTGAATAAGCACTCAAAGGTAAGGAAATTCTTGAAGATGTCCCGTATGAGTCGACTATTCCCTTTTGCCGTGCTGTGTTCGTTGCGGCATTATGAGCACAACCGACTACATCCACACCCAAATAAATTGCCAAGTTATTGACGCCATTCGAATCCGAACAGATTATCGGGAGCCTATCGCCAAGTTCACAAACATGTCAGGTAGAAGACTGCGGAGAAGAAATGGGCTACCTATAGTTATAAGAACGGTTGTATTACTTTAAATACGTTATAGGCTATATCTACAATATTCATACTCTAAACATCTTCGTCTTGGATTAATTTTAACTAATAGAACAACCCAAAAGGACCCTTCGGGAAGTCCTCCGAAAGAGGTATAATTTGTTCCCTGTCCAATGGTATACGTACACAGGAC
The DNA here is from genome assembly GCA_944474145.2 of Dicrocoelium dendriticum. Lineage (NCBI taxonomy): Eukaryota > Metazoa > Platyhelminthes > Trematoda > Plagiorchiida > Dicrocoeliidae > Dicrocoelium > Dicrocoelium dendriticum. The sequence goes on from OX104071.1 coordinate 48,855,185, forward strand.
ATTTGCAGCTAAACTTATGCAATACACGTTACTGGAAAATGTCCCTGAATTACCTTGTCTGTAGGTTGTAAATCCCTCCTTTCACCTTGTATTTGCCTGTATCTACAATCCACTGAATGCGCCTAACGTGATTGTTAACAACACATTTGCATTTCAAGCATTGAGTTCCTCGTAAGAACATGAATAGCACAATAAGAAGACGAACGTTGCAAGTTCCTGCGCGTTCGTGCCCCCTGTTCACTGGCAATAGAACAACGTATCAAAAGATAAGGTAAAAAGAAGAATTCAATAAGTTGGAAGCGTGAGGTCATATGCAAACGAAGTAGATGTTGGCTATAGGTTGAGGAGGAATTATGAACTCCAAGGGCGCTTGAGAGTAAAGAACAGTTGCTTCTGGAAGCACCAAGTTGGGGAATGCATTTGTATGACCATTGCTTCGGAAAAATTGAGCACTTTGGCGTTTGTGAACAGATACACTTTAGACTTTGCATCATGATTGCGACACAGCCAGTGGATAACCCCCGGGGATTCCAACACACCGAAAATAAGCTGGTCATCCCACCCAGCGTCAATCTTTTACACCACTTTTCTTTAATTCCATCAGAGCAGAGTTGCATTGCCAGATCAACCATGGCTCGGCACGAATAAATTCCCAAAATAGGATATATAACAACCGACCAATCCACTACACTCCAATGATAGCGGAGTAATTTGTAAAGATTACAGGAAGGTGATAAACTTTGTCGATTCATTGCTTCTGACAAATAATTTCAGCAGTGTTTTCTTGTCGTGCACTACCCGTGAAATACAGTACCTAAACTTCATTTCAGAATATTTTGGCGGTTATGCAGTAATAATGGTGTTCCTGGACATACACAAAACATTGACCGAGTACCTCACAAGCTATTGTTAGTAAATTTGGAGACCTATGGGATCAGCGTCCCAGTATTAGGATGACTATCGTCATACATGTGTGGTCGGCAACAGGTAATCGCCTTAGGTATAAGCGACAAATAAGCTTCGGGATTGAAAGACGCTTAAAACTCCAGGTCCACCGATGAAAGGAAGCCAAGACATTAACTGCGACCATACCAGTTTAGTTTCAAAACAATCAGCCTTCACTATGTCCAAAAGTAATATAAGTGATACTTGCCACGGCACCTAAATAGTCACACAACACAGAGTTCACGAGCGAACTACGACAAATTTTGATTATGTCCGTTAACCCTAGGCTCACCAGTTCGCCATACAGCATATGAAAGTTTTAGCCTTGGGCTGCACGCTTTGAGTGGCTTGGTTCAGTTTGCGCAGAGTCGGAGGAATCTGGATATGTATGCTCCTGAGGCAGGAGGATGATTCGTGTATGTGGTGTGTGGGTGGGGGTATGGATTGGACAGATTGCAAATTGTGAGTGAATGCTTATCAGAGGGAGAAGTGTAGTGAATCCTTGGGAAAATTGATATGATTTCACTTGGGAGATAACCGTAGGCCGGAATTCATCAAATGGGGAAAGCCTCTTCTTTGATCATCTGGTCTAATATATCTACATGCGTCTTGCTAATTACATATTAATTATGTCGGTTGGCCTGTAAACATGGCTCGTAGAGTAGCTGAGTGTATAGATAGTAGGAGTCAAGAATTAAACCGTGTTATTTACCTTACGAATTACACAACACTTAGTCTGCTGCCTATTCTGTGTCAAATTTGCCTGCTTGCATTTCAGCAAATTGGTTGTTACTTTTTAAAATCGCCGGTGTAGCTGCGCTTGATATGTTTACAAGTTACCTAACTATCTAACGCCCTCTTCCTTGATTACTATTTTCAGTAGACTGCGAATCGTTGCTGGAGTAAGGAGTGCACGTTTCTTGTTGCGGAGCTGGGCTCAAATATTGGTTTAACCTAGTGTGGAGCAGACAATGATACAGCCACTGCCTAGTGTAAGTCCGCTATGCTTGGTTCATAACATAGCGATGCACAAAAGCTGCTGCTGTGCATGATGAAGGAGTGTGGGCCGGCTTCGTTGATGAAACGTGGCTCTCATTCACATGTTTCCCGATTTTATTCTATCAGATTTACACTGGATATGGGGTCTGCGCATGGAGTTCTGGGTGATGTGCAAGTCAACAATGATTCCACTGTTAGGGCAGTCTGGCTGCTGCTGTTTCCGTGGAGGCTGCAGTGACAGGTAAATCCCGAACCGGAAGCCGCCAAACATGTGTGGAGGGTACGTAACCGTGGAAAATAAAGTGTGCAAACAAATTCGCAGTGGATGCAGATTCAAGTCACGTCATCAATCTTCCGAATTGTGTGGTAAATTAACCGCCAACTCTGAAGACTCGCTCTTCTCCATGCCCAACATCAGTGGGGTCATCCATGGGAGCGTGTTTCGTAGTTCCCATTTTCTGCTTTACGTCATTGGCATCACCGCATCTGTAAAACATGGTCAGCCATTTCTATTTCCTGATGATCGTGTATAACCCTCGGCGTTATAAATTTCACTGAACGCAAAATCTCATTCAAGAGGACGCACATTCCCTTGAATCATGCTGCCACGCATGGGTGATGAACATCTCGGCTAAGAAATCAAGTATCATGTCTTACGGCTGTTCCATCGCCGAAGCGTCTATCACGCTAAACAATGAACACGGCACTACAAAGCTACACACGCGTGCTCTTTACATTAGGTACCCGTCTACTTACAATTTCTACGAACAGGCCCAATAAAAAGCGGAACCTATTAGACAAGTATGTTCATTAAACTGCACAAAAAGTTCAAAACTTGCTAGTGTTAAGCATTTTAAGCTACTCACCTGACTTATCTTTGAATACTGCACCATAATATACGGTAATATGAGAACTGATGACTGCATTGTTGTGGGGCAAATGAAGAGGACATTTACCAAACATCCGATTTATAAGCAACCTGCTATGAGTTATCGAGAATATGGTAATGAAGTTCACATCGAATCACTTAGGATACGAAGACTGAGGCATAGCTTGTTACTGCTTTTCAACCTGCTACAGAAAAAATCTATTCGCGTCTGCTTACACCCAAATCACAACATAGCTCTACATAAGAGCTTCTAGTGAAGTATTTATACTAAACATACCAAAGGCGAGGAAGAACTTTCGCTCCAATATCTTTGGCAAACGCTATTAATCACACCCACAGTATGTGGCAGTTTGGCAACAATTAGAAGTATACTCTCCAATTTCTTTGGTATAAATACTATGGTCACTCTATTCACATGGTAAAGATGCCTTGATATGCTATTCCAAGATGGGCCTAAAACAGCTAAGCACTGATGTTTTCATAACTAGGCTTTCGTCTCAACTATCCGCCGGAACGTTACTACATGAAACGCAAGCCCCAATCTACCAACTATGAATATGGTCCGTGCAGAAATTGATCTGTGCCGCTACAGGCACAGTATCTCGCATCTGGACAACCATAGGTATATTTAATATTATGTTTTATAACATGATCGGACCACATGGTTATTCTTTGTATCGCACATTGGCATCATGACAATTTCCATTTAATTAGTTAACGAAAGTGCCAACAATATGTATGTGTTGTCAGCACATATTTATTTAAAAGCGCTACGTTCTGCTTTATCAATGCAATCACCGTGAAGCTTTTAATGTTGTACCTGCATTAAATAATGCATCTGCGAGATAGCGATTTTTCATAACTCAGCCTCCTTTTTCATACTTTTTATAGTTTTCAGAGTAACATTTGTTTAGGCTTGACACATCTGATGAGAATCCGCGATGTGTACGTGTCTTTTGTTTGTTAAATATAAATTATCACTTTATGTTTTGCGCAAGCATCTTTATTGCCGCTTCCATATATAGTTTAATAACATAGTAAATAACATTTGCGAGCAGAGCTGCGGCAATTATTGGAACTTTCGATGCATATTTAGCAAATAAATTACTCCACCACACAAGTATTACGAAGGTAATCCGAATTTTAGTCCCGTAGGAAACGACATGCATGCATTTTCGAAATATATGTTTGCATCCGTAGTTTTACCCCTGCAAATAATTATTTGTCAAACAATAGTTTTATAAAAGCTGTAACTAAACGCGTCTATATAGAACCAGTTATGACATAGATTAAGAGCAAAATGTTTATTTTTCGAAACAGTGAAAATTGTTTCCCACTTTAGGTAAGAGAAGAAGGTGTATGTTTTCCCAGTAATTTTGTATACTTTTAAGCGCGATCAGCCTATTATCTGGGTAGGCTAAATAAAGCGGAATGCATGCAATCTAAGAAAGTCTGTTCGTGCCTGCTTAACTCAAGTTTTTCAGCTTACTTTCTGAAACATCCTGTTCACAGTTGCGTCATCGCAAATGCCATAACAAAAGCCCCGTAAAGGATCAAATTGCTCCCAGGCTAATCTAGAAAGCCTTGCGCTGTTCTTTCATTCACCTTTAGCGTTTGCTAAGTACAGCGCGCGAAGCTTAATTATTGTTCTACGTTTGTTCTGAACATACCAGATTCTCAGCCAAATTAGGAAGTTGGAATATATAATAAAAGTCTGTGTTTTCAGTTTATGCATTAGAAACATATAACAACCAGAAACAAATAAATTTCGCTATTCTGCGCAACATCAAACACAAGGTTGCACATCGTTTCGGTGCTCACCTATGTTCGCACTCAAGCATCTACTGGGAGCCGATGGTGCCCTGAGGCTGGTGGTGGCTACATCCTAACAGATGGTCTACCCATTGCTGTTACTGTTGTGCCATTTGCTCATGTCCTGGGCGCCTCCTCGTGGCGATGGCTGGGTGGGATTTGGGTTTCACCCTTCTCCCTGCTAAGATTCAGGACACCAAGCCGCATGAGTCAGTAAACTGACCATGTGCTAGACCCGCTGCCTTTCGTGTGTTCATTTAATCGAAGGCTTTGGCTAAGGACCCGAGTCGTTCTCCTGTCAGGAGTGGGCGCCCTGGCAGTATCCTAGTCAATCCTCTTCTGAGATTAGGAAGTGGTCGATGGCCCACTTCCCGTAAAACCTAGCCATGGGAGACAACAGGTTTACGCGTTATAAGCTCACGTCTCGATTGGCGTACAGCACGAGTGCCACGCTTTGTCTCTGAAGGTGGGAGGACACCACCGGGTGTTCAATGATTTGATACTGCCCGCGTCAAGCCAGGCAGCCCCTGGTCAAATTGGTACAAACCCGCCAAAACCCACCTGTGCCTGGCCGTGGTCGCATTTGCATATCCTACAACTGTCGCAAAGCATACATAAAACTTTCCGAAACCTCAAAGTCTGCGTGTGACGGCCGTCAAGCAGATCCCAATCTGTCTCTGCAATCACATTCCAGAGCTGAATTTGCTCCCCACTGCCTTGTGGGTCAGGCTATTGAGCCAAATGCTCCGGGCGGAGTCCCTCAAGCAAACCTCCAAACCACCCACTGCCTTGTGGGTCAGGCCATTGAGCCAAAGGCTCGGAGTAGAGACCCTTAAGCAAACCTCCGAAGCACAACGACCACCTCGCGAGCGATTGCCCACCAATGCAATCGTATGCCTGCGCGCAAATCACTCAGCATCGGGTGTTGGAACGTGCGCACACTACTGGAGCGGAACTCCAGCGAGCGCTCGGAGCGACGTACTGCACTGGTCGCAATGGAGCTGGCGCGCAACAACATCGATATTGCGGCGCTCAGTGAAACCCGGCTAGCTGAGAAAGGTAAGTTGCATGAAGCTGTTGCTGCCTACACATTCTACTGGGTGGGCAACGCCGCCTCAGCACCACGTGAACATGGGGTCGGATTTGCAATCTTCGATCGCCTCCCACGGCCAGATGTTGGGTGAACCAACGGTCATCACTGCGCGACTGATGACTGCCCGCCTACGAATCGGAAGAGGTAAATTTGCTACTTTCATAAGCACGTACGTTTCAACCATGCGTTATCCTGATGACACGCGTGATCAGTTCTACAATCAGCTATCTTCCGTGATACGGTCTGTGCCGAGGATCGACCGACAATATCTGCTGCGTTATTTCAACGCGCGCATTGTGCGTGATGCAACAGCCTGCACAGATTTTATCGGTGCGCATGGCACTGGCTCAGCGAATGTGAACGGTGACAGGCTGCTCTCACTGTGTGCCACTCACGGCCTGACGATCACGAACACTCGGTTTGCACTGAGTGCGTGTGATATAGCAACGTGGACGCACCCACGGAGTGGTCACGCTCACCTGCTCGACTATGTCATCGTACGTCAGCGTGATATGCGTGAAGTGCGCATGACACGTGTACTGCGTGGAGCTGAGTGTGGCACTGATCACAATTTGGTGCGGACCAAACTGTACATATATTTTTGTAAATCTATGTATTGCACTCCTGCCGTGAATCGGCGTAAATTTAACATTCTCTCCCTCGGTACTGTGGCGAAACATCATGCGCTGGAGAAGGCGATGGCTGCACGCCTGTGTGATGTGGACTGCATAGCCACATTGAGCGACCTGTGGCACCACATTCACGACCAGGTGACAGCTGCTACTGAGGAGACCATTGGGCGCTCAAACCGTAAGCGGCTTGATTTGTTGGATGACAATAATGCGACGACCGGCGCATTGGTTATGGAGAAGATTGCAGCATTTGCTGCACATGTTGCAGACCCCGGTGACTTAGGGAAGAGTACTCAGTTTCGCAAACTTTGAAGGCGAATGACCCAAGAGCCCCGTCGCATAAAAAATGCATGGTGGACGGAGAAGGCGAAGCAGATGGAATGCTACGCCGAACGCCGCCAACACAAGGAATTCTTTGACTCCTTGAAGGCGGTGTATGGACCGAGATTGGAGCATCTGAGGACACTGGACGATGGTAGTTCAGGCGCTACCTGCACACAGACTGCAGACTAAATGCAAATCTGGCGAAAACCCTTTGACTCTCTCTTGAACAACCGTTCAGAGATCGACTGGCTTATATTAAACAACCTCAAGCAGCACGACGTGAAGGCGAATCTGCCGGACACGCCAACCCTGCATGAGACGCAGACAGCAGTTGCTCAGCTGCGAAACGGCAAGTGTGCTGGGCCGACGGGATCCCGCCTGGGTTATTGAAACACGGCGGACCCGCATTGCTGACTGCGCTGTAGCATTTGGTGCAACGCGCATGGATTAAGGAGGATGTGCCTCCTGAGCTAAAGGATGCCTTTGTCCTATCACCGTAAATGGGCAAAGGGAACAAGCAATGTTGCACGAATTATCGTGGCATCAACTTGCTGAGTTGTGTGGGCAAGGTGATTGCCCGGATCCTGCTCTACCGCCTCCTCAGTCAGGTTTTGGAACCTAACGTGGCGTAAGAGCAATGCGGATTCTGTTCGTGTCGCAGCACTATAGATATGGTGTTTGCAACTCGTCAGTTGCAAGAGAAGTGCAGAGAACAACACCAGCCATTGTACTCGCTTTTTGTTCATTTCACCAGGGCATTTGATACGGAGAACCGCGAGGCATTGTGGTTGGTTTTGGGTAAGATTGGTTGTCCGCGTATGTTTGTTAGTTTATTTGAATGTCTGCACAGTGGTATGCGAGCGGGGGTACAGCTGAGTGGAGAGACCTCGGATGACTTTGCAGTTGTCTCTGGTGTGAAACAAGGCTGTGTCTTAGCTCGTGCCCTGTTTAATATATATCTTCATGCAAGGTTGTCCTGTGATTTGATGTCGCTTGTGCTTACGGTGTTCGTGTGGAGCACCGTATTGATGGTGCGTTGCTGGACATCCGTCGTTTCGGTGCGAGGACTCTATTCTGTGAGGCAAATGTCCGTATGTTACTGTTTGCTGACGACTTCGTTGTTTGCACACAGCGCGGATGATTTGCAGCATATGACTAGTGCTCTGGCTTCGACAGCTGCAAAAATCGGGCTCACCATCAACACAAGCTAAACTGTCTGTCTCTTTTAGCCTTCACCGGAGATGCAATCTGCAATATTGCCGCGAATCAGCATTGGTGCTGAAGTATTGGAAACCACCTACCGCTTTTTCTACCTTGGGAGTGTGATGCCGACTGATCAGCTGACACACATTGAGCTGCGTATCCGCGTGTCGAAGGCAGCGGCGGCATTTAGGAAGCTTGAGTACCGAGTGTGGAACAACCATCAGCTTACCATTGGCATGAAGCTGATGGCGTACAAATCCATGGTGATGTCCGTTCTTCTATACGGTAGTGAAACGTGGACGATCTACCGTCGGGATGTGCGATATCTTGAGCTGTTTCATCAGCAGTGTCTGCGACGAATTTCGCGCATCGGCTGGGGCGCCAGAGTTTTAGACACGGAAGTGTCGCGCCGAAGTAGGATGTATGCAGTGAACAGCATGCTTTCACTGAGACACCTGAGGTGGCTCGGTCATGTGAGCCGTATGGATTCGACGCGGATCCTGAAGCAGCTATTATATGGTCAGCGGAGTATTGGGAAGCGGCATGTGGGGAAACCAAAGTTACGTTACCAGGAAATGATTAAAGTAAACCTCAGACTTTCTAATCTTTATTGCAAATCATGGAAATCGAAGGCGGTTGATCGGCATGCATGGCGCGATCTCATCACGAAGGCAGTTGCCGAATTGCGGGAGAAAGCCCTCATGCATGCAGAGCAGAAGCGGCAAGTGCGGAAGCGGCAAGCACCGATGGGTAGTTTTACATCGACATCACGCTCATAGTGCTGTAGCACATGCGATCGCTAGTGCCTTAGTCATGCAGGCTTAGTGAGCCATTAGCGAGGCTACTCGGGACCATTACCGAAGCGACGACAGTTCCTGCAAAGAAGCGGCGACGGTTCCTGCATATAATTACGGCCAGCCGGCGCAGCGTTTGTAGGCACGCTGAATTCGATTTACTAACCACTTGCTTGCATGCCAAGTCTCTTTATTTCAGGTGGTGTTTTCAATATTGCCTTATTGCTTCTCTTTCTCATATAAATGTTTACCTCTACTCTATTCCATTAACTTGCACACCTCGCTTAAGCCAATGGTGTTCGATTTCCATAACATTTTTGTGTTCGTAAGGTATACTTTCTGACCTCGTGAACTTTTGTAGGATTCGTTTGTAAATAACGGATTTCGTATGCTCATTAAATTAAGGTTTATTTCACTGTTTCCTTATGCATTAATCGGGTTATTTTCTTTGTATCACTCTCTCTCTATTGATTGGCTTTTGTTTGATATCCCCGGTGAGGGTGTGCTTGATGTGCATGTTGACAAGGTGCCTACCTGTCTATTACCCACTACCTCGCCCATGCTGGCTCCAGGAGACAGTTTGTCGTTGATGGAGGGGACGGGGTGCAGGTTCTTTGTGGCCTGGTTAGGATCAAAGAGTGATACCATGCACTCAGTTGGAGCGGACTACGGTACAGCCACCGCCTTGTGTGTGCTTGATTACCCAAATACAGCGTGCTTGTGTTTGCCTGTGAAGGAGTGTGGGCAGGCGCCGTTGATGAAACGTGGCTCCCATCCGCATGCCTCGCGGTCTTATTCCTTCGGGTTTACACCGGATATGGGGTATGTGGTTGGAGCTGTGTGTGGTGTAGCGCAAGCCACCCATGGTCCATCTGTTGTCCTGTGGCTGACCACAGTGGCAAGCAAATCCGAAACCGGATGCCGCCAACCATATTGAGATTAAAAAACCTTTCTAGGAACCATTCAACAACTGTTCGTTTTTAGCGTCTTAGCTTATTCTAAATGACATCATATGCTAAACAGAATGTTTAACTGAATTGACTTGGTCACACCATTAACACGTGGGGAACTTTAAGTAAGCTAAATCGGCAGGACTTTGGTGTGTGTTATCATGTTAATGATTGCGTATCAACAACAATGTTATCTAGCTTTTCGGCGCATCCTGGGCTGTGTTTGTCCATTAAATGCCTGAAAGTTACGCGGTAATTTCGACTAAGCTTTGGCTTGCAAGTTTATTTAAATTTTTTTGACTGGCTTATATTCCGTATCAACGGGTGCTTGTGTGCTAAAATAAAAACCAAATAGTCTAACATACAACCGAATCGATTTGTTATTTAAGCGGTTTTTATCTAACTCAGCGAAAAACTTAGTTAAACTTATACACGGACGTACATATCTATGAAGGCCAGGCATACACGATAAATAATATAACTTCCATTCATTAATGTTAAAATTACCATATTCGTATTGCATACTTTGTTATTAAGCTCTCAAGGTAATGCAATTAAAGTAATTCCAGTTTCATATTAAGTAATTCAACGTGAGCTTGAAATGTTGATAACCTCATAACAGGCGCTTTTAACCAACAAGTTGTCATATTCTTATTTCGTTTTGCAAGAGAACTAGATGACTTGGATAGGTGAACTATTGGATTGTTGTCAAGATAAATCAGACCTGGATATATAACGAAACAAAAGATACCGAGATCGCTCTATAGGGCGTGTTTGTGATACATGCAGACCGACCTAATATAACAGGTAGTGTCGTTTGGTGCTTGTGCGTTGATCCGTATTGTGGAATAATTTATGGTGGGGAAGTTCCAGTCATTGACATCATTTCTTACTGTTACTCCAGAAGTCTAGAAGTTACCGTCAGAACCCATCCAAAACATTGACCGGCTGTTCCTAACAGCCAAAACCTCATAGTGTCGCTTGTGTGGAACTAGTCAAAATTTTCAGCTGGGTAGAGCAGAACAGATGCACTCGGCTGCTGGCCGAGTGATCTGCGCGGCTGGTTTGCAACCATCAGTAAACACGGTTCTAATCCGCGTAGGCGTGGGCATGCTCGTGGTACACTCAGCTTGCGCGCCACTGGTGATACTTGAGCGGCAGCGCATCGCCATTACCGCGTATATCTGAAAGATTCTATTTATTTTTATTATCTTTTAGATGGCCAACTGAAAAACTGTGTACCTTTTGAGAAGTTGAATGCAAATACGGAGGTATTGGAGGGACTCAGATTTATCTTATATAGAGCAAATACAGACAGCGAAAACAAGGAGGATTATATAAGTCAGAGGCCAATGTATGACTGGTTCGCAAGGATGTATTGTAAAACAACTAGATTATTTCGCATTCTGAGTAGCCTAACAAGCAGTTTGTAAGTTTGTCAATGTATTCCGCAAAAAGCGGGGAGGATTTCCGCAAATTCATGACATACTGGTACCAAACTCTGAAATAGAAGGCGATAGCTCAGCGGAAAAGCGTATAAATGGTTGTTCTGACCCGTCCTTAAGTTTCAGCAACTTTACTGTGATGTAGACATTGTTATAACTTTGTGTCCGCACACCATCGGAAGCAGGTCCGTAGATTATTTTATTCTGAAACCATAGAGTGATTCCAGAGCATTATATTCCAAGTAGCACAAAAAGTGAGCTAAACTCTCTACAGGGATCCTTGAGAGAGCAGCGTCGCAAATATACATACTTGCTGTTCGTGTTTATTCACGTGACTGAATGACCGTCCCTACTATCCTGCCGGCTTATTGCTCATCATAGAGATTTTGTCACGTATTAAGCATTATGTAAATAATTCTCCTTAAAACATTTTATACAAGTGTAGCGCCGTGCTGGGCAATTCTCCTTACGTCTTTTATTAACAAGACCGCAATATCATTAACTGATTTCTTGTCCATTTAATGGCTGCGACAAACGTATTCTGTTATTGTATGTTGCATAGAGATTTGCGGTTGTATGTAAGCTGAAAATTCGAAGCAGTTTAAGCGCTTTTTCCTATCTAGGAGCCAGCTTTCTCTGCCATAAAAAGTGCTACGTCAGCTTTTTAAATATCATACCAGACAACGTAAAAACCGATCCCGCGGACAATCTCGAATATTGCTGTGTCACTTCAGAATCTTCTGTTTGTCCCTGTAAAATTTTGCTGATTCTCAGGGCGAAGGAGTGCAATCAGAAAATTAAAATTTGTGCTAGGATCATTTGACGGACCTTTGCAGGATTAAGCAAAACCGTTCACAAGCTTATTTTGCCGGACTTTCCGATCGCCATCACTGAGGAACATCATTTTTTAGTTTTCGCCCTTTCTCATCATCGCTGACGCGTTTTAACATGGCTGATTGATAGGACACTGACTGAGCATCCAACTGCGTCATTAATACGATATCTGGGTACTTTAGCTTACACATTCACCAGTTGTGGGGTATTGCGACTTTGGCCGTCTGCAGCAGTGATATCATTGACATCGCCAGTCGTCCGCCGAAAGAATACTACTTTTATCGTTTAGCTCCCCCTTTCCCCGTCGAAGTAGACTTCAAATGATCAAATATAAACCGTCAGCGTTCAAAAAGTAGTGGTCAACGAACAAAGTGTAATTTTAGTTTATACATAAACTGGAGTCTAGTTTAATTAATGGCGTCAGTTATGCGCCTGAGATCATGGGCTAATCAAATGCCACTGTTTAGAACATTCCACATATTTTACTGGAATAACGTTACCTTTTATTCACTATAATCGATTTACATTCTGGCCTGTTTATCTAGTCTTTTCGGATGTGTTAATATTGTGTAAGAAGGTCTTTCTAGCCAAGGGCAATTTATCGGTATCCGTTGTTTAATAAGCCAGCTGCCGTAATGTATTTCAAGCACATCAAAACCACCACAACTTAGCCATCATATTCTGTTGGATTACTGGAGTGCCTGACATATCGTCATAAGTAGGTCAACTAGTCCGAAACGCGTCGTGTAGTGGATGTGTTTGGGCAGGGAACACGAAATATCCTCAGCTCTAATATTCTCCGCCGATGATGTAAAGTTATGGTGTGTCATAACCTTTATGGAAAACCACACAGTCATGTAAAAATGATCTGGATATAATGTAAATATGGTCCAACGCGAATATTGTGTAAAGTCCTGCGCGTACGCCAGCAAAGCTCTCACGACTACCAGCTGCGTCCATAAATTCTACGACGCACTCATGTTACAAGAGATCCCGGCGTGCTCGTACAAAATGCACAGTACTTTCTGAAGCAAACAGAAAACCACCACATGAGGGAGATCATAACTTCGGCCTTTAGTATGGGATGTTCGGAAATTTCGACACTTCCATCATTACACCAATCCTTTCGCGTGCGTGTAGTTGCATGTGTAGCACGTTGTACGAGCGCGACAACTGGCAGATCGGTAGTCTTAGTTGCTCAATACTACGCAGCGCAGGCTGATAATAATCTTCAGTCGCTTGTATCACTTACCCTTTGCACTCAAGAAGAAAAGCAAGATGTTTAGTATACAGTATAAGATTGTTGGTAATTTCTGGAAAATTGTGTTGATCAGTTGCAGCAAATAAATACTTTTAAAAGGTTAGTTACAATGTTAATATTCAGCTGCTAGTCGCAAGATGGGCAACGAAAATGAAATCGGGTAACTCTCGCTACACTGTCAAACTTATCTTATGATGAGTAGCAAGTTATGAAATACAAACAAAAAGACTAGGCAAAATAGTTAAGTATTTTATTATCCATTTAAACACGTAGACGTATCAATTGGTATGCTAGAACTACCCAAGTGAAAACGGAGAGTTTCTTTGACATTTTATTCCTGCGTAATGCTACCTGCCGGCGTAAGCCTTCCCACAAATTATTTTCGAAATTTCCCCATGACTAAAGACTTGTGCGAACACATGCAAACTGGTCATAGTTCTGAAAAGTAAATCGGCATTTCTTCCGCCACAATTTGCTTAATAGCAGAAGGAGTTGTTTGCATTTTGAAATCTCATGCCAACAACTGGATTCCTCGGTGTACGCATAATGGAAGATGATCAAGTAGAGATTTAAAAGACGGTAGTGTCAACAAGCCTACTTAGTCGCGACCCTCATACAAGGATTTTTGTATGCTTGGAACAGGGGCATCCCAGCGTTTTCCAAGTAAGGCAAATTTTAGTGAGCTTAACGTATCTCGGACCAAATAAAGTCTGTCAATAATATAAAACACTAATACTACGCATATGAAAAGGAAGCCCGATCCGTAAGCTTTTATTTCATGATGTTGCCGCGGGCCAGTGGAAATGTTAACGTGGGCCAAATTTGGCCCGCAGGCCGGACTTTGGGCACCACTGGATTATAGATTTCAGCATTTCATTGTGCAAGTCAAGCTCTAAACATTCACTGCACAACTACTCTTTAGACGATATACTGAAAAAGTGAGCTGTATTTATGAATTTACAGAGTCCATGGGAACCATTGCGTTTTGATTACAAAAGGCAGTAGATGGAGTTGAATGGTATAGGTAGAAATTCATCACCCACTCAGGTTTATGAGTACAATGTTTGTCTGCGTTTTATCGTCATTTTGTTGGCAGAAATCAGACTACGCGAAGCAAACGTAGTAATGCGTCATCCAGCCATTTTTTACAAATTGGTGGCGTTGACGCAAAGATGACAAAAGTCAAAGAACATTCAATGGTTCACAAATTCAGAAAGAGAAATAATTCCAGCGGTATTCCAGCCGACTGTACTAGTTGGCCAGCTTTTCTGATGACACTTTGTTTTGTGTTGCGGATAAGAGCAAGGAAATGGGGCAGCTTGACGAAATACCTCCTCGTGGTATCAGCTGGGTGGAATGGGTTTGCTCCTTTCCAGCGTAAAGTTCGGCGGCAGTGTTCTAAAACCTGGTGGGTTTTCGCAATCTAGACGTTCCCACAAGCAAAAGCCTAAAATATCCGAATAACAACACTGTGACGTGCACATCTGCTTGAAACAGGACAGCAGACACAGGAAAATCACGCATACACTCATATATACCATCCAGAAACGAGAATCTAAGGGACGTAAGAAACACTTGTTAACAGCAGCCGAGGCTATAGCAAGCAAGTTTTTGAAACCAGAAATATGCTAAAGAGGGACGCTCGTTCATCCCTTGATACTACCTTCGTCATCAACGCACTCCTATCCTAAAACATGAGGAGCGACCAACATTCGTCACTGATGATCTGTCTGCTCTCAGTTACCTTTCGTGCTTTCTGTCCGAGCGGTCTACTTATCGCAAATATGTACACACTTAAGGGATTAAAAATGGTTGTCAGCGTTCCGCTTTCTGCAGGTATTTAAATAAGCATAACATACTCAACATGCAGGTAACATGAAGCCAGAAAGCAAGTAATGTCCACCATACTGCAAAACTAATAAGTGATAAGTAATTTAAAACAGATAAATTCTGTAGGATAACCTGTAAATACCTAACTTACAAGATTGGTTTTATTGATTATCATATCCTGCCTCTTACGTTTGGCTACGTTGATGCATATATGACATGATATCTCGTCATAACTCCAAGCAAACTTATATATATATATTTATATACCTCCAACAATTTATCAATCGTATTACCATTGGCTGCGTGCCACAAAATATAAGAGGAAAAATAGATTGAATGGGAAAACAACCGTTAGATTAATAGTATCTCACAGCAAGTGCGCTATTACTTACCGTCCTTGATCATATCCTTTAGCATTTGCAACCAGGTGTGCTCGGTGTCCTTTCGTTCCCAACCCGGGAGAAAATAAAGCCCACAAACAGCCAGCATTAACTTTTGAGCCAGAACGCCTAAACTCCTTGTCTT
Organism: Dicrocoelium dendriticum; assembly: GCA_944474145.2. Lineage (NCBI taxonomy): Eukaryota > Metazoa > Platyhelminthes > Trematoda > Plagiorchiida > Dicrocoeliidae > Dicrocoelium > Dicrocoelium dendriticum. The sequence goes on from OX104071.1 coordinate 48,870,721, forward strand.
CGCTTCCACCCCACGTACGGAATCGCAAATAGCGCACTCCGTGGCGGTCGCTGTGGGCTCAAGCGGAACACATGCCCAAGCTAGCGAAGCCTCCGCAATGAAAGGATGCTATCAATGGGTAGGCGGAGTTCGTTATATATAAAGACTCGCCGATACTTTTCCTAATTTATGCTCTGATGCCGCCATCGAACACTAGCAATGCTTCGCAGCCAGCGGTGATCGAAGACAGATAGCCGCTGAACATCGCATTTGCGAACGGACCAAGCAGATTCGCTCGTACCGTAACGTTGCAGCCTTATACTTTGTGAGCGTGACTGTGATCACGAAGAAGTCATAGGTAACGAAGATGAGCTTAAACGACTCTAGTTTGGAGACAATTAGAGTGATCTCATACATCATACCGCCAATACTATGACAAATCGCATGGTAAGTATATTGTTCGACCACTTCCAGCGGATGCCCCGAAATTATGAGAAAAGGACATGAAGTTTGTCAGTCCTGTAACTGACCCTTTACTTTTGGAATGAGCAAAGGTCAATGAAAATTAGGAGACGGACATCTTTACTCTAAGCAGCACATGTTGGGCAGCTTCCGACAACTCACAAATCGCAGTGATGTTATCGGCTTACTCTAAGTAACGAAGGCAGACACCAGGGAGCATTTCCACTCTGCTGGACCGAGATTTGTAAAACAGAATTCAGAAGCTCTTCCATGTTGAACTTAAACAAGAACGGATAGACTGGGTAACCCTGTCTAACACCGCTAGTGATACGGAAAGGTGGGCGAAATTTCGCCCCATGCTCACACTCGGCCCGCAGATTGATGGTAAACAGCAATTAAAAACTTGATGTACTTTCCTTGTATTCTCTCTTCAGTTGGCAGTTTTAAATATCCAATCTGTCAACAGAATCAAACGCAGCTCGAGTGCCAAATAATATAACTATCTTTCGTCGGCTATAGCTATGGTGAGGTTCAAGTATCTGACGGCTCGTGAAGACGTGATGGACTCAACTTCTACCCGGGCGAAAACCAGCTTGTTGTTCAGGCAGGTGCTATTTCCGTACGTACCTGAGCCTCTATAATAATAGGGAAGCGAGCAGTTTATATGCGACACAAATGAGACTAATGCCACGATGACTGGAACAAATTGTCCGGTCTCTTTTTATAAACAGGTACAACAGTCGCTAAATTCTCTTCTCATGGAGTGGCTTCAGTAGTCAAGGCTGATGGACGCGGGATGTCAATTCATGAGTCAGTACAGGATACGAAGACGGCAGAAGAAGGTTTGTCTAGTTCAGGTACATCTTGGCGCTTTAATAAGCGAATCTCTTAGGAAACATCAACTGAATTTGGTGGAGAATATCCATGCACCACGTAACACTGTGAACCCCGGAAGGTAGACACAGTTGCGATGATGACCAGTTGAACTAGTCTTCAAATTGCTCTGCTCATCGTACCAGACGACGATGATGACTGTAGATTAGTTTACCGGCATTTTCGCGTAAAATCGCACTTACTGTTATCCTTCTGCCTCCCGTGGAACGAATAAGTTGGAAGAGTTTGCTGAGGTTTCCTGTTGAGAATGCATGCTCCATCTCGACGACGCCTTGTGTCCACCAAACCTTGCAATCCTTCCTGAGGAGCTGTCTGAACTCAGCAACTGTGGTTCTGCAAAGTGCGTTGTTCGCCACTCCGACGGGAATTTTGACGGCTTTCCATCAATTTTGGAGACGAAGCGGAGATTTAATGACTCTCAGCTCGTCTATTAAACCTACATACCAGATTAACGTACTTTCTTTAGGAGATCATGATATGTGCCCGGTGTGTCTCAACATCGGAGGATAGAAAAAGCAGCTTGGAGGTTAATTTGTTCTGAAGTGTGCCGAAAACATTTGGGATGGTGAGTTTGTCTCTGGCAAGCCGCTTTCGGCGACGCTTTTAGGTGCATCGAAAAAGTAGAAAGAAGTTAGAACTCACGAGGGCATGATATGAGGTCACAAAATTTTCCAAATTACTTTGCAGTCCGTTATGTGGCCATGACAACAGGAACTAACAGCGATGTGGTCGATTTGCTTCCAAGCTTGCCCAGGCGCCGGATGTCGCCAAGTGGCTAGTTGGCACCAGGAACGCCGGACATTGGTGCTCTTAAGAAAGATACCATGGTCGAAGCACAGTTAAAGGAGTCGAACTCTATTGTTCATCCTGCAAAAACGGTGGCTGTTTTGACCCCCAAGTTCACGCCCATGAACGTCTATTCTTCTGACGTGCGCATTTAGGTCTCCGGCGAGTACCACGATGTCCTTTTGTCGTTTCTTGCGGAGGACATCGGTGGGTTGGCGGTGGAACTCGTCTTTGGCTTAATTTGGCCCACAGCCCTTGGAAGCATACGCCGTCAAATGTAGAAGCAGAGCCTACTCTTTCCGTGGCTGGAAGATCGAACTGAGATTTCAAAGCCGACTGAATACATACGCTTTTGACCGGGAACCAGTCAATTAATACTGCCTCAACACGTGCTTAAAGCAACTACTACGCCGACGCAACCAGAGGCAGAGTGCAGATTGTATGTGTACTTGGAAATTTGGGACGTTGTAAGTAATCGTAAGGTTGTTCTGGAGGCTAGCAAACGGGTTTCGGTTAGGCAGCAACCTCGATTGTGTGAGTTTCCAAAGTGTCCGCAAAAGCTGATAGTGAACAAACCTTCATTAGCGAACGAGTGTGGTAAAATAAAATCCTGGCTCTTAATATAGTAATGTGTGCGATCGGTATCCAGGGGTTTATTGATGAAGCCAAGAGTACCGTTTTAGTTGCACCGCACTTTAAAATAATTTTAATTAAAAAGGGTTGTCAAGAACAGGATGGTTGAATAACGTGGACCAAAGAACGTGGTTTGCGATGCGATAGAGTGACGTTTAGCATGTCCAGACGCCAACCCCACAGCTAAATAGAGAGAGTTCAAAGAGAGAGAAACACGAGCAGAGAGTCGTAAATCTAGTAGTGCATGTGTTATGTGGACATACAGCTTCCCGATTGCCCAGGCCGAAGAAAAGTGTTGACTTATGGGTCTCACCAGGAGACTACGTTCATTGGAAACTGACCCGCGAGGCAACGAAACGAATTCAGTGAATCGCGACCATTGGGATTCAGTGACCGATTGCTCGGTTCATACGCCTTTCCTTTGGCTGGCTGCAAACATGGGCCCAATATTCCCAGTAATTCAGCGTCAAGCTGAATAATTACCATGTTCCAGCGGGATGAAGCAAGGAGCCGTGATATTATTTAGTAAAGAGTCACATCCGCTATGTCGCAGTGCTGTTAAAGTACGTAGGTGGATATTTTCAGGGTGAACGCAGGAAAAGCAAAAACATATCAATTTGTGGAACACTGCCGCCGAACTAGCTGGCACAACGAAGAGGTAGTTCCCTAAGCCAGGCTCATAACTTGATAACCGCTAATATACATTGGACGACACGTATTCTTGCTTCTCATTGACCTAATTGACCGTACGTACATGTGAAACGCCATAAGCTAAAACGTTCGCTCCGTGGTGGTATTGTGCTTAAACAATCATTCGGTTATGACGTCCATTTTCTGCCTTTTCTGACATTAAATACTGAGTACTTAAAAATTTGGCACAACGTGCAACCATATCGTAGATTACTACCGCCCTACAGATTTATAGACCGATTCCACAATACTTGTATTACGACATGTTAGAAGGATTGAAAAAGCACTTTATAAGACTGTGTTTCTGTCTTACTTGTTTGTAAGTCATCTGTGACGTTGGAATAAGGGGATGATTTAAAAGGCTTATTATTACACTTGAGATAAGAGGGTCGCCGTAGCTTTGAGAGAAAGCTATATTAAGGACGTCTTAGGACTAAGGGATAAGCATTGGGACGTTCGCTTGTGCATATAAACATCCCACTATAGGATTTACAGTTAAAACGTTCATAAGACTAAACGTTATTTAATATGGTTGCTAGCCTTCTGGGTGGGGCTATGGCAATGTCCCCGTAAAGAGCTATGAGTAAAACCTGATATTGCAACAATTGATCTCTGGACTCGGAATCTTGGGTCAGGAGATCCACTTAATAGAGAATGCATATAAGCACTCTTAGGACAGAGACTACGACATGGCTCGTGCGCGTGTTGCAGAGATTAAACGGAATGCATTGTATCTTTTCAACGCAGAAGCCACCAAAATGCTTCGACGTGGTTTATGTCTTTCTCTGACACGGTGCTCAGATAGAATTAAATGTTATTGATGTGGAAATACTGCATAGCGCACAAAAGCTAGCACACGCGCTGCAAAGAAAATGATTTGTCAAAACTCTTGTAAGCTGGGTCATTTTGCACTCGTAACATTTCCGCGTTGATTACTTCACAATTGACCATTCGGCTTCATGAATACTGTTGAAATTTCGGTATACATTTTGTTAGCAAAAGTGAAAGCCAGATTTCTCTATATGTTGGTGAACCAAAACTACCTCAACCGATATTTGCTATATACTTTGACGTGCGTAGCAAAACCTTTGTCTGGTTATGGAGCGTGTTCCGGAGTCACCATTTACTGTGATGCGGTATGTTTCTGCAAACAGTGTTTACCAATTAGTTCATGCACCATTCAAACTACACCGTTCAAGCTACTCGAATATCAGTTTTTAGATACTGGGTTTTGTTACAGTTTGTTTGTAACAACAAAACGGTAGAACATGCACGCATGCGTTTCTGCGACTGAGTGTAAGCCTCCGTTAAGGCGAAAAGCTATAGCGTTATTGAATGTGTCCCCTTCCGTCAGCTGAAAGAGAATTGCCAATCACATGCTCAAAACCATGCAGTCAAGTAACACCTGTATTTGTTAGGTATATTGGCAGAATACCAAATGCAATGCAGCGCATTCCTTTGATTGTTGATCATAGGTCTTCCAAGAATTCGCGACATAGGTATGTACCTCTGGCGATACTTGATTCATTATCGACAGCCTTGAAATAGATGATAAGCAAAGACTTGCTTTAGTCGATAAAATGTACCGGATGGGCTCATCCGCTGGCTGTAGTTTAGCAGAAGATTGGATCTTTACGCCTATATTGACTATAAATGCCATCTGCCTTCTATCGACGACTTGCATACTCCTCACCAATTGCAAATGTTTACATGCGGCGGATTATAGACACGACACTAGGTAGTCTTTCTCACACAAAAATGGATTATATCATTACAAATGTTGCCAGTAAGTATAAGCACACACAAGCTGCTTGGTAGTAGATCATTGCCCGGTCCTTATCTGACTTCAAAGGACAACATTTGTATGTTTGGTAGTAGCCCCATTGAAAATGAAAATTCTTAACAACATATTTTCATAGGTTGCGAGAACTACAGCTTTGTCAGAATCCCAGAAACTACTGTTTGTCATTCTGTAAGTAAGGTTCGTTAGGATTCTTATTTCCACTTGAGTTATAAGGCCAAATAAGAAAAACACCAAATACACTGTGTCGACCATGGAAAGAAGACATTTTCGTGGGTCTGGTTATGTGAGAAATGACATCTGTATATATATTCAGGCGTCCGTCTTGCTTGTACCCCCATCAATATGCACTTAAAACCCAGCCTAAATGTGGTAACCGTGGCACAAAACCCGTGAGGCAAGCCACTGATATGCATGTTTGTTGAAATATAGTATGAAACCAACTTTCCACGCAGCTCTGACCAAGTTACTGACGCTCCTTGGAGGCTTCTGTTATCTAACGATGGGTTATATTGAGGACTTGGAACAGTTAAATACGACTTACGACCTCAGGAATTGTACGCCCACGGCTACAACACTTGCTCCTGTACGGAATCCTTAAGACAATGAAACTGTGCTGGGAGAAATTCGTCAACATTTTACCACTACATGACCGAAGGTTGAGAAAATGTTACCTGAATTACTCTTTCTTTTCACCATTCGGCAACAGGTGTCTGTTGTAAGCAATTGCATTGTAGCAATCAAATCGCTTGTTATACTTGGAACACCTATTCTGACGGTGCTTGAATGCGCACTCGAAGACCACCAGGATATTGCGCGAAAAAATGTTCGGAGACGTCAATACTGCTGGCGACTGTAGCTTCTAGCAAGCGTTCAAGCCACGCTTCTGGAATTCTATGGTATGCCAGCAATCTGATAAAGGCACAATATCGATGGACGCTCCAATACAGCCTATTGAGTAACCGTTGAAGCCAAGGGAAAACATTGCTACTGACATCCCGGTCCCACTAGGCAATGATCCTCTACCCAAGCGATGCGTGCTAGCTGCTACCTGCTTCTATAGCAAATGGTCGAGGGCCATTTTATATGAGGAACCCACTAAAATTTTTATTATCAAATGGCTCGATGGTTGTTCGCTAGCTTAGTGTTGTTACAAGAATAGTCGCTTATAATGGACACCATTTTGAAAGCAAGGTTGGAGACGAGTTTATAACACGCAATGGTATCCGACACTCATGAATGGTGCTATACGTTGATGACGCTAATGATCTAACTGAAGGTCCTAAAATCCTTTAAAGGATAATTTCAAACTCTTCAGGTTACGGGTGCAGCCAGGAACAATGCTTCGTTGTCTGCCTTACAGGTAGAACTAATCACACTGTGCGCTGAAATGAAGAATAACCTGACCTTATAAATGCTAGGGAGAAGTAATAGAACTCGATTATAAGCAGCCGTTGAATCCCAGAAAAGTGCTGATCAAACAGAACATGCTTGAGAAATTGAACACCGAACGAAGTACGGAAACATTGGGTGAACCCACCTCACAGCTGGTCTTGTTCGTGTCCCTTCTGGGGAGGCGAGACTATGGGACCACACATCTGTTAGCTGCAGTTCTGTGGCCAGGGGACTACAATGAACGCGAGGTGATTACATACAGCATTTTCACAACATATGTATAAACAAGCGAAAACCGCAACAGAATGTATACACACACAAAAGCAAACCAGGGACCATCCGACGCGATGCGTCATCCAGCAAAACGTTAGGTTTTATTTGGTAACGCAGTGATGCATTCATCATCTAGAATCTTGGTAACGTCGCATAAATTGCTTATGTGTTTAAACACAGAAGTTGCAAACAGCAAGCCGCTAGAAAATATCGTGCGAATGCGCCTCGACGAATTAAAAATAAACAAAAACGGAACAGGAATACAGTATAATTTGCAAAATATTAAACGCAACAAATATATAATAAACCAAAAAACGGTGGTTCCGGTAAAGAAGCTTCAAAACTTCAATATAAAAATAGCCAAATGGTATCGCTTTCAAGGCTCAAGCAGGAAGGAATCCGGCTCCGGAATGTAGTAAAAAAACTAACACAGGGTGAATTAGAAAGCAAACAGGAAATCATGAGACGGCTGCGAAAATCCGCACATAACACAAACTAATGGCATTGCTTGACAACGTACAAATGATCAGACGGCGAAAGGCTGATGACCGCGTTTATTTACCTGGCTTGGTTTGCCTAAGGTGAAGAGCGGTCATATACGGTTGCTGTCCCCACCATCCAATAGCCAGCCAATGCTCAGCGAAATGCACTAAATGCTACTGCGCGTGCAGAGATACCAATTTCTCTCACATCTTAGTGGTGAGGTCGAATGGAATTCTCGGCAAACGAGTCATTTAGTGCAGGGGTCAGCTGAGTGCAAACTCAATCCATAAAGATTTTCAGGTTATTTTACAAAACTTATTAGGCCAACAAACATATGGAAGTCCGTTGCTTGGGGTTGTTTATTGGACAAGTCACTAGGTTCTGAGAAAATATAATACAACCATCGCAAAGTCGTGCCTGATAGGAGAATTGTACGGAAATGTACACAGTCCCATTAACTCACCCATATGACCAACGGAGCTAGGTAAACCTTTGCATTTTCTCTCATGAATGTGCTGAGGTTGAAGAAACCATTCGCATTTCTGGAAATACTGCATAACTAACTCGACTTATTTGCATTGTCGGCGCCGCCATTCGCAGAACTTCTTAGGGTACTTTCCTCCATATTTGATTGTTGAGGAGCCACACGAGTACGATTCGACATCGAGATTTCTAATGAAGTTAAAATTCAAGGTGTAAAGATTAGGTGAATAATCGATACCACCCTTTACATCTCTTTTTATGGCAGTCCAGAGTAGATATTTATTTGTAATGTTCTTAATAACTAAGCGCTTCAATGTTTAGATACTGCGCGCAACATCTGGGAGGTCTCTCCGGTGTAATTTCACGGAAAGTCAAAAAGTCTACACATGCAAAGTTGTTTACTCAAAAATTGAATTGTTCACAACATTTATCATATCATAATTGCATTCCGAAACAAACGCCCGCGGCTTTTTATCTAATGTCCGTTAAAGCCCCCTAGAACCTGAACCAAAATAGGCCATATGTCTATTCCTTACTAAATTAAGACACGGATCCATAAGACTCGGTCAAGCTAGAACAAATGACTTGATTCGGACCGTGTTCTGCTGCGCCCAAATTCGATGCTGTTTCTACCCGCTTCAACGATACCAAAATTAAGAACTTTCAAATTGTAATCAAAACTGGTTTTTCGCATTTGAACAATATCATGATAGCCAAGCCTACCGACAAGCAGGGTTGAATTGGGTTGGTGAATCAAACGCTGACTGGAATTATCTCTATTGTACCCTAAAATCTGTGTACACATTTCGTATTTGTGGTTTGAGAATTCCAAACTCGGTATGCACCCCTGCAGATCCGAAAAGTTTGATTAATTTACATATATTACCATACTATCATTGAGTTTCCTTATCTTCTTAACTCCTCGAAGTAACAAATAACATGAAGCTTAATTGACTGGAAGCACTTGCTACTACCAATGGGCTTTGAGATAAAGAAGTCAAGTGCAGCTGGGAGCAATGAATTAGTGTGCATCTAATCTAAAACACGGGTCTGAGGATACCAGCAGTTAGTCAAATAATATACAAGAAATTATGACTCGTTCCATGCTTGGCCGCTGGAACTAATCGGTCTGGTGGAACCCTTTAAGCAACGATGGAGCAGTGCTGTTTTAACATTGCCTCTTGCAGAGGCTCTTGAATTCATTTGACATTATTGTGTCAACCCGATTTCAAATGTGAATTGATATCAACTAAATGTTGAAACGAAAAAGGTACATGAACACGACGACTTTCCTCTATATATGTTGAAAGATGGAACTGATTGTAAGCTGAATGCAATTAATTTTTTATTTAACACGGTTTTGCCCCTCTAGTGTTGGTAACGGACCGGCGATTCTTAGCCCTCATTTCAAAATTGAGAAGAGGCCAAATAACATTGTGCTCAAATAACCTAGCTATTAAATTACATACATGGCTTCCAAGATTATCACAGATATACTTCTTCAACGACATACATATAAGTGTACGAGCTGCATCCCTGAAATCTAAGTATTGATCATATTTGCTTTGGCTAGATATTTAGAATTTTGCAGGTTTATAAGACAAGAAAAATTCCAATAGCGTTTCTTGACCTCAGAGTCGCCTACGACACTAATGATTCAGCCAGCTTTGAATCCTACACTCACATTCCGCCTTTTCATTACTTTTGATAATTGAACGTCGTAAAGCTTCTCTGAGACCTACATTGTGAAAATGAAAAATTTTCTCCTTAGTCGGTTTATGATGTACAACAGAGGTGTAAAACACGACCGGCCGTCCGCATGCTGTCTTTGGCAATCGCCCCTTTAGCGAGTACATAGGTTTGTGTAATCTGGTCATTATAAGGCAAAAATAGCAGCTTTTATATGTTTAATTAGATAAAGGAGTGTATTTACAGTTTAACTTCTTACTTTTCCTTAGATAGGGTATTTCAAACTTTGGAATTACTAATCAAATGTTATTCGAGTTCTAAAGCACAACACAAACAGAAATGCAGCCGGAACAGGAAAGTTAAGACTTAAGGATATATGTGTATTATAACATTATATCTATCCCTTGAAGGTATCTGGATCAGATGGCTTCAACTCGGATTTTGTTGATTACCTTAGTAGGCTTGTCCAGCCCTTGCCGAACTCTCAAGGAACTCACTGGTTCTTGGTATTACACGCACTGCTAGGTGTGTACCAGTTGTGTGTGGCTGCACTTACTGCAGGCAAAACGAGAGCATTTCGTTCTCTCTTAATTTTTTGCTTTTTACGATATATAGAATGAAATTCATTTTTACATTATAATAAATACTTGCTGAACCTACCGCGTATTTAAGAGGACAGCTAAGAAAATGGACAGTGAAAGAAAAATCCGTATGTTTCAAACAAAATATGTATTACTGTATCCATCAACAGCTGTGAATATATAGATGCACTGCATAAGGCAAAAAACAGTAATATCACGCCGAAAGAACACAACTTGAAAAGACGTTATAAAACGGACAGTCGTTTTGATAATAAAGGCAAAGGCACAATATATGTGTCATAGACTCAAGGAACCGAAGGGTGAGTTAAGACAGCAACAGCCTTGTACAAAAACTGAGAATGAGTATGTGGTTATCATTACGGCAAGCTAGGAACTCAGCCGAATGATCACCCTGAGTGGAAACTCATCCAGTAAAGGAGATTCCCCATGGCAATTCATTGCAGAAGCCGCTGACATTGTGTCCAAAGAGTGTAAACTTATTCAAATATATCTCAGTTAAAGGTAATACTGCTGCACACATTAGTGAAATGTCCTTTGATTTGGAACACTAAATGGAGGCGACATCATACAGTTTCTAACATTTTCACTTGTACAAATGATAACACTTACATTGCTGGAATAGACTAACTTGCAATTGCCATTTGGGCGTGTGACAGCAAGGTCAAAAATTTTATACAACTGATTGAAGTGATTCCAATGCACGACACTACAATAAGCTGGGACATCATCTGAAACTTGATATGCTTCTGCGTGACTATGAATCGGAATTAAGGAAACTTGCTTGCTTATCTGCCGATGGTGCTGTGAACGTGATTGGCAGATATAATAAAGTTGATGCTATGTTACCTACAGAAATTTAAAAATCACGCCCAGTGTCATCCTATGCTTATTTTCATCGCATTATGCGTTAACAACATCGGCCTACAAAAATTATAAATGTATATCATGTACTTAATTTTTATACAAACACAGTGAACTAATTTAGTGGCCGTGCTCTTAAACACCGGCTATTTAGCCAGTTGTTGGAAGATGTGGATAATAAGTTTACCGGTGTGCCATTTTACACTAAAGTCTACTTGCTTGTTGGGTCACAAATTGTCGAGATGTTATATTTTTAGAACAAAATGATAATGTTTTGCTGACAAAATGTCAAAACACAAATAAATTAAAGATGCAATTCGCACTTAAGAACAGAAATACGCTGTGGACATTACAACTTAATTTACTGTTTGTTTTTTGAAATTGCAAGGTGAAAACAAATTAATCGCCCACCTGTATGACAACATTAGTTGCTTCATTACAAACTTGGGTTAATGGAAATTGTCGTGGTCAGAAGGAAAGTTGTTTCAGTTTTTCAATACAAACAGCTGAAAAACAATGTTATCACTGAACCTGTACTTAGCGTTGCGAAGTATGTCAGTCACTTATTTGTTGCGAAAAGAATCTCAGGAAAGACATCGTGGCTTCTCATCTTGGCACACCATTTTATATTGCTCCCAGTATCATAAAACGTTTATGCTCCCAAAGCTGATTAATGCCTTCAGATGGAACTACAGTCAAACGGGGCAATAGCGACAACACAGAGGACCGGCAAAAAGTGGTGGTTCTAGTAACTTAATGCACAGGGACCTTACCCAGAAAAGAAACCCTTGGAGATGTATTTGCGTAAACGTCATGAACAAGTGATTGCCATGGATACGTTACCGTCATATCACGTAGGACTGCATTGGAAATGAAGTCTGTTTCGTCACTGCAGACGCAGTGACCGGAAAAAGAAAGTACCCGTAGTATTTTCATAGTTTAATAAAAATTTGAAAAACTAGCAGCTTTTCCTCAGGAATTATGGTAATGTTCGGTTCTACCCATATTTGCAAATGGTTATTTTACTTCAACATGCAGAAAACCTCATTGAACTCGGCTGACTGAAAACACTTGCCATCCTTCCTTCACTTGAAATTGTGCAGGCATCTTAGCCGGATTAAACAACTGCTGTCAAGTAAACTAATGGAGAGCTCACAAGAAACTAAGTAAAAATGGTTACATTGAACTGTACTAAGAGTTTTATGATTCTTTTGTTTATTCACACAGAAATATATGCAACTGCTAAAATTCTAAATTTTAATTTTTTTTTGCTAAACTAATAGGGAAGTTGCATTTATGGATGAGTCTAACAGCTTAATCATAGTTATTCAAATATCGTAACACGAATTTGCATTAATTAAAATATTGTGTTTTTAATCTATCAAATACATATGCCCCAATTACTTGTCTTGTACAGACTTCATGACAACAAATATTTGCTCATGCGACCCACTGAGGGTCCCAAGTTTTACACCACCGTTTATCATGGTAATCAGAAAAAAATGGCATCTCTGTCTCTCATGTTCGAACAATTTATGATTTATTTAATTATTTAAGACCAGGTGCATACTCTGAGGTGAGCTAGCTTGGTTTTGATAAGTAGCTTTCTGAGGCGCACTCGAGCATGTGCTGCAACATTTAATTAACTCTCCGGCGAGTTAACGAAGTCCATTCTGGATGTGGAAAAAGTAAACCTGAACTGTTGTGAAGAAAACAATTCTCCATTCCTTGTTATACCATCCTCTGTGTTGTAGGCAGCATCAGACAAACCACCTTCTCTGAACAACTAACATTAAACTGAGAATTAATCGGGCTGAAGGAGCAGAAAGCACGTTATCGGGAGCCTTTGAATCTCGTGGCACTCAAGCAGTTTGCATATAACCTGGCTCTGCTCCTTGCCGAACTGTACACGCAGTGGTTTAGACAGCACAAGTTAGCTGACATTTGGCGAAGCGCGAGAGTCACACGAAAAGTACCAAAGTGGGTAATCCACAAAGATCGACCGATCGCATTCAAGACAGTTGATCTAACCACATTTGAGACTTGTATTCTTGAAATCATCTCAGCACAGACGCCTTTGGATGACCCTCAGCAGTTTGCATATCGCAGCTCAAAGTCAACATTTGATGTGGTAGCACGTTTGGTATATGTTGTGGTCTCGTCAACAGATACTAAAAACCAAGTGATCCACACCTCCTTCCTAGTTTTAATACAGCTTTCCTTTGTGTGAATGGCGAACTGCTGTTACGCGATCTATTTGGTTCCGGAGCCAAAACTTCTTTCGTACTTCTGTTGAATGATTATATTACTTGGTGTATCCAGTATAACAGGTTACTGGGGAACACTCTTTTTCATTCACCCGAACACTGGTGAACTACATGGAGCCATTATTCACCATCTTTGTTTTCCACTTAAGTTACCGCCACCTTCGTCACTGTAGTAGTCATGCTGCCAAATTTTTAAGAGTATGTTAGGTTTGGAGTCCATCATTCTAGCACAGACTCTTCGGTCGAGCTACAAAACGACTTTCGCACTCCACAGCTGTGTCCCTATCCCGTTTCCCTATCGTTAAGCGCCTCAAATTGCAGGGATGTCCTACCTGCTCTGTGCAAAATAAATCACTACCAGCGAAATCGGAAGCATTGCCTAAATATTTGCGTTCACATTGAAGGTTTAATTTCTTTCACCGTCAAGTAACCTGGAAGTAACACTGTGCAAAAGACATACGTTCTCAGTTTACGTCAACACAATTCGTTAAGGTTAGAAGCTTCTAATTAAATGGTAAATGTCTCACGTATTATTGTGTAATCTGCATGTATATTTAACGATTTATCCCTGCATGTTTCTTACCTTACTGGACCTATTGCTCTCCAGTTATGTTTCTTGGTCTCCTGAGTAAGAAACTTAAGTTAATTGCCAGGTCAGTGAATTATATATCCCGGTGTACTGAAATTTCAAGGATGGAAGTTGTCAGCAAAATTACAGCAAGCCACCTCAACACTTGTAACTAGTTTACATCTAAAATGCTAACGGATGTTGGCCGTCTTCTCGCAAACCTCTGTTAGAATGTTACTTAACATATTTGACTATACAGATTTACAAAACTCTAACGCTCACAAACAGGTATATAATACATAAGTAGTTTATTTCCAGTCCTGTTTTTGAGCGAAAAATTTCACTCATTCAAGTTTTGCCTATTAAATTATTCTAGCGACATTGCTTTTGACTATGCAGATTTAAAAGGCTCTAGCGCCCACAAAAGGGTTTATAATACATCTGTGATTTATTTCCACTCCTGTTTTTTGATCGATAAATATCACTCATGCAAGATCTGCTAATTAAATTATTCTAGCGACATTGCTTTGGTATATCCCTTTTAACGATCGTGGTTTTAAATTTATCCGCATGAACTATTATTTATCGTTGTTCATCCCATTTCGTGACCTGTATATTAGAGCTGACTGTTCACCGTTCTAGGGTGCATAAGGCACATACTTGATTGAATGAATTACTGACGAAAGCTCTAATTGTTGGTTTAGTAGGATAGTATCCTGCGTTGGTTCGTTGGTATGCTTGCTTGCGTTCAAAATATGCCTCCGCTAAACAAAGAACGGACGTTAACTAAAGGTATGAAGAAACCCTACTGTGATTGCACTCAACTGACTCAAAACCAAAAGCTCCATTCGACGAATTAAGGATATCAGATTTGTTCTGCTTGCACCACTGTTCGTCACGCTAAGGCATTTCTTGCAATAGCTTAGCAGATCCCATGATAAATACCACATCAGTACTGGGTGCACATAAAATATTTATATCGCTCAATAGCACAATTTGCGCGCGGTATAAATAGCCAAACGTTTGCAACAATAATGTATCTTTACGAAAGCTACAGCTATTTATTGCGGCCAACATGTCCACGTTATTTCTGTAACCAGAGAAGTCTCCTTCCTCTACACTTACCGACTATGTCCCTGTACGCCAAGAGCCTGTGCTCGCAGCTTGCGCCCACAGAAAGGCTCGGATTAGTGAACCGATAAACATTCATCAACAACAAACTATTTACGCTACACGTGAATAAAGGAAAACAACTGGACGGCCTATCAATGCGGTCCTGAAAATGCGCACGGGGAACCGGTCGGTCAGTACATTTGTATTCGGTGTTTTGGTGGTTTAACTAAAACAATGCAGTGCTGTACTTTAACAGTTTTCTTTGCTCCTTCCTGTTTCCACAACGATCACTTATAATGCCGGTTAGAGACACATGCCTCTTTATAGTATTCGGAAAATGTCTGCATCCCCATATCCCAAAAACGGCCCAATTTCCTGGTGCTACCTGGTCTGCGAAATTGCGCGAACATGCTGGTTGATCCACTGAACGATACACTTGCTAACTTCAAGGATATTCATGTAGAGCTGGACGAGTTCAGACTAGCATTGGCATCTTTCCATCACATCAAGACAACACACAATATACTCGAAGCTCATTCTGTCCTACTGCAACTGACAGAAAGTTTAAACAAGGAGCATAGCAAACCCACCGGTTCCCTCATTATGCTATTGCAGCAGAATTTGTTTGTAGAATACGATGTTCTTTTAAACTTGTGTTTGATTTTATTTGCCCATTAAACTTCTAGTTTAAACACTGCAACTCCGGCATAAAAAAAGTAATATTTAAGGACACGGTGCACATGTTATATTCTCCGGATTTAGCGTCAGCGCAAAATCCTTCCCGCCGTCCTTTAATTTGCCGACGCCAAGACCACAAACAAGTTTAACCCAAATGGTGTTCAGACAGAACAAAACGCTGCGTTTAGAATATTAAGGATGACGATTCACAAACCACCACGGCAAAGATGAGTCAGCGGAAGACAGCCATGGCCGCAATCCAACGGTTCTGAAGCCACTAGACCCGACATAGCTGTAACCAAGAACGCAGACTTCTTTATTGAGCTAAATATTGCCACGCTTGTTCCGGTCAGTTTTACATTTAAAAGTAATGGCCAGTGTAGTCAAGGGAGATAGGGTAGCTTCTCGCAACATCAGTTCAGCTAATATTCTGAAAGAATCTCTGGCCGATACCGCTATTTAGGCACAGCAAAGTCCGACCATGAAACAACGACACTTCACCATTCATCGGAATACAATAAAGTTGTTAAACGAAGTAAAAAGCCTGCAAGACTAGAAGATATCCACCATACGAATCACAAGGTTATAATGAATATGTCATGTCAAATATTCATTACTCAGCTTCTAGGGCGTTGCCTTGTCTCATCAGTTTCAGTAATCAAGGTAGCAAATTTCGACGAGAATCATCCAAATAGCACACTGGCCAATCATGTAGATCATAGCCACAAATATTTTGCCCTTTGTCTACACAAAGAAAAAATACGGGCCCTACGCATTAGAAAATTATAAGGTCAGCAACAACGTAATAATAAAATAATGTTTGCTATCAAGTAAGTGAGTCGAATACAAGGAATATTATAGTAGAGTTGCATGATTATCGGAAATTACTTGAGCCAATGAAGGCATAATTCCAAGACTCCATTGTACATCCATATCTATATTAACCGTGCACGTAATGAACGCGACAGATCTAATGGAGTTCCTTCAGCTGTCTTTCGCTCGCAAGTAATTGTTTTCACCTAGTGCTCTAAAAATACCAGACCATAGACTCGGTCCTCAAAAATAGGCTAAGCCTATCGCTCCATTTTCAACACATATAAACTCTTACCCCGAATCATCGGTTTTTCCAAAATTTTACATATTCATTCATCAAACCCTGGAGCTATGTCATCCGCAACTGCAAGCATTGGCACTTGAACTACGATTTCGCTTCTCTCAGCGGCGCTGTGGTAAAAGACCTCCGGAGACCCGGTTTGAAATCATGATGTGACAATAAAACGAGTTGACACACATGTAGTTCCTTGACAAGTATACTGCCAAAATCACCGTTTTTAATTTTCGCGGCAGTATATAAGGTACAAAACTGAACCTCTTAAAGGCACGACTAAGAAATACAATAATGTCATCATGGATATGAGAAATGATCCATAATTTTTACTTTCTAGCCCCGATATAGGCTCGGGATGGGTAATGATGGCCAAACCTATTGTTGCCTATTGGCGTTTCCAAGCAACGGCACAAGCTCGGTCAACGTTGGTAAAGCGCATATCATCATATATATTAACGTGTAAAATTCCATTGGGCAGTTTCCGAGTTAGGTTTTTGTGGGTCTCAGCAGAGCATTTTGTAGCCGATGATTGCGCTCTAGTTTTCGCTTCATAACATACCGACAGAACCCAAAGAGTCAGGTTAGGTATTCACGCATCCTAGCCCACCCAGGTGAAACTTGTTGTCCATCAATGCAGCGTTCTGGGAAGGCTAGTTTTCCTGATGTACAAAATGGCATCTTCATAAATATTGTCAGCGGTAGACCGAGCATATTTTTGGATGATGTTAAATTCTTGCATTAATTGATCCTCGGAACACCAAATCCTTGTCCCGAAAGGTACAAACAGATCTAAAAGCACCTGAAATATGCTGCTAAGCTTCAAAAATGAATTCCTCCTAGGAAATGTATATAGGTATATTTTTACTAACATTCTCCGGTAGACGTCTCGCACACGTTAAAAATAAGACTGTATTGGGGCTTCACAATTTCTACAGGTCTGACTTATCCTCATATATACAACCCACTGTCGTAAAAGCCGAGAGAATATATACACGGTTATTTAAACATTGTACATAGGCAAGTGACGAATATATTATGAAAAAGCTTTGAACACTCTCAAGAGTATTTTGCAATACAAGGCAGTGTGGATTTAGAGCGCTTTTAGCGTGTGTTCATAAGACATCCTAAGATCTATTGAGAGATAAACGTAATATGAACGCTGAAAAACGGTCTGGTTAAACCCGATAGGGCTGCGTATGGTTAATAAAAATAATAGAGATGTAAGTGGAGCTAAATTTCGATATAGACTGAGCGTTGATCCACCAGTAATTACCAGTCCGAGTAAAACGAATCGAACCATACCGTCCATATGATAAACCCGGGGAGTGGAACTCACTCACACTGGCTGAAAACCGGACGCACAAAAATGAGCGATATTGACCTCCTAAATTAACATGTTTCGGCTGCCTCTAACTACAGTTAACTTATGGTGTAGATAAACTCCCAGTTTACCGAGCGTTGGTCTTCTGTATTCCGTCGGTTGGGTTGGCGCGTGACTGAGAAGTCAGAGAGTCGCAGTCTCGTAGGGCAGCTAGCAAAAGTACGACAGTCGTCAATAGCACATAACAGATGTAAAATAGAAGCGTTACTACAGTGGCGACGGAGGTCAGAAGAACCCAAATATGCCAGTCAGTTTTGAGCAATTGCAGTCTTTCTTGCAGCAAGAGCAGGAGCGGTTTGAGAAAGCACCGGCCAAGTTGATCGAAACGCTGACCAAGAATTTGTCACTACAGGCAGGCTCGGTAAGGAACAAGTGAACGTTGTCCCTCAGCAGAAAACTCGACCCAGCAAGTTTGTGCGTTCCGTTACGATGCTGATGCCGGTAATACCTTTGAATCGTGGTTCCATTAATACGAAAACCTGTTCGCTTTGATTTAGCCGGTGCTTCAGAGGACACGATAGTACGCCTCATGATGCGGAAATTGGGTGAGGCCGAGCACGCAAATTTTATGAATTTCATCTTGCCGAAAAAGAGCACTGATTTAACATTCGATGAAGCAGTTGCTACTTTGTCCCAGATATTTGGAAAGCAGTCGTAATTATTCAATATCTGATACAAGTGCCTGACAATGACCAAGCGAGCTGACGAAGACTGGGTTACTTACTCGAGTCGCGTAAATCCTGAGTGTGAACGGTCGCTGTTTCACAATATGACAGCTGATCAGTACAAGTGCCTTATTTATGTGTGTGGTCTTCAAGCAACCAAAGATGCTGATGCCCGAACAAGAGTACTGAGCAGAACGAATGCTAACGGTTGATGAACTTGAAGCATGATGCTTCAATGATCCAACAATCCTTAATCCAGAGTAGTCAGGACATCATTTGCAGGGTCAGCAGAATTCCTTAGAAAGAATCAGTACATGTGAGTTCATCACATTCTAAACCCCCTTCTGCTTGTTGGTTTTGCTTTGAATGACACATTGGTTAAAACTGCCCGTTCCGAGATCACATTTGCAATCGTTGTGGCAAGCGAGGACACAAAGTGTCGTGTTGTCTTGCGAACCGACCAACAATGAGAGGAATACGGCGTCGAATCCCGGTGCGCTTCCGATGTCACAACGAGGCCAAAACTGTGACGGCGACCTTCAAGGTTGACGGTGTCGGCAGGCGTAAATTTACACTTTTGAAGATCAACGAGAAGGAAGCTAAGCTGTAGTTGGATACTGCGTCAGAAATCACTTTGATTTTTCGTGACACATGGTGTATGCTGGGACGACCACGGCTTATCCACACAGACCACAGAGCACTAAACGCATCCGGCGGTATTTTGAAACTTCTCGGAAAGTTGCATTGTCACGTCAGTTTCAGTGATCAGCATATTCGTACAATCTGTTTTGTGACAGATCAACTAGAATTGAATTTGCTGGATCTCGATTGGATGGAGAAATTGAAATTGCTTGACCAGTCAGTTAACAGTATATGCAAGAAATTATAACTTGAGAAAACCGCAGAAACGCAGGATACGAACCTCGAAATTTACAGTCAACTTGAAGAATTGAAACGACGCCACAAAATTTTGTTTTACCCCGGTCTTGGATACTGTCGGATAGCCAGAGCAGAGACGAACCTCAAACCAGACGCCAGACCAGTATTTAGACCAAAATCTTTAGTGCCGTACGCAACACAACCAATAGTGGAGTCCGAGTTAAATAGGTTGCTGTCGGAAGACACATTTGAGCGCGTACATGACTCCGAATGGGAGGCACCCATCATTGTGATATGGAAAGGAAACGGCAAGGTACGCATTTGTGCTGATCTGCAACCGGCTTAAATGCCAAGTTGGAGAACCACTAGTACCCTTTGCCTATACCTGAACATTTGTTCACCAAGCTTAGTGAAGGAAAATGGTTTGCGAAACTCGATCTAGCTGACGCTTACTTACAAGTTCCAGTAGCCGAGAATTGCAGAAATCTATTGGCGGTCAATACGCATCTGGGTCTTTTCCAGTACAATCGGTTGCCATTCGGAGTGAAACTGCTCCCGCCATTTTTCTATAAATCATGGATACGCGGCCGAACGGTATCCCGGGGGTCGCAGTATACCTGGATGACGCTTTGATTATGGGGTCTGACCCACAAGCATTGCTGGCCACTTTAGGGAAATTGTTCATTCATCTAGAGGAAGCTGGTTTCCGGTTACAGGCGGGAAAACGCAAGTTCCTGAGGGAAATTGTCAACTTTCCCGGGTTCATCCTAGATAAACATGGCAGACGTCCGGATCCCGCTAACATAGAAGCCGTCAAGCACATGTCACCACCAAAGGATGTTGCCAAACTTCGTTCCTTTCTCCGTCTTATAATTCATTATAGTGCCTTCCTGCCAAGTCTACGTCAGACTAGAGTTCCTCTGAACCAGTTGCTGATGAAAGGGAAAGAATGGCGATGGACAAAGTTGTGCCAACAATCCTTCGATCAGTTAAAACAGCGCTCAGTTCTAATGTACTTTTGACCCACTTTAACCCAAACTTGAAGATTGTTGTTGATCGGTGTCCTCCAATTATGGGGTAGGTGTTGTCATTTCTCATTTGTTCCCTGGTGGAGAAGAGAAGGCCATTGCGCACGCAGCACGGTCGCTGACAGTAGCAGAGAAAAATTGCAGCCAGATTGAGAAGGAAGGGCTGGCGATTGTTTTCGCAGTGAAACGGTTTCTTAAGATGCTATATGGTGGACATTTCAAAATGATCACGGAACACAAACCTCCACTCTCGATATTTGAATCAAAGAAAGTTATTGCTGTGTTCACAGTAATTCGCTTACAGAGATGGGCAACCGTACTGCTGGCTTACGATTTCAGTATACAATACAGATCTACAGAACAACTCGGCCAAGCTGACACTATCTCGCCTCCTCGGTTCCCACTTGAAGGAAAACGATGACTGCGTGATTGCATCTGTCAAATTCGAGTAGGAAGCTCAGCGCATCCTGGTTGACAGTGTAAGGGAGTTGCCAATAAAGTCGGACACGATTCATGCAGAGACGGCTCGAGGCGATATCTTGCTGAAGGTAATAGGGTTTTTGCTGTCCAGTTGGCCTAATGTCAGAAATTCGAATGAGTTACAACCTTTCTTTGATCGAGGCGGATCCATTTCGGTCGTTAACAATTGTATAATATTTGGAGACCGAGTCGTGGTACCAATGAATTTGCGGAAGCAAATAATACAGCAGTTTCATTCAGGACATCTAGGAACCAGCCGAATGAGGGCACTGGCGCGAAGTTTCGTGTATTGGCCTCAAATGGATGCAGAATTCGATCAGTTCTGTCAACTCTGTGAATCTTGTCAACAAGTGACAAAGGCCCCTCTGAGATGTTCGTGGCACCCTTGGCTCGAGTCGGAAAAGCCCTGGCAGAGAATCCACTTGGATTATACGGGACCAATCAACGGTCAATCTTATTTGATTTTTGTTGATTCCTACACAAAATGGCCCGACGTGATTCCGATACAAAATCCTACTGCCCAGCACACTATCAATGAGGTGAACAAACTGTTCCATTAGTTTGGCACCCCGGAGATGCTGGTTACAGACAACGGTGCTCAGTTCACCTCAACGCTGTTCAGAGAATTTCGTAGGCAAAACGGAATCTAGCACAAGTTTTCGCCGCCGTACCATCCACAATCGAATGGGCAAGCCGGAAGGTTTGTAGATATCTTTAAATCTGCTCATCTCAAAGCGGAAGGAAAGAGAGTGTCACGCGATGCATTTCAGCCGTTTTCGTGAATGCATTGAAATACTCTGAATCCAAACATACCGGGGCGCAAATCTCCTTCTGAATGTTTATTTGGACGAAAAGTTAGAACGACATTTGATAGCCTTAATCCCAAAAATGTTGACAAACACTACGGACAACCGAGCAGGGGGCAGGATGACAGGCGTCGCACGTACAAGATTGGCGACTTGGTGTATGCACGAAACTTCCAGACCCCGGAAAGATGGGTTATCGGAACGGTCAGTGGAAAGAGGGGTAAAGTTATTTATGAGATAATGGTCGGAAAGGACAAGTGGACCAGACATATCAATCATCTACGACATCGGCTTGGTAAAATACAAAGGGATCCAGAACCAGCGGCACCATATTTGGACATGCTACTGGATACATTTGGTTTAGAAAACACAGCCGGTCGCAGAGACGCCACACGATTTGACATGCAAGCCAAGTAGAAGAAGAAGGCAACCACGATGGCTACAAGTGGACCCCGGGGTAAAAAGCTACGACCGAGCCCAAGTGCGGAAAATAGGCAGAAGCAACCAAGTTGTAGGGGGGCTGTAATAGAAACGGAAGCGGAGCTAAAGTTGGGTATCCACTGAGCGTTGATCCACCAGTAATTACCAGTCCGAGTAAAACGAATCGAACCATACCGTCCATATGATAAACCCGGGGAGTGGAACTCACTCACACTGGCTGAAAACCGGACGCACAAAAATGAGCGATCTTGACCTCCTAAATTATCATGTTTCGGCTACCTCTAACTACAGTTAAACTATGGTGTAGACAGACTCCCAGTTTACCGAGCGTTTGGTCTTCTGTATTCCGTCGGTTGGGTTGGCGCGTGACTGCGAAGTCAGACAGTCGTAATCTCGTAGGGCAGCTAGCAACAGTACGACAGTCGTCAATGGCACAATACAGAAGTAAAGTGGAAGCTTTACAACATAAACCTGTCGCTATTCTCGATGTAATTCATACATTCATTGTTCCACAATCTTCCACACCGAACTATCTTATTTTTTTCATATCTGTTATGTAACGACAGGATGTTAAACATGTCCTCTTTTTTTGCTAGAATTCCCTACATTTGCCCTCTCGTAAATCGAAACGTAAATTTTTACATGAGTGCATTGAGGATGACCAACAGTGCATTGTACCCCTCTTCCCGACGAATGTTGCAATGTTTATCCAGTCATTCTTAAAAGCGATATATTTGCTATTGCTACCCTTGTTTCAGTGAAACATAAGCGCGCAAATGAAACTATTAAACATGTGTGTTCTATGCAATTTTTATTGCACTTCCTTACACCGTTTTTTCAATACCACTTCCTCACGGTGCTTCCAATACTCTCCAAAGTCTTGGAATCCATAGTTGCCGATGCTCTGGTGTGCTATCTGGAAAACTGAAACCTCATCACTTCTGAACAGCACGGTTTCCGTCGACAGCGTTCATGTACAACGAATTTACTAATTGCACGCAGTAGTTGGACCGAGGCAGCGGACGCTGGAGAAGGTGTCAATGTGATCTACCTGAATTTTTTTAAAGCTTTCCATCGCCTAGACCATCGGATACTACTATCCAAGCTGCAGCATTACGGGATCGGCGACCCTCTTTTAAGCTGGATCGCCAACTTTCTATTTCAAAGGCAATTAGTGGTCAGAGTTCGGAGCTCTTTATCGGACGCCATACAACTTGAGTGTGGTGTGCCTCAA
Source organism: Dicrocoelium dendriticum (assembly GCA_944474145.2). NCBI lineage: Eukaryota > Metazoa > Platyhelminthes > Trematoda > Plagiorchiida > Dicrocoeliidae > Dicrocoelium > Dicrocoelium dendriticum. The sequence goes on from OX104071.1 coordinate 48,894,400, forward strand.
GACTCAGTTCTAGGTCCACGTTTGTTTTTGGTGTTTATTAATGACCTTGCACAGGGAATCGCTTCAAACTTCCTAAAGTTTGCCGAGAATATAAAGATCTGGCGCAGGATCCAGGTGAACGCCGACCAACATGCGCTTCAGCGTGACTTAGATGCAGTTTATCAATGGTCGACCCAAAACTCATTGCATTTCAACGTCAGTAAATGCACGGTGCTTTTCATCCGACACCAGAGCAGCTACTCATACCGACTCGGAACGGATGTACTGCAACAATCAACTCTCGAACGTGACTTGGATGTCCAGGTTCAAGATGACTTGGGTTGCTTCATGCAACCCGAAAAGGCATTGAAGACTGGGAACAAACACGGGCTGTTGAGGCGGGCGTTTGGACAAATAAACAGCTCCATATTACGACAAATGCTCAGTGCGTATGTTCGCCCCCATGTCGAATACGCAATTCAAGCCTGGCATCCATGGCTGAAACACGACCTTAATGCACTGGAGCAGCCACAAAGCCGGGCATCTAAGAACGTAATTGGAATGCGCAATCGTTCCTACCAGGATAGGCTGCGACGACTGGGATTGTTCAGTGGAAGCTATCTCAGACTACGAGGCGACCTGATTATGTCATACTTGATTCTGCGAGACTTACATCATATGTGCCGCCCTTTACTGCAACTCAGCGACCATACGAACCTGAGGGGCCACTTATTTAAACTCGCAGAAAAATACAGTCATCTGGAGTGCCTCAGAAATTTCTTTTCCATCCATGTCTGTCACCCGTGGAATGCTCTCCCAGAATCGGTTGTCTCTGCACCGACACTAACAATATTTAAAAGACGGTTGGATGATGCACTCAAACGCTTACACTTTGTTACTTAACATTACGTCTCCATCCTACACCTGGAGTTTACCATGGAATTATTTGTTGTTAACTGTGGGTGCTGTGAATCTAAGAGGATCGCAGGACTGCAGCGAAGCAAACGATAAGTCCTTATTTTCATATTTAAAGTATTAACTATTTTCTATCCTTATCATCATCATTATTATGTTGATATCCCCTGAAACTATCCAGCGGGACTTGTAAAGCAACGACTCTTAACCCGTATAAATTCATTGTTTATTGTTCAAGGTAAACGTAGCTGAACGATGTTCCTCGGGTCGATGTGTACCTGAATGACGCATTGATAATGGAATCTCACCCACATAGTTTGCTGGTTACGTTAGAGAAAGTGTTTTCACGTCTAGAAGAAGCTAGATTCAGGTCAAGAGAGGAAAAGTGCCAAGTTTCTCATGTTCACTATTCACAAACATGGCTTGCGTCCGGATCCCGTTAATTTAGAAGCCGTCAACCAGAGGACACTACCAACAGTGGTTGCAGAACGTTTTACATTGTCCTATCTTGTAATCCGTTATAACGCCTTCTTCCCAATTTTAGATAAGACAAGATATCCTCTGAACTACTTGCTGATGAAAGGAAAAGTTTGGTGATGTAAAGGGTGTGTCAAATATTATTTGATAAACTTTAGGCAGCGGTTAGTTTTGATTTACCTTTGGCCAACTTCAACCCAAACTTAGAGATTGTTGTTGCTTTGGACGGCTTCAAATATGAGGCAAGTGCTGTCATTACTCACATGTTTCTAGGAGGGTTATTGATGGCCATTACACACACAGCGTGGTCGCTGAGAGTGGCGAAGAAAACTTGCAGTCATGTTGGGAAGGAAACGTTGGCGATTGTTTTTGCAGTGAAGATGTTTCCCAAGATGCTATATGGTAGAAATTTCAACTGTTAACGAACCACAAACATTTACTCGCGAATTTTGGATAAAAGAAGTGTTTTTTTTCAAAGCAAGTCGGTTGCAATGGTGGGCAACCGTACTGCTGACTTACGACTTTAGTATACAATAACGACCTGACGGACAATTTGGCTAATCTGAATTACTACGTCGTCTTAGCAGTTTCCACTATAAAGAAAACGATGTCTGCTTGATCGTAAATTCAAATTCAAGTCGGTAGTTTAGCCGAGCGGGTTGAGAGTGTAAGGGTGTTGTCGAGACAGCTCAAGACGAAATCTTGCTAAAACTAGTATGGCATGGTCAGTCGTTAGCCTAATGTCAACAATCGGACTTACGAACCTTCTTCAATAGACGCGCATCCATTCCAGTTCTTGACATTTGTCGAATATTCGGAGACAGAGTCATGGTACCAAGAAAGTTGCGGAAGAGTATCCGAGGGCAGTTTTATTTAGGACACCTGGGAACCAGCCGAATGAATTCTATGGCACGGAGTTTGGTGTATGGAATTTTTAATGGATTCAGAAATAGAACAGTTTTGCTAAATTGTGCAACTTGTCAGAAAGCGACAAATGCTCTACAAAATGTTCGTGGCAACCTCGGCCCGAGTCTGAGAAACTCTGGCAGAGAGTCCACCCGGATTGTTAGGGATTACTCAACGGTCAATCATATTTGATTTTTCGCTTACTACACAGTGTCTCGATGTGATTCCGAAACAAAATCCCATAGCACAGCAAATTATCAATGAGATGAACAATCTGTTTCATTATTTTGCACACCGGAGATGATGAGTGTGGACCAAGGAGCATATTCCACAGTAATGCTGTTTTGAGAATTTAGCATGCAGTATAGTATCTAGCCCACGTTTTCGTCGAGGTAACCTTAGCCATAATATGGACAGGCAGAACTGTTTCGCTGATACGTTTACATGTGCTCTTCTCATATTGTAAGGAACGAGAGTGCCGCGTGATACGGTTCAGTCAAATTTTTGTAAATATCGGACAATCTGATTCAAGTCACACCGGAGGGCAGCTTTCCTGCTAAATATTGTTGGACGAATGATTATAACGTAATTTGATAGCCTGTTCCATAATGCAGTTGGCGAAAGTGACTGGCAAATGAGATAATGTCAACATAACAGGCTTTGAAGTTACAACACCAACGATTTGTTGTACACACGAAATATCAGACCCTGGGGAATGATCAAGTGGTACGGTTATTTTTAAGAGGATTAAGGTTATTTATGCGAAAAATGGACTAGCACTTCAGCCCTCTAAGTCCGCGGTAATGAAACCCTAAAGGTTCTCAAGAAGAAGCAGTAATTCATGGGACATACAACGAGATACATTTGGTTTGGAAAACGGAACCGATCCCCAAAGGGGAACAAGGCCAGTCGCAAAAGCGCCACACGACCATTCACGCGGGCCAAGTCGAAGAATAAGGATATGGCGATGGCTGAAGTGGACTCCAGGGGTTAAAGCTACGAAAAGCCTAAGTGGGTTAAATAGGTACAAGCAATCCACTCGAAGTAGAAGAGAAGTATGGGGTGCCGGTGCCCCGAGACGAAGCTGCACACCGGCTTAACACAGAGCAGTTATGCTGTCTGCTGCATGTAAATGTCAGCAACACGAGTGTGGCAGGACATTCGACCGTTCCGCCAAATATAGACATCGGGTGCAAAATGATTGGCTAGAAGCTTCCTGCCCGCTTCAAAGGAGGCAAAACATACTGCCAACTTTGATAAACTCGTGGGACGGATTTCACTCGTATTGGCTGAGGACCAGACACAGAAGAGTGGATGGCCATGATTTCAAAAATTAGTATGGGTCGTTCTACAAGAAACATAGTTGACCTATTTGTAGTACTGATGGGCGCACGATTTCGCTTAGAGACGGTAGCATTCTCAGAGGTAAAGCAAAATGCAGAGAGACAAGTACAATATGTGGATGACTTGGTTACAATTAGGAACACTAGCTTCTTTTAATCGACGTGTTGGTTTCACAAAACCAATCCGGTGAAAACTTAATCCCGCTTAATAATGTCTCCGCTGAGATTTCTTCTGCAATATATCTTACTATCTGCATTCTATCAAAACACTTTCGATGTTCTCCTTCAATGAAAATTGGGTCACAGATATAAGGTTAATTACGTGCTTATTTTACACCGATAATGTGGATGACCGACATTCAACCCTACACATCAACCCTACTTTCTAACCTGTACAGACTCCCCTATCGCTTATCAAACTAACGCGCGAGGTGTTAACGGTTTAAGCTGGATTGTTTCAATATCTATCCTTTGAGATCACATTATCCAGGGTTACATGAGTGACCTGATAAGATTTTCTTTGTTGTGATGGGTGGAGGTCAGACATTATTTGCTTCGTGCGGCCTCGTTTTCTACCTATGTAGAATTGCTATATATATAGATAATACAAAATCTCAAATGCCCAGGACTCATAGTAGCCAGTTTTTTCTGCGTAGTTATTTGTAAGTCTATTTTAAGCCACAGTGCCCTGAGACAATTTCATTCCTGTGTGCGACTTGAAGCCATGGGTTTTGGTCCCATGTTCTTGATGAAACACCTGTTCATAAGCATGGAGTTTTGGGGAGTCCTATATTGGTTAGTTAAGTGTTCTTGCCGATAACACAGTAATCTAGTGCCGGTTTTGCTCATGTTGTTTCCAATAGAAATGCACTAGTTCAAGGGTTGCAAGCAATTTAGCACTTAAACAACCTCGTGGCGAGGTCGTCAACCACACTTTCCGGATACTAAGAGAGTATTTGTAATTATATACATAAATCTTCACAAATATTGCCGAAGCCAAGAAAGGGTACCTCAGCCAAACACGAGTATGGAATACAGAGAACATTTTTAACCTCTTAGAATCTGTTCCCACCGGAATGTGTTTCTTGCATTCGGTAAACGAAATAAAATATTGCAACATTCGAAAGATCATTATTGATTCAGTTAACGTATAAACATTAAATACTAGCGCTACAAAATTCCATAACTGATCGAATGATGTTTTATAAACAAATAAATAAATTGTTTACTTCTTAACTTTGCCAAACAATGCCCACGTTTATTTTAGGACCCAATTGCAAAGGCAGGTCGCAATGTGTTACCTTATTCAGTTTAATGGAAAACGTAGGCGTAAGCTTAGTTTGGCAAAATACGTGTCATTTAACATGGTTAGTCAGACCCTCAAAGTGAAATATGTCAATACTTTTATGGTTGGTATATTACGAAGACATACCGAAGTTGCAGTTTTGTCAATCATGTGTTGACATATACTCAGCTTTTGGTCTGGTCTGTCATAGGGCGCAGTGGGGGATAACTATTTAGGGACAAAGTAGTCCAGTCGAGAGCAGTTTGAGCTAGATTGGTTGTTGTTCACCTACGTAAAATGACCAATACACCAGGTTTTTTATAAGGAATCTAGACGTCAATCAGTCAGTCATATGGTAAAATTGCTATGCAGTAGTTGAATAAGACTTAGGGGTAGAAATGTTTGGAAAAATAAAAGTGTGAACTGGTAAAATGATTTAAAAACGGAGAATACTGCTCTGTTTATATAGGCTGCATTAATTAAAAGTGGTGTGTGGAAAATATATTGCATGTTCAACAGGATAAATTAGTCTTTATATGTACGGGAAAAACGTGTGTTAGCTACTCATACCATGCTCGAGGTTGTCGGTCATTAGCATGGGTCAGGCCTGTATTCCGATATGTCGTCAGTGAGCCTACTACAATATGGAGACATGCAACGGAGGTGGTACCGAAACAATTATGTAAGGAAGTGCAATAAAAATTACATAGAACACCCATGTTTAATAGTTTCTTTTGCGCGCTCATGTTTCACTGCAACAAGGGTAGCAATAGCATATATATCGCTTTTCAGAATGACTGGAAAAAACATTGTAACATTCGTTGGGTAGAGGGGGACAAGTACATTGTTGGTCATCCTCAATGCATTCATGTAAAAATTTACGTTTCGAGATAGGTATGGGCGATTTACGAGAGGGCAAAATGGGGACAATGGAGCAAAAAAAGAGGATATGGTTAACATTCTGTCGTTACATACCAGCTATGCATAAAATAAGCTAGTACGGTGTAGCAGATTTTGGAATTATGAATGTATGAATTATATCGAGAATAGCTATAAGTTTATATTGTAAAGCTTCTACTTTACATCTGTTTTGTGCCACTGATGACTGTTGTACTGTTGCTAGCTGCCCTATGAGACTGCGACTGCCTGACTTCTCAGTCACGCACCAACACAACCAACGGAATACAGAAGACCAAGGCACGGTAAACAGGGAGTCTATCTACACCATAAGTTAACTGTAGTTAGAGGTAGCCGAAACATGTTACTTTAGGAGGTCAAGATCGCTCAATTTGTGCGTCCGGTTTTCAGCCAGTGTGAGTGAGTTCCACTCCCCGGGTTTATCATATTGACGGTATAGTTCGATTCGTTTTACGCGGACTGGTAATTGCTGGCCGATCAATGCTCAGTCGATACCCAACTTTAGCTCCGCTTGCATTTCTATTACCGCCCCCCTACAACTTGATTGTTCCTGCCTATTTTCCGCACTTGGGCTTGGTCGTAGCTTTTTACCCGGGGGTCCACTTTTAGCCACCGCGGTTGTCTTCTTTTTCGACTTGGACTGCATGTCATGTCGTGTGGCGTCTGTGCGACCGGCATTGTTCCGCTTTGGGGATCAATTCTGTTTTCTAAACCAAATGTATCCAGTAGTATGTCCCACCCTTGTGCCGCTGGTTCTTGATCTCTTTGAATTTTATCATGCCGCTGTCATAGATGATTGATATGTCTGGTCCATTTGTCCTTTCCGACCATTATCTCATAAATAACTTTACACCTCTTTCCACTAACCGTTCCGCTAACCCATCTTTCCGGGGTCTGGAAGTTTCGTGCATACACCAAGTCGCCAATCTTGAACGTGCGAAGCCTGTCATCCTGCCCCATTCTCGGTTGTCCGTTGCGTTTGTCCACATTTTTGGGAATCAGGCTATCAAAAGTCGTTCTAACTTTTCGTCCAAATAAACATTCAGAAGGAGATTTGCCCTCCGGTGTGTTTGGATTCGGAGTGTTTAGTTACATTCTCAAAAACGGCTGAATTGCATCTCGTGACACCCTCTTTCCTTTCGCTTTGAGAAGAGCACATTTAAAGATATCTACGAACGCTTCGGCTTGTCCATTCGATTGTGGATGGTACGGCGGCGAAAACTTGTGCTGGATACAGTTTTGCCTGCAAAATTCTCTGAACAGCGTTGAGGTGAACTGGGCTCCGTTGTCTGTAACCAGCATCTCCTGGGGTGCCAAAATACTGGAACAGTTTGTTCAGCTCATTGATAGTGTGCCGGACAGTAGGATTTCGTATCGGAATCACGTCGGGCCATTTTGTGTAGGAATCAACAGGCATCAAATAAGATTGCCCGTTGATTGGTCCCGCATAATCCAAGTAGATTCTCTGCCAGGGCTTTTCCGACTCGGGCCAAGGTAGCCACGAACATCTCGGAGGTGCCTTTGTCACTTGTTGACAAGATTCACAACATTGGTAGAACTGATCGATTTCGGCATCCATTTGAGGCCAATACACAAAACTTCGCTCCAGTGCCCTCATTCGGCTGGTTCCCAGATGTCCTAAAAGAAACTGCTGTAGTATTCGCTTCCGCAACTTCATTGGTACCACGACTCGGTCTCCAAAAATTAGGCAATTGTCAACGACCGAAAGGGATTCGCGCCGATCAAAGAAAGGTTGTAACTCATTCGAATTTCTGACGATAGGCCAACTGGACTGCACAAACCCTATCACATTCAGCAAGATATCGTCTCTAGCCGTCTCTGCATGAATCGATTCCGACGTTATTGGCAACTCCATTACACTGTCAACCAGGATGCGCTGAGCTTCCGACTCGAATTTGACAGATGCGATCACACAGTCATCGTTTTCCTTCAAGTGGGAACCGAGGAGGCGAGATAGAGAGTCAACTTGGCCGGGTTGTTGTGTAGATCGATACTGTATACTGGAATCGTAAGCTAGCAGTACGGTTGCCCATCTCTGTAAGCGAATTACTATGAAAACAGGAATACTTTTCTTTGATCCAAATATCAAGAGTAGAGGTTTGTGGTCCGTGATCAGTTTGAAATGTCTACCTTATAGCGTCTTATGAAACCGTTTCACTGCGAAAACAATCGCCAGCCCTTCCTTCTCAGTTGGGCTGTACTTTTTCTCTGCCACTGTCAGCGACCGTGCTGCTTGCGCATTGGCCTTCTCTCCTCCTCCAAGGAACAAATGAGAAATGACAACACCTACCCCATAATTGGAGACGTCCGAAGCAACAACAATCTCCAAGTTCGGGTTGAAGTGGGTCAAAAGTAAATCAGAACTGAGCGCTGTTTTAACTGATCAAAGGATTGTTGGCACTCCTTTGTCCATCGCCGTACTTTCCCTTTCATCAGCAGCTGGTTCAGAGAACCTCTAGTCTAATGTAGATTTGGCAGGAAGGCACTATAATGACTTATAAGACCGAGAAATAAAGGAATTTCAGCAACATACTTTTGGTGGTGACATTTTCTTGACAGCTTCTATATTAGCGAGATCCGGACGTCTGCCATTTTTGTCAATAATGAACCCGAGAAATTTGACACTTACCATCAGGAAATTGCATTTTTCTGCTCGTAACCGGAAACCAGCTTCTTCTAGAGGAGTGAGCGCTTTCTCTAACGCGGTCAGCAATGCATGTGGGTCAGACCCCATAATCAAAGCGTTATCTAGGTATACTGCGACCCCAGAGCTATCGTTCAGCATCGTATCCATGATTTGTTGAAAAATGGCGGGAGCAGTTTTTACTCCGAATGGCAACCGATTGTACTGGAAATGACCCAGATGCGTATTGACCGTCAATAGAGTTCAGCAGTTCCGGCTACTGGAACTTGTAAGTAAGCATCAGCTAGATCGAGTTTTGCAAACCATTTTCCGTCGTTAAGCTTGGTGAACAAATCTTCAGATATAGACAAAGGGTACTGGTGGTACTCCAACATGGAATTTAAGCTGGTTGAAAAGTCAGTACAAATACGTACCTTGCCGTTTCCTTTCTTTATCACAACGATGGGTGCTGCCCATTCGGAGTAATGTACGCGCTTGAGTATGCCTTCCGAATGCAACCTATTTAACTCAGACTCCACTATTGGTTTTGTTGCTTACGGCACTGGAGGTTTTGGTCTAAAGACTGGTCTGGCGTCTGGTTTCAGGTTCAGCTCAGCTCTGGCTATCCGGCAGCATCCAAGACCGGGTTGGAACAAACTTTCGTGGCGTCGTTTCAATTCTGCAATTTGACTGTTAAAATCGAGGTTCTTATGCTGCGTCTCGGCGGGTTTCTCAACTTATAATTTCTCGCATATACTATTAACTGACTGGTCAAGTAATTTCATTTCCTCCATCCAATCGAGACCCAGCAAATTCAATCCTGGTTGATCTGTCACAAAACAGGTTGTACGAATATGCTGATCACTGAAACTGACCTGACAATGCAACTCTCCGCGAAGTTTTAAAAATACCGCCGGGTTCGTTTCTTGCTGTGTGGTCTGTGTGGACAAGCGGTGGTCATCCCAGCATAAACCCTGTGTCTCGACAAATCAAAGTGATGTCTGACGCAGTATCCAACTGCAGCTTAACTTCCTTATCGTTGATCTTCAAAATTGTAAATTTACGCCTGCCGACACCGTAAACCTTGAAAGTAACCGTCTCTGTTCTGGCCACGTTGTGACATCGGAAGCGCACCATGATTCGACGCCGTATTCCGCTCATTGTTGGTCGCTTCGCAAGACAACACGACTCTTTGTGTTCGCGCTTACCACAGCGATTGCAAATGTGATTTCGGAACGGGCAGTTTCGACCAAAGTGCCATTCCGTGCAAACCCAACAAGCAGAAATGTGTTTAGAATGTGGTGAACTCACATGAACCGGTTCTTTCTGAGGACTTCTGCTGACCCTGCAAATGATGTCCTGACTATTCTGGATTAAGGACTGTTGGATCATTGCAGCATCAAGCTTCAAGTTCATCAACATTTGGCATTCGTTCGTCACTTCCTGCAGTGTGATTTCGGAATTTTGTTCAATTCTGCTGAATAATCTTGTTCGGGCATCCGCATCTTTGGTTGCTTGAAGACCACACACATAAATAAGGCACTTGTACTGATCAGCTCTCATCTTGTGAAACAGCGACCGTTCACACTCAGGATTTACGCGACTCGAGTAAGTAACCCATTCTTCGTCTTCTCGCTTGGTAATTGTCAGGCGCTTGTATCGGATATTGAATAATGACGACTGCTCTCCAAATATCTGAGACAAAGTGGAAAACGCTTAATCGAATATTAAATCAGTGCTCTTTTTCGGCAAGATGGAATTCATAAAATTTGCGTGCTCGGCCGCACCCAAGTTCCGCAGCATGAGGCTACCCTCTTGTCCTCTGAAGCACCAGCTAAATTAACGCGAACCAGGTTTTCGTATTTATGGAACCACGATTCAAATTTAACACCGGCATCAGCACCGTAACGGAACTCACAAACTTGCTGGGTCAAGATTTCTGCTGAGGAGCAACGTTCACTTGTTCCTGTTGCCGAGCCTAACTGTAGTGACAATTATTGGTCAGCGTTTCGATCAACTTGGCCGGTGCTTTCTCAAACTGATCCTGCTGTTGCTGCAACAAAGACGGCAATCGCTCAAAACTGACTGACATGTTTGGGTTCTTCTTACCGCCGTCGCCACTGTTGTAACGCTTCTACTTTACATCTGTTTTGTGCCACTGACGACTGTTGTACTGTTGCTAGCTGCCCTATGAGACTGCGACTGTCTGACTTCTCAGTCACGCACCAACCCAACCGACGGAATACAGAAGACCAAGGCTCGGTAAACAGGGAGTCTATCTACACCATAAGTTAACTGTATTTAGAGGTAGCCGAAACATGTTAATTTAGGAGGTCAAGATGGCTCATTTTTGTGCGTCCGGTTTTCAGCCAGTGTGAGTGAGTTCCACTCCCCGGGTTTATCATATTGACGGTATAGTTCGATTCGTTTTACGCGGACTGGTAATTGCTGGCCGATCAATGCTCAGTCGATACCCAACTTTAGCTTTGCTTACGTTTCTATTTGTTTATATTAACTCTACGCAGCCATATCGAGTTCAACCAGAGCTTTTTGCAGCGTTCTTAATACGTTTATCTCTTAATATAGCCTGGGATCTGTCTTATGAAAGCACTCTAAACGCGCTCTAAATCCACACTGCCTTGTATTGCAAAATACGGTTGACAGTGTTCAAAGCTTTTGCATAATATATTCATCACTTGCTGATATACAATGTTTAACTAACCGTGTATATCTTCTCTCGGCATTTACGACGGTGTGTTGTACATATTGGGATAAGTCAGTGCTGGAGAAATTGTGAAGCCCCAAGGCAGTTGTATTTTTAACGTTTGCGAGATGTCTACCGAAGAATATTAATGAAAAGTAACTATATAACATTTCCTAGGAGGAATTCATTTTTGGAGCATAACAGCATCCTTCAGGTGCTTTTAGATCTGTTTGTACCTTTCGGGACACGGATTTGTGGTTCCGTGAATCAATTAATGCAAGAATTTAACATCATCCGAAAATATGCACGGTCTACCGTTGATAATAATGATAAAGATGCCATTTTGTACATCAGGAAAACTCGCATTCCCAGAACGCTGCATTGAAGGACGCCAAGTTTCACCGGGGAGGGCTAGGATGCGTGAATACCTAACTTGATTCTTTGGGTTCTGTCGGTATGTTATGAAGGGAAAACTAGAGCGCAATCCTCGGCAACAAAGTGCTCTGCTGCGACCCACAAAAACCTAACTCGGGAACTTCTCAATGGAATTTTGCACGTTAATGTATATGATGATATTTGGTTTACCAACGTTGACCGAGCTTGTGCCGTTGCTTAGAAACGCTAATAGGCAACAATAGGTTTGGCCATCATTACCCATCCCGAGCCTTTATCGGGGCTAGAAAGTAAAACTTATGGATCATTTCTTATATCCTTGATGACTTCATTGCATTTCTTAGTCGTGCCTTTAAGAGATTTGGTTGTGTAACTTATGTACTGCTGCAAAAATTTAAAAAAAGTTGATTTTGACAGTATTTTTTACAAGGGACGACATGTGTGTCAGCTCGTTTTATTGTCGCATCATGATTTCAAACCGGGTCTCCGGAGGTCTTTATCTACAGCGCCGCTGAGAGAAGCGAAATCTTAGTCCGAGTGCCAATGCTTGCAGTTGCGGATGATATAGCTCCAGGGTTTGATGGATGAATATGTTAAATTTTGGAAAAACCGATGATTCGGGGTAAGAGTTTACATGTGTTGCAGATGGAGAGATAGGCTTAACCTATTTTGGAGGACCGAGGTTATGGTCTGGTATTTATAGAGCACTAGGTGCAAACTGTTAATTGCGAGCGAAAGACAGCTAAAGGAACTCCATTAGGTCTGTCATGTTTATTACGTGCACTGTTAATATAGATATGGATGTACGATGGAGTCTTAGAATTATGCCTTCATTGGCTCAAGTGATTTCCGATAATCATGCAACTCTACTATAATAATCCTTGTATTCGACTCAATTACTTGAGAGCACACATTATTTTATTATTACATTGTTGCTGACCTTGTTATTTTCTAATGCGTAGGGCCCGTATTTTTTATTTGTCTAGACAAAGGGCAACATATTTGTGGCTATGATCTACATGATTGGCCAGAGTGCTATTGGGATTATTCACGTCGAAATCTGCTACTTTGTGTACCGAAATTGATGAGACAAGACAATGCCCTAGAAGCTGAGAGATCAATATTTGACATGACATATTCACTATGACCTTGTGATTCGTATGGTTGATATCTTCAAGTCTTGCAGGCTTTTTTACTTCGTTTAGCAACCTTCTTGTGTTCCGAAGAATGGTGAAGTGTCGTTGTTTCATGGGCAGACATTGCTTTGCCAAAATAGCAGTATCGGTCATTGATTCCTTCAGGATATTTGCTGAACTGATGTTGCGAGAAGCTACACCATCTCCTTTGACTACACTGGTCAGTACATTTAAATGTAAAACTCACTGGAACAAGCGTGGCAATATTTAGCTAAATACAGACGTCTGCGTTCTTGGTTGCAGCTATGTCGGGTCTAGTGGCTCCAGAACCGTTTGATTGTGGCAGTGGCTGCCTTCCGCTGGCTCATCTTTGCCGTGGTGGTTTGTCAATCGTTATCCTTAATATTCTAAAGGCAGCGTTTTGTGCTGTCTGAACACCATTTCCGTTAAACTCATTTGTGGTCAAGGCGTCGGCAAATTAAAGGACGGCGGGAAGGATTTTGCGCTGAACCTACCTCCGGAGAATATTACATATGCACCGTGTTCTTCCATATTACCTGTTTTATGCGGGAGTTGCAGTGTTTAAACTGGCAGTTTAATGGGCAAATAAAATCCAACGCAAGTTTAAAAGAACATCGTATTCTACAAACAAATTCTGCTGCAATAGCATAAGGAGGGAACCGGTGGGTTTTCTATGATCATTGTTTGAACTTTCTGTCAATCGCAGTAGGACAGTATGAGCTTCGAGTATATTGTGTGTTGTATGATGTGATGGAAAGATGCCAATGCTAAGCTGAACTCGTCCAGCTCCACATGAATATCTTTGAAGTTAGCAAGTTTGTCGTTCAGTGGATCAACCAGCATGTTCGCGCAATTTCGCAGACCAGGTAGCATAGGGAAATTGGGCCATTTTTGGGATATGGGATGCAGACATTTTCCGGATACTATAAAGAGGCATGTGTTTTTAACCGGCATTATAAATGATCGTTGTGGAAACAGGAAGGTGCCAAGAAAACTGTTAAAGAACAGCACTGCATTGTTTTAGTTAAACCACCAAAATACCGAATACAAATGTACTGACCGACCGTTTCCCCGTGCGCATTTTCAGGACCGCATTGATTGGCCGTCCAGTTGTTTTCCGTTATTTCACGTGTAGCGTAAGTAGTTTGTTGTTGATGAATGTTCATCGGTACAATAATCCGAGCCTTGCTGTGGGCGCAAGCTGCGGGCACAGGCTGTTGGCGTACAAGGACACAGTCGGTAAGCATAGAGGAAGGAGACTTCTATGGTTACAGGGACAACGTGAACATGTTGGCCGCAATAAATATCTGTAGCTTTCGTAAAGATACAGTATTGTTGCAAACGTTTGGCTATTTATACCGCGCGCAAATTGTGCTATTGAATGATATAAAATATTTTATGTGCACCCAGTATTTATGTAGTATTTATATTTGGATCTGCTAAGCTATTGCAAGAAATGCCGTAGGGTGACGAACAGTGGTGTAAGCAGAGCAAATCTGGTATCGTTAATTCGTCGAATAGAGCTTTTGGTTCTGAGTCAATTGAGTGCAATCACAGTAGTGCTTCTTCCTACCTTTAGTTCATGTCCGTTCTTTGTTTAGCGGAAGCACATTTTGAACGCAAAGCAAGCATATCAACGAAACTACGCAGGATACTATCCGACTAAACGAACAATTTGAGCTTTCGTCAGTAATTCATTCAATCAAGAATGAGCCTTATGCACCTTGGAACGGTGAATAATCAGCTCTAACATACAGCTCACGAAATGGGATGAACAATGATAAATATAGTTCATGCGGATAAATATAAAAGCAGGATCGTTAAAAGGGATATACCAAAGCAATGTCGCTAGAATAATTTAATTAGCAGATCTTGAATGAGTGATATTTATCGTTCAAAAAACAGGAGTGGAAATAAACTACAGATGTATTATAGACACTTTTGTGGGCTTTAGTGCCTTGTAAATCTGCATAGTCAAATAGGTTAATAAGCATTCTAACAAAGGTCTGTGAGAAGATGGCTAACATATGTTAGCATTTGAGATGTAAACTAGTTACAAGTGTTGAGGTGGCTGGCTGTAAAATTGCTGACAACTTCCATCCTTAAAATTTTCGTACACCGGGATACGTAATTAACTGATCTGGCAATTAACTTAAGTTTCTTACTCAAAAGATCAAGAAACATAACTGGAGAGCAATAGGTCCAGTAAGGTAACAAACCTGCAAGGATAAATCGTTAAATAAAAATGCAGTTTACACAAGAATACATGAAACTTTTACCATTTAATGAGAAGCAGCTAACCATAACGAATTTGCGTTGACGTAAACTGAGAACGTACGCCTTTTGCACAGTGTTACTCCCAGGTTTCTTGACGGCGAAAGAAATTAGACCTTCACTGTAAATGCAAATATTTAGGTAATGCTTCCGACTTTGCTGGTGGCGGTTTATTTTGCACATAGCAGGGAGAATATCCCTGCAATTTGAGGCGTTTAACGATATTCAACGGAATATGGACCTAGCTGTGGAGCACGAAAGACGGTTTCTAGGTAGGCCGAAGAGTCTGTGTTAGAATGATGGACGCCAAAGCTTACGTACTCTGCAAATATTGGCAGCATGACTTCTTAAGTGATAGAGGTTGCAGTAATATAAGTGGAAAACAAAGACGGTGAATAACGGCTCCATGCAGAGCACCAGAGTTTGTGGTGAATTAAGAAGAGTGTTTTCCAGAAAACTGTTGCACTGGATACACCTGGTAATATAATCTTTCAGCAGAAGTACGACATAAGTTTGGGCTCCGGAACCAAAAAGACCGCGTAACAGCAGTTCACGATTCACACAACCGAAAGCTTTACTAAATCCCAGGAAGGAGGTGTGGATCACTTCGTTTGTGGTATCTGTTGACGAGACCACAATATAAACCAAACTTGCGACCACATCAAAGTGGACCTTGAGCTACGATATGCAAACTGCTGAGTGTCATCCAAAGGCGTCTGTGCGGAGTTGATTTTAAGAATACGAATCTCAAATGTGGTTAGATCAAATGTCGTGCATGTGATCGGCCGATGTTTGCAGGTTACCCACTTTGGTACTAGCTAGTGCGGCTCTCGCGCCTCGCCAAATGTCAGCTAACTTGTGCTGCTTCAAGCACTGTGTGTGTAATTCGGCATTGAGCTGAGCCAGGTAATACGCACACTGCTTGAGTACCACGATATTCAAAGTCTACCGACGACGTGCTTTCTGCTCCTGCAGCCCGATTAATGCTCAGTTTAATCTTAGCTTTTCACAGAGGGAGGTTGTCTGAAGCTGCCTGTAATACAGAGAATGGTATAACAAGGAATGGAAAATTATTATCTTCACAAAAAATCAGATTTTATTTCTCCACATCCAGAATGGACTTCGTTAACTCGCCGGACAGTTAATTAAATATAGCAGCAAATGCTCGAGTGCGCATCAGAAAGCTACTTACCAAAACCAAGCTAGCTCCCCTCAGCATATGCACTTGGTATTAAATAAAAAATAAATCATAAATTACTCAAGGTGAAAGACATAGATGCCATTTTTGTCTGACCACAATGACAAACGTTGGTGTAAAATTCGGGACCCTCAGCAAGTGGCATTGGCAAATATTTGTTGTCGTGAAAGCTGCACAAGACAAGTAATTGAGGCCTATATATGTAATGTATTTATAACACAATATTTTGGTTAATGCAAATTCCGGTTACAGTATTTTAATAGACATGATTAAGCTGTTAGGCTCATCCATAAATCAGGTTCATTATTAGTTGAGCAAAAAAATTAAAAAATATAATCTTAGCAGTTTCATATAATTCTATGTGACTGAACCAAATGAATCATAAAACAATTAGTACGGTTCAAAGTGAACATTTGTATTTAGTTCCATGTGACTTAACCATTAGTTTTCTGGACAGCCGTTACTTACTCTGGCTAAAATGCCTGCACAATTTCAAGTGAAGGAAGGATGGCAAGTGTTTATCAGTCAGCCGAGTTTAATGAGGTTTTCCGCATTTTAAAGGAAAGTATCCACTTGCAAAAGTGGGTAGAACCGAACATTACAATACCTCTTGAGGAAAAGCTAATAGTTTTTCAAATTTTTACTAAAGTATTAAAATAATTTTAGGTACTATCTTGATCTGGTCACTGCGCTTGGAGTGAGGAAACAGACTTCATTTCCAATTCAGTCCTACGTTGTATAACGGTAACGTATTTATGGCAATCACCTGCCCATGGCGATCAGCAAAATACATCCCCAAGGTTTTCTTTAATGAGTAATGTCCCTATGCATGAAGTTACTAAATCGACCACTTTTTGTCGGTCCTTTGTGTTGTCGCCATTGACCCGTTTGACTATAGTTCCATCTGCAGGCTTTAAACAGCCTTGGCAACATAAACGTTTTATGATACTGAGAGCAATGGAAATTATTGTTCCAAGATGAGAGAACACCATGACGTTCCTGAGATCCCTTTGGCAACAAATATGAGTGACTGTCGTATTTCACAAAGCTAAGTACAGGTTCAGTGATAGCATTGTTTTTCAGCTGTTTGAAGTAAAGAAACTGAACAACTTTCCTTCTGATCACGATAATTTCCATTAGTCTAGGTTTGTAATGAAGCAACTGATGTCATCATACAGGTGGACGATTAATTTGTTTTCGCCTTGCAATTTAAAATAACATACAGTAAATTAAGTTGCAATGTCCACAGCGTGTCTGATCCAAAGAACACATTGCATTTTAATTAATTTGTGTTTGACGTCTTGTTACCAAAAATGTTACCATTTTTTCTTAAAATATAACATCTCCTCGGCAATTTGTGACCCAACAAGCAAGTAGACTTTAGTGTAAAATGGAACAACGGTAAACTGATTATCCACATCTTCCCACAACTGGCTGAATAGTCGGTGTTTTAGAGTACGGTCGCTGAATTAGTTCACTGTGTTTGTGTAAAATTTGAGTACCGTACATAATTTTATAATTTTTGAACATCGATGTTTTTAACGCATAATACGATGAAAATAAGCATAGGATGAACATGGGTGTGATTTTTAAATTTCTGTTTGTAACATAGCATTAACTTCATTATATCTGCCATCCAGATTCACAGTACCATCGGTACATAAGCATGTAAGTTTCCTTAATTCCAAATCATAGTCACGCAGAAGCATATCTACTTTCAGTTGGTGTTCCAGCTTATTGTAGTGTTGTGCATTGGAATCACTTTAATCAGCTTTGTAAAAGTATTAACCTTGCTGTCACACGCTCAGATGACAACCCCAAGTTAGTCTATTCCAGTAAAGTCGGTTATCATAATTAGCGGTGAAAATGTCAGAAACTGTATAATGTCGCCTCTACCTTTTGTTGCAAACTAAATGACATTTCACGAATTCGTGCAGCAGTGCTCCCGTTAACTGAAATATACGTAAATAAGTTTGCTTTATTTGGACACAATTTCAGCCGCTTTTACAATGAATGGCTATAGGGAACCTCCTAAGGTGATCATTCAGCTGAGTTCCTAGCTTGCCGCAACAGAAACCACAAACTCATTCTCAGTTTTTGTACAACAGGACTGTTGCTGTCTTAATTCACCCTTCGGTTCTTGAGCCTGTGAAACGTATTACGCCTTTGCCTTTATTATCAAAACGATTGTCTGTTTTCTAACGTATTTTCAATTTATGTTCTTTCGGCGTGATATTATTGTTTTTTTACCTTATGCAGTGCACCTATAAATTCACAGCTGTTGATGGATACATATATACCTATTTTGCTTGAAACATACGGGTTTCTTCTTTCACTGTCCATTTACTTAGCTGTCCTCCTAAATACGCGGTGGATTCAGCAAATGTTTATCGTAATGTGAAAAAAGAATATCATTATATATATTATATATATATAGTAAAAAGCAACAAACTTATGAGAGAACGAAATGCGCTCGCTTTACCTGCAGTAAGTGCAGACACACACATAATAGGTACACAACGAGCAGTGCGTGTACTACCAAGAACCAGTGAATTCCCTGAGAGTTCGTCAAGAACTGGACACGTGTACTAATGTAACCAACATAATCCGAGTAGAAGGCATCTGATCCGGATATCTTCATGGAATTAATGTAATGTTATAATACACACATATCTTTTAGTCTTACATGTTCCGGCTGCTTTTCTGTTTATGTTGTGCTTAAAAACTCGAATAATATTTGATTGGCATTTCTAAAGTTTAATGACACCTTAACTAAAGAGCCGTATGCCGTAACTCTGTAAATGCACACCTTTAATTGAAATTATAAAAGCTGGTATTTTTGACGTATAATGCCCAAATTACACTAATCTATGCATTTGCTAAAGGGGCAATTGCCAAAGGCCGCATGCGGCCTGCCGGCCTAGTTTTACACATCTGATGTACACCTTAAGCGGATTAAAGTGAATATATTCATTTTCACAATGTATAGCCCAGAGAGGCTTTCCGATGTTCAATTATTTAAAAGTAATGAAAAGGTGGAATGTGGGTGTATGATTCAATGTAGTCATTGTAAGCGGTTTAACAAAAGCAATCCGATCATTCGTGGAACCGTCTACTAGGACCCTGATTCAATACGGTGTACTCTCGTAGGGTTCCATCGGCACTTCCACGCCCCACCTGTTCATGTTCTAATTTTGAATAAACGCATGCAAACCATTTTCACTTTGACTGTGTAGTTTGCTGCTGCTTTAAGAAACGGATCCCATCATTTAATTTATCTTTATGTTTGCTGTTCAACGTTATATACTGTCAGCATCTCTCGTAATCATGGTCAATATCTAACTGAATCATTGGTGTCGAAGGCGACTTTGATGTCAAGAAACGCCATTAGAATTTTTCTTTTCTTATTCACTTGCCAAATTCTAAATATCTAGCCAAAGCAAATAGAATCAGTACTTAGATTTCAGGGATGCAGCTCTTACAAATATATGTATGTCGCTGAAGAAGTATAGCTGGGATAATTTTGGAAGTCATGTATGTAATTTAATAGCTAGGTTATTTGAGCACAATGTGATTAAGTCCCTCCTCAAGTTTCACATAAGGGCTGAGAGCCGCCGGTCCGCTACCATCACTAGAGGGGCAAAACCGTGTTGAATAAAAGATTAAGTGCATTCAGCCTACATTCAATTTCAATTTCCAGCATATATAGAGGAAAGTCGTCGTGTACACTTACCTTGTTTCGTTTCTACATTTCGTTGATGTCAATTCACTTTTGAACTGAGGTTGACACAACAATGCCAAATGAATTCACGTGCTTCTGCAAGCTGTAATATGAAAACAGCACTGCTCAATCGTTACTTAAAGTGTTCCACCAGACCGATTATTTCAATCGGCCAATCATGGGACAAGTCATAAGTTCTTGTATATTAGTTGACTAAATGCTGGTATCCTCGGACCGTGTTTTGGATTAGCTGCGCAATAATTCATAGCTCCCAGCTGCACTTGTCATTTTTATCTCAAAGGCCACTGGCAGTAACCAGTGCTACCGGTCAATTAAGCTTCATGTTACTTGTCGATTCAAGGGGTTAAGTAGATGAGGGAACTTAATGATAGTTTGGTTGTATATGTAAAGTAATCCAAATTTTCGGATCTGCAGGGGTGTATACAGAGTTTGGAATTCTCAAACCACAAATGCAAAATGTGTACACAGATTTTAGGGTACAATAGAGATGATTTCAGTCAGCGTTTGATTCACCAACCCAATTCACCCCTGTTTGTCGGTGGGCTTGGTTATCACAATATTGTTCAAATGCGGCAAACCAGTTTTGATTACAATTTGAAAGTTCATTATTTTGGTATCGTTGAAGCGGATAGAAACAGCGACGAATTTGGGCACAGAAGAGCACGGTCCGAATCAATTCATCTGTTTTAGCTTGACGGAGTCTTATGGATCCGTGTCTTAATTTAGTAACTAATGGAAATATGGTATATTTAGGCTCAGGTCCTAGGGGGCTTTAACGGACATGAGATAAAATGACGCAGACGCTTATTCCGGAATGCAACGGTGATTTGTTAAATGTTGTGTACAATTCAATTTTTGAGTCAAGAACTTTGCATGTGTAGACATTTCGGTTTTCCGTGAAATTACACCGAGAGACCTCCCAGATTTTGTGCGCAGTATCCAAAAAATGAAACGCTTCAGTAGTAAGAATATTACTAATCAATATCTACTCCGGACTGCCATCAAAAGAGACATAAATGGAGGCAATGAAAATTCACCCAATCTTTAAACCTTGCATTTTAACTTATTTAGAGATCTCGATGTCGAATTTTACTTGAGTGGCTGCTCACCAATCAAATGTGGAGGAAAATACCCTAAAGAAGTCAGCGAATGGCGGTACCGGCAATGCAAATAACCGAGTTACTGATGCAGTATTGCCAGAAATGCGAATGGTTTCTTCAACGTAGGCATATTCACGATAATAAATTCAAAGGTTTACCTAGATCCATTGGTACCATGGGCGAATTAAGGGGACTGCGTACATTTTAGTACAATTTTCCCATTAGGCACGACTTTGCGACGGTTGAATTTTAATTTCTCCGAACCAATGACTTGTCCGATAAACAACACGCAACGGGCTTCCATATGGCTGTTCGCCTAATAAGTTTTGTAAAATAAACTGAAAATCTTTGTGCATTGACTAGATCAAAGAATGATATACGAAGGAAACTTACTTGAGCAGTGCATTGCGCAGATTTAGACAGCTTGTTTTTAATTACTTGAAATGTGCGCACCAATATTTGCTTATTAATCAAACTCTGAATGAAAGTTAGTAAACGATGGCGATTTTACATAGTTTTAACATTCGGCGTACAAAAATCCGTCACTATGTGCAACAAACCGCAGATCAGCGTATCTGGTAAGATAGTAGCACGTTGCCATCATACTTAAATTTTGCATCATCTAAATCTAACCCACATTCTACATTGGAAGTAACTCAGCAAACATTTACACTAATAATTGCGCTACATATGCTTCAAATGTCTTGACTCTGATAATTAATATATTGTACTTCAATCATACAAGTCCATGCTTCGCCGGGTTCATACATATGCATTCTGCACTTTGGAAATTTATTAAATCATATATTTTGTCTGAAAATGTCTAGACATATTTTCCCAGTTAGTTGTTAAGAGGAAAGTTTTAGCTAGTTTTTCATACATAAGCAATTTCGAACTCCAGAAGAACAAACAATAATATACATTTGGCTGTCCTACTTGGTCAGACGCTCTGTCTGATAGGATTAAAATATTATAGCCTAAAGTTATTACGTTGTACTCTAAAAAGTAAACTTCAGTTGAGGCTACTAACGTCACACTTTGGTCAAAAATGGTGAGAGACCAGAGGAATTTGCAAGCGGAGAACATTTTCAGTGAACAATTAATTAAATCTATTAGCCTGACCAATAGCAATCTTTATTCAGGAGGACATATTTTCTTAATAAAACTAGATAAAAACAATTTGTTCCCAGGTTGTAAAAAGCTTGCTGAAACATAAATAAAACATCGACGCACAACATACAGCTAATTTTGTAAACGGCATAAAAAATTGTAAACATTATTGGTCGCAGCAAGCGTACATATGCGCAGGATTTTCAGTTCCCAAAAAATATCAATTTCAAACTTCACATTAATCGTCATAGAAAGAGAGATTCAAGGCATTACATTCTGCCAACCGTCTGTTTATTGCTTCACAAATTTTTGAAGCTGTTTAAGGTATGTCATAGTTTCATCAGACAATTCTTAAGCTTCAACAACGAGTAAACTTTGACCTTATGTTTCCACAGTGAGATATGTGTTTGCTTTCATTATTCTATCCAGTGATGGCCGCATTTTGTATCTTAGCTGTCCCAGAAGCAAAAAAGCAGGGAAACATTGCGAAGCCTCTTTGTGCTCCATAAATAGTGAGATAATTTTGATGACTTCAATGGCCACCCAGACATATTTGCTATGATTCAAGCTATATGTAACACTTCAAAGTACTTGCACACTCGCTTGAGTTTCACAGAGCAAGTCGTATTTAGAGACGGATTATTTTTCGCATTATAAGGTGACACAAGATTGATGCACCTAGATAAAGCTTTTACTAATAACCGTCATTTATTAGGGATAATTGTGAATTAAACTGATTTGAATGAACCAGTAACACCCATACATAAGCAAAGGTCATCTGGATTCGCATTAGAATACACCTGCAAACTTTGCTGCAACCAAACACTTAGAATAAGCATAGATATATCGTTAAGCGTATTATTTTCCTTAATTAATTTTGAATATTTTCAGAATTGCAGCGCTTCTAATCTGCAATTAATAATTCAGTGCACGTAGTACAAAGTTAAAATGGCATCAGCAATTGTTCAATACAGCTTTAATATATTTTTCGTCTATGGTAAGTGAAATAAGAAGCCCGTTAATTTTTTTATCGAAAAGGCAATTAAAATTAGCCTTAAAATTCTTTCAGAAATTTCTACGAAGTCTGCTTTATCATTGTCTTAACGCCTTCATCTCGGTATACGCAAGCCTTTAATACTATCAGAATAAGCGCCTATTAAATAAAACATTGACCGGAAGGTTAATTTAATGGCGTCAAATTACTGCATTTGTGGTAACTGATATACTACTCCCGTACGATCTGCAAAGTTTACACAATTTCATTCCATTCAATAACTCTGTGCCACTACTGAAACTTCCGCAAATTTATATCTTTTGGAAATTTAGGCATAAATGGTGAATAGGGAATAAAACAATATATGCAAAACAAATGTCAATGGTACCTTTCTGCTGACCACAAAAATAAAAAGATAGACTAAACGTCAATCCCATAAAAATATTAAAATGTGGAACACTGTTATATGCAGTAAAATATGATAGGCACCCTTTTAAAAGACGGCTTCAATTAAAGAAGCAGAAAACAGATCTTTTGACGCGAATTGATAAATCCAGCCAGATTAGTTAAATTACGTTGAGAAATGCATTGAGGTGAGTAACTCCAATGTTATGTTTCATAATTAAGCAATTAAGCAGCAGTCACCTTTCCTTTGACAAATATTGACACTTAAAGTAAAGCTTTATTAACAATTGGTAATCTACATAATTTTTGCCAGATTAAACACTGTCACACCGGTAGAAAGTACAAGACATCCTTAGTTTTCACCTTCTCAAATTGCTCCGACGCTCCAAATCAGAATTTGCTTTATAATTGTTAATATTGTCATATTTAAATTAAAAGTTTAAAGGCTATATATTGCTACTTGTTTTGATAATTAGCAAATGTCACTGTATATATTTAGCAGATATTAGTGAATTTTCTAATAAGTTTCTTTACTTGCACTCACTATTTGTATTTCATATACATTTTAATAAACATTTATTTTCTGTATTTTATATGGTACCTTTTCCATGAAGGGTTGTGCTTTAGACGGAAGCGAATACTCAACAATATATATTGTAATGGACACTGTTCTGAGAAGCATTACTGCATGTGATAACATGACAATATTCCTGTTCGATCAGTATCGAGATGTATTACCTGTTATGAACAATTCACATACTGTAAACAGTCTACATTCCACGGGCTGAAATTTACCCCATCGAGACAAACTTACTTCTTTGTATTTTTTGACACGATATAATTTAATCTTTCTCATTTATTGTTAACCAAGACTGAGTTTCGTTCCTGTGGTAATGGACTCCTTCAGCGGAATCTTGTTGCCCTGGACTCACTAGTGTCTAAATCTATAGGGACATGTTCGAAATGAGCTGAATACTAAACTCACTGATTGCCTTGATGGCATATAACGTATGCCTATATACAGCCTTAGAGTTCTTTAAAATGGCGTTTGCATACACGCGAATAAGACAGATAGAAACACGGCAGGACCGAGAGAAGATTTGCTGGTGAAAAAATTTCGCGGGATTACACATAGCGGGAGAGTAGGTCACCTAGAGTCGCTTAAATGAACGACCAGCTTTATTTACTTATAAATCTGGCAAAACGTTCCATTGGTATCCTTTCTAATTGCTGAATGCTTCTGACGTATTTAAATGTATTAATCTAAACCACATTTGTAAAACGCATGTAGTAACAAACAGCCATCAGTTATATGCGATCCAAACATAAACTAATCAGAATGCTATGGCGCAATTTATTTGGAAGGTTTTCCAAATTTAGTACCGTCGAAACGAGAATAAACTCCTACAGGTTTCCAGCCCGTTACAATTTATGTGCAGCTCTAACTGGTGACCTGCGGTTTAGTTGGCACAACGGACCACCAGTGTGGTTTGACTCATTCTGCGTGTGGTCAAACTTTATAAGGTGCCCTTATTTAGGCCGATTTCGAGTGTAGTTCATTCCTGAGAGCTTCAGCCAATACTTGCCTAAGCAGCTGGGATACATTGTTGACAGCCTTTTCCAGGCATAGACCACATATACATTTGAACGAAACGGTGGAGCTCCTTCTTCGTTCGAACAGTAAGAGACCAAAATCAGACGTCCACTTTTACTTTAAACGCACTCTCCTAAAGTCTACCCAGCCTCATTTGAAGGGGAATTATGAACGGTCTGCTCATAAGTTAAAATATTTCAAGGATAGCAGATGTCAAAATAACAATTTACATAGCTAGTCAAGTTGTCACAATATATGGGCATGTCAGAAGCAAAGGTTACGCAAATGTGTGCGGATGAAGCCATTCCACCAGGTTGATCGATTGTCTATGCATAGTCCAGCCTCCATATGAACCTACTTACATCAGCTCAAGAATGACCCTTTATAGTCAACCCTAATAAAATATATTGAGAACATTTTCCTGGGCAGCAACTATAGACACGCCGGTCTTACTCTCAGCTACCAAAATCATCGCAGTGACCTCAATATTTGGTCCAAAGCTCTCAGCTGTCGATTAGTGCATCGAGTTGCCCTATTATATTTTTCTATACCTAGAGTCAGGTACGGGTAGTTTCTTTCATAATACTCCAAGCAGCTTACTGACAGTGGTGGATTCCACTCTGTTACATCAATGAAGTACCAAGGTATGGTAGCCGTAGTTCTGCCAAGTGACAGACTGAAAAACGTTGAACGGACGAACGACATATTTACATTTTGTCTGCCCTAGGGGCGATGTATGAAAACGGAATCGATTAGCACAATTCTACATGTGATTTGCACCCTCGTAGTGCAAAGTACTCTACTAACGTTAGGCCGATCTACCACCTGTGCTGGATATCCTTATAAAGGAGGAAGTACAAAGGTCATCCGTAGGGTATTAAAAATTAAAATGATAAGGGTGGTTTACCAGAAGGGTCAAACCGTCCTTTCCACAATGGTGCATTTGATTGACTCACTGCTCACATATAGGGGACGTGGGGCATGAAATCGGCTTGCATACTGTCGAAATCTTTAGGCAGGTTTTCCCATCCACACTCCAAATACTGACTGCTGAGCCGTCGGAAATTGCCAAAGCCATCGTCTGACTAGACAGTGTAGAGGTCGTGTAGTTATTGCGTTTCTGGCAGGCTCTCTCAACCAGGCCAGTCTGAGGGGTTCTGGAAGACTGATCAGTGGCAGAGCGCTAAAGCAAAACACTCCTATTGACGTAGCAGCCAGAACGTTAGCGCAATTGGCCACTTGGGATCATACCATCACAAATGTACCAATTAAAATGACTATGAAGTGTGAAATGTTTAACTTCCTGTCGCCATCTCGATAAGCGCCATTATTGTCCCCCCCCCGTTCGCTTGGTCTGAGAAGCTTCCGGGTTGAACGCAAAACCTTAGTCTCTAATCGCAACTTGGACAAGTTTGTTTAGTTTGGTCTAGTTTTCAAGTAATCAGTACATTGTTTTCCAAAGGTTGGCTATTTCTGACGAAATATCTTTGGCTGGGATGGCGTGGAGAGAATGCTGGTCAAAGCTGATGCCGATCGATTATGTGCCATTTCGTCACGCGTAGTTACTTGATACAACATGGGGTTAAGCAAACTAATTGGTTGTGATGTGTACCGTAACCCCACTAACGAGTTCGACCAGTTGGTGCCATGAATGTTGCCAATCCATATGGTACTTGCGTATGCACAGAGACTTCACAAGTCCTCAGTTTACGAACCGCCGCGCAGTCGCCTAATTTACCGTTCAAAGTATATAGTATAGACTAGCAAATGAGAAACGATGCCATCACATTACCCCGCTCCATATTGGGTGTAGTGCCATAATACACTTAGTATGACGGCCAGTTACGCTGACCATAAAGCATGTGGGCTTGCGCACAGGTGGTCACATTCCAATCCGCATTTCACTCTCAGTTCGCTCAGGACCCTTTTGTCAATCTACACAGTCATTTTTCTGTGAGTGTGGAAATCAGGAAACACAAGGGGTGGGCGGTCATGTGCCCCTTTCGAAGTCGTCCTAATTCTTAACCTGAACAACTTGCAAGTGGGATGCGGCCGTACGCTTCAGGTAAAGTATGCTGTTATGCGTCTGTATCCACAAGCGCAGGTGGGTCATCTGGTTATGTCAAATAATCAGTGCATCTTTCTTAATAACTTCGCCGGTTTCAGGTCACCAAACTTTGTTTCGCTCAAAAGTATTGTGAAACTTTGACGATTAGCAGGGCCTGTCCTTCTGAGGACCGTTACTTTTTTATCGAAAATTTCCCTCCTAAATGGCAAATGGAGGATATGCTCGATGATGTCAGCAGACAAGCTTGAGAATCTTCAGTTCACCGCAGTCTTACTTTTCATGTTCTATTGCATTTCATATAGCCACTACATACACTAAGGTGCGATAAAATGGAACATAGGCAATTACAGTAAACCACTTTTATTTGTGTCCTTTTATCCTCCAATAATCGAGCAAGCAAAGCGCTTTGGAAGGCAAACGTGCCCAAACAGCACAGAGTCAACAGAGTTGGCTTGTTGTGTCACGTTTTGTCTCAAAGGTGATTGCAAGGATTTTTGCGACTAAGGTGCGCCCACGACCTATGAGACTGTAGGAAGGGTTGGCGCAAACTCCCAAAGACGACGCTTGAAAATATGCTCGTGAACGTCAACATGGATACCGAGATCTTCTGCTCACCTATTCTCTCAACTCAGCCCTAACGCTAATGGGTTCGCTCTTTAAATGATGAATTCCAATGCCACAGCCTTGGTACGCAACTTCCCTAGCTCCCCAATTAGTCAAGTTGACATCACCATATCAGGCATACAGGATTCTCCTACCTGCCACGTGCAATAAGAAAAGCAAACATCCAATGGCACACGAGGACACAGTAAGCCACTTGTTAAATGGCAGCCGATAAAAGCACGAAAAAAATGCACATAAAAATAACTTTTGTATTAAAACATTAGTCGACAAACTCATTGTTGTTCCGCCAAGGTGGCATCCATTAGGCACCTATTTTAAACACGGAGATTAAATAAATCTGCTTTGTAAAAGCACTACATACTTAACGAATCAACAGTGTTTATTTTGTGCTGAGAAGAATGACAATTTGATAGCACGTTGTGTGCTGTCAACTCAGATGAAGTTACGCAGCGCCGAGAAATGCATAAACGTGAAAGCACATGTCGAGGATGTTCCATCTGAAATTAGTAAAGCAAGGAAATGTCCCTTGCGGAGTAAACGAACGGTAACGTTAATGTGGGCTTGCGACGGAAGGTTCCGCTTTCACATCAGTAGAATCGAAAAGTTACCACATGGTTATGTGAATAAAGACGCAACAAAACGAATTCATCCGGATGTTATTTTTCGTCACAAAATTTCCTGTTATTTGCGCGCACAATAGGTGTGGATGTTCAAGGTTTAGAGAGAAAAGTAAAATGAGGAGGCTTAGTCGACGTGGCGGCACTTGGCTTTCGGCGTAAAGGAACGGTATGATTTCAGTGACTTTGCCTTCATCAGTTGTTTGCGGTTCCTGCCGGTGTGTATGACTATTACAAATAGTATATACTTACACCGCGGGGACAATTTATGTGTCCGAAAACGGTGTACGCTGGTCGTCAGAAATGAGATATCCGGAAATGCACTCTCCCTCAAGATGATGAGCCTAAACTCGGTAGCTGGTAATTTCACTAAGGGGCATTGACTATACGGTTCGCTGGAAAATTCTTTTTCTGCTATTGGCCACTGACTGCTGGCGGCCCGTTCCTCCGCAACTTGTCATCCTACTCACGTAGGGGCATCGTTGGAATAGCAGCAAACTGACTGCCTTACCGGTGCAAATTGCTTCTGATCATAGCCGCCTCCCATAACCCTCACAATCGTAAGTGCATAACAACGTTCTCTTGAATATGCGCCAGATGCCGGCGTACGTACCCGGACTTAAAAGCGACATGATCCATTCCGGATTACATCTGCTAGACAAAGATATCGGCTCGTTCCACTCGTCGAAGTGTTTACGACACGGTAACCAAAATGGATTATTATCTTTAAGATCTAATGTGCGATTCAAAAGGAAAGTAGCGACGTTGTCCAACGGCCCATGGTTTTTAATAATCGTGGGTAAGTGTTTAAGCGAGTGAACCTACAACTTCAGCTGCTTCACACAATAAAGCTTGGACAAACATTACAGATTTTTTTCAATGCGGTGTCTGCGAAGTTGGAAAGGTTTCTGCAGTACGTGATGACATAGCAGAGAGACAGCCATGCTTAATTCTATGTTGTCATAAAAGTATGGCTCAAGTATGATACTTAATAACGCTGAGCTTGCAAACAACAGGAGGTCCGGTATTCCGATGCTTTCCAGTACTAACACAAATAAACACCTTTGCAGCATACGTTGAAGTCACTCGTCCAGCAGAATTCGACTGACTCCAAATTAACATTTAGTATTCTTAGTGTATCCAGTTTTAAACGGCTGGGCTTACATATAGGTGCGGTGTACGAATGTGATATCATGAGACGCATGACAGGGTGCTTGTAATCGATCGAGAAAGCAATAACCATGCTACTAGTTAAACACCTAAATGACAATATGGCTGCACAGCTTGCGGACCGAAAGATTTCATCTGTACTTGCGCGAAATGCAGACAAATGCAGAGTAAACTTATTGATTAATCCGAACCATGTTGACAGCACTGATCAGAGCTGCCAGTCCCAGAGTGGGATTTCTTGCATGTAACGAACGAACGAGCCTGAGCTTCGCATATAACTGCTTATGTGCAAACTTTATTGTGGTGAGCTTTTCCGGGAAACATATGTTAACAGTTCTTAAAATGGTCAATTCCTTCCTCAAAAGTGCTATGATTTCTTACATTAGGAGGCTTACTAGGACCGCATTAGACTGAAACGGCGAATAAAAGGGAGACAGCAGATGACGTAGCCTGGTACAGATTATCCCATATTTGTGAACGTGAGGAGCAGAACGGGGAGAGGCCCTAAATAGGTTATTGAATAAGCACTCATTTTATTTCGTAATTTTCCTGTCCGGAAACACATTCAGTAAATAGGCCGGCAAACTTATGTTTCATATGTACCTGGAGACATGTACTTAGTATCCGTGTTTCAAGGTGTCGCCATAAGTGTCCTGTAGTTCTTACGCAAAACGGGGTGAAACCGACGACGGAAAGATAAATGAATTTGAGAGCGAAAACTGAGGTAAGAAAACGTAGTATCCATTGGCGTATGTACACGCGTATAGCTTTTTCCTGACAGGATTCTTGATTACTAAGCTGAAAGTAAAAGTGTCGTCGTCGGATGACGACATGCTTACTACACCCTATAAGTCCCTGGGTATCAACTCAGTTGCCGCTGGAAAATGAACCGTTACAGTTATCATTATAAGAATGGACATGGCGTAAGCTTTGTGCTTTCATAGGCCGGTTACCTGCTGAATTGTCTATGGATAATGGAAACTGCATTTTTCATTGCCCCCTGCGTCTAACTCTGATATATACTTAACACTGGGTGGATTCCGACAATAAAAATATATCAGTTGCTGGCGCCAACCGCTCCGCTGCAGTTACCCTCCAAAAAAGTCTCAGTGCAGATGAACTTGGGGCGAAGTATGAACATTGAGGATTATTTGGCATTATTACACCTTGGAAATTTGCCTTAACAACATGCATTCAGAGGATGCCCCACTGACCATAATCAAAAGGAAGTATAATGTAATTAGCACTTTCCAGCTGCCAACATTTTAGAGGTCAACGCTCCAAGCTGCAGCAGGCAGAACCTAGTTGGTCGCGATGCAATAATCACGGCGCAGTTAGTGACAGCGAGTAAGTGAATATTGCATGATACAGCGCTGGCTATTTGCTAAGGAAGCGGAATTTGCTTACTTTAAGACTGCTAACAGAATAGCGGGAAGTCTGATACACGCACAAAGTCTCATCAGACAACCAAAATGCTACATGAACAATTAAATTGCAATTAAACAAATGCGTAGACGTTAATACTTGCACCTCAGACGTAAATATTTAAAGTTTGTAAAACTTATTTATCGTCAAATATATTCCCCATAAATACTAACTATGCATAACCCGATTTCAGGAATGGAACCAATACGCTCAAGGTCGGTGTGTAGCGGCACGTATATTCGTGCCGCTGTGTTCTCTGCGAGAGAGTGCCGTCGTTGCAATGGTCAGTCATAATCTTGATCTGGCCTTGACTCAATAACTCGGTTTTCTAGCGTCCCATACTGAGCATCAGATGCTCAGTGTAAAGTAAATAAATAAGTGTAAAATTTATTATTCCTTATGCACAGTTACTGAAGTTGTAATCAGGCATTTTATTTAGCATACATTTTATCTTCGTTTCTCTCTTGCAAATAAAGTATTACTTAGTGAAGTTTACATAACTAACATTTACATTTTAACTTCTCAGGTTATTTCGTAAGCAATAATTTGTACCATATATAAATACCACCATAAGACTCCTTTGAACCTTTTATCCTGCTGTGTAATTATGCGCTCTCTATTTATGGGTAGTGTCATGTACACATACCACCCGATTACTGAAACACAGTATATAATTTTTCGATATTTTCAATTGGTACACATTAAGTTTGACGCAATTATAAACACTACATATCTTATATAAATAACATTGCTTGAACTTGTCTCAGTAATTTTTGTAATCAATTTTATAATTTCATTATATATATTGTAACTTTTGTACATACGTCCAAATAGCTTTAAAGAAAATGATCGAAGATTTACATAAAATTAGAGAAAAACAGAAATTTAACATTTTCATGCAAGAAAGCAGATACGTGAATGATTATTAAAGCAAACTGTCATGTAACACCCTCTAATATTCAAGAGGAACTCTGGGAAACCATCAGAATATGTCATTGTAGAATCAGGGGATCGCTTTCTATTTTACGCAAATGGGATATGGCTGTCTGCCGACATTGGCCGTTACGATTATAGTCTTACCTTGTGTTCATTAGTCCAGATCCGTCAGCGTTTATTCGCTTTGAGCTACAGTAGGGTACTGCGGCTCCTGTTTGTATGATTGTTCTGTCGTTCCTACTTTATCTGCTTGTAGGTTTCCCGGCTAAACCGGTCCGCCAATGAGCCAACCGCGTTTCTTAGCCCTGGCTTGCTGATACGTGCACATGCCTGGCCAATTTGCCATCTGATTCTAGGTTCGCTTATCAAAAGCTGTTACCAGAAAGCATACTGGCCTTCAGTCCCTGCTCGTGATCGGCACGATCGGATTAAAACTGACTCGTTCGTTTTGCTTACGCGACTAGATATTATCACATCCTTCTATTTTTCCTCTTTTGTCCGACTTTGTCACGTCTTTTGTACGTTTTAGTACACTTGTAAGGCGAATTGACCTATAATTAGTGGGTAGACTCCTGTCACCTATTTATGTGGATGGGAGAGACGACCGCATCTCTTCATTCGGAGGTTTATACACATCAATATATTTATATCAGCCTTACAATTCATCGTTACTGCTACAAAATCACGATAAGCTTCCGAGCAAAAAACAAAATGAGAGGAAGATCGGGACATGACGAAAAACCTTAGCACAATAAATAAACGTAGCGTTGAGGCGCTAAAACCTTTTCTGCAAAATTGTCAGCACAAACAGGTTACTCTGATGCAAACACAACCAGCATCGGCGAGACACACTCTGTACAACTTTCCCTGTACTGTAACGTAATCAGACATTACCACGTAGATAAATCTAACAGTAACGCACTTTATACAAGTAGAACGACTATGGGACGGCAGCAGACGCGCCTCTTTTGCCGGCAGTGACCCATGTCTTGTAAAGTCTCCAGCCAAGCAAAAAGCGATGCACGTGCACTCAAGCCAGGAATTTGAGACAGGCCGATGGCATCCAGTTTAGTAGCCATTGGCTTTACTGCAGCTTACGGTTGCATTTAGCAGTCCTCTACTTGTATTTGTCTGATGTGATCTACCGAAAAGTTTTTCTGCAACCGTTTGTTTTACTTTTCCACTTACTCAATAAAGCTATTTCCTTCCTGACCCTGTGCCTCCATTTCCACGCTCTCGGATTGTATTCGTTATATCGCAAAGATTCGGTTTTCCGGGGTCCTGAAAAAGTTGGTTCAGTCTGCCTAATAATATCTTTCAGTGGCTTCTTACCTGGAACCCTTCTGCTGACATTAATGTCAACTTGCATACAAGGATCTTACATTTGACTTCGGAAGGCATATTCTCCAGCCCATGCAATGTCACTCTCTATTAGCTAAATCCTGATTCATTGCTAACGGTCACTAAAACCAGAACAGTTGTGTTTGACCATTTTTCGTCACACGCTAATTTCCTTTTGCTTACCACCGAAATTGGGCTTTGACTGTTCGTTTGACCGTGGATCGGCATATTTCCAATCAATGTTATAAATTACCCGGGGAGGACTTTCGTTTTGTTGTTCGGGATAATTTTTTATCCTTCAAGGCCTAAACAATTTTGCTGGGCTTCCATAAGCGTTTCAGCACGATATTTATTGCATAGCCCCGGGGAATTTATCTGGTTCAACAGACGATCAACACACCACATTCGAAATTATTCCATTGGTGACCTACTTACCATAATGCATCAGCCTTTCGTTTGGGATAGAACACGACCCTGGGACGAAACAGGCGTTTGTCTAACGTATGTCAGCCAACGGATAAATTCGATGTGACTAGACTGCGGATAATCAAAGAAATAATAGCTCAACAACGAGCAGAGCCAGTTACAACTTGCCATTCAATGTATGGGCAGCAGGGTACCAGGACGTGATGGTATTTCCCCGGGCAAGTGTTCTCCCTTTAAAACGCCATAAATGTCCGTTTAACAGAGCCGTGATTTGAGCGATTTGACTCACCACCGAATAAAGTCAAAGCCCATAGATTCACAATAGCAAGTCAAAAAGTGTCACATATCACGATGTTTAAAGCTTCGTTACACTGACGGGTTTGCCTCTGCATACAATGTCGTCAATTTGCTTTCTACCATTTCACAGTTGATCATTACGTTGAGTACACACCCATTAGATTGTCACGTCTCTACCGATCTTGTTCTACAATTATCTGCTAATCGATTTTCCGCGACCTTTTATCTATTATTGGCTGATATATTACTGCAACATATGTCAGACTGATTATGCCTTTATAAACGTGGCCCGATCACAAGGCAACCAAATTATTCTTTTCAGATTTGCGCCGTTTGTACAGTTGTAATAATTTAAGTCTGAACCCTTTTCTACTGTCTGTTACAATTGGCACAAAACTTCTATACGGTTGCACTTACCTGTTCATTCGTCTCGCATAGTCCAGATGCATTGTTTGGTTATTTACTAGTTTGACGAATCGAAATTCCTACAAAGGTAAATTACATCATGCGTTGGAGAATGACACGTCCTTGACAGCGTATATTATGTGATGCTTTCAGCTTGAAGCTAAAGAAATGATGTGTAAACAATTAGAAATATGATCAAGTAGCAGTTATAAGACTTGAAACCAGATGCTCACCTCAGTGTGAATTTGTGGGCGAATCACATCCGCCACTTCGCAATGTTGTTACTCGGTAATTTGTGACCCTTTATAGAGAGCGCTTGCCAGGCGGAAACTATTCTTGCCTTGGAACATCAAGGTAGGAAATGTGGAACGGGAAATGCTCTTGACTGAAAGATGGAGCACACGGGTTTCCGCAACCGGGTTAAGCTCAAACATTTCCCTTTACTTCTGGAATGGCTTAATTAGTTTCAGCAATTCTTAATTGAAGCCGGTCGATTTTGAATTATGGGAGTTTGTTGAATATTTTCTTTTATTCGTAGTCCGGAGTTTGCAGGAATGTTCTCGACTGGGGTTAACATTTATCCAGTTGTTCGAACTACCAGAAATTTTTCCTAGAGGCCAAAGTTCTAAGCGAAAATCTTGTCGTATTTGATTATGTGGAGGCATTATTCATCCGCGATGGCCGGTTGTTGGAACATTACGCGGGCTGACGCGTATCAGATTGGGTCGTTCAGTCCTCTACGAAGATCTCGGGAAAGGACATCAATGAAAAAATGCAGAAAAATACCGGCATCAAAACGTAAGAGAAGGCACAAGGTAGCATAAGATACCGAAACTAAATAAATAATAAGATTTTAGTCTGATCTGTACACACATACTTATTTAAGGAAGCATTTACGAGAAACCTTTCCAGTATGGCTACGATGGGGATGAGAATGAGAATGATCTGAAGTTCATCATGTCACATGACCTTAGAACTTCACAGGACACCCTGAGAAAAGTCTTGGTTGCAAACAAGATTCTGGGCGCTTTGCGTAGGTTATTTTCCATATTACTCTGGCAATTAACAGAGCCGTATACACATTAAATGCTCGCCAGACACTAGAACTTGCGTTCCCTTTCTCTCTAAAAATATAAATGCGACTCGCTAGAAAGGGTTCAGTGGCCTGAACTGAAATCTGTCATAGAGCTGTAAGATCTTACCTACCAACTCCGACTTCGATTTGGAATCCAATCCCCACGGATTTTCGTTGTTGCCGTAGCTATCTAACATGAAACAGGCTAATCCTAAGAGAAGTTGGTACGAAGGAACAGACACTTTCGGCTTTAGGTTAACAGGCAGACACAAGACCACAAGTGGAAAATGTATAACAGCAGAATAATTTCCTTCCGTCCAGATGCTGTTGTGTCAAACGGTGTAGGGAATGACTGGAACAGCCTAACGTATATTATGTCTGATGCACCAGCGCGGGAAGGTATGAAAGAATGCTTGACTGTAATCTGCTTCTTACCGCAAGGTTATGCTGCTCCTATTACAAAGGTGACGATAACCGGAAGAACAACGTCCCACATACAGTTACGTCAAACCTTTATTGAATCAAAATCGCGGGAGCTGAAAAGGTTCAGCACCCAGCTCTCAGTGCATTAGTTAGACATTAAACTTTCGGAGCACATAATCATTTCGTAGTTTAATTAACAGCCCAAGAAGGATTACCCGTGGAAGTTTTATCATTACATTCCTACGCAGATTTAAACACGAATATACTTCCTTTACTTCAGAAACTAAGTAGGAGCGTCCATCACAGGGAATAGCGAAAAAGATTTTACGGCAAGCCTTCTTTTAAACAACGTAGTAGCAGAAATTACTTCAAGATCTATAAATTTATAAGAGGTGAGGTGAATGGATAAATAAATTTGGTACCGTTACAACATACTACTGAATGTCTATAACAAATCAATTCAGTACATATATAAGTACATATCACTTTTAATCATTACTCCTCACGAAGTTGGTAAAATGTAAGAGCCATACCCGAACGCAGAGTATAATTTCGGCCGGTTTTCCTATCATGTGTAAGACAGGGTTGCTGAGCCCTTTATGCGGTTAAATCCTGTGAAAATTTATACTTTACCTGCGAGCAACTAGGATCAGTGGGGATAAAAGTGATATTGCAGCGCTTTCTACCCACCCTTTATCATTTAGTCTCAAATCAGTTTGCTTTGCAGCACCATCTGACGGTCAACCACCAGCTTTCTGTTCGCTTCTGGCTTCAAATCAACGAGTGGAAGACGAAAGCATTTTACATTGTTAACTGGTATACCGAATACTGCCTGAATGCTTAGAGTTCAAAGTCAACGAATAACAACAAGTTTCATTACTAGACCATATCAATGAGGCTAGGCGCATCGCAATGTGGCTGCAATTTACCGTGGTGTGATGGTTTGTGTGCCTCAGCAATCCATCGAGCAATGCTAAATGTTGCTTTTTTGCAACTTCATAGCTACTAATATCAGATCGGTCAATGGTTAGAAGCCAGACAAACTCAGCCTTCTGCTCCTCCAGGTTGTCGGTTGGAATGAGGGTAGCACCTTATTCCTTTAAACGAACTCCTTGTAGCCCAAAGCCAAAACTCGATGCCTTGCGTTAAAGATTTTGAATCAAAGGCATTTGTGGAGAATCCTAATCGTGCTCCTCTCTAGGCCTGGGCAACCTGACAGTATCCATCCCACGTATTGCATTTAATCTCTCTACAAACAAGTTTCTCATGTTATGGCCACCGCAGAAGGTAATCAACGGTGCCCAATCTGCTGCATCGAGCAGAGTGGGTAGGGGATTTTATGCTACTGCTCAAGCCTTCCATCTTATTATTCCCCATCTTACGCTCTTTCACTCTTACCGTCCAGTTCCAACTTTACACATATCCACCTAGTTTTCAACCGCCTGATCCTTGGCCCTCCACTAACATGTTTTGCTATGCATTTATCATGTAATTTCAATTCACATGCTAACTCGGAGCGTCACTCCTCGAATGTTGACAAGCCCATGTCCAGTCAAGCGGTTCATTACAGTTCATCGGCTTAAATTTGGAGCCATCCATGCTCCTTCAGTTTGGCATGCGTCAATGTTCGCACATTGCTAGAGATCGGTCAACATAAGCACTTGCTCGAACATTGGAGAATCTTTCAATCGATTTCTGCCACTTATCGAGACCAGCCTGTCAGACTCGAGTTCTGTGCTCACGTTGCGACCCTATTCAGGTGACGCAAGCAGTATTTTCTTAATGAACCAATCCGGTGACGGTGCAGCTTCGAACATCTTGAAAGCTGGTGTTGAGTGTGCCCAGAGTCCCCGGGGCTGAAACTGCTCTGGTTGATTGGATTCCAATCGGTAGCCAGATGTGTGCGGTGTCATTGGCTGGCTCATTCAAAGCTTCGAAGTCGCGCGGGACTAACAAGTGTCTATTCATAATCGCTGCCTACGCGCCCACAATCGGTAGCGATGGTTCGGTAAAAAACGACTTCTACCGCCAACTGACCCAGCTCCTTCGCCACAGGAGAAAAAAGGACACTTTTGTGCTGACTGGGGATCTGAACGCACAATTTGGAAAGTTGTCCACTGCGAAAATGCATCAGAGCGGGCAACACGGTGTACGCCCCATTAATGATAACAGTGAGCGGTTACTTCATTTGTGGGAAGATGCCTGCCTATTTCTTGCGAGCACTAAATTCCGACACAGCACCTGCCGGAAGGTGACTTGGCGCCCACCAGCCTCGAATCAGCCTTGGACGCAGATCGATCACATTGCTCTCAGTTACCGCTGGAGAGGCTGCTTCCAGTATGTCGCTCGATTTACAGCGCGTGGGTGAACATCGATCATGCGCTTGTATGGGCTGTCATGCGGATGCATTTTCGCTGACGCCCATGACGACGCTGTGAGCGCATTAACAACAACCAACTGACAAATCCAGCTGTTCTGAATGCGTATCAATTATGCTGACATGGGATTTGAGTAACCGCTCACTGGAGACAATAGATGGTCATTAGTCCCATGTACACCAGACCTTGCTAGCAGCAGGCAAAACCCAATGTTGTATGTCTAATAGCCAACGTGGATATTGGGTCTCATCGCGGTCTCTGAAACTTTTCGATGCTCGCCGGAAGTGAACACAATGAAATTCGTGAAGAGCTCCGGGCAAAACTCCGAGCTCGCCTGAAGAGACACCGCCAATCTTGGTGGTCTCATCGTGCGTCAGAGATGGAAGTGGCCGCTGCCCTGGGCTACCATCGCAAGTTATCCTGTCTGATACGGGAATCAGACAGCAGGAGACCAGGTATTATTGTAACTACACGTGACGAGAGTGGACAGCCAATCCACAATTTGTCAAAACGTTTAGAGCGTTTGGTTGAGCGTTTTGAAAAGCAATTTAATCGGCTAGATTTGTTTGCTTCATCGCCCGGAAATGATCGCCCTGCTTCGTGGGCTGTCGCTTTGGATCCAACCTCTCGCTCAGAAGTCCAAAGTGAGATCGGACTGTTGAAGTTTAACAAAGCCGCGCGACCAGATGATCTTCCTCCAGCCCTCTTTAAATTTGGAGTCTCTGATCCTGTTGATGTTTTACATGAATTACTATTGAACCCGTGGGAGCAGGAGACTGTCCCAACCGACTGGAACCGCTCCATTAGGGTTCCCATCTTCAATGGTTGCTCGAGTTCGGAATGCGGCAAGCATGGAGAAATGAGTCTAAACTGCATCGCCTCCGAATTGCTCGCCTCCATAATCCTTCACAGGCTGCCTGGCGCTCGTGAAAGCCAGATTCATGAGGAGCAAGCCGGGTTTCGTCGGGGTCGTAGTTGCATCGACCACATCTTAATCTTGCGTCACTTGTTGAAGCACCGTCACACATATTGGCGGTCCACCGTAGTCTTGTTACTTGACATCAAAGGTGCCTTCGTTTCGGTTGACGGATGTGCCCTTTGGAATTGTCAACTCAGGAAAGATGTGCCGGGGAAATATGTAAATATTATCCGAGCATTATGCGCGCGTAGTTCAGGCAGATTGAGGGCATACGACCAATTGTCGCCACTCTTTAATACATCAAGCCGTGTGAGACAAGGATGCCCGCTTTCAAATTTCCGCTCCAACTTTGCTGTTGACGAAAGCATGAGATTGCCTTCACATGGCATGACTGGAATGTGTGGAGCTACTCCCACTAGAACGACTTCTTCACTTAAAATATGCAGACGATATTGCCCTCAGCTATGACAGCTCCCAGACCTGCGAATCCGCGTGGATGTTGTAGCACTGGCTGACAGCCGTTTCGGGTTTTGCTTTGCACCACCGAAATGCAAAGCGTTTCTCCAAGATGGGCAGGGATCGTCTCCTGTGCAAAGCTTGGGATAATCACATCGATTTCGTTCAAATATACAACTGTTTTAGAAGTTGTATCAGCGTCTTTGGGATCGAAGACGATATCACGAACGTATAGCTAACGTTTGAATTGCTTTTGATAATCTTCTCCACCTACGGCGGCGGCGCGACATCACTCTCGTCTTGAGGGGTAAGGTGTTCAATTGAGCGGTATACTCGACCTTAATGTATGGTTGGGAAACATGGCCTAAAGATCGGCGGACATAAAGAGGCTAGTTGTCTTCGACCACCGGTGCCTTTGAAGGTTGGTTCATATACGCCGGGAACTCCTTCACATGGAACACCGAAAGAACGGATGCTGTCGTCTGTCCTATCCACATTAAGTGGTGACAGGATTCTACCCACTAATTATAAGGCAATTAGCCTTAACCTTTAGCCTTATCCTCCCCGAGAAACTGGTGTCATATTCATTCCTGGGTCATCTGAATTGATTTATTCTACTCAGCAGTGGACCATACGGATTCTGAATAGGCTATTCATGACTGCCATACACATTGCTAGCTCACGATAGTTGGGCTGATTCCACTGACAAAGACCATGGATGGGGAGTGCTTTTAGTTTACTTTGCCGAGTCATTTGACCCGGTACTCCATTTGAGGCTTTCACAATATCTAAGTCATTACGGTAATTCCAGTCGCATATTTTTGTGGGTGAGAGCATTCCTTGAGGTCTGTTCTCCTTAGCGTACCGCAATACTTCCTCCTTAAACCACTGCTGTTCCCTATCTGTGTGAGCGACGTACTTGCAGAGTTTAAGGAATTCTCACTCCTATATTTTATGACCTGAATTTATCGAGTGCTGTGGAGGTTCCTGGTGGTCCTTAAGCAATATAGTGTGCTTTGAATGGGCCTGCATACTGGTCTACTATCTGGCTGCGGCGCATAAATTAGGCAATTAATCCGTTCTTTGAATTGGAGGATTAAGTTCATTCTAGATACTTAGTCGACAGTGACAAACTCGCCCATGTAGCCAGGTAGGTTGATCCATGTGTAAAGCACCTTTTGACTTTACACTCGGGCAACATCTGGAAGAAAGACACAATTAGAGGGTTCCGTTTCTGTGGTTATTCCACCGTTTATTCAGAATGATGACTTACGTCATTTTGGCTGTTCTCAGATTCCGTTTACCGTCATCTTGAATGCTGCTGCCAGGCTTGTCCGCCCTGTCTTGTTCTAGAAAAATAAAGTTACATAGAGTAGATGATATGTGGATGATGGGTTTGTTATGGGGTTCCGGGACCGAGGTACCGTAGCTGCCTTTGGGCGGATGGTCTGCGCACCTGGTTGGCAACCATGAGATCACCGGTTCGAATCCGCGTAGGGGTGGGCGTCCTCTCGGTTTATTCAGCCCTTGTGCGACTGCTGGTGGTCGCGTTGCAAAGCAGCGCTTTAAGCTGACCAGTTGGCTATTAGGGTTTTATTCAGGACTATGTGAATGCTTTCAATGTATTGCCGAATGCTTAAAGCAGATCTGGTCCAAACCTTCTGAACCTTATCGGGGATGGTTTGCGCAGAATTTTCTTGGCTATTCAGTCCAGCTAAATTGCCTGTTCTCCAACGGCATTCATTGAAGGTTTATAAGCCAACATCCGATCGGAAAAGTCGGAATTTCTCTTTTCACGCCGTCAGCGAATGCTGGAATATGCTTGAAATACTGTTTTCAGGGAGTTTAAGATTAGGGGGCTTGGGTGCCAACTTGAAATACCTAGGTAATAATAGGAAGAAATTCATTTTTCCTGATCAAACTTTATCTTCTTAAGTCAATTTTCTCCTCCGTATTTTCACTCATAAATTGGTATTATACTCTGACTTTTATTGACCATTAGCAATATGTACCTATTCTTATTCCTTGCTTTTTTCATGCAACTTCCGCAGCGAGGACTACTAGTGCAAAAAGGTGGGCATGAATTTGGTTGACCAGTGTGTTATATTGGTGAACCGGTATAGGTCTATCAAGAATTCAGGGCAAATCATAGTTTCCTGATTCAGCGATCCGATAAAGCAGAAGCACTCATAAAGTTCTCTTATCGTTCCAGTCCCACCTGAACTGGAACTTTAATAAATATAATTCGTGAGAATATGTGCATATCACCAGGAAAAGTGAGAACGCAACTAGCAGCATGGGGAACGAAAATTTCAGCGGAACCCAACGATTGTCTCTATAGCGCAACATTTGTAGCTCACACGAAATACTAAAACGTACAAAAGACGTGATAAAACCGGTCCCACAAAAGCGTAAAAATGGAAGGATGTGATAATATCTAGTCGCGTAAGCAAAACGAACGAGTCAGTTTTAATCCGATCGTGCCGATCACGGGCTGGGACTGAAGGCCAGTATGCTTTCTGGTAACAGCTTTTGATAAGCGAACCTAGAATCAGATGGCAAATTGGCCAGGCATGTGCACGTATCAGCAAGCCAGGGCTAAGAAACGCGGTTGGCTCATTGGCGGACCGGTTTAGCCGGGAAACCTACAAGCAGATAAAGTAGGAACGACAGAACAATCATACAAACAGGAGCCGCAGTACCCTACTGTAGCTCAAAGCGAATAAACGCTGACGGATCTGGACTAATGAACACAAGGTAAGACTATAATCGTAACGGCCAATGTCGGCAGACAGCCATATCCCATTTGCGTAAAATAGAAAGCGATCCCCTGATTCTACAATGACATATTCTGATGGTTTCCCAGAGTTCCTCTTGTATATTAGAGGGCGCTACAAGAACGTTTGTTATATTAAGCATTCACGTATCCGCTTTTTTGCATGAAACATTTAAATTTCTGTTTTTCTCCATTTTGATATAAATCTTCGATCATTTTCCTTTAGTGCTAATTGGACAGAGGTGAAAATGTTACAAAATGTATAAGGAAAATAAAAATAGGTTACAAACATTACTGAAACAAGTTCAATCAATGTTATTTATATTAGATGTGAATTATTTATAGATGCAGGAATTTTAATATATACCAATTGAAATACATCGAAAAAATTCAAACTTTTATTCAGTAATCGGGTGGTATGTGTACATAACACCACACATAAACAGAGAGAACGTAATCAAACAGTAGAATAAGATGTCCATGTTAGAAGTATTTCGTTACTTATACAAAGTATTTGTTATGGTTCACGCAAGAACCCGATAAGTTAAAATAAATTATCAATTATATAAACAAATATAAGTAATACTTTTTAAAAATATGAAAGATACGTAGATAAAATGCATGCTAACCAAAATATATATTTATATCTTCAGTGCGTAAACATAATAAATGGTACACTAATTTATTTACTTTATACGCATCATCAAGTTCTCTGAATTTTCGAAATTGTTCAATTCGTACATCCCTCTGATACCAGAACAGTACCAACGCATGTTAGCCTATTGTGCGAAACTTTTAGCGTGGCACATATTCGAAATCGCCTGCAGTGCTCTCAAGTTATCGAGGCTAATAACGCTGTTTTGGCGTCGATGACACTCTCATTGTTCATGGGGCTTTCCCCAATGGGACACGTTTGGAAGCCCACGTTATAAGCGACAGACAATCCAATGAAAGTCCTCGAGCACCACCATTTGTTCTATTTTGTTAACTATTTGAAGGAAACCTCGATGACTGGCTTCCAAACTGAAACCGACCAATTGGGAAAAATATGATGCCTGTCTAAGGAGGAGATCCAAGTTACCACATGCTCCGAAGCTTAAGACGTAACTAGTGGGGAGAGACACACTAACCAGCGTATTAAGCGGTTTATAATAATTGATAGCGGCTAAATGGTGATGGCTTATTCTGCGGCCCAACTCTGTTGGTGTATACAGGCAATCTTTCAACTGGTATTCCACAATTCAGCAATGGCAGCAAGGCGCTTACACACTTTGGGCGATCGTTATTGCAACGATCATCGGGAGTATTGTTCCCATTGAAGTTGGTTGACCAACCCGAAGCTGAAGACCCAAAGTGCTGTGATTGCTTACTTCCACCACAATTGATGAGTAAATAATAAGTTGATTCCGAATGTCGCGTTGAAGCGACGTTAACCAGTATTCGTTCGTCTCCACACCTATGGGCGACTTTTTTAATAAGTTATCCCTTCAGTTTCGCCATGTATGGCGTTATGTAAAGGTCATAGGAGCCTATGTATTTATAGGACAATCAGGCTTCTCTTCCAGATCGTCGCCCATACGTCTTGAGACGCTTTGAAAAAGTGGCTTTCCGAACGGCACCATTGGAAGCGCAGTCAATGCAGATAGAACCTCCCTATTTTGTCCAAGGACTGGAATGTTATCCTCATGAAATCGACATTACTCAACAAAGAAACACATAAATAGGCTACAGTGACTACGGTGTTTATACATGCCACATCATCTTGCTAGAAACAACGCAAGATTGATAACTAGTGGCGACGCACACAGTTTAGTCTGATAATTCATGTGAGCATTTGGAACAGACAAACACTGTTGTCTCACCCACGGGCGTTCTTACAATGTGCTTGCAATCATTTACATAGTCAACCGCGCCCACTTAATCCGCTGTTTCAGCAAGTCTTAATAGCAGTCATGTGTGCATGCCGTGGCACAGGTTGTTATCGACTAGGCAAATACTCGGAAACATGTTGTCATTGGAAAGAAGGTAATTCCGGAGGCATTGTTGAAACAAGGAAATTACGCCGAACGCTATACTTGCTATGCGTATGCAATGCTCGTTGGCCGATGATATCAGGGCCATAGGGTCACTGGGTATTTCAACTTGATCAATCATTTAAAGTTTTAATAACAGGTTCAAACGCAGGATTGACATGAAACTTACGACC
Organism: Dicrocoelium dendriticum; assembly: GCA_944474145.2. NCBI lineage: Eukaryota > Metazoa > Platyhelminthes > Trematoda > Plagiorchiida > Dicrocoeliidae > Dicrocoelium > Dicrocoelium dendriticum. The sequence goes on from OX104071.1 coordinate 48,939,080, forward strand.
TTAACATAACGGCAGGTTCCTGTGTCCTGTAGCGGTAACTGATTACCGAAGCGACTTACAGGTGTGGAGACGAACGATCACCAACCAGTGTAGTGTCACCATCACAGCAGGTACTCTCCTCTTTGGAACAATGGCTACTGGTCTACTGATATTCTTATCTACCCAATGAACTTGACCTTAGTATACGATGCGCCGACTATATCAGCAGAACGTAAGCACGCTGTTCACATGTTTATACGGCCAACTAAATAAACACAACATGAGAAGTTTATAGCGGTAAATGTTTTAAAAATTCTATTTGCGAAGAAGTTCTAGCTTTACCTCCTTCATACAAACTACCGCACTGTTTCTGATTACCTCACACATTCTTTAAAATCACACGCATATTCTAAGCGAAATCACACCCAAATTGATTCCCCATGTTGCAATCATCGGCGGGATTACGCTATGCATACCGTATCACATGTGGATTATGGTTGCTTGCGAGAACAAACTGCTAAATGCATATATTATACTGATAAGTAGCAACATTTAATATACGTATAGGTAAAGCGGCACGCATTCACAAACATACATAGTACCACGTATTGATCTAATGGAGGTTGCGCCCATACAATTTCGCAAAATATAAGGAACTACTAGATATACAATTTTGCCAGTCGTTGTCCTTAAATAAACGATAGCAAATTGGAAAGCGGTCCATTTCGTTATGTACACTTATGTAACAATCTATTCGATTATGGTGGTAATAAATTGGTGTTTTAAACTTCACCATCTGCTTGCAAGTGTTTCATTTATTCGCTAGGAAAGATATGTTCTTGCGAATTAGTTGAAGTCAATATATTCAGTATTGCTGTGTTTCTGCTAATGCTTTGCAATATCTCACGCAACTAAATTAAGTGTACACTGCTAGAAAAGTAATAAAAATATTTACTGATGGTCAAGTATTATCTAGTACAGAAGGTGATGCTCTATAGTAATGGATAGGGAGAAATATACTCAAAGTCTATGTGTGCTTGTGTGAGAATTTTTAAGACAACTGATTCCAGATGCCGTTTATTCAATGTCAAGAATGCGATTCATGCTCCCAAGAATGGAGAACTTCCTTCCGATATTCTAACCAAGTGAAAATCAACAGACAAATTATGGCTGGTTTGTGACAGGCTAGTTGTATTTTAGGCTGGACACAGCTACTTACGCGCGCGTTTTACCGAACGGAATGCACACTGTTTTAGTTCAATTATCCATTGGATTTCCTCCACAAAATATGTTGAGTTCGATTTGAAATATCACAAGTCTATATAGAGGAAATTTTATCTTATGCGGTGGGACTCATGTTTTGGTTATATATAGAGCTTCAAATATGGAACTGAACTAATTTGTTTTCTGTTTATTCAGATAAACAGCAATGCTCTTATCATTAATACCTTTTATTTTTGTATTAAAACCAACTGTATAAGAACAATATTGCTAGCAGTGTGTACATAAATGTGTATGGCTCTGGTCTGCTTTTAATTTGCGGAGCTGAACTGGGTCAATATGCGTGTCCGCCACGTTACAATGCATTTGTTTAACAATTTTGCAATGCGTCCCTTGAAATCCTGAATACTTTCAAGGAATAGATTAAACCGATCAGCACATTTCATATATTACAACATAAAATTGCTATTAACTAATTAATAGTGGCAGGTAAATATCCTTCACCCTGTCACAGCATTTCGTGTCTTCCTTCATGTAACCCAGTCTTTATACATGTATTAGAATCAGATTAACTAAACCTATTCGGAAGGACAAATTTGACTGAATATATTCCTATGGCTGGTGATTTGTGCAACACAAGTTGTTTTAGAACGCTCCGTGTGTATTTCAGTGGCGCAAACTTGCTGTTTTTAACAATTCTTAATACTGAAATACCCTGATCGAAAAGAATTCTCCGCACTATATGGTGCTTGTTAATTGCTCCTGTAGGATAATATCCATGGAAGATAAGATTCAATTGGTGACTTCTGCTCACAATTACCCAGCGCCAGAATTGATCGCTTACGTGCACCCAAAACAATTCAATGTATGCAGCCAAAAGCAATAGAATCATTGTCGGTGAATAAGACACCCAAACAGCGTGCAATTATGTCTTTCCCTTAACAAACCTACCAACCATAACCGAAGGCAACAGTGCAAATGAGAAACCACGTGTTAGTCAAACGACGTGCATGTCACCTGTCTGGATGAGTGCAGCTTTCGAGCGAAAAAGAGACCATCAAATATCTCGTGCTACCTAGCAGAAAACATGGTACGCCGAAAATGCACGAAAGATTATAAGAAGTCTCCTTTTAAGCTTGTGTATTTGCGTTTCAACCCATATGTAGAAGGAAAAGTCCTCTAGGATCAGAGAGAAATAACTACCCGGCGGATGCGCTCCGTCAAGTATGTAGATCAATTCTAATGGTCAATTATTTATTTTTGCTTTAAAATTATGTTAAAAGCTGACTGAAGCCGTCCATCAGTTGAAAAACTCCAGAGCTTTGCTCTTGGAACAAAATAAGAACGATGTCCTTCTACACAAATCGCCTCTGATCTCTGTCACTAAGTACAAGGATATATGCAGTATTGCTAACCGCCCAACAGTATATACGCCACCTACTCCGACAAGTCAATGTTGACGAAAATGCTTTAAACTAAATCATGGATGCTGCACTTAACGAGTAGATCACAGCACTCGCAACCCTTAGGTAACATATATATATATATATCGTTAAACAAGAGAATATCGCCGGAAGCGACACCCGTATGACCATCCTATGAATTAAACCCCGATGCTGCAACGCAATTTTTCTTGCATTCCTTAGTCCGTGTTAAACAATTTATGTTGATATCCCCAAAATTCAAACTGACACTAACCAGACAAAAGGCAGTGCGTTAACTCTCATGTGCAATAAGTTAAAGTAGCCAAATATTTCAAAATAAAAGGTAAGTTGCTAAGCCATCGCAACCAGTTAAATCCCTTCCCTGATATGATTTGTATTCGTTTTAAGCCCATTATGCAAAGACTTGTGGCCCTTAACCAGACATCACTGCACTAAGGTAAATCTTGATCAATCCGACTAACACTACAATCAGAAGAACCAACAGAAACTGTCCTACTCTTAACAGTTCGTCTTAACTGATCATCGAGAGGGGTGCACAGACTATTAGAAGTAGTTTGGAAAAGACATTCAAAGGAAAAGGATAAGCATGGCAGACATTTACAAGCAAAAACAAGAAAACCATATTGTTCATATTGTTCCTAAACTACCGTAGTCTCCTGATCAAGAAAATGCCAACACAAGACCGACAGCAGTGGCGCTGCCTCCGCAAACTACTCTTGTTGAACATCGTTGCCTTAGAAACATTGAGGAAGTCTCCTTTATCGCTGGACTACAAGAACTCCGAGTCAAACTTAGTACTTGTGGCGCAAAATTCCGAATGAATGGCAGAAATTATGTTGGATAACTTGTTGCAATATTGCTTCAAGTTATCCACCGATTTTCGGCTAAATATAGCACTCGCGTGGCTGCAATTTTCCTACAACCCATTGGAACGTGCAACCTCAGTAAAACCTTTGCTTTCACAGTTAGGCAGAAAGATGGACTCAGCAGTACTCGTGGCACCCGACGAGACAGAAAGACTCGAATTAGAACCTTTCGATTTGTAGCGCTCGGCGCTACCATGCAGAGTGACGGTAATGTAAGAACTGAACATCCAAGTAAAAAGATAGGGGACGACCACATAACCGTCGGTTTTACACTAAACTCCATATTAACGTGCACCAACACACATTCTTCTTTGTGTACTAAAGCGAAAGGCCTTCTTAGTAAGTGGACCTAATTTAGATAAATACAGGCTTTATAACCGTTGTATCTCATCGGAATTCAGGATACTGGATTATGCACTGTGATAGCTGTTTCTGAGGACAATTGACCTGGTATGTTGCAGCTTGGGAATGACAGAATTTGAAGAGGGGATGTAATTCTGTATTACAAGGCGACCCTCTGAAGTGATTTTTAGGTCTTTCAGAAATTAGTGCCATTAGTTCAGTGCAGGGTTAGTTATGATAGCGAAACAAAGAAGTCGTATAGCTGTGAGTTTCCGTCCGCTAAACGCTATGTCGAAAATGGTCTCCAAACGATCTCACTATTTCAGATTGCTTTGACAATTCATGCATTCCCATTATCAATGCATGAAACCATAATGTACATGACAGTTAAACGTTAGCAAACAAGAATGCATAAATTTAAGGCTTGTATACAGGAGCTAGATTCCTGCTACACACTTAACACCGGGTAAATTTTCTCACCAAATTTCGAACTACTAAGACCTCATAAACCCTCCATCTTGTCCTTACCAACGGAGAGATATATACGACGGAAGTTTTGCAAAAACGCCATCAAGTTTTCTTAATTAGTTTACTTGGTGGTCAGGCTATATATACCGGTTGGATTATCTTGAAAAAAGGTTACTAAAGCTTAAACCGTTAAGCAATATGGCGTGTATTCCCTGCTTGTAAAATATATACCTTGGACCTTCTCAAATATATACTCCTCAGAATTCGTTTGGTAAATGTTCACTAGGAAATTTAGCAAACTATTAGCGCACGCGTCAAGACGGAACTAATGCTATCATCAAAAGAAAAGGAGCACAAGGCGCAAATAAATTTCCGTTGAGGGACTAAGCATAGAGCCCTCACAAGTACTCTCCGAATTCCGAAACCAAGACCGCAATTTTTGCTTGCTATAGATCGGCCAGAACGAGGTAATGCATCAATATTTGCTAAACTCTGATCCAGCACTAATCGAAAATATCTAACGGATATGGTTATAGTATTCCTAAGGTGTGGTGTGGAATTCCCGTACCGGTCACGACTGATATTACGCGCCATCAACAACGGATGCAGCCGATCACTTACGGTTCAATTACCCACGTACAATGCGGGGGGTAACCTGCCCAAAGTTCTATTTTCCCACGTTAGGGTTTAACCAATATCCTACTTATCGCGGTTGCTGAATTAAAGTAGCTGTTGTCTCTTCGTCCCCATAGCTTTCTTGGTGTCGATAATATTCGGCCGATTGCTCTGTAGTGTACTTTTAGTGATGCGGCAGAATCTCAGAGTAATTTCTGTCATCCATGACTTCAGAACAAACAAAACGCAGCAACGTGAAAGCGTATGGTCATCGCTTTTATTCATAAGGATGCAAGCCCCACTGACCCAATCAATTATCGTTGGATAAAGTTGCATCACGTGCCTTCCAAATTTATGAAATTAAGCATTGCTGTTGCATTAGAAAACATAGCCGTCTTGCACCAGAGCAACATGGCTTCTGCCTAAACCGCTCATGTATTCCGAAGCTGGTAATTACAAGCAACACCTAGAATAATTTTGTTTTGTTGGAGCAGGAGCTGCTGTCAGCTCTCCTGAATTTTAAAAGGCGTATGATGGAATAATGCACATAATTATACCCTACAAAATGCAGATGTTTGACGTTGGTAGGTAGATGATTTCCTGCCCGAACATTGGTTGGAGGTGAGAGTACGAAAATTGCACTCCGACAAAATGTAAGTGAATGGCGATGAACCACAAAGCTTGGTGGTTGGGAATCCTAAATGCTCAGTTTTCACAAATTATCTTTAGAGGATATTTAATACTTATTGCTATTCTTCGGTGAAGATAACAATATATGGCGAGCAATCAGGGAATCTATATGCAACAAAGAGCTCCGGCCAGATGTTAGCATGATTTCTAACCGGTCTGCTTAAAGTTCCCTACTGTACAGTTTTGAGAACATTTCAATTACATCATAGTCATGACTACGTTCATCAGCTTGGGTCCACGTGTTACAATACAATTTCCAAAATAGCGACCTAGTTTTGCTTAATCCAAGGGACTTTAAATGTTCAAAAATTCTGAGGCAGCTGCAGTAAAGTTACGAGCATTACGTCAGGCTTCTGCAGTAGGCATTCTGGCGTTTCTCCATACCCATCCACCCAATGATGCATGATACTTAGGTGCGACTTCAGCTTGACTGCCGCATCCACGCTTGGCAACCGTGTTAGTAGCGCGACCTGGAGATACTAGAGACTAAACTACGCAGAACTGTAATCACCTCCAGTATCCACGCTATTGTCCTGCCACAAACTATAGAAGCTACTGGGAGTTTTTAGCGAATGCTACTGAACAGTACGCGGCGGTATCATCTTAGAGTATCAAATATTGTGTGACTCTGATCAATTATGCTGCCATTTGTTAAAATTCAACCAGATAATAAACAGAAGTAACTCTATGAAAATAAGTGCATTGTATAGCCGTTTCGAATGCCGACGAAATTGTTTTGCTTTTTGATTTTGCAAACCCTGGAATCCTTTACCAAATGCAATTGTTTTCTCCCCCGTAATAGATATTTTATAAAAAGATTACATTTTGCTTTTGGAACCCCATCTCTTTCTTGCATAAACAATGCTAGGTTGGAATATTTTCGTCTTCAATTTGCATTTATGTGACACGTGTGTGCCACACATAAGGTGGTGCTACATTGTTGAGTGTAGTTGCTTCTAATTTTGCTCTCGGAATATATCAAGTGTAAATGCCCCTATGTTCCCTTGTTTCATTAAATTTGCATACCATACTACGGTAGTTTTGTGGCGCATTTGCTTAACAGGCGCCTAGACAAGTAACTCGCATCTATTTTGCTATTGTATTTTTAATCCTTCCACCCTACTGGACGTCTCAAACAACTAAAATTTTACCTGTGGTGAATAACTCTTCATGGTTCATTAGCCAGTATCGAAAATTATGGGCTAACCGCCTTGCAATCTGGTGTATACTTGCAAGTATTTAATAACCTATATAGCGTTGCTCTGCGTTAAAGTATAGAATATAATATTCCATGAAGACAAATATCATCTACCAATTGTGACTGCAGGGGTGAAATCCCTGGAGGCTATATTAATTAATCTTTTTTGACATCAATATTTCCAACCATTTTTGTAGAGGACGTTGATGTTCCCCACGAAATAAAATTAGGGACGCGTTGCACTGTAAATTACATTATTTAAATCACTGGCCAGAAAGGGTTAATTTGTGGTTTATTCAAAGCCCCGTAGATAATGGCTTTACATAGTGTAGTAACGGTTCACAGTGTGCGACATCTGAATCTGTCAATAAAATAATATTGTCATCAGGAAATTAGGTTTCATAGTATGTAGGTTGTGATAAATAAACTAACGAGTGCGTTTTGTATTTCCAAGGAGTGGGTGGAAATACAGTAGTTGCCCCTAACAGCCTCTGTACAACTACTGCATGTCTTCTAACCCGTTATACATGATCGAACTGGCAACAAATGTGTAGCAATTATCTTTTGATTTTCCGCTTGTGCACGAAGACGTACATATCATCGTTAACCTTTCGTGCTAATGTGCTTCAAATCTAGATATCGAAGGAATAAATACATATTGTTAACTTCATGAGCGAGTGCAATAATTCGTGGCATATCAAACCAATGTTCTCGCTAGCATGGTACATTCAATGATAGTAAATTGAAAATATATTAAGTAACCTCCAATAGAATCCCTTCACAATTAGTTTTACAACAGTATGGGTCTCATACGGCTTGGTGTGCACTGATTACCTTAGATGCAATGGGGACTAACGAATTGTTCAACCTTATGTTACTCGAAAACGGAAATCCACTGATGTTCAAAAACATCACTAGTACAGTTTTTATACCTGGGTCACACCAAAATTTGCTGGAGTACATAGGTTATGCTTTTACGTCAATTTTCGATAAACCAATTTCTAGAAACGTATTGAGTACCGGAACCGCAGGACAGGTTTAGTGATGAGCACAACCTTATGCCAGAGATAATGGAAATTTCTACAAGTCTTATATAGTCGCAGTAGAGTGTCTGAGACATGTTACAAGTATATATTTGCTGATGTATTCAATGATGCCGGCATTAGTCATTGGTTAAAATAAGTCATTTTTGCTTGTAAGAATTAAGTGAGTTGAACTTGTTTATATTTAGCAAGTAAACCAACAGCAGAACCAGATTTATATTATCGAACCGTAGAGGTAATAACCTGCGAATTAATCAATCAACCTGTGGATCAATCATGATTACTTTACGAGTGTATTTGATTATTCGCTATTAGGTCTCCTAAAAATGCTCGGGACTGAACCCTTAATATCATGTCCGTGTAATAAGAGAATAGAATCCTTATTAGCTTCACTCCCAATGGTTGTGATTTCTGTTGCGGCTAAACACTCAGTTACTTGTGTTTAAAACTTTAATTGTAATTGCTTCTGATTAATACATATCGCAGACATAAGTGGCTTTTAACACTGTTCATTATTCGTTAATTTAACGTGGCAGCGCTAGTTGATTTTGTTTATTAATTACCCATGGTGCAACCAGATTAGCCGAAACTTGATGACCACCTAGATATCTAATAAGCTACAAATGTATTTCAGAAAAGGATAACCGATTACATTATATATCCACATATGACTATGATTCAATCATCATTTTTCAGGATTAGACACCAAGCAATTGAGAAAACTTGCGATTATAGTACAGTATAACACCTGCTAAGAAAGTTCCTTTCCATTTTGGTTCAAGCGCCGTGACATAAAAGGTGAGTCATGTTTTGTATCGTAGTTAATAAATCGATTATAAGTTAGGATTATGTGATTCAGCATTTCATTATCGAGAATTGTGTGGGGAAAGGTCCGCATTTATTTTACATGTCTACTCCCCATTTTTAATGTGAAACAAAAAACCATATAATAGCGACGTGTCTTCCTATATTCACAGGCTTTTATTAGTATGGAATTTTCAGGTGTAAGAATTGTAATGGTAATGCTCAACAGTACCACAAATAATATGCAAATGTTCAAAGCTAGTTCTGTTCCTGGATGGTTAATGTTTTTATTATATTTGATTTCGTATGTAATAATGTGTCCGACTAATTTATTTAAGTTTCTGTAGTACAAAATATAGGAAACACGTAAGTTCAAATATTGCATATACTATATACGTAAGCATCTAACTTCCAACCAACTATGCTGGTTGGTGATTTTATTTTTGGTTGCTTCCCACAATGATTATTTGGCTCTCCTAAAATATGTTCTGAATATTGACGGAAATTCAGAAGTAGCTCAGCATGAAATACACCAAACAATTCTTCCAACAACCTTACGGAATTAAGTAACGCAAGCATTTTCTAAAGATAATAAAGAAGTGCGTGGAAAGCTACAGAGAGTAAAAAATGTCCTACTATTTCTAGCGGACATAGGACGTAAGGCGTTGATATGGGATAAACCGGGTTATAGTGAAAATGCCAAATATCTCCTATCCAACGTAACTGCATGTCGCCACATCGATAAGAAGCTCAGCTGAATAATTGTCACCAGATCAATAAGGCACTAAAGAAGAAGCAATCAACATAGAAATCACCAAACAAAACGGATGGAAGATGCAAGCCAACAATACCAATACTGCACAATTCTACGGGCTACAGAAGGTACACAAGGACGGGATCCCACTTCGACCAATCGTCTGGCTACCAGCAACACTGCCGTACAAGCTAGCAAAGAAGATTTGGAGGAAATTAAAACCGCTGGTCGCCGGGTCTGAGCAAAGTATAAGCACTGCTTAACAGTTACTTTACATGCTAAGATGTGTCAAGTTGGAGTAACAGGAAATTACTCTGTCATTCGATGTCTCTGATCTATTCACCTCGAGTAACCAGGAACCTGCCAAGTAGACCATGGCGGAATAATTCCTAAATCAGCCGAGCATAACTGGAAACATGAACCCGGAAAGTGTGTGGGAACTGCTGGACCTTTTGCGTGGCTAATTATTCTCCATTCATGGACAAATATACAGACAACTGAAAGGAACGCCCATGGGGTTACCTAAATCAGAACTCATTGTCGAAGCCTTAATGCAAACATTGGAACACAATAGCCTGCCAATGACAAACCCATAGCTTTGACTCCGACACTTAGACGACAAACTTTTCATAATTGAACGAAATTCGATGTAATCTACACACGAATTTATCAACAATACATTTGATGACATCAAGTTTATCATGGATTTGGTGGAGGAAAATAATTTGCCATTTCTGGATGTTTAAGGTCAGAGGAACACTGAAGGAACGGTTCTAATTTGTGTAAATCGGAAGAAAACCCCTATGAATTAACTAGTGAACTACCACAATAGCCACACGATCAATCACAAAAGCTGTTGCATCCAAACTGTATTCAAATAAGCAGAAAAAATAGTGCAGCGAATGGGAATGGGAAAAGAATGAGGAGAACCAACTTTACTGCGTGTTACAAAAGAAGCATGAAGAGTGCAATTCCCCAACAGCGGCCAGAACTGAAAAGTAAACCAGTGGTTCCTCCCTACATCAAGAACATTTCTGAACCAAAAACACAATTACTTCATCGACACAAATTCACCGTAGCACACAGGCCAATTGCTACACTGAAAATGTTGCTTTCAAGACCGAAGAACAAACGCAAATAATGGAATCAAACGCATGTAATAAACCGGATAATGTGCAACGAATTTGATAAGCATTGCATCGAACAAACGGAAGAAAGCTATCAACCCATATCAGTGAAAATAAAATAGACATAAGGAGGCATAACCCCGACTCATTGGTACCGATGAACGAGGATAAAGCTGGTCGTTATTTATACCTAGAAAACCCTTGAATTTTATCACGGGGGAATACGAAGTAGGCAGAAGAATTCTTAGAAATATAGCGCGCAACGAATAACTCAATCACGCGACACTTTGTGTTAGACGCCATCTACGCACATATACTAGAAAAGGAGTACCACCGTGGTCGAATAAGCTCAAAGGAAAAGCTCAGGATGCATTCTCAGCAGCGGAGAGAAACGGGACGGGGTCACGGGTTTCGGTTTGAAGAGGCCATTTTCCAAGTTCATATGTCCAAACGGCCGATGGATACGACCATATAAAAACGCAACCAGGTGACTACCAGAATCACACTTACATCTGCATCGTTTTACTACACTGCACTACGCAACAAAGCATTGATGGTGTCAATTCGACTAGTGCCGACACGTTTGCAGATCAATTGTTAAGCACAGAGAGCAATTCAGCTAAAAATGGATAACCTGAACTGCCAAGAATCAGCACATTATTACGATTCACTACTATATCGAGCTGGCGGTGGCTATAAGTTTCTCATATATATATATATATATATATATACGTAAATATTCGTATACATATGTTTAGCTGACCCTTTCGTTTCGCTACTTGTTTTTACTTCTCGTTTAATTTACATCCGAATTTCGCTTTGAATTTATTATTAATTAGCCTATTTAACACATTGAAGTGTACCATCCTAATTTATTTGTACGCTTAAATAATTTTTGTTAAGCATCCTTCTGCTTTACGCAATAAACTGTTATTGAGTTTAGATTCAACTTGCTAAAGTCCTTTGAGAAGTGTAATGCTCATATGTCTACGAAAAACTTAAGCACTCTTATGTTTGTAAACAATTTGTAGCTATTTAACTTTGTTCCGTTAAATCCCAAGAAGACATCATGCAATATAGTAATTCTACTGTTTGAGTCGATCGGGATGAGTTTGTTTTCGGAGAGGTAGTTATTCTTCACCCTTTGCCAGCTACCAAAATATTTTGTAGAGTAAAATAAAATAAGTGTTTAGATCAAAAATATCTAGGTAAAATGTTCTCAACCTAAAAAGTCTATTTCTACGTCCAGAAACATAGCCAAAATTATGCGGCTCCACAAGCACTCAATTCACTTATATCATTTAGTTGCAATAAAATAGAAATAGGTGACACACTTAGTTAACTAATCGACGCTTACCGATGTTGTAAATGTTGCGTTTTGTTTATAAACATACGGTGAAGCTTAAAAATCTACAAATGAATATCATAAAATAATTGATCTTTGCTTATTGGATATCAAAAATAACTTGCGTAAATACAGCTTAAATTTAAAAAGAGTCTTACAAACCTTTTCTAAATAAATTAAACTTTAAAAGTTCATATGAAAAAAATTTTTATTTGTGTAAAAGTAATTCAGGTTTTTCCCGTTGATTGCGATCGCATTTGTCTGGGGAACGTATAGGGTATATTTAGGGATGCCATATTATTTGAATTTTAAGTTACGCCAATGTTTTCAACCCTAACGTTAGATTGTGCATCGAATTTCGTGCTAATTTGTTTGGAGTACCCGAAACAAAACCGATGTTCCGTCCTAAACTGTCAGTTACCTACTCTGCCTTCCTAATGTTTGATGCAGAACTGAATTGCTTGTTGCGATTGTTCTTGCTAACCAAGGTAATTAATCAATCTGGACTAATCCCATTGTGGCAAACAAGAAGCCCGGTGGCACATTAAGTATTTGTGTTGATTTTTCAATTGGACAAAATGATGTAATTTGCGACTCATTTATAGCCATTGGCGAAACCGGATAATTGTTTTGTGTATTTGATTGGTGGCTAAGTATTAGCATATATTGGACTTTCTGATGCATATTTACAAGTCGAAGATAATAAGGAATCAGCACATTTTTCATAATAAATACTCATGTGTCAATATAAATAAAACACTGCCGAATGGAATTATGTGTGCTCCGACAAGTTATCAACAAGTAACGGACACGTTGCAAACTGGTTTTGTTTTGCTATGGATTACGTGGGTGATCCCATTATTGTTAACGCCTCAATGGAGCTTCATCTGGCTCACCTGAGTAAAGTATTTACAGTATCATTAGTTTCGGATTTACGCTGTCAATCGAAAAAGCGTTCTTTATTTCCGAAATCCTGTTCATTATTTTAATCATCCATGCTAGTGTTCGTCGTCCTGATTCATCAAACATTATCGCAATCACACAACTACATGTTCCAAAGGACAGAAACATAATTCAGTGGTGTTTGAGCCTATTAAACTATTACCATATACCTCTCTGTAATATTCACTCTCAATGGATACCGGTAGATGGTTGAAAAGTAATAAAAAATGAGTATGTTCACTAACACCTCAGTCGGCATTTGAGGAAGTGAAATGTATTTAAGCATCGGATTTTGCACTGATAAGCTATGATCTGAAACTACCCAGCAGGCTTGCTACCGATTGGAGCAGCAATATTGCACTAATTTTCAAATGGTAGGCGAAAAGCAGTCAGTCATATTTCACGCAGGCTAACAATGGAACGCAATGACTGTCAAATGGAAAACGAAGGTTTAACAATTGTGTTAGCGGTTAACTGTTTCAGAAGTAGTCGAATGATCAGAAATTCATGTTGTGTACCGTTCACAATCTCCTGTTGCCCATATTAGCTAACAAAAAACGAATTCCAGTTAAATCAGCAAACCGCTTGCAAAGTTGAACAACAATACTTCTCGGATACGATTTTAACATTAAACATATCCGTTCGGATTGCTCTGGTAATGTTGACGGCTTATCATCCCTGATTTCTAACAGATCAAATTCGCAGACACATAAAGACACTGTCATTTCATCAGCTGAAATTCACGCTGGCATAAAAGCCGTCTTTGAGGAATCCATACTAAACTTACCAGTTAGGTGCAACGTCATTTGTGAGTTTACGTGATCAGATAACTTTTTACAACTAGTTACCTTTTATGGTAAAAAGGTTGTCCAGAAATACTGTCAGATGCTTTAATTAAACTATACCATTGCTCTAAGAGACCACAACAATATGAAAAGACTTTGTAATGCAAGCAGATGGCGTTGTGATCACTAAAATTAGCATAAAAGTGATTCAAATGCTTCACGCTGAACACCAGGGGATTACACGAATGAAATCATTTGTTATTTTATGCTTATTCGCCAGTTATTGATAAAGATAATAAACGCTTTTTCGTAGTATTTCCATATGAAAACAGGCTGTGAAGGCTCCAACCAAAGTTGATATACACACTTATTCATAGTCAACTGCCCACGGATGCCGATTAATGCGCCTTACGTAGGCCCACTGAGAAATCAATATGTGGGAGTTGTTTTTGATTCCTATTTAAAATCGCGATAAATAACTTGTCTCGGAAGTAACGCCTGTTTTAACGATTGAAATTCTTCGTCTTTGTTTCGCACAGTTTGGTTTCTCGGATACACTCCTCACTGTTAAATTTTTCACATTTCACATCGAACGAGCTCAATCGATCTTGTAAATCCGTTGGTGTGTAACATATATATAATACCATTTAATACCCCAAGCGCAATGGGCATGCTGAGAGACCTGTTGATGCGTTCAGACGTGCACTGTTAAATTTGAAAAGGAGATATTAATGCAAATTCGAATATAATCTTACGCGTGTATCGTTAGACAACAAATCCTGTTATCTCAAATAAAATGCGCTGTCGGGAATTTTTAATGGTCGAAGTTTACTCATGCCATTAGGTGCTAATGGGCGAGAACAGCATACTGCAGATCACATCAATCATAAGCACGGCACCAACGTAATATTTCTTCGCCTTGGTAACTTAGTATTTTTGTACAACTTTAGGAATGCACATAAAACTGGGATCTCTGAATTGCGAAATCAAGAAAGGGAAGTGGCCCGTATGAAGTGGAATCCCGAAAACGATTGATTGCACGTCATATGAATCATGGCAAACCATGGTTTCCACCCGAACATGTTCAACAAAATGAAACTACACAGGTTCTCTTACACATTCTTTTAACTTCATGTGCTGTGCCTAAGCCAATGGAAACACAACTATAACGATGCAATTGTGTGAGCCCAAAAGTGGATCGTGAACGAAGAATTTCCAAATGCACAGGACCAACAATTCAGCGACTCAGTGTCATTATACTCAAACGATCTTATGTATGAAGCTGTATTTTTGACAGGGGAAGCTGTTAGAGAAATGAGGTATGTCAACCTGGCAGACAGCACATGAAAATCGATCGGTTTTCAGGGAGATCTTTAATGTGTTAGCATTGAAATCGCAGCCAAACGCGTGGCACGTGAGATTCAATTGCTTTCGATTATATGTGCAGTTAAGTTATTTCCTTGGCAGTTGGTTGTAACTCCTTTTGTTCAAGTGAACCTATTCAGCAGTGTACCTGCCGTCTCTACTATTCTTTGGAATTACAACACCTTCCAATTCCATTCCCTTAAGTAAGCCATCACCATTGCCTACGATATGTAACGTGTGTTATTTAATTGCTGCAGTTGGTCTGCTCGCGCATCTACCTGTTTAGTTCCTTGCATGCAGGTGTATTTCTGTAGTTTGATACCCCTGATGAGGTTAGGCCTGTAGTGAATTCTTAAAAGGTGCCTAACTTTTGAATATCCACTCGCTTACTGGCTCAAGTAGCATGCTAATTTTTGCCCGGGTGGGGAGGAATTGCATGGTCAATTTGACCGGGCTACCAAATTCGACAACACTTCAAAAATAGTAAATAAATTAATTAATAACTTTGCATATCTAAGGAAAGACGGTAAACGGCCCCATAAGTGGGAGAGATCATTTGTATAGTGAATATTTTTCATAATATTAAAGAAAAGTTTGTTAATAGAATTTCGGATCATGATTTTTTCCTTGGGTGCTACACCCGTGCATCTCATACGTAAAATGTAGGGATGTTTGTATCATCAGGAGTAGATAATAAAGCGAGGGACTACTAGGCTACAAAGACAAGGGGTTTGGTATGGTATATACTGACTTGTAGTGGATAAGCAATTATAAGCGAATATCTTCTCATTTGTTTTTATATCAGCTTCTGTCAATGTTTCTAGAATTTGATGTGAATCAAAATCGTCAGAGCGTTTGGTATAGTGAGAAAGGTCTGAAGGAGATTTCGAAACGTGACATGACTTCTACGCATGCGTAACTGTAGGGTTACTTTTTCCACAGATCAGTGCATCTCACTAAGAAGAAATTCGAGCGCGTTTTATAACTTGAAACTTGTGTACTTTTTAAGTAGCCGCCATTATGTACATTTGGAGGTGCATCTGATTATAACTGCAGTCTGTAAGTATCTTGTTTTGTATACTGAGCTCATATACTGAGGGCAGTTTAAATGCGCAGATAACTACAGGTACAGGTGTCTGTTGCATCATGATACCGTGCGATACAGGTGAAGTGAACATATTGTCTAGGTATTTTTAAATTTGAAACTAAGTGAACAAATCCTTGAGTCGTGCGGGTCATGAATACACCTTTAAGCAGGATTTGTTTGAAATCTGGTTACCCATATAGTTGTAGCAATTTCATCACATTAATTGCAGTCATTCCAATCTAGAATACAATGGTCATGTGACGAAACTCAGAGCTAATTTCATGCGATCCATTGCTATTGTGCAGTAGGAATCAGAAGCGGCAGAACATGTTTATCAATGCGAATTTGTTTACAATGTTAAAGTAAAACGATCATATTCAATTAAACGTATAGCAAAAACTGTACCACTAGTTAGTTCTGGTTTCCACCATTATTTTACATATCGAAAACCTTGTAGTCCAGTTCCTGAGTTTAAATTCGAGATTAAACATGCATAAAGGAGCCGAATAGGGTGAAAATCAGTCAGTTATATCTAAATAAGCATGTATTGCAGTGTACGCCATTCTAAACACATGAACGGTTATTTCAAAACTTGTTTCTTTCATTCACTTGTTAAAAGGAAATAGACTTTTGTGTTATTCACGTATCCACTCCAGAACATTACACAAATTATTTAGGAAAGCAGATCCATCTTTTTTCTCATTTGCTCCAAATACATTAATTAACTTTAAAATATTCTGGTCCTTATCCTTTATTTGCAAATTGGCGTTAACGCTTAACCAACATTGAGAAAGATACAACGGCTGCATAACTGCCAAAATAGTTGGGTTTATGTCAATTAATATCAGCACGCACGAGTGAGCATTCATTTCAATCGGACGTGAAGCAGTGCAGATTCGGTGATGGCTAGCATGGAGTATTCTGTAATAACCGTGTGCGAAATTTATGCAGACACGGTGCGAAATAAATTAAAAGCGTTTTACTTATTCGGTTGACTAGAAATTTGCGACTGGTTTAAATTAAAACTGTAAGAAATATCGCAAAGGAAGTCATTGATATTGTTGGAATATTCGAAGGATTGTTGTCTGTACAATCGACGAATTTGTGCATGAGATGGAGGTTTGTTTGCCGTATGTGTATGGATATATTAATGCATAAGAATAGTGTTAAATATTATGCTTTGAATTATGCTTATGTTATACACCTGCGGTATTTGTATTTACTTTATATATATCATACACATTATATTTTTGCTGAACTCCGAAGCAAACTAAGTAAGCAAAATCTAAGAAAATTGTATTGTACCACAGTAAGAAATACAGAAGAGAATATAGAAATAAAATCTGGCTGCTTACCTTTCTCAGGAATCGGTTGAAGTATTCAATGACCTTGGGAAATTGTTGCCGACATTCCAGCACCAGTCGATTTTTTCATCCAAGCTTTGTTTTTAACGTTAGTAGCGTACCGCATGGAAGCCATCCAAATGAGGAACTGCACATCGTTTTACTTGTTGTGCGTTATCCAATGAATAAATAATTTACGAGATGAAGCTTGCATATAATACTCAGGATCAAAGTTTTCGCTAATTTCGATTAGTTTATTCACCAGTGTACTGATACTCTTGTAATGCAGATGCTAAATGCAGATAGAATTTTTTATTGTTTGTCAATAAAGTATTTGTTCGTCAGGTCGAAGCTTTCACTTGAATGTTTCGGGCATCGTTTACAAATCCACAAAAAACAAAAAACAAAAAAATCCACAAAAAAAGCAAAACAAATGAATCTAGTTGAGGAATTACTTGCAAAACCCAAGCTCATCTACAGACACGATAACCAGCTCCGCAAATTGCATCAAGGCATTCTTGCCTTACACACTTTATGTGGACTTACACAACCCGCAACCGAGGCGGCCAACCGCACTATGTCAACAATTCTCCCCAAACCTCCAGAGCAAGACATCGCCGCATTCACTGTTCCCGGACGTAGTACAACCACCAGGATAGCCAAATAACGTCTACGACTGCTGATGTTATGCAAAAGCTAATTGCTCTGCTCGAGAGTACCTCACCCGGTGTTGATAATATTCGTCTAAAGGCCTTGAACTTGGCTGCAGTAAACTTGGTGGACCCACTCTCCAAGTTCTTCTAACGATGCTTCAAATTGTTGCGGGTGACAACAAGGTGGAAGCGGGGAATCGTCACTCCCATGCATAAGCGAGAAGTCGTACAGATCCGGCCAACCTTCGCACGATAACACTACTTCCGGTGCTCTCCAAAATCATGGAAGGGACTGTTGCCAAAACTTTGATGAAGTGTCGGGAAGAACGCAATATCATAGCACAAGAACAACATGGGTTTCGCAAGAACCGATCATGCACATCGAACGTGTTCCTTGCTGGATTCAGTTGGACTGAAGCCGTCGACAGCGCCTTAGGGCTTGATGCAGTATATCCGGACTTCTCAAAGGCATTTGACCATCTGAACCACCGTATCCTCCTTTCAAAGGTGCGGTGCTTTGCAATTGGTGACCCAATCCTCGGTTGGATAGGTAACTTTTTGCTTCAACGACGTCTGCATTTAAGAGCTCGCGGCGTCATCTCTGACCCAATCGACGTTAAGTGCGGAGTGCCCCAGGGCTCAGTACTTTGTCCACGATTATTCATGATTTATGTGAACGATCTCGCGACAGTGGTCACCTCCAACTCCTTAACCTTCGCTGAGGATCTCAAGATATGGCAAGCCATTGGAACAACCAGCTACAATGCGGCACTTCATGATGATCTTGACAGGGTCTGCATATGATAGACACAGAACCTGCTTCATTTCAAAGCTACAAAGTTCAAGGTGTTGTGCATACGCCATAAAGTCACTTGCGAATACAGACTGAGTGAGCAAATATTGCAGCGCAGTTCAACGGAATGCGATCTAGGCGTGCTAATGCAAGAAGACCTAGGCTGTTCCCGTCAGACCGAGAAAGCCTCCAAAAATGCTAACCAACACCTTGACCTTTTGCGGAGAGCATTGGGGCGCTTCGATACTTCCATCTTTTATCAGACGCTTAATGCCTAAATTCGGCCTCATTCTGAGTAGGCCATCCACGCCTGGCAGCCATGGCAAAAGCAAGACCTTGCCGCTCTTAAACTGCCGCAACAAAGGGCGACCAATAACGTAAAGGTTCTGTTTCATCTCCCTTACCGATTGAGGCTGAAAACCCTCGGGGTCTGCAATGAACAATATTGAGGACAAACTGGCGACTTGGTAATGACTTATATGATCCTGAGGAATCCAAACCATTCTTGTCGTCACCTACTAAAGCTGAATCGCAATACGACACTCAGAGGACACCAGCTATACCTGGCCACACAATACAGCCGGTTGAAATGCCGCCGGAATTCCTTTTCCCTTCGTGTGTGCCAACACTGGAACGCTCTTCCCACATACGTTGTTCCCTCCCCCACGTTAACGGTATTCAAAAGACGTCTGGATGATTCGCTTATCCACTTACATGACGCTATACAATCAGTGATGTCTACGTCAACCAAAGGCAAACGGATGATGCTTATTCGCAGCGTTTGTGCTTCACTACTTACACGCTGCTGCTGTGGAACATCGATCGGATATACTACAACTGCATACATCAAGTATATAAGTGCAAGAAAACGGCGCACGTGTAAGTACTGTCAATCTTTTTGTTCTTAAGACCTACTTTTCCCAAATTACTTCACCATATTACTCTACAGTAACAATTCAATACGCATTCTAAAATATTCACATGAAGAAGGGTATCTGGATCGTTAGACGCTTAGATTGACGATTAACAATTACGTTTGCTTTCACTTCAATCATTCTACGAGACTTGGAAAGCAATCACTGTTTTACCTGTAATATATCGTTGTTCATTTTTAATCGTGCAATGGCCTTGTTCAGTAGCTGCTGTGCATCTGTTACTTGGCTGTTTTGATTATCACAAATGTGTCGTCAACATAATAAACCCACGGTTTCGTATTCGTGTAAAAGTACATCCTCTTCCATTATCTGCATAACCACCTATGCGATGAGTCTTCATACAACTGATACCATTGGTGCGTCTTTCAACTTTTCGTAAATCTTCCCGTTGAAAGAGAAGTAGGTTGACAGACACAACTGGAGTAGCTTGCATCCATTTTTTGTCGTCGTGTTCCCGATTGGTTATTCATTGCTGTTTAAAAATTCTATGCTGACTGTGGTTGACATTTGTAACTTGACAAACGTAAAGAGATCAATCAGGCCAAAAATAGCATTTTATCATCAGCTATTCGCAGACCTCTGCAATTTTGTAGAATTTGCTGGGTACTAGTTATGGAATATTGTGACCCACGGGTCGGATGTTTGAGGCTTCTCCACATTTCTTTCGCCAAGTTTTGGTGGTTGTTCCTGGTAGTGACACGATCGGCCGTAACGGTGCATCATCTCTGTGTAACTTTGGGAGTCCATGGAATTGTGCGATGCTCGAGTCGCGGGCTGTCATTCGTTGGCTCTCCTCGTTCATGACTTGGTTCATTTCCTGAGGTTGGTTCGATCTTCTGTTTAGTTTGCCTGCCAGCTGCAAGGTTGGATTGGTATCGATGCACTTTTCGGTCGTTGTGTCGTTCAAGATAAATAAAACTTTCTCAGGGTAATCCGATCTATCCATTATAACAGTCATTCGTCCTTTGTCAACTGACAGGATGAGGAACTTTTCGTCAGAGTTCAAGATTTTATTGCCTCCTTTCCTTTTCCGATTAGGGTATTTTATTGCTTGTTGTGCATTGTAGCTGGAACAGTTGTGTATATTATTTGCTTTTGTGTATCCTCATCAAATCCATTGGATTGTAGGATGCTTTCAAGTGCTGCCAGAAAGTCTGTAGTTGCTGCATCTCTGAAGTTATAGTTTAGTCCGTTGATGAGCGCTTGCTGTTTGGATTCGTTGGCTGGTCAGTTAGACAAATTTCTGATCTAGCTATTACTGCTAGTTCAGTATTTAGCAGGTCAGTTTTGATAAGATAGCAAGAAGTACGGTATGCTTCTTTGCCCTATTGTTTGTTGTCTGACGTTCTATTGCAGCGTCACAGTGTTCTGTTAGTTGTTTTCCAGTGGTTTGAAGACAGGCAGACCGATGTTCATTTAGACATGGCTCATATTTCTTGAGTCTGTGATGAGCGCCGGAACCAGCCAATGAGAGCGTTTTACGCTGAGGGCTATTGATTTGGCCATAAATTGAATGTACCGTTTGTTGGACGTTAAGCAAAATATACTTGCCAGCCGTACGCCGGTCTCCTGCTTTGGGAAGTCGGGCTGATCAGAGTGCACGCTAGCAGCAGGTCATCGGTAGGTCAGCCGAAACCATAACATATATTTTTGGCGACGGAAGCTAGTGGATCAAGATGTCAATTGCAGCGGAAGACCTGAAAATCATTTTGTTGCAGCAACAGCAGCAATTTGAAACAGCACAGCTGCGTATGATTGAAACCCTCACCCAAATGTTAGCTGTGCAGCCTACGGTCGTTCAGAACAATGGGAAGCCTTCGGCGGATGCGATGATCAGTAGTGTTAATGAGTTCATATCCGATCCTGACTCAGGATTAATATTCGATGCGTGGTTCAGGCGCTATGAAGATGTTTTCAGGGCAGAGTTGTCAGGTCTCGAAGATGCATCTAAAGTTCGCCTTTTGTTACGGAAACTAGGAACGGTTGAACATGACAGATACATTAACTACATTTTGCCAAACAACGCGCAAGATTTCAGCTTTGATGATACAGTTGCTCGACTCACAGCGTTGTTTGGAGACCAGTCGTCTCTTTTCAATAACCGATACAATTGTCTAAAGCTATGCAAAAAGGACAATGACAGTCTTATTGCTCACGCGGCGATAGTCAAACGTGAATGCCAGAAATTCAAACTGAAGTCGCTCACGGAAGACCAGTTCGAGTGTTTGATACTAGTATGCAGTCTACAGTCCCCAAAAGACGCCGAGATACGAACGCGAATACTTGGTATGTTGGAACGCGACACAGATGTTACATTACAAAACGCCATTGCTGAAGCCCAAAGAATCATGAATTTAAAGCACGATACGGCTATGGTGGAAGATTCGAGAGCACATTCCACAGAGATATCTGTCCAGCAAATTTCAGGAAACAACCCACCGACCGCTCAACCTAGCAGATATCCACAATCCAAACCCCCATCACCTTGCTGGCAATGCGGAGGATGGCATTTTGTGAGATGGTGTCCTTTCAGCAAACATGTTTGTCAAAGGTGCTTTAGACGGGGGCACAAAGAGACCCACTGCAGATTCAAAAGATCATTTAGATCCTCATGTGATACTCGAAAAGCAGGTTACCGAAGGTTCGCGACAAGAGTAAACGCTACCTATACGGACGATGTTAAAGATAGAAGAAAGTTCGTCACCATTAGCATCAACGGAAGAGTAGCGCATCTGCAGATTGATACGGCTTCCGATATTACAGTCATTACGGAAAACTTATGGAAATCTATCGGTTCACCTGACATTAAACCAACTAACCATAAAGCGAAGAGCGCATCAGGTACGAGTCTAAACTTGATCGGTCAGATTGAATGTGAGTGTCGCTTTGCCAACTTCACCGCTTGGGGAACTATTTTGGTCACAAAACACAAGAATTTGAACCTCCTTGGATTAGACTGGATTGAGCGATTCAACCTCTTAGATGTTCCCATTAATCAAATCTGTGCAAGTGTACACTTACACAAACCAAAAGTCTCCAAGGCAATGGCAATCGAACAAATTCGAGAGAAATATGCACCTGTTTTCCGTGAAGGACTTGGTAAGTGTACAAAGTTGCAATCCTCATTGTCCTTAAAACCCGATGCTGTTCCTGTTTTCCGAGCAAAGCGGCCAGTACCTTACGCAGCAGTCCTAATTGTTGGCCAGGAACTTGATCGTTTGGAGAAACTTGGGGTTATCTATGCAGTGAACTACTCTTCTTGGGCGGCTCCAATTGTGGTTGTCAAGAAGCCGAACGGCCAGATCCGAATATGTGCCGACTTTTCTACTGGGCTGAATGAAGCGTTAAACAGGCATCAGTATCCTCTGCCAGTCCCAGATGATTTGTTCTCGAAACTAAATGGGGGTTAGTGTTTTGCCAAGCTAGATCTATCGGATGCGTACTTACAAATAGAAGTTGATGAAACTTCTAGAGGATTACTGACGATAAATACGCGTTGAGGTTTGTATCAGTATCATCGACTTCCATTCGGAGTTAAGTCCGCGCCAGCAATTTTTCAGCAAATCATGGATACTATGCTAACAGATGTAGATGGTGCTGCCGCATATTTGGACGATATCATTGTCGTCGGAACTAACCCAGATGACCTTTTCAGAAAGCTGCACTTAGTACTTGATCGCATACAAGAGTACGGATTTAGACTTCGCCCAGAAAAGTGCACGTTTTTCATGGACTCCATTAATTTTCTTGGCTTCATAATTGACAAGAACGGTAGACGTCCAGATCCGTCAAACATTGATGCTATAAAAAAGATGCCACCTCCCAAAGATGTGCCTACCCTGAGGTCCTTCTTAGGACTCGTCAGTCATTACATTTAATTTCTGCCACATATGCACAGCGTGCGTGGACCACTCAATGAGTTACTCACCAAGGACAAACGTTGGCACTGGTCCGAAGATTGTCAGAAGTCCTTTGAGGAGGTGAAGCGAATGCTGTGTTCTGACCTTATGCTGACACATTACGACCCTACACTTGAAATCGTGGTGGCGGCAGACGCTTCGAATTATGGCGTGGGTACAGTTATCTCTCATAAGTTTGCTGACGGATCGGAAAAAGCGATCGCACACGCAGCTTGATCACTGTCGCCAGCCGAAAAGAATTACGGGCAGATAGAGGAAGAGGCATTAGCGATAGTCTTTGCAATAAAGAAATTTCACAAAATGTTGTATGGCAGGAGGTTTACCCTGCTTACCGACCATAAACCACTCCTAGCCATATTTGGATCAAAGTCCGGTATACCCGTTTATACCGCGAACAGACTGCAGCGTTGGGCCACGGCCTTACTCGCCTATGATTTTGCGGTGAAGTACACGGCTACAAAGGACATAGGTCAAGCAAACACACTTTCCCGGTTATTGGAGCTACAACAGCATCAGCAGGAAGAATCTATAATTGCAGCAATCTCCCTTGAATCAGAGGTCAACCAGGTCTTGATGGAGAATTTTAGGAAGCTTCCCGTGACGTTCGACATGGTACGTGACGCAACTGTGCGAGATCCCCTCTTGCGCCAGGTAATCAAATTTCACACTACGCAGCGGCCAAGTGATACTCTATCCGGAGAGCTACAAATTCTCTCTCGGAGAAAGGACGAACTTTCGATCGTAAATGGGTGTTTACTTTTGGCCGAGAGAATTGTCATACCCAAAGAACTTCGCCAAAGAGTCCTTCAGCAATTTCATCGGGCACATCCTGGAGTTAACAGAATGAAAAGCATTGCTCGGAGTTTTGTCTACTGGCCAAACATTGATTCGGAACTCGAGCAACTAGTAAAGTCATGTCCCAGATGCGCGCTTGCTAGTAAGGCACCGAGAAAAGCTGACTTAGCTTCCTGGCCGTTGGCAACAAAACCGTGGGAATGCGTGCACGCTGATTTCTTTGGTCCCCTAAACGGTCAGCAGTAGCTAATAGTTGTTGATTCCTATAGTAAATGGCCTGAGGTCTTCTGTATGGAGCGTGCGACAAGTGGTGCAACAATTAACATTTTGAGGAGACTTTTCAGTCAACACGGAATACCAGAAACCTTGGTCACTGACAATGGTTCTCAGTTCACTTCTTCCCAATTTGCCGAATACTGCGCACAGCATGGTATCACGCATCTACGGTCGCCACCGTTTCACCCTCAGTCAAATGGACAAGCAGAGCGCTTCGTCGACACGTTTAAGCGATCGCTACTAAAGATGCGGGGGGAAGGAACCACACAGGAGATACTTGATACATTTT
>OX104071.1:48964656-48984768 GCA_944474145.2 Dicrocoelium dendriticum
CAACAAAACGTGTATAACAAATCTATAGCAAACTGTTAATTCTAATAAATAGAAATATCACTTCAATGTGCTAACTTCTCACCTAAACCTAACTAATGCTATGGTGAAAATGTTAATGTATGTCATATATTTGCGCGTAAATGTAATATACACCTATTTACAACGCGTATATCTCAAATTTTAACATAGCATCTTACATCTGTTTCACAGCAGCAAACATCATATTTAAGTGAAAATTCGGCTCTAGTTGCATTAGTTTATATATAATTCTAAACTTCAATGTCAGCTATTTAGCTCACCATACATGTTTTCAGATATACACATAGGATTCAAGCGCTCATGGTTGTAATAGTTAGCGAAAAGTAGCGCCGCTAGGTTTGCGTTCATCTTATGATTAAACGTATTGTGTTTATAAATACTCGGATTATTTAGTCATTTACACCAACTATTTAAAATCGATGAACGGCACATGTATGCGCGCTGACACAAGCAAGAAATAACAATGGAACGATGGTGCATTCCGAGTGAAAAGCAAGGCTTAAGTAGTCACGTGGGCTGGAAATTATTGCGAACATTAAAGCACAAGTTGTAATGAAATGTGTTTTGCTAGATTCACCGCAGGCATATAGAATATAGGTAGAAATTCCTCACATTTAGACGCAAGCAGACATGCTTCACACCTCAGTAAATGAACTGTACTCTCGTTTCATCCTTTCGGGAATCGTCAGCGTTGCGCATTCCATCGGACACTGGTGGGGCTCGAACCCGCAACTCGACTGTGGCCAGTCAGTGGCTGAGCCCACCGAGCTACGAGGGGCGGCAACGAGCATTGTAAATAAGTTACCATATGTGATATAGCGCCGCTTACTCTCTACTGACTTACACGTTACTGCGGTGCAAAGGACAGGGTAGCCACCTCACGAAGCAAAATGCTTGCCAAAATTAAGCCGCCAGGTAACTTATGGCATTATAAGCACGTTGGTGATGGGGCTCCCCTACCCTCTGCAGGGCAGTAAGGTGTAACCTGACCAAACCGCTTATAATGCCTTGTTACTTGGCGGTTTGAGTTTAATAAACTTGTCGCTTGGTGAGGAGGTTATCATGTACTCTGCATGACAGTAACATGTCACAGTAACATGGCACATATTCTGTAATGGTGGCTTGAATATAGTACATTGAATTGCGTTAAGCAGCTGGATAACCGGCAGAATCATCTGCACCATTTTAAACTTAGACAGAAGTCTGACATCTGAACTTTACATATGTACCGCATCATTGTTTAAGATAATCGGCAATTTTCAACGTATTTTTGCAGGAACAGGTGGAAAAATATTGCTGCCTAAATTTGCTTGGAAACAATCCAGTCAAATCAAGCAAAACCTGTTAAAATACCAAATATTAAGCTGTTGCGAGTCTGGAGCACACATTATATTCCATCTATTCAGTTAATGTAATATCTTTTAAATTATAATTTCCTCTATAGTATCTACATGCCCAAGTGCATTTTATCAGCATAACTGCAAGTGAATCAATGTCAATAAAAGTACGTATTGTTTTACGCTTTTTCCTTCGTGTGAGATCTCACTGCCAAATTTCGACGTTCCATCGATCAGGTCTGACGGGCTCTTTACAGCGCCAATAAGCATTTGAATTTTATTACTGTCTAGTGGTATCCTTGGTATGTTCTCTAAGAACGCTCTCGCGCACAACCAAGTCATTTAAGGACTGTTAAGATTGGTTTGTTATTCCATGAGGACAATTGTCATATTATCAAACAAGACCCGAGAATGCACCGATACGGGTGGAGAAAGCCTAATTTGACTGAAGCTAAGCTTTGCAACCGAAATTTATCTGTACGTTCTCAATGCCCATTGTTTGAGTTCCAAATGCAAGCCAGTTTCGTACCAAAGCTGTCGTCTCGGTAAACAAGTCTTCTCCTAGTACATGAATCTTCTCGTGAACTTGGTCTTGAATTGTAGTGGAAAGTCAAGAAAATGTTAGTTACGCAGGGGCATCCAAACTTAGTCGGTTAAAATTGCACGTTTTAGCAAGCAGATTAATTCGCAAATTCCAGGGTTGTCTAGAGTGCTTCGTTGAATAAGCTTACTTTTCTCTTTTAGTCTCTTTTCGTTAATGATAGTACAGCCCACACCCGTGTTTTCTAAACCAACCTTCCTGGCTGGTTTATTTCCTCTCTACATAGGTGACTACGTTGTCCAACAAGTCGAGTTGTTAACTTGGTGTGATTTGAATTGCACCCGAGTACTATCTTGGTGCTTATGATAGCTTCATCCAAAAGCTCGTACTCCAGCCACCAAGTATGTCATAAACGCACTGCGTGTTGAAAACGGAAGCTATTTGAATCGACGACCAGTCTCATGGTGCAAATGCTCTTCATTTGCAAACGAGCACACTTCGCCTAATGCGATACTGAGCTGGTCTTTATCCGTCTCTTCTTATATTCTTCTCATAGTTTTCAAGTCACTTTAGTTACTTCGTCTCGTTTAACCACTCTTCAAGATAAACCAATTACACAACTTTTCTTTACTTCGACAGACCTCTCAGTATGAATATCAACGATACAACCTCTATCAATCGAAAAGTGTTGGGGAAAAAATTGATTAAACACAACTTTCAAAGCTAACAAAACAACAATTCAGAAAGTTAAATTAGATTCGGTTGATTTATGTCCGAAACTTATGATAAAATACTGTCCGTCGTAACTAGAGAAGAAAAAATTCTGTTAGTTGATGAAATCATGTGACATGAACTACCTAATCAGTTTCTTGTACCCACGTATGGAAAACTACCTTAACAGCGCACCTGTTTGGTGACGTCTGTGGCTCTGGCGCTGAGATCAGCTCCTCATGTCGTAAAAGAATTCCAACTCATATGCCCATCTGTCCGTAGAAACCAACCTTTGCTCACATACAACCGGATTGTCGCGCAGACCGACAAATCACCGGCGAAGCACCGGTCATTGAACCATAAAACACAAATGTGAGCATACATCGTCTTGCCTTGCGATCTCGTTGAATCCTTCCCACCGGTCCTATTCACGAGCTAGTCTTTTATCTGCACTCTGAGAGTAGTTCAGGTCAAAACACCTGGGATGTTTTCCTCAATGACCGTATGGTAGATCCTCTAGCCCAGTCTATTTCATGGATATAAAATAATTAAATCTACCACTGAAACTTGTCAATCTCTTTCAAATCAACATCTACAACGTTCGTTCTGGAATTTGCAAATTAAAAATAACCTCCCTTTGTCACCAAGTTTTGTTCAACTGATTCAAGAGGAGAAGCAAGTCTACATCGAGTTAGTATCGATATGGTAGTGCCTTTAAATATATCGTCATCCCTCGTTAAAGAGAACATTAGTTGTTCAATCAAAAGAGGCCAGACCATACATGGCATTTAGTCTCATGCAACAGAATATAAAAGCCCTATTCAGAATTGACAAGCTTTAGGGTATCTATCTATCCGATGCGCGTGAATATATGTTGTGTTGTGCTCCGTGCCAACTATAAGACATCCCACAATACGTAATGAAACCGTTGTTAGATTGTCAAATGTGTATATTTATTCGACAATTATTTAAGGTAAACCGTACAGCTTCTGCAACTCCGCGTGTTTTCATGCGAAACCCGTAGGCGAGACCATCGGCACCAATCTTACCGCCAAATAATTTAACAAAAGATAGACCATGAA
Organism: Dicrocoelium dendriticum; assembly: GCA_944474145.2. Taxonomy (NCBI): domain Eukaryota; kingdom Metazoa; phylum Platyhelminthes; class Trematoda; order Plagiorchiida; family Dicrocoeliidae; genus Dicrocoelium; species Dicrocoelium dendriticum. Next base: position 48,968,367 of record OX104071.1, read on the forward strand.
CCTAAAACCACTACGTCCCATTCTGACACACAAATGGTCATCATGTATTTTACCACTTTGTTAACCTGGCTGCCATTATGCATAAATCAGCCCCAACTTACCCCTGCTTTTATCACTTCAGTAAACTCGACGAAGCCCAACATTATCATATCGAGTATTTTTCATGCCAAATTATGCTAGCCTACCGTGTCTGAAAGTGTGATATTCCTTAGTATTAATGCTGTCTCTGTGAATAGTAGGAAAGGTACCTGTCGAAACATCATCACTACCTTACCTCATTATGTCCTTAGGTTACCAAAACATGATGCGGCAATAATAGATTTGATACTAGCTATAAAATGGGGTTGCTATTCCAACTTAATTGGCAAATTGGGGTTGATCTACTTTTGCACATGAGCAGCTATTCACCCATTTACCGTTAAACTCACCACTAAACATGGTTACTGGATATGTCCGGGTTTCAGTGTAGGTAAATAACATATAGAATTGGTTGATTTGTATTTATGCGCCTCAACTTGGCATACGTGTTTTAGCGCATGTAATGTTTTGATCTGTCTTACCGTCAAAGCCCAGCAACCAGTAAATTCCACAAGACAAACGTGTGCTTTAATGCGTTTGGGTTTATTCAAGGCATATGAGTTACATCTCAGAAATTTGGACAATATGTTTAACCCAAATATTTTATTAATAGGCGTAAGTTTATAATGTATTGGAAATAGCATTCAATTGAATAAACTCGTTAAACTTAAGTTACCATAGCCAAGTATATCACTGTCTGAAAAGTGCGGGCATTGAATTCATACAGCTATTAAAGCAAAATAGTTAAAATAGTGCAAACACAGAGTATGGTGTCTATTTTACCGTCTTTTTTCGGACAATGCATTGAAAACAGATAGTTGTGCAATAATGTTGTTTTAAATAAAACACCAACTTTCCGTTCCATACTCCATGCGACGTGTTTTTATTGATATTCCTGCAAATACTGTAGAGTTTGTCCGGTGAATTTCAGCTGCAAATTTGTCCAGCGCCATCCTTTCTTTCGACCCGTATTGTTTGCCAATAGCCCTAATACATAACGGTAGATCAGAAACTTTACTTTCCTTAAAGAATTTTGCTCTATAAAAGAATTCAGAAATTGCTCCAACGCAAAGAAAACTTTCACAATCCAGTTTGTGACGCAAGGTTGGTCTCAAAATTACATCAAGCGAAATCATTTAGGTGGTCAAAAGTAGTCCATTTAAGAGCAATGAACAGAAGTAACGAAGAGTAAAGGCGAAGCCTTCTGTGCCTCGTCGCTTACAAGATCAGGCTAGGATGGATTCTAAAGTCCCAATGGGATTTCTGAATAATTTAGCGAGCATCGTAGATATGTCAAATTATATGTCAGAAATTCCTTTGATTTACATAGCATATTGAACAAAATCTATATCCGTAAATACCTAGAATTTTTGGCATCACAAGTCCCTCGCTTGCTTGTTACTATCAAAACTTCTTAGTCGTAATCAAAAGTGAAAGCTGTTAAATACAGGTCCTTAGAAAAGATTGTTACCAGGAATGTTATCCAAAGTTAAATCCTTGGTGCTGTGTTCTACTTGAATTATATCCATAAAACAATAGCTTCTACAATTTAGTGGACCTCACAATTATATACTGACAGCACACAGATAGAGCGTACGTTGTAGCCCACCTTGTCTGCATTTTCTTATGAGACTTACTAAGCCTCGAAACAATATGCGAAAGGTGAAGGTAGAATTCTGGAAGTAGTCAAGAAATACAAGCCAGTTCGCAGTAATATTCCTGATTTGTGTATCTACTGTTAGCGAACCCTCACTTGCTGGATCCATATAAATTAATAACAGCTAGGACATGCCATAGCTCCTCATATAGTGAGGTAAAGCAGCCATTCAAAATTTTCGGAAAACTTTGTTCCAACTGAAAACTGGACACCATAGAAGCATTAAAGGATTTACTTTTCAATGCACCACATTCCAACGGTTAACCGTGCCGGTTCGTTATGTCTGTCAGTGCAGCAACCATGCGCGATCACATGTCAACAGTTCTGAAGAAGCCGGTCTTCATAGATTTATCTTTCAAAGGTGATCACGTTATGATGGTCACCGAGAAACGGATCAGGGCTCCACAGAAAGAAGTGTACAGGGAAACGGCAATGTGGCTACTCACCTCGACAAGGCGTATGCTTATGTGTTCGACTGACACCGACTACGAAACAATGCATGTCCCAATGTTTATATAAATTCACCCGTAGCTGCGGAGTGAGCTACGTTTGGCGTACTATCCAACGTTTAAATGTCAGAGCCAATAAACACATCCCCAATTGGTTAGGCAGCCGCATGTTATCTGTACCGAATGGAATCTGTTGAATCGGAAAACCGAACTGCTTCGGCAGTCACAAAGCACATGCTTACCAGCGGCCACCAAGTCAATCATGATGAGTCATTCACTGTCCTACTGCGCGCTCGGCGGCCTCACATGCTTAGGCTATTGGAGGCCATCGTTAGCAATCGAAAGCGACGTCGATGTGCATTCAAAAACAGCTGACTCTAACTTTAGCCTACACTGATAGCACAAGTGCAAAGTTGCAATGATCTCCTTGACATTGTTAATTATTCATTTACAGCTCAATGCTGTGTTTTTGTGGTTGATATGCATGTACTACATGGCGACGTCATCTTACTATCAACGTTTTCTGCTTTTCTGTTTAAGCTCGACCAACACACCCTACTAAAATATTTCCCAATTTTACATACCAGCGATCGGCGTTGTGTTCTTACATACTCAGGGAAAGTGGAGCGTCGATTAAAAACAAAAAGGAGTTATAGGTAGTTCAGAACCCAATTTCTCCAAAAGTTGTGTCATAGAAAATCAGGAACAGTGCGGCCTTGAGGAAGGAAATTTGCATGCGATATCTGTTTGACCTAATTCGCACACGCAATGGCATTGTATATTGACATTTAAATTAGTCAGAAGGGAAGAGGAATAAGAAGAGGAAGAATTCGTCGGTAAACAGAATCAACACGAGCTTCCGTAGAGGATATAAATATATAATTACGCTGAAATCTCTTACAGGCCGTTCCTGAAGTGACACCGCGAGTTTGAGCAAGCGTTTGGGAACGCACGAATATTCACGGGGAGTTCAACAAATCAGGACATTAGTAATCTTATGTTGCGGAGTAGTTATTTTATATAATGGATGCACTGAAACACAGGCACCAAGTGCCACCATCTATTGATAAGCAAAACAGAAACATAATTCCGATTCCCTTGTTCTTCATAATTAAACTACGAGGGTACACATAATTTCCGGCTACTTTATCTACTGTCCTGGTGAATAAATGACAAATGGGGATCACGGTCCTTATTGAAATTGCGCGTCGCAATCCACTCACACAACGCGTACTTCGAAATGGCATCCTAATCCATCATTAACCATTGTGCACCTTGTCGCCCATGGTGACCAGGTGGCTTAGGGTTAAGGGTCGCAATTGATATCCTATGGTCCCGTTTTCGATATATCCCGTATTCACCTAATGAGATCAAATAAGATCGAATGCGGTTGTATTGTTTAGTATTTTCGAGCTAACGTCTTCCCTTTTCCATCTGCATCAGTCAAGATTTGTTGGTATCAACTAGTTGTCTTTTTACTCTTTAGTTTAATGGGACGAGAATGATATACGGTCAAAGGATAGAGCTACCTTGCATGCTGTCAGAGATGTACAATGCAATTGTAATGTATCCAATCCGTCACGTTTCTTTAACACATTAATGAATACCATGTCAGACATCAGCAGATCATATATATGCTGCGAGACAACGTTGCGCCCAGAAATGTTGCGGACGGAATATGTATAATCGTTTAACATCATTAGCGGAAATATTTATTCCCCGTTTCAGTGCCAACTGGTTAGTAGACCGCTGATGCAGGTTACTAAATGCCCTCTTGTTCGGCCGTAATAGTAAATAAATTGGCACAATTCGATCACTCATTGGTTAAAGATGCCGCAACAAAGTATGCTATGTAATTTAACTGCCAGGAACATACTATAACTCTTTATATAACTGTGGGTTGAAGAACTATCAGATCCACACAAATCTAATGACAGCAGTAACGTGCCCACTAACAGAACACGCCTGCTGAATGAAATGCACATTTTATTTTACAACTTAGAATGCTAACCTAGGTCATATGCGCCGCTTGTTATTGTACACAACTTTGGTTCGTTTAAAATGTATGCCTATAAGTGCAAGATACTTTCAGTTAGAAAAAATCATTTAAAACCTTTCTATAGTTTCTTGATGCTACATACAATCAAATTAACAAAACCAATATTTTAGCATTTCAGTTTAGTGTCTTTTTTAACCCAACATCATCAATTCTCAATTAAATTTACTTCTAACATTTTCATACATGACCAATCTTTAAAAGGGTTAGCATGGAAAACAAATTTTACCTATACTGTCTTTCAGAATTGCGGATAATCAATTGACTTGTATAAACTTTTTATTTTAGCTAAAAAGTTAAGTGCATTGAATAAATACTTTCACTGAACTTGTTGCTGTTGTCTTCAAGTAAACTTTATATTTCACAAAAGTCCATTATCTAACAAATATGGAAAACATTTTGATGTTGTGAACAAGATTAGTCAGATTAGACAGTAGGTTGGGATGTGCTAGACAGCACAAATTATGGAATGCTTGAAATTTGATTACTATATTAGTATGGTGGTTCTTAACAAAGTTATCAATCCACTAGATGTCAAATCCAAAGAAAGCAGTCCGAAGCTTTGCATACAAATTTTCCGTTGTCTTACGCAAAATCAATCCGCTGTCTAAACCACTTACCTGGTACCATTTTTTCTATCCAATTCACCCCCAAATTTCGGCAACAGAATATCAGCTGCAACGGTAAAGGTAGCTAAGTCTTTGACAAAAACGCAAAACATATCACAGTACCTCATGCATAATGCACTTCGAATACACGGAGAGTCCACCAAAGCGTAGTATTGCAAATTATACTATGATACTATTTGACATATGGCATAGAAAATAACATAACATGAAAATTACCCATCAATACTTTTCGTTCCTAAATCGATTCGTATATACATTTAAGTGATACTTGCGAAATTTCTTCATGAAACTAAAGATTGTTAAATCATCATTACTTCAGACACACGCGATCCTGTATCCATTTATCTCTACATTAAGATCACGGGTTATTTACTGAATTGAATTATCTATTGCACCCTTGTTTTTTATTATCTAAACTTTGCTGTTACGGCACTGCATTGCTTAGCAGTAGCGCCGTAATTTCCATAATAATCTTGGCCGGAAATTCACAACGAATCGCGAGGTCAATTCCTAAGTGAAAACAACCATAAAACACTCAAAGACTTACTTGCTTACATTTGAAAATGGTGCAAAGTAAAAGGAGGGAGGATAGCAACGGAAGACATCAGCCATAGGTAGGTACGCAATAATAACACTTCGCCGCCGCTCAACCAACGCAAGTCGCGCGTTTGCTAAAGATAATTCAAGGAAACTTTACGAAGGCTCGAGCCCGTGAACTCAGTGTACACGCAAGGCTTGTGCTCTAAAGGCCACATGTTGGCAAATAGACGAAGCATACCGCATTCGTTCCTGATCCTTCTTGTTTAAACTAGCTGTTGTAATGATTGTTTGCCTTTTTCTCTTGGTGTACTGACACGAGGCGCAAGCAAACTTACTACAATTTTAAGCTCCAGTGCTTTCGTCTAGTTGAACAAAGACGGCAGTCCACTTTTGCCTTGTATTACTCCTGCATAATGGCTGGATAAAATTGGTTCCATAGCGCGTCTGCCCTCGCATTTGCTGGTCGAAACATCTTTGTCTTACATTTTTGTCGCTTCGTCTGATGTGATGCCACTGTAATTTGTCTGTCTGACTTTGTATGCGACTTGCCCATATCCCTGATTTTTTGAACGAAATTGACTTGTGTTCCAAGTCTGCATTGCATCCTCCTTTCATATTGCAAAACCACATGAAATGCCTTTGAATTGCACCATTAAAATTAACAAGAAAATTAAGTTACGTTAATATTATCCGTGGATATGTAAACATATCGTTATCGTTGAGACGGGATCCGAATGTAAATCTTCGTTGCTACTATAAGCCAGTGAACAGTATAAAATTGCAACCGAATTGTTATCACGATATTATTGACCATACTGATGTAGGTCGATACAAATGTTTTGGTTTCATATCCGATTATAATTTACTTCATTTATATTTTTAACCATAAACAATGCGCGGCGTTAATAAATGTGGTGAGCGGAACATACCACATTGACCCCATCGACCGCAGGTATACATATATATATATATATATATATATATATATCTGGTTGGCAGTATCCAGTTTCGGATTTACCTATCACTGTGACCAGCCACAGGATGCCAGCGCCTATAGACTGACCATGGGTGGCTTGCGCTGCACCATCTACAGCTCCAAACACTCACCCCATATCCAGTGTAAACCCGAAGGAATGAGACCGGAAGGTGCGTTGTTGGGAACCAGATTTCATCAACGGACCCGGCCCACACTCCTTCACAGCCAACACAAGCAAGCTGTAAAAGGAGAATCAAGCGCCTACAAGACGGTGGCTGGACTGTATTGCGCTCCACCGTAAAAATCTGCCCATAGATGACGGGGAGCTAATCAGATTCGAACGATTGAATAATGAATGCGCTAGGTGGAAAATAAAACCTGAAACTCAGTGACAGAGGAGAGCGCGTTTACTTTGCGACCAGTCAGGAATGTTGCTCAGTGATGGATGCGGGTGGGTAAGCATGGCCCACGCATGGACTTCGGTGATTAACAGGATAATTTATGGAGCTATATCCCATCTTGATTTAGCTGCGGAATAACGCTGCTGATAAAATGCATATTGTAATCAAGATGACGTAGTGCCGCCTTTTTGAACGGTTGAAAATCTCTCCATTAGCGCTTTATTAAACGATGCAATACGTTTCCATGATTAATTAAGATTTCCAACAGAGAACGAACCTGTTATGCTGCTATTTGATTCCAGGGCTCCCTTCACATTGATCTAGCATTTTTAAATGGAAAACCTAATGGAATCAATTTAGCTAAACTGAGCGTGACAGGCAAAATAATAAATGAAAATATGTTCAAACAGCTGACTTCCGCAAATGCGTTCCAAAAGAGGGCACAAATTGCAACTCAATAGGTAACATCTGTTAAACATTAAAGACTGAATCGATTACATGAATTGTGACAGCCTTATAATAATCGGGAATTCAGTACAACGACTGTGCAATTTAATACTCAGCTCATTCCAGAACAAAGATTTCTCCAATGCATTGCTGGAACACAAGTAATCGCTGCAAGTAATCGCTGCATTTGTTTACAAAATAGCGATGGAGCACTTAAAGTTGTCTATTTCCTAAGCATACAAAAATGAGCAACTAGAAAACCAAGATAGTAGCCAGCAGACGAGGCAATGAGGCTTATCTGAACCATAATTTGAACAGTATAAACGCAACGTAGCACATTGGGATTAAGAAACGTAGATTAAATCCGTCTATGCTATGTGTTACCAAACAAAACGACTTCATGAAACGGTATTAGAAAAGCTTGAAACAGATTATGTCTTAGCAACTGTAACAACTGATGCTGAGTGATGCTTCCACAGAGCTATAACATATCAGTATGATCGGGACAAATAAGGCCCCCACAGATAATCACGGCAGTTCACAAAATGCCACCCCGAGAATGTTTCTATTTAGACCAATAAATGAAATCAGAACACCAGTATATCCTCCAAATAAACTTTGATATGCAAACCACTAAAACAGGAAGCACGTAGAGAACGATTCACAAGCATCGCAGAACACACGACGGTCAAAGAAATACAAGATCCATATTCCCGACTGTGAAGCATGTTAAGGTTTTGACATGTAAAACATAAGGTTTCTAGTAGGTAGGAATGCAAACCAGGCATGTATTTCTTAAAAACATTACATTTCAAATTTCGCATTCAAGCAACGCTTATAGTTGGACAAGTTTGACAAGCAAGTAGTAGCAACGGAGCTCTAACTCAGTCGAATGCAGCAAATGAAAGCAATGTATTCAGCTTCGTAGGCAACACGGACATAGTATCGTGGCACAGCTTGAAGGGACCATTTTCATAGGACACCTGCTCAAACAACCGATGATGATGACCCATACAATGCATTGGCGCGATTACCAGTTTCCCCTTTACACGTCGCTCAGTTTATATATATTTGAACAAAAAGATGATGTCAGCTCGACTGGTGATGTAATACTTGCAGATATATGGCCAATCTCAGTGCGCAGGTTATCAAACACCATAGTCTGCGTTTGGACAGGCAACACATAATTTCTACTAGCCTCATTCGTTATAGTACCGGTGACGGATTGGACTACGTTTCACTTCCATGCGAACACCAGTCCATATAGAAATCGCGCGCAAACATCCGTTCACCAAAGGAGTTTTTCAAAATGACCCACTAATCAGCTCTTGTTTTCATATTTATACATAGCTTTCATATATTAATTATTAAGCATTTCTTATAAATCAAAGTTCCTGAGGTTGAGCTGGTTACCTGATGATAACTGTCATGCGTTCGTTGAACGAAGTAACTAAGTTGCAGTTAATTTCGCACGGTAAGATTTTAGGTAGAAAGAATTTTATGTGACATAAATCATTTGTAGCAGATGTTGAATACACCAGTATGCTACGCGAAATATAAAAGGTTAACGTAAGGGTCCTGTAGGAAAACGGAATGTCACTTGAGGAATTTCGTGTTTATTTATCCAGCACATACATTACTTTCAATATGTATTTCTCATTTCCGACTACCTGAGTGAGTAAACTGCTAAAACTCGGCTAGAAACAAGTGTAAATATAATGAAGATAACCGAGTAAGCATGCATTGTATATCGTCTATTAGAAAATAGGAGCAAGTTCAAGGGTTAATAATTATCGCATTCACAGATGTTAGTCGTCATCAGAATTCTTCTCAATTTTTCAGTAAGATACGAAGTATTTTGATTTTTGTTATGTTGTATTGCTAAAATTTGCAGCACATTGAAGGATAACGTAATGTTTTAAACCTTGGTAAAGTGTTTTGCACACTAGTTAAGAAAATATTTTTAAGAATCTTAAGTTTTGTTAGGTTTTAAGATTTACGTCACAACATAGATTACCCGATTTGTGACAGCTTATCGTAGATACCATAATAACGTTACTTTATCAGTGCAAGTGCAAAATCAAGTTTCATTGGATAGAAAGGTGCATAGAAGAATATCTGTAGTTCTTTTCCCTTTCTATAAATCAATAAACCAACAGCAGCAGAGAGAAAATTGTGCGTCATATAGCGCAAGTTAATTGCGGGACTATGGTTTCCATACCTGGCTTAGCCATACTGCAAACACTGCCCTGAGAGCAAAATCTATCAGGTTAACCCAAGCGTCTGACACAAAGTGTACCAGTATGAGTTTATTTTTCTTGTCCGTCATAGACAAGACGGTGAATGGCTTCATCTAAAAGTAAACTTGATACTCCAACACCCCATATGGGGGAGATAACATATGAGTTCGTTCCTGCACCAACTCAATCTGATCGCCTGATTAGCACCAGTCAATGCGCAAGCACCTGCTGTCCTCATCCCTTACTTGGCCAATTTTTGACGTTTTGATTTTATGGTAGCAATAGTACACAGCTCCACCGATGCCGTATTGACGAATTTCAGAGATACGCCGTAGACATACCTATCCATTTCGTAAAGCGCAATGTTCAACAAAAGAAGTTTAATTACAGACGTGCAAAAGAGAAAAGTTATATACCGACTCATCCAAGGTCGATAGGCCGAGAACACAAAAGTTAATTTAGTTCTCCTGCCTTTTGTATCCCAGTTGCATGGCAGAATGATTAAGTAAACATACACTTTTAGGGCTTGTTGCATATTTTAAGCCAGTAAATTATTTGGACGGCGATGCAGCCATTCAGCCATCTGCATTCAGACTTAATCGACGGGAGTATTTCTGACCAAAGCATTATTGTAATATATTCCACCAATTTAAATGTATAAATGCTTGCGGAGAATTCTTGATTTTAGTATAAAAGTCTATTTTCCATATTAAGGCCTTTGCCTAATCCTTATAAATAATTCTAATTGGGCGCAAATCTTTATTTGCGCTAAACGTGACATAAATGTGTATATATCTGGTGCATAACTGAAAGGTTTGCACGGATAGTTATAGCTGAAAATGTGACGACTGCGCATCCAAATTTAAAGCCTGTCTACATCACTCAATGATCTAGTGGAAAACAATCTCGTTCACTTTGCGCTTAAACTTAAAAAGTCAGGTCGTTCTTCCGCTAAACCTATTCCTAGTTTTATACTCATTTGCAATATATAACAACACAGTCGGTTAGGAATGACCTTAGTCTCATTTTTCTAACTTAATTCCCAGGAGGAAAATAGATTGAATTTGTGTACATATCTCTGAAATACCCTTATTTCTGGTACAAAATAATTGCGTATGTCCTGTAAATATCTACTGGCAATAGCTCCATATTATTGTGTATATATTGCTAATATAGAATTCAGAAGGAAAGGCAATGCCAATTTAGTTATCGATTACAGGATAGTTGTAATCTATCTTTCCTTCATTTCATTCAAAATATTTGCACCTCATTTATTCTGTTTGTGATTGTATTTAATAAATACAAAACTCATTATTCTGAACCATTTGACTTTATTAAATGTCAAGAAACTAGAAAGAAATACATAGTTGGATACGCATAACCACCATCTAAAACCAGCTCGGTATCTGTTTCGAAGCTGACGAGAAGTAAATATGTTACATGATCTGTTCCGAATAGCTGTGTTGTCGTAGCCTAACATTTGCATGCACAACAGGTTAGATTGCCTTAGAAACGGTGACAGGAACGGATGTTGACAACCTATCCTAATGGAAATGGTGATTCTTGTTATCCGGTTTTGTGCTTGCTCTAAGCGCCATCTGATATTTCGAAAATATAAACAGTAAGAGCAATTGAACTTATTTCAAATTACCTGTCATTTTCCCAAAGTTAAGTGAACTAGAGCGTGTAATTTAGCCATAAGTGTTGCGAGATACTCACGAATTACCCATGTAGAAAACAGTCTACAAATTTATTCCCATTCTCATGTTGATATATCACTCAAAGCTAATAATCAACAGCTAGTTGAACATGCTCAGCTGTTGGTTGCAAAAGTCCGGCAATAAGAAATATTTTAACATATTGTGGATAGCGTTGAGTAAACATTAACCATTGGGGTTATTGTCAATCTGCGCCTATGGGTCTTTAGATGGTCTCACGAAGTTATCCTTCCATTATATTTGATAATTTGTTTTTTTCATTCATAAGATTTCCTAATGGCTGTTAAAAGTTGGCAGCAGCAAAGTTTGATACCACTAAATTCTAAAACAAAAGAAATAATGGTTTTTATCAGCAGATTGCAACAAGCAAGTCTATCACCGTAATGCGTTTAGAATTCAGAACAAGTAATCTCAGCCATGACAAATGTTAATCATCCGGAAATCAAGTATTTGGCTTTTTATTATTTGGGGTTCGCCGGGAGCATATATACCACAATTCCTATGCTATACCAGAGCCCACAATGCCGCATTATACTAAAGAATATGTAAATGATGCGCCCCGCCATTACAATCGCAATTATACGACTTCCTTGGGACGAATAACGTACTCACTTTTGAGCCGATGAAAGGGAGATGTCTCGAAGGTATTTCATGAAGGCGTTTAACATCACAGGGATATAGTTTGAAGGGGCCTATATACTACCCAGTGTTATTTGGTAATATTCGTTAAACCTTTATTAATGCTTGACGCAAACCTATGCTTCTGGTAGTTCCTGGACACGTCTTTACTCTACATGTGGATCACACAGAATGGTATTAATTCAGTCCCACTTATGCATACAGTTTCAATTCTATTGTTGACTAAGAAACCAGATTTTGAACTTGCTCAAAATACAACAATTCATCGTCAGCAACTGCTATCGCAGACCATGATAATATATGACTTAACAAAAAAATAAATAAACTCAGATGGCTGACCTCATTGCGTCTTGGTCGATTACTTCAAGTATGTTTAGGACAACGACCCTAGTTGCGTAGATTTGTTCTTTAGGAAAGCAAACGAAGACTCGCCCCCATGTAAATGGTAATATAAAAGTATTAGACTGCAAACAATTCCTAAAGAACAAAATGGTTGGAGATTTTTGCTAGAAAAAGAAGGTGTGTGTTACCACAAATAAAAACGTCAGGAATTACAGGTCCGGTTCTTTCGTGAATAGATAATTAAAAACTAAGAGACTTTTGTCAGCATGTTTAAGCTTGGACTATTGAAATCACCGAGACTTCGTCTTGTTATCGATTAAACATTTAAATAGTTAACATGTGGGAAAACCTTATTTGCTTGCATTAGGTGGTCACCTGGTTAACACAAATTGGCACCATCCATTTACAATTTTTTTATTATCGTTATATTTGATATGCATCCAGAACACACGGAGAGGTATATCAAAGAATAGCATCGAAAATGAAAGATATTGCGACGCTCCGGACGGACACACCGTGTGACCAAACATATTTTATGACCTCTTATGTTTGTGTAATTCCGGAATTCTAGGAACGGGTGGAAAAAAGGATATATTTTAATTGTATATTGGGAACCCAATAGGATATCATCTCGAAAGTGTCGGTGCCGACAGATGGGCATCCAAGATGAGCTCAAATTTTGTTAGTAAGATAGATAGAAGTGGCTACTAACGTAATTGAATGCATTCCTTTATAGATTCAAGAAGTTTTATATACCTTGTTTCAGCCACAGATGACGCACCTGGAAGACGTATAACAAAAGCATGTTTGTTCGAGTATTATATAAAGTGTATTATTTCAGTTTGTGTAAGCATGCAGGCACTTGGCGCGCATGATCAATTTCGCAAATGGTCGTAATAGATCATGGTAGATTCTCTATCGACAGATTACGAAAATCTAGTGAAGCTTTCAAGGCCGTGGTGAGCGTAGCCAATTATTGCTTCATCACATTTTGAGAAATGATGAAATGAGAAATGAGAAGTTACTACTACCAAAATATAGATTGTCCTTCCTGAAGATAAGATTTGTTTCAGTAATTGGCTTGGATTTTCTAGCGAAGCCCTACTGTATCTTTTGCTTCTGCCTTATCGATCATGAAGGTAACTGAAACACCCTAGGACGGGTTCCCACTTTTCCGGCATGAAGCTCTTGAGGCAAAATGTTAAGATCCGGGCAGTCAAACGTTTTAGCCATTTCCCATGTTAATAAAAACACTCCCAGCCACACTGTCGGAAGCTTTGTCCAACTACTATCGCCATCCGTAGGTTGATGTTTATTGGACTGTTCGGAGAAACCGTGATATCGTTTGTTCATGATGTGGCAGTTTTGCAGATAGCTCTCTGTAACCTCGGAGACAAATAATGTTGCACATACGATCAATGCCTGTACAGTCACTAGAAAGTAGTTAGCTAGAGCAATTTTTAATCACCGATAAACATCTTTGCTAAAATACCCTAGTTTTACATCGTGATCACATGCTAATAATTTAAGCATATTTGAAAGACATACCATAGGTACTGGCGTAGTTATGTGGCTGTAATACCCAGAGGTAAATAAAGTTGTTCATCAAAGAGTTAAATCGATTTTCGCCAGATTACATTTATACTCAGGAAAAGCATAATTGTTCAAATAAAGTAATATCTGTGAATTCCGAAACTAGATTGCGAATATACAACATTGATAAGATATCATACATACTAGAGAGATGTGACGGACTTCTCCGTCCACCTTTTTTACGTTACATTTTACTTATGCCAAAACCGTAAAAGCATTTTTGTCTGTATATATTGTGATTACCTTTTGCTACATAGGAAAATACATCAAGTGCATCCTAGGGGAAACAAACTGGAGATAATGTGCAAAAATAACCTACATGCTTCTGGTAGACGAACGACGAGGCTGTCAGATGATTTGAGGATATATCATGGCGCGAACAGTTCTGTTAATTCATCTGTTGTGCCTACTGAAAGTTTGTATCTTCTTTCAATCGTTAATCCAAAGAAAACAGCTCTGTAGGAAAAAGAGTTACATGGCATTACCGTCTTGCCACAATCATCGGCAATTTCACCTGAGAATCCGTCACCTCATGTATGATTGTATTTGTTGTTAACAGAAACATTCATGGTGCATTTAATTCTGATGAGAAAACCACCAATCTAAATCTGCTAACAGCTTATCAAAATATAGGTAGTCACTAGCCTAAAAACTCGAATTATGCACATAAATAAATTTTAGCCTGCCAAAACAGTCAATAAGGCTGTTAACTAGAGGGTCCTGACTTGTATTACTGATTACCTTCGCTTGCATCAGCAAATTATTGGATCTACCACCTTAGGCTTTAAAAGGAATAGTGGCCGGGTGTTCATAGAGAATGTGAACCACATTTACATTCTAGGGTTTAAAAGCAGGCGGTTGGCTGTTTTCAGGCCTTTCGTCAAGGATTATATGTAGTATGAATCCAGATCTGGATTTGCTTACACGGTAATTAACAACTGCGACAATGCAACTGGCATCGTATCTGAGAAACAAGTGGCACTAGGACAAGTATGTGACTCGCGTCCTCTGATAATGTACTGGTACATATTGTAAGCTGTTGTAGGAAAGGAATTACGTCAATTCCTCTAACATGATATTCCTTTCATAACAACGAAATTAGCACAATTGCTATCGCGACATCCATTACCACTGTGCTAAACTAATCCGTAGTAGATTAACAAGGTCCAGGGCGTTTACTACATAGCACAGCCGAAGATCAGTAGGTTTGTGAAACTGCCTCGACAATTGGTAAGCCTTCAGAAAAATATTCTATTTCAAGTAGCAAATAAACAGAAACACAGTTCGAATAGTCTGTCGCATAAAGCGTTAAATGGTATGGTGCTGCTAGCTTTTTCCTACGTTCACCTTCATTGGCTTATTGCATAGTACTGCGACATCTATTTAAGGCCTCTGAAAACAAAATGGTTAGCGCACAACATGTAGCTTGCGTAATCATAGAAAGCGCCTTCCACATTTCATGCATGCTAACCTAATGATGTTTAAATTGGTTTATTGTTTTTTTGTAGGTAAGGGGGCTGCTTTTAGTGAAATACATCAGTTCCCCGCTTTAAACCAGACCTTGGCTGTCATTCAGTTTAAAGTGATTGTCAGCAGCCTGGTTTAAAACACATTTGTTTTCCTTGTGTCTCCCTACGTTTTCTGTAAACAGATATATGAATTCAACTTTACCGTCCAAAAGCCAAATTTTATCAGCATAATACCAGGGATACTGATCGTATGACTTAGTATCATGCCCTTCATGCACAGGAGACTCGCTGTTGCAGTGGACAAATTAATGGCTTACTTGTGGAATCCGCACTATAATATTCCTTGTATAGTCTTAAGTCGCCTTACCGGACCCCTGAGGAAGCATGTACTAGACAGGATGTGTCGGTGAAGAGCAGTCCAATACAAAGGAATGTATCACATATCAAATTCGTCGACAAGTAGAGTGAATGGAATTTGGTTGGCGGGCGATGCTAATCAGATTGATTGTCTTAGTAGAAAAACCAATGCAAAGAGCTTGTAATTTGACTGTTACCCAGGTCGCCTACCGGTATTTCCCTTAGTGAAGTTGTGACAGACTCTTGCGGCGAGTATTTATTTCTGAACGTCTGATTATGATATATAACTTGAGGGCGGCCCCCGGTTATCTATGACGTATCACTGCTCTATGTCCTTACACATTAGCCTTGCATGTGGCATCCAAACTGCTATGGCTTATCTTGTAGTTTTTGTGTGCCTTTACGACCTAGTGTTCTGACGTTTTTCCTAATGCTTAATATTTCGAGAAATACGTAATAAAGTTGTTTTCTAGTGGAACATGTTATAAATAGAGTGGAGATTTCGCTGGGGAACAGCTGTATGCCCCAGCGTGGTTGCGTGCCGCATGCTTACCGTGTTTGTTATTGCAAAATATTTAGTGGAACATTTGCTATAATGCGTCAGCTTTAGTGTGGATCTCCGAAAACTCTGGATTATGCAATTTTCTGTACCGGCTTCTTGCCCAAAATTTGCCTGATTGTCCTTTACAGTAATTCTGAAATAAGTTCTATTTGTACTGTCACGCTAAACGAATTGCTTTTCTCTTGTTTGTAGCCTTACGTCACTCAGATGTACATGGTTGGCGGCATCCGGTTTCGGATTTGCCTGTCA
>OX104071.1:48985267-49056934 GCA_944474145.2 Dicrocoelium dendriticum
AAAAGAGTGGGGTTAATCTGTAGCCACCATTATTTTTGTGATTTCAACTGTCTGATCAGCAGGTTGCATTCATCCACAAAGTATCGTTGGTGATATCTTTTTAAACTACACGCCATCCGTCCGCACTGACACATGAGTTCCTTAGTTCTTCACGCCTTTTTCCTCCATTAATACTCCGTATTATTGCACCGTACTCGTCGTCCTATAAGGTACCGCGACCGTCGATTTCGAAAGCAGTCTCACTGACATTCATAACCAATATACTTATACCGCAAATGCAGTATTGTTACGGTTCGCGTATTAGCTACATATAAAATCGAGCATAAGCCAGTTCACATTCCATCCCCTATCATTGGCTTATTCTTTGTCAACACTTTCTACCTGATAAAGCAGTGCCCCTACAATGCTTGTTGAGCCTTCGGTCAGACGTTAGCGACTCGATTGTGGCAGGAATAGCAACCTCTTCAACAAAGAATCGGCCGTAAAAGGGACATTGGAGAAACCAGAAGATGGGTCAATGGTAGAAAACATACTCATTAAGCCTGTAACTTCAGCAACATGTCAGTAATATTACCGTGACTGGTTGGCTACTTCCATTAATGATCTTGCAAACTAATCAGTCGGAACTACTGTTGGCATTCTGCGTCGCACTTTATAGAGGTCATTATGTTGCTTGTATAGGTGTTTGCGGTTCGTACAGATGGATTATGGTTGCAACTCTAAGTGATGATGCTGTCTGTAGTGGCAAATGCAAAGTATGCAAATCCCAAGTGACGAAACGGTTGCTCTAATGAATTGGTGCGCACTCCGTTGATAACGGTCGAAGCATAACAATAGGTTTTAAAGTTAACAGCGTTTTATTAAGGAGAAATTTACATGAGTCACGTCGTGTCATATTAGATTAATAATAATTTTAGTCTATTATATATTTTATGATTTGCATGATTAATCATTATGGCAATCATGAGTTAGACGTATTATACAAGAACATTATGTATGCTATGTATGTATATACGTATCACTATATAACCATTTAATTGTGAAAATTAGTAGGGTCTCACTCAACATGTTTTTCATCATTAATGTCAATATGGCAAGCAGAAAACGCAGTTGCAATCAGCTTACTTTTAGGTCTTCTAAGTAACTTTCTACCACACGATCAAACTAGCATATTTTCATGTGCTAGTTTTTCCGGTAAGCATGATATTAATGCATATGACGATATTAAAATAGCCTTACCTTTTTACAAGGAAATAGAACGCTCTTGTTCCTAATATCCTGGAACCAGATTTCGACTCCTAATGGATTTGGTGGGGTAGCATCATACCGCAAGACTATTGAGTAAAGTTGTTAAATCAGTTACATTCGCCGAGAAAAATACATAGGATACAGGCGAGGTGTGTTATGGTAATTGCGTTCGACTCATTGTAAAATGTCTGTGCATCTGCATTCGGCTATGTTGCGGAAATAGACAGGTTAACCAGAATGATTGAGCGGTACGAACCGATACATCTCGGCTTGGGCCTCAAACATAAGCAACTGTTGCTTTTCGATAAGTAGTAGAATGTAGCGTGTATATAAGTATGTACGATGTGGGGTTTTTGTAAGTGATGAGTCCATATTATCGGTTTCGTTAGGCACAAAAGAGTTCAAACGGACGACAATTAGACGCTAAAACTGGTAAATTTTGTCATTAACCACCTCTTGTGGCCAAGTGTCTTGTAGCAAGGTTATGCCTTTTAGGGATTTTCTCCTGCGTCCTTGGTACTTGGTTATCCCTGCGCTATTTATAAAAGCGAACGCGCGCTTGACTTACAAAAATAGCTAATATTTACAAATGTCTTCGTCCAAAGAACAGCTTTCACCTTATGCGTTGTTATCTCGCATAAAAATTGTTCTCCTCGCAATCTTTTTTCAGTTTACTTTTTACAGTTTGGTCTTTGGAAAAGACACACTATATGAGCGACGAAACGCATATTAACTCCGACATTTCGCGCGTATGTATAAACATGATGGCGAGTACAAAGGTGTAGTAGGGTTATTTCAATAATATGAAATAACCATGCCATGCCTTTCCAGACGTAGTACGCCTGGCAGTCTACCTCTGGATGATAGTGATTGCAGAAGGGGTATAATAAAGTTAGCACGATGATTTCAAAAAATAACAAATATTGCTAATTCCAGGAAAATGTAATGTAAAGCACAGCAAGATTCAGAGCTACCCCTGAGTACCTTTAGGATAACACAGTTGTCAGTATCGCTCTACAATCCGCTTGGCTGCATTTCACAGATACGCTTAAAAACCATCCATATTGGTAACTACTTCTTGTTTATACGTGAAGTTCATACGTAACTTTCTGATTCAACCAGGGTCAGCGTAGTGATGATTGGGATTCTTTGGCTCTATAGTATTCCCCATAGTCTTGCTAATTCATCTAACTTTACAGAGAAGTTACCAGTTTATTACGTCAAATTTTGACTGTTTTCAAACTAGAGTTGCATCCATCCTACGCTTGGCTCAGAAACAAAAGTGTTTACTGGTTTAGCCTTTGCTTGCTATCGTCCACAGATGTACTACTACTTATTTTACAGACAATCCATCTAGTCATTCACATGTTTTGCACTGAAGGTGCAGTTGGTTTCCATGGGTTTTTGACGGCATTTTGGAAGCTCGTAGAATATCCGAGGTAATTCGTAGTTGCATCCTTGGCTGATATTTATAATTATCGCCTCCGATTTATACTGTTGTGGCCTAAATTATAAGTGGGTTCCTTTAACATGGTCAGTTCTGTATTAAAGTAATTTAAAAATTATTTATTTGGCTCAATTTTATTGTACCCGTGTATTGTAGTGGTTGTCGTTTAGGCTATTTAACTATTTAGCTATCTAGTACTACTCTGTGTGCCACCGGTGGAAAGCTGTTGTGCATCGCAAAAGGGGATGCATAAGTACTATATGCAATACTGCGGCAGTCGGAGGAAAATTGAGATGCGGTTTTAACGCGAAGCATTCATATGAACGTTTCGATCCAGTACAGGGGTGAATAAATTTTGTCGCATTTGAGGTTGAATTACAGATTAAAGCTACAACTCGATAAGTGTTTATGCACTGGATAACGTAGACAAGCTTCTATATTTGGCGGTTCTGTATTCGGATGGCCTCCCAACGCTACGCTACTACACACCACGCAATAACGCACTAATGTTGTCACCTCAATAAGTGTTGGAACGACTGCAACTTTATCCCAGGCTCAGTGAATAGTTTACTCATCACATTAATGAGTTAAGCAATCTGTTTCAATTTCAATATCAGTACTCTATCCATGTACTGTGGTGAAGTAGACGTGGAATACGTTTTCTATTGGATTACTTCACTTCGGGACCCTTACCGAGTCTAATATATCTATTTATACAATAAATAAACATATATGTAAATAAGACATATAATCTTACTAAAAACATTATTTGACAGTCGTCCCAGGCTACAATACATAGGACAAAGTTCCACTTTTACTTGCTTCACTCTATCGTATTCGCGAAGACATTTAGGCATAACATGGATTAAAATTGTCAATAACAGTATTGAAATCGATAACTAAACACTAAAAGACATAACATGCAATATAAGTAGCCTACTAAATATCTCGAGTCTATATCATGCAAAATGTCATCGACTGAAAAAGCAACAAGTTTTAATTATTCGAAAGATACCAACGACCGACGTTGAGAAAGGTCTTGCTGCTTTAATGTAGACGGACTATAAGCGAAAAACAAACCAAAGGATTTTAATTTATTTCGCACCATGTCTACAAAAGTTTTATACGTAGCTATTTCTTAAGACTATCCACTCGGTCACCAATTCAACACTGTTAGGGTTAGGGATGAAAGGAATATTCACACGTGCCGTACTGATATGATTTGACACAAAAACCACTTATTTTATGCTGTTATGTAGCTGTAGATGTGCCTCAAAGTAGGTTGAAATTAAACGCATAGTTACAATCAAGGGGTAATGACAGGAAACTCTTAAAGCTAATTAACATATTTGAAGCAACTGAGCAAAACCATGGAAGTGCTTTTCTATATAAATTGTCTTCGTTTTCTGCGTCCATCAAAGAATAAACATTTTCGGTTTCATTTGATAAAGCGGCTGATAAAAGCAATTTTTTGAAATTAGGGTTGCATGTTTTAAGATTAGCGAAAGATTCCATAATTGGTTACTAGGACATAACTGACATAATTGCACACTAACCCGCTTCTTTATGCAAACTCAATATAGAATGTAAACGCAGTATCTTGATTTTAGGCCTTCGCTATATATAACGGGTAGCAAAATGGCATCATGTGTATGTTAAATATGAAGGTAAATATGAGCGTTTCGCTTCCACCCAGCTAACAAACGCGCGTCGTTAAATGTGTCCTGCAGCTTCCACCTCTGCTACACACGTACTGTGTAGTCAAAAGGTCTGGATTCTAACCTGGAAAGAATGTCAGCTAATTTGATGAAATTATTACCAATCTGGGGATAACAACAGTTCAAGCATATTCAGCTGAAGCACGTATCGAGCATTTGCTCACTAATTACCAAGATCAACAAATATCCTATGTTCACTTCATTTGCACCAGATGGTATCCTGATGCAACACATGTGCGTTCGGTTAGCTGTTGGCGAATTTAAAGTCCGCACCATATATCAGATTAGTATATAATACCAGGAACTTACGGAGCACCAGTGTTAAATATATTCACTGCCATTCTTAAATTGTGTATTGCGTAAGCTTTCCTAAAATTGGCAAAAATTATATTAACGAAGCACATATAAATGAAAGAACACAGAAAATATTTTTCTTTCCTATTGGCTATTTTTCATATTTGATTTCAAATAAGTAGTTGCGAACAAAATATCACCGAATGAATACGATAAAATTCTTATTAATAGAAACTACTTATGTTATACCTTCAAGATTTTTATATGGTACCTCTCAACTTCTATTTTATGACCTCATTAAATATGCAAGATACGAAACTGCAAATAAAACACACCAGCATTGGTGAGTAAAATCCAGCACTAATGTTAAAGTGTACAGAGCCATTCGCTAACCACTTAGGTGATTATTTTTCGTATATATTTATACGTCCAGCCAAGTCTGTATTTAGGAGCCTGGGGAAGGGTGCTGACGACCGAACCTACAACCTTGACGACCAACCGCTCTATCCCACACCCTCCGTGAAGAACCTAGGTATACTCTCGCGCTACGACTTGAAGTCCGTAGAAACACGAACAGGTTATATCGTAACGGACTGCGCATGCTTTGGGCGCTCAAACCTAGCTTCCACACATGGTCTGAAGAGGTTGCCACTCGCCTCTTCTCTTCCATCATTAGACCAATGCTAGATCATGGTTCGCCCGCCTACTTTCCGATTACCCGAAGCGAGGCACAAAAGATCGAACGGGTCCAACACGTTGCTACCCGGCTCATCCCGAGTTTACGTTGCTTGGGGTATGAAGAGCGGTGCGAGAAACTAGGACTCTACACCTTGTTCTACCGTTGGGTGAGAGTCGACCTCATTAAGACACACCGTATTCCACATCTCGGTGACTTCCTCATGCTAAGGCCAATGCTGCACTTACGAGGGCCATGGAGCACACGCGGTCACAGATACAAACTGGTCGTGCCGGATGTGAAATGTGTTCCCCACCCACTGTGCTTCGAACGGAGAGTGGTAAACGTTTGGAACAGTTTGCCTGAACATGTGATTGAGGCAACATCTGTGCAACAGTACAAAACATTATTAGGTTTATATTTTACCACTATTCCATTCATAGAACGATTGCACACTTACGATGACATATCAATAAGTGAGTCCTGAAATATCGTAAGTCAGATAAATACTACATGCGAACCACAACAATATTCAAGAACAATATTCAGAATTCATTTCTATTTGCTCTATAATACAGTATTCAGTATTCAGAGTATAAATATAGAAATTGATGGCCATCGCAATTAGGCTAGACTTCATCGTTTTGCCATGGTTTGTGTGCCTCAGTGATCCATTTAGCTATGCTAGGTAGTGGAATTTTGCACCTTCAGAGCCACTCATACCAGATTGGTCACTGGTTAGAGGCCAGACAAACTCAGCCTCCTGGTCCTCCAGGTTGTGTTTGGAATGAGGGTGGCACCTTATTCCTTAAAACGGACTCCTTGTAGCCCAAAGCCAAACCGGCTGTCTTGCGGTTAGGTTTTTTAACCAAAGTCTTTGGTTGAGAACGTTAATCGTTCTCCTGTCTGGGCCTGGGCAACCTGATAGGACCCTGGCCACGCAATACAATGAATCTATCTTCAAACAAATTTCTGATGCTCTGGCTACCGCAGAGGATAATCAATGGGGCCCTGTCCGCTGCATCGAGCAGGGTGGATAGGGGTTTGGGTGCTACTGCTCATCTTCTTATTCTCCCTCTTACGCTTTTTCCCTTTTATCGTCCCGGTCCAGCTTCAGTTTTATCCCCCTGTTTTCAACCCTCCAATTCTCGTCCCTCCCCCACCTTGCTTAAATAGTCGCTTGTCTTTTAGTTTCAACTCACATGTTAATGCGGAGCTTCATTCCTACACTGTCGTCAAGCCAATTTGTAAGCAAGCGGTCCATTCCAGTTCATAGACTTCCAATTGGAGCCCTCGATCCTCCTTAGGAATGGCATGCCTCAATGTTTCCAAATTACTTCAGATCGTTCAACAGGCAGCACTTGCCCGAACATTAGAGACCATCGCGATGGTTATCTTCTGCTTACCGAATACCCGCCTGCAAGACTCGAGCTTTGTGCTCACCCTGCGATCCCCTTCAGGTGACACCAGTAGAACTTTCTCATTGCGCCTATCCTTTGAAGATGCAGCTTCGAGCATCGGCCAAGCCGGTGTTGGTATTGCCCTTAGTCCCCAGGCTGAAGCTACTCTGGTTGATTGGAGTCCAATCAGCAGCCGGATGTGTGCGGTCCGATTGGCTGGCTGGTTCAAAGCTTCGAAGTCGCGCAGGACTAACAGGTGTCTATTCGCTATCTCTGCCTTGCACCGATAAACTCTAGCGATGATTCGATAAAAGACGACTTCTATCGTCAACCGAACGAGCTTCTTAGCAATGGAAGAAGCTACGACACTGTAGTGCTGACTGGAGATTTGAACGTTCATGTTGGATACTTATGCACTGATGAGCTGCATCTGGGCGGCCAACATGGTGTAGTCTCCCGTAATGATAACGGTGAGCAATTACCTCATTTGTGTGGGGATGTTGGCTTATTTCTTGCGAGCACTAATTTCCGACACAGCACCCGCCAGAGGGTGACTTGGCGCCCACCAGCCTTAAACCAGCTATGGACGCAAATCGATCACATTGCGATAAGTCACCGATGGAGAGGCTGAGTCCAGAACTGTCGCTCGGTTTGGAGCACAGGTGTGGACACTGGCCATGCAATTGTATGTGCAGAAATGCGGATGCTTTTTGACGGACGCCACGACGACGTTGTGGGCGCATTGATACCAGCCAACTGGCGAAACCAGCTGTTCTGAATGCCTATCAAAGTACGCTGCCATGCGCGTTGCATTAAAGCTCAATGGATACAAATGGAGCTCACTGGTCTCATATTCATCAGACGTTACTAGCAGCAGGAAAATCCTCATCTGGTATGTCTAACCGCCAACATGTACATTGGGTCTCTTCGCACTCCCTGGATCTTATCGATGTTCGCCGGCATATTCCGGCTGGAAGTGAATACAATGAAACTCGCAAAGAGCTTCGGGAAGAACTCCGTGCTAATCTGAAGAGAGACCGCGAATCCTGGTTGTCTCAACGTGCTTCAGAGATGGAAATGGCCGTGCCCTTGGTAACCATTGTAAGTTATTCTGGCTGCTAGTGGAATCGGGATGAAGGAGATCTTGTGTTAGTAAAACGATATGTGACGAGAGTGAACATCCTCCCCTCAGTTTGTCAAAACGTTTGGAGCGTTGGGCTGAGCACTTTGCAACTAATTGTCAGATTTCGCGCCGGCCACTTATCGCCGTGCTCCGTAAGCTGTTCCTTTGGATCCACCCACTCGCTCAGAAGTCGAACGTGAGGTCAGACTGTTGAAGTTAAATAAAGCCGCGGGACCAGATGATCTTCCTCCAGCCCTCTTCAAATTCGGGCGACCTGCTCTTGTGTATGATTTACACGAGTTACTTGTGAAACTATGGGAGCAGGAAACTGTCCCAACCGACTTCAGCCGCTCCGTCATGGTCCCCATTTTCAAGGGAGGCTCACGATTGGAATGCGGCAGCCATAGAGGAATCAGTCTGATCTCCATTTCCTCCAAATTGCTTGCCTCTGTCATCTTTCTCATACTGACTGGCACTTATGAAAGCCATATTCGTGAAGAGCACGCCGGGTTTGTTTGAGGTCGTGGCTGCATTGACCACATTTTCACTTTGCGTCAGTTGTTGGAGCACCGTAACACATATTGGCGGCCCAGCGTTGTCGTGCTCCTCGATTTCAAAGGTGCATTTGATTCGATGGATAGACGTGCATTATGGGACTGTCTACTTAAGAAAGGTGTACCTGAGAATTATGTGAATATTATCCGAGCATTATGTACGCGTAGCTCAGGCTGAGTAAGCGATTACGGCGAGCTGTCGTCGCCCTTTAGTATCTCCAGCGGTGTGAGACAATGATGCCCGCTTTCACCTTTCCTCTTCAACGTCGCTATTGATGAAGTCATGGAAATCACGTTTACAGGACAGGACTTAGTAGGTATGGATCTGCTCCCAGGAAAACGAGTTCTTGACTTGGAGTATGCTGATGATATTGCCTTAATCTGTGACAGTACACAAGCGTGCCAAGCGGCAATGGACAGATTTGCACTGGCTGTCCGTCACTTCGGGCTTTGCTTCGCAGCGTCGAAGTGCAAAGCGTTTCTCCGAGATTGGTTTGGACCGTTTCCTACGCTGACCCTTGGCGGGGATCAGCTAGACGTCGTACAAAAATGCAACAACCTGGGCAATTGTATCAGCGCCCGTGGGATTGAAGATAAGATCACAAACCGTATAGCAACAGCTCGAGGCGCTTTTGCTAATCTTCGAAACTTATGGCGCCGGCGCGACACCATGCCTGCCCAGAAGTGTGTGGAGTGTACAATGCAGCGGTACATTCGACCCTATTATACGGTTGTGAAACTTGTTTCCTTAAAGCAGCGGACCTGACGAGGTTAGTTACCTCCGACCACCGGTATCTTCGCAATTAAGCTCACATCTGGTGAGGATACCGAGTTAGCAACGGGCGTGTTCGACGCCTTGGTTGGGGTCCGAAAGACGATGAACATATTTGGCTGGATGCACTTGTTGATATGGCTAGGAGCCGACCTCAGTGGCGTTTTTGCTGTGAGCTTCTTTGTCACACCCTAACCCTCTTAGCCCTCCTCCAACCACGATCTCACTATTTAGCACTTTATAATTTCGTATTTTGATGCACAGCAGCCGGCTGGTAACTTATCGGACAGATGCCCATCCGTTACCGGCAGCTCAGCCCCGGCTTGCGCCAGTTGCATTTTCTCTCCTTTTTATTCGGTGTATTGCGGTATAGTAGCTAAATTGTTCTCACCTCTAGCTAACGTGTATAAAAAACACATGCTTGGTAGCATCAGGTTCGGGATTTGCAAACACTACGCTTCCATGGGATAGCTTGCGCCTACAAAGACCCCAAGGGTGTTCGCACTGCTCCGTCAACAGATCCATCCCCACACTCCATATCCAATGTATACCCGAAGGAATACGATGCATATTCATGTGAGTAAAAGCCACGTTTCATCAACGATGTTGGTACACACTCATTCCGCTTTCACCGCAGCACCATTCCTGTCTACTTGGGAAAGCATGCATACCAGAAGTACGCATGGCGTCAGCTAGGCCTTATCCCGCTCCACAGCGGATGGAACCACAGTTCAGACTGGCACAGTCATCAAGAGCATATAGGTCCTATCCCAGCAACGATTGGCAGTCTCCTGGAGCCAGTAATCGAGGTGGAGCGTATTAGACAGGTCTCAATAAACAGCCAGAACCTGAAGTGCAAGAAACCATACACGCAGGCATGAGGGCAAGCAAACTGCAGCAATGAAGTATCACCCGAAACACATCGACCACATTACTGGCTTTGGTTATTAAATGGAACGGGATGGAAGGCAGTGCACTTGTCAAGCGCTGTTCTGCTGTTGATAACCTATAAAAACGAACCTTCGCCTGTTTGATGTTGGACACATGTGGATATGCTGGTGGCTTGTCAGGCTGGCTTGGCTCAAACATTTAAAGTACATGTGCTACAGCACCGTGCGAGTGGCGTTGCTGCGCTGGTATCGATCGGCGCCTGCCGTTTCCTCTACCAAGGTGCTTTCTCCGGCACCTGAACAACAGCTCGTTTGATAGGCACACGCCATTTACGCTGATTATCTGTCGCTGATTCCCAACGACCGAAAGCAACGTTAGTTCTTGATAAAACCAATTTGATAATTTCTTGGTGACATAAGTTTGCTTACCCTACGTTTCGTTTCCCGGTAATAATTTGTCCCTATTGCAGCTGCCAGGGTATCCACTTCCAATCCACGTGGCTGATATGCCCCATCCACTTCAGGATCCAGAGCAGAATTACCCAGTCCACTGCGTACATGCCACTGCGGCGCGGCACTTCTGTGTCTGAAACTCACTAAACTCATCAGATGAGTCGAAGAAGAAGTAGGCACTTTGATGAAAGCTCTCAAGCTAATGCACGTTCTTCCAATAAAAGGTCCAAGTTTAACTGCTATATAGCACAACACACACAACCATCGATTTGTACACCATTAGCTACGTCCCAATGGTCAGCTGAGTATTCTTTCACTCACGCCTCTCTAGCATTCCAAATGCGGCATCCACCCTAGTTACGCGCATTAATTGCTCGCTCGATATCTGTAGGTCGGTATATATTACACTGCCAAAGTAACAAAATCGGAAGGTTTATTCCTACAATTCACCACCAGTATGAAATTGAGGCAACAATACGGTTACAATAGCTGATGCAAGCAAAAGCGGAAAACAGCCTTGGAGGCGTTGATACAGAGACCAAATATTACAGCTGCAGATTCGAGAGACAAAGTGATATAGTGCAACGCATCAGCGTTGCGTGCAAATAAAGTACATTATTCAGCAAACTGCAACATAGGGATGGTTGTCTCACACAATATGATCTTTGCTCCGAAACGACGGATGCTCAGCAACCCGCTAACAAGATGGAGCGCTACTCAGACAAGGTAAGCACAAGCATCATCAACAATACAATGTATTTACAAATGGTAAATATTAAACGGACAGACAACATCCATTTCATCCGGGGTTGTGCACTCAGCAACACCCTTACCTGCATACCCCAGTGCAGATATTATAGTATACTTAAAAAGTTGATAGAACAACCAAACTTAGCCAGCATCAGCCAAGCTGCCTTGCGGTGCACCGTGTCGAATTCGTTGACGAAGTAAAAATACAGTGAATACAGTCGCTGGTGTCGCTCTCTGCATTTCTTCAATTGACGAACTGCGAACAACATATCTGTAGTGTTACAGCACGAGCGTAATCAATCTTACTCTTCCACCACGCTCGCTCCAAGGACCTGATTGACGAAGCTGTTGAGTAGGAAATGTGCGATAACGTTCCCAACAGAACTCAGCTATTTGATGCCCTGATGATTCGGGACACATTGCTTGCTTCATTTGCGCTTGTAAATTGGCAGTACAAGTGCATCTTTCAACCCAGATTGCACACGTTTTTCAAACCATACATGTTGCGCCAAGTGCTGCAGCTCATGTATCGAGTTCAGCACCCAAGGTGCGGACGGCATTCCCTCGCAGGCGTTGCAACTTGCTGCCATGAGTTTGGCGGCGTCACTAGCAATTTTCTTTTAACGATGTCTGAACGAGATGCACATCCTCACGACATGAAAGTACGGAATAATCACGCCTATCTATAAAGTCGCAGCCGTGCTGAACCACCAAATTATCGCCCGATAACACTACTTCCTGTGATCTCCAAGGTTATGGAGTCCATTGTAGCTGAGGCTTTTATAGGGTACCTGGAGAACAACAAAATTCTCGTTCCGGAGCAGCGCGGATTTCGCCAAAGCGCTGCTGTATCTAATCTGTTGATTGCTCGGGCAAGCTGGACGGAAGCGGTGGACGCTGGTGTTGGAGTCGACGCGCCCTACTTGGATTTCTCAAAAGTATTCGATCATCTAGACCATCGCACGCTACTCCACAAAATCCAAAAATATGGTGTGGGCGATCCTGTTCTGGGCTGGCTAGGAGACTTTCTCATGCGAGGTCAACATAATGTGAGGGTAAGAAGTAACCTATGGGAATCCATCGAAGTTAAGTGCGGTGTACCTCAAGGCTTGGTACTTGGACCCCGCATGTTCCTGGTTTTCATACATGTACTCGCAAGCGTGCTATCTTCTAACTGTTTGTTATTTGCTGATGATCTAAAGATATGGCGTACTATAGCTATAGTGGAGGATCACACAGTGTTACAGGAGGCCCTGGACAAAGCGTACATATGGTCCATCGAGAACCTGTTGCATTTTAACGTCACCAGGTGCAAGGTTCTCAGCATACGGCACAAGAGTATACACAAGTACCGCCTAGGAGCAAAAATTCTACAGCGGGCTTCTCACGAGTGCGATCTCGGCGTGCTAGTTCAAGATTAACTCGGTTGTTTGAGACAAATTGAAAAGGCATCTAAGAAAGCAAACCAGTACCTTGGCATTCTTCGCAGAACTTTCGGGAAGTTTGACGCTTCAGTCTTTCCAAAATGCGTAGTGCATGCTTGATGCCGCATACGGAATACGCTATCCAAGTGTGGCAACTCTGGCTCAAGCACAATCTCACAGCGCTCCATAATGTACAACGTTGGGCAACGAAAAGCGTCGAGGTTTGACCAGCCTCCCCTGCCCACTCAGGCTGAAGGCTCTCAAAATATGCAGTGAACGTTATCGGAATCTAAGGGACGATCTCATAATGGTGTAACAGATCCTGAGAAACTCCACCCACCCATGCCATTCCATGCTGATACTCAGTCAAAACACCCCGCGAAAAGGTCATCCGTTTGAGCTGGTCATGCAGTACAATCGCCTGGAATGTCAGCGAAACTATTTCACCCTTCAAGTGTCACAGCCTCGGAACGACCTTCCGGGACATGTAATTAATACTCCCACCCTATCCCTTTTCAAAAAACGCCTTGACGAAACTCTGTCACATTTACACTACGTGCTATATCTCATGACCACCAGATGCTGGCACTAATGCACAACAGACAGGGGATAGTGCCATAACCCTACTCGAGAACCAGTCACTCCAAACCCCTTACACAAAATTTGATAAACGCTACTACTACTACTACTACTTAGAAACTGGATTTCTGTAGCCATTCGGCCCAAGAATAAGCCTTGTCCTTGCCATGTTTTATTTTTTCTCGCCTATTACGTGATCAATAGCCACTCCCCTTATGGCCTTGTGTGCGTACATTCTCATTTCAAAAGCCCTTTATACAACAGTGCAGCTAAATCTGTAATCTCCCGAACCGACGATTTCAATAAATAAACAAATAAATAAATGGTGTATTCCTCGTTGATTCGAGGTACAGTCCAACTATGTGGTCTGATCAGTGTGTACAACAGGATCGCAAAATAATAATCAATTTGTTCACGCTTTTTACAATGGATCCAAAACAGGTACTAAACTAATTGGCAGGGTTAAGGCATTAAAGAAATTAAAAAGCAGGAACAATAACGAAAGCAGATTTAAACAGATGTCCAGTTAAAGTAATACGGCCACTCGTGGAACCATCCCCAGGGGACCTGCTTCCATGCAAGGTATTCCCTCGAAAGGTTTCGCTCGCACTTCCATGCAATAACTGGCCGTGTGCCGGTGTGGCACAGTAGCATATGAGCCATCACCTGTACATCATATGTTTTGTTCTTTTTAGAGCTGCTTTTGAACATGTATTATGGGCCATGAAGGCACAGCCTAGTCCGTCATGCGGATCTTTCTATCATGGCACTTTTTTATACGCCAGTAAGTTGGTGGCAATTTGCCTTGCATAGGTAACGTCTTTTATAATCTGGAAGCTGTAATCCGTCACCACAGGAGATCAGCCCATTCGTGGCCAACTATGAAATAAGGAAGAATATAGAAAAGAAGAATTATGTGAAAGAGGTACTATATCGTTAATGTGAAAAATAGGCAGGCATGTTTTGTACATCGGCGTAGAAATCGATCGAGCCGATCATACGATAAATTGTGTAGCGTGACAGCCGGAGACAGATGACTGTACGAGTTGTCCATAGGCAAAAGTCGCATAGGGAATCAGTTATTGCCATCACTGAATTCAAGTATCTGTTTCTGGACTGTTAACTTCAGAAAAGAGGGGGAAATGATTAGCACTGGAGAACAAATGTAACGAAATGGATCGCAGAACAATATTATGAATTAATCAATTTGTGGGGAAAATTACGAAAATAGTTCCTGATGCCCCACCAGTAAATAATTTTGCTCTCGGTTTTAAACAGAAGACAGTTGATATGAATTAAGTTTAAAGGGAGTAAAACCGCATGGAAGGTAGCGTTAAGGAATAGCATAAGAAGCGGTTTGTAGCAGCTCATCCTAGCTGGTCAAGTTTTCTCTGGTGCAGTAGAGTTGATGTTCTCCGGTATCATACATGATCCGGCCCTTCTTCATACAGCTTTTCATCATCAAGTTGAATGTTTAAGATTCATTTCACTCTCTCCGTTGACAGATAAAACTTTATCATTTTCTTGAACATGCAGAAATGTTCAATACATCTAATCTCTTTTGGCAGCTTATTCCAAATGGAGCCATACCTAAGAAGATAGAAATTTCTCCTTAGACTGCTCTTGAATTTAGGTAAATAGAATATGCATTCGTTATCTCGCAGTTCATAAATGGTGTTTTCCCGAAAGTGTAATTGATAGGTTCCAATATATGCTTTCCGCCACGCGAGTTTGTGGAGGAAGCACAGATTTAGTTGCATTCTTCGTAACCACAGAGGTTCAAGATTCACTTGCTTGCACCTATCTCGGTATGAAAGAGCGGTTGAACAGCCAAATATGCGCTTCGTAAAGGCGCGTTGGACGTTTTCAATGGCTCTCAAGTCAGCCTTTCGCAAGTTTCTGAGCACAGCACAACAATATTCAAGCAAAGGTCAGATACTGATTTTGAAAGCAATTAGTCTGGTTTCTTTCAAGGTTAGCAGGTGGCATATGAGCCCGACCGACTGCTTAGCCTTTTTCACTATATGATTTGTATGTTCGCTAAAGTTTAAGGAACTAGAATATCTTAAACCTAAGTCACGAACAGACTGGCTGATGGGAATGACTTCATCATGAAGCCTGAATACTTCTGCTGCTATCTGACATCCATACGCCAGAATACTACACTTCGATGTTGCAAATGTCATCTGCCACATATCAGCCCATCTCTCAATGGCTTTCAAGTCGCTGTGGATATTGTTAACTTCAGCGGTACGCTGAGAGCCTGGGAAGGTGTAAACCACCTTTAAATCATCAGCAAACAAATAAGGCTTCCCAAATTGTATAACAGAAACCAGGCCATTTATATACAGTAGGAAGAGTAACGGGCCTAAGACGCTGCCCTGTACCACTCCACTGGTAACTGGACGAGGTGAAGAGATATAAC
Source organism: Dicrocoelium dendriticum (assembly GCA_944474145.2). Classification (NCBI taxonomy): domain Eukaryota; kingdom Metazoa; phylum Platyhelminthes; class Trematoda; order Plagiorchiida; family Dicrocoeliidae; genus Dicrocoelium; species Dicrocoelium dendriticum. Next base: position 49,001,021 of record OX104071.1, read on the forward strand.
CATTGATATCCACAACTTGATACCGTCCTACTAGGTAAGATTGGATCCAAGAGTAAAGCGGATTTATAACACCGTACTTACTTAATTTACAAAACAGCTTTTTGTGTAGGACTCTGTCAAAAGCCTTTTGCATGTCGAGGAAGATAACAATGCACTGAAGACCTGAGTCAATTGCTTCAGTTAGATGGTTAAGGAAGTCAAATTGACAGGTAACACACGAGGGAGACTTCAGAAAGCCATGCTGTGAAGGTGAGAGAAGTTTGTGCGATATTAGGAACGAAACCAAATGTTCCTTAACAATTCTCTCTAGCATGCGTGAGAGAATGGCTGTGTGACTAATGGGGCGGTAGTTCCGGATGTCAGTTTTCGACCCGGACTTATGTCGCGGTATAACCGTAGCGGTTTTCCAACGTTCGGGCTATTGACCAGACTGGAGAGACGAAGAGAAGATATTTAATACTATAAGAGGGATATCATCTCCACCGTGTTTGATTAAAGCAGAAGAGATCGCATCGGGGCCAGGTCTGTAGAATGGTCGTAGACAAGTAATCATACGTTTTATCGTAGCAACACTAAGCTCGATCGCTGGGACTTGTACAGAGAAGTGAAACGAGGTTGACAAATCCAGAGTTTCTTTTTCAACATTAAAGGATCTGGCAAAGTATGAGTTAAAGGCTTCCGCCATGGCAATTGGGAAATCAATGCAATCACCTTCAGGCATGACGATGTGCGAGGGTAGGTCAGTTTTGCCACCTCTCCTTTTCCTCAGTAATGCAGTCACCAGTTGATTTGTATTACTACTATTTACAGCCCGTCGTTCTTCCTGTATGAGACGAGTTCGATGTTTCATGTCCATCTCAATTATAAGGCGTTGGAGTCTCAATAATACACTAAAGTCATGAGTACGTTCAAATGTTCGAGTTAGCACTCGAATTTTCCGCTTGTCCTTTGCATTGTTAGCGTATTTGGAAGAGACTCTCGTATTATCACAGGAGGCAAGTATGCTTAAGCACATAGCCACATTGTCATAGAAGATATCGGAGGCTCCCTTAATATCAGACGAAAGAAAGAAATGCTCCCAATTTTGGACCCTAAGCAAAGCTGAGAAATCTACCCAATTAATATTTCGCAGGAAGTGTGGAACCATCGCAAAACTCACATGCGACGACTCAGCTATAAGTTTACATCTGACTATTTTGGGATCACATCCAAGGAGACCGTCAATTACAACAGTAGCTATCTGGGAGGTGCCTGAAGTAAAAAGTAGGTCTAATATATTTTTCCCCTGGTAGCCATGAGAACATGTTGCTCCCAACCACCAGTGATGACGGAGGTTATGAACTCTGCATGTTTCGCGTTCGTTACTAAGTTTGAGCAACTGATATCTGGTAGATTGAAATCTGCACCTACAACTTTATCGAAGGAACCAAGATCCGATATGCAATTGAAGATGTCAAGCAACTGGTTCTCATCACTGAAGCTGGTCCCGGGTGAGCGGTATATACAGCCTACAAGAGTTCGCTTAGTACCAAAGGACAAGAGTAACCAAGCGGAATCAATAGCGGGGCATATAAGTGGAAGTGTGAATTCAGACACAGTGAGGTTCTGTGAGTAGTAAATTATGCAGCCACCTCCTCTGCCTTGTTTTCGATCACTTCTAATAAGCTTATAACCTTCGATAGAAATCAGCTGGCTGGGCGTAGAATCATGACACCAGGTTTCAGTGAGTAAAATCATATCAGGTTTATTCAGACTTATGAAGGTGCGGAGTAAATGAAGTTTATTCAACAGAGAACGGATATTAATTATCATCAGTTTTAAAAACTCCTGGCGTTGTTCATCACTATGTCCAGTATTTATTCTTGCAATCACATCAGTTCTAGAGCCTTGCGCAGCAAATCCCTTACCGTGAGATTCGCCAGTCCTATTGGGATTAGGGGGGTGGGGGAATGGGTGGGGGAAGGCAAAAAGAATGCTGTGGTAATTTGGGGCGATCGAGCTTAATTGGATAGGGTGTAATTGCCGAAGGGCTCACAGAAGGCATTGTGAGAGGAGGAGGCGGAAGAGAGTATGGATAGAGGCATAAATAAGTGGTCTGTGATTCAGCAAAACCATGTACAGGCCTGCCAGGAGAACAGCCTTGGCACATCGTCGGAACAATGGGGAATTGTGGCTTGCCACTCTGTGCAGCTGCATTATTATTCACGACTGTCATTGGGACACGGGGAGTCACCTTTCCAGCACGAAGGCCCCTGCTTGATCTAAGACGCTTAGGACGCGAACCATGACCACTGCTGCTATGTGTAGTCATAATGTCAATGGGCTGTAACGTAGCTTCACTGGAGCTATCTACAGTCCCATTTGATGTTTTTGGACTTGTATCTGTTTCAATAGTGGTGTGAGGATTGATCCCAATCCCTACTGGTTTGTCAGAACGTGGTGCTTCGAGTGAAGCTACACTATTTCCTATGTCCACAAGACTAATGTGGTGTGGAGGCGTGAGCATCTCAATTTCCGCTACGTTGTCGCCAGTCTTAGCATCATTCTTGTGGAGAGTGGCCTTGCTAACATTATCTGCCTTTTTAGAAGGGGAGAACCAAACACTGTTGAATGATCTCCTTCTTTGCTATCCAGGACGCGCGCAGGGTGGATGACAATGCTTCGGCTCAGGCGAGACATTAATTGCACTTATGCATTGAAGCTCACGTTGCAAAGGTGACCTGTCTACGAATAGAATAACTTTGCAAAATTTCGGGACAGATCTTAAAGTATTTTGACTTTTGATAAACGAATTTGCGAGACTATCACTACGGAAGCTGAACAGAGTCGGACAAGGAAAATGCCAAGATTTTTTCCTCAGTGTTCTACAACTAATATCGGTTTCAGCGATGTTGCACGCTCTCGAAACAGAGCGCCTAATGTTGTCAATTGCGATATTGTCAGCTATGTTGAGGGCGATGACGTTTTTTCCCCTTCCGCATCTTTGATTAACCTCAGAGGCGATTGCATTTGGGAAGTTTAAGGCTCCAATTTTGTGCTTTTGCGCTGGACTAGCCGGAGACTGAATTATGTATGAAACTGACATTAGGAGATCTCCGAATGAGTCAAACAACTTTAGTTTCTCATTTTGTTCCTCTAACTGTTTTTCCAACGTCTTTATTTTGGTTGACAGTGAAGATATGAGGTCGACAACACTAACTGAACTTTCTGTGATTTGTTCTTTGGACTTATTTACCTGTTCTTGTATCCCAGCCTCGGAATGTGTGCAACAGGGCACAGGTTCCTCGACACTCGTGAAGGCAACATTATTTACCGTGATTATTCGGTTTTCCACACGCTTTTTCCTCATTGTACGAGTGTTAATGGCAGTCATCAATCTTGTAAATGAGAAGATCAAAGCTATCTATAGTATATGCTATAGCCAAGCGTGAATTCTGGAGTAACAAAGGTCGCTAAGTTCCAGTGATTTACCTATTCAAGTCAACAGACAGGCCACTGTTTCAGATGCAACAAATGATACAAACCAACCGGATGTAAGAGTGCTCAGTTGTCCAAATTCCGCCAAGGGTAGACTGTCCTGCAGTGATCGACCGCTCCGTGCACAGATATCCCTGAGGTCAACTCCGTGTGTCACTCTTACCATCCTACGGGACGTGTTAAGCACCTGCTTTTTTAACCGTTATAAATCGTTGTTCATTGTTCAAGTCCCCTGCGTTTCAAAATTTCTGTACGCTGTCAGATCTGGCTCACTTATCGTTTCGAAGCTAAGAACTCGCTTTGCGTCTCATACAGTGGCAGCTGTTTAGCAATGCACATATTCATGTCTTGTTCTTCAGTTTGTGCGACGTAATATAGTAAATGTTTGATCGGTTGTTTGTATGGTAGTCGAAGTGCATTCGTCAAATCTCTACACTTTGTCCAACAACACAAATAGAGCTGAATGTATGCAAGGCACTGGTTACAATTACACAGATGTCGTCAATCCGGAGGGGGTATAAGTTTTTCCGTCCTTCATCACCAAGGAACTATCGCAGTAGCCTGATTTCGTGTTGTAAAGTAAGTGAGACTAGCTGCTTAAATTTTGGAAGTAATTCCATGTAGTCGGTAAAGGTTTCCCGCCCTCTATTACAACCGGCTATATATGCTTTTCTGTAGAAAGTGACCAAAGCTGTGTGGGTTCGTCCACAATAGACATGGTAAACTTCGATTTATTGACCACGGTAAGCAACCGATAGAGAGCTTATGCTGTATATGGCTCAGAACCCTAGAAAGAAAAAGGAATCCGGGCAGCGCACTGTGTGAACAACCTCATACAAGACGTCTAGACACGCATTGGCAAGCAAACTGATGAGAATTGTGTGTGTATAAATTTTTATTGTCCATCCACCTGAGCGGATTAGAGCATGAGCTTCAGTGCGCAAATGACGCTGAGCAAATGCTCTTTGGGTCGGTGTGTCGACAAGACATGTCATCCTATCTTGTTGTTCTGCCCGTGCGGCGTATGCTACTCAATCTATGAACGTTTGATGGAGAGTTAGTCGAAGTGGCTTAGCCAGATCTGCATTATGTCTGAAGGCTATGTGCAGGCAGTACCGGTGGTAGCATACAACAGTGTCCTTAACCGTTTCAACGTAAGTCCACACATCTCTGCAAGCAGTCAAAGAATTGCTTGCGCAGCATTGCAACTGCTTCGCATCTCCGCCCACCATGCATTCTTGTTACAGAATAGCTGTTGAGTCAGTTTCCGTCAAAATTTGTGAAAACGACTCTCCTCTGCATCGGTAGTGTCCGCCACATGTGCAGGTAATGTTGCATTCTTCTCTGACACCAACCCGCCAATGGTTGCACAGTTGTCATCAAACCAATCGAACTGCTTACAGTGTGCGCGCCCGATCGTTCCCACTGTAGCAACCGTCATCCGTTCCCTGACATGTTGCCATATGTCCCTTACTAATGCGATGTAGTTGACATCGCCATGGCTGGTAGCCATAGCCGTCTCCTGTTCTATCCTCTTCTCAATAGTACGTGTGGCAAGAACATAGATTTGTTCGAGTGCAGTACAAAGTTTTACGAAAATATATATGCGATTTGGTCCGAACCATATTGGGATCAGCTCCACACGGTACACGTGCCATGCGGGCTTTACGTTCATGCTGACCTATAATTAGATAGTCGAACAGGTGAGCGTTTTTCTTAGAAAAAAGGACACGAACAGGGACAACTTCACAGGAATTAATACGCTGTGAATAGTTTGAAAATTGCCCAGTGCTAGAAAATTCAGCTTCAGCTAGAAACCTATAAGATTTGCTATGCTAAAATGTTCTTACTTGAAAAATAGTATTGCATCTTTTCCTGTAGATGAGAGCCGTACAAATACATGGTTCCGACTACTTTCCAACATATGTCAAAAGACAAAACGATATAAACAGGCATATTTCTTTGTTTATTAGTACAAAACTTGTGTGTGTCAATCGCCCCGACATTCTTGGATTTCGTCTGAAGATGGAAGCGACTGTACTAACTCATGGTAGCAGGAACGAAATTTATCGTTTCGGCTTTATCCCAAATTATTAACTCGCCTTACCGTACGTCCCTAAATTTTTGTCCTTGTGTTGACCACTTTAAGTTCACTGTGGAAAAACTAGTATGTTAGCAGGTAATTTTGGCTGCGCTGTTTTCCTAACATTAATGTATGTGGATAGCGCTTAATAATATCATCAAATAGTGATGGTACGCAGCCGCGCAAGTTGTTCCACGACTGTGAACGGAACGGGAAGACTTTTTGGCTACTTCACATTTTGTAATTTGTGCTCCGAAAGTACATCGAAATTTGGCTAATATAATAACCTTCTGTTCCTAAAGCGAATTCAAAGAATAGAAGAGAATTGAAACTTATTAACATGTGTCATTTGATTTGCTAAACGTTTATCACGCTATGCTTAGTAGCTCAATCTTGATAACCAATCCAAACCTCGTCACCTTAGGTTATCGGTCATAACACGTGCAAATGCTGCAGTTGGTTTGCTTTCGCAAGTCTTGTTTACATTAGATCTTTTGAGCACTGCATAAAAAGTGCAATTAGATATCGCGGTTTTATTACAGACTAGTATCCGATAAATGAAATTGATGGGGAACTTAGTCACTGAATCAACCTCCACAAGACGAGTTTTAGAAATGAAGTGAGACTGTGTTGTTTAGGCTAGTTAAAATTTTTCGTTAACAAGGAATTTAGACGCAAATATTAACACGCCTTTTTACTGCAGGAAATATATATATATATATTTGCGTACTCAATATTATAGTTTGCCGATGTAACCGCTCCACTAGTCAAGAAACTAACCCTTAACATCTTTCTAATGTTGAAGTTCACCAGTGAATATAATTGCCGTCTGTGCATCTGCTTAGCCGAAAGCCTGCTTTATGTTACTCGAACAATTATTCGACAATTCCAGCAATAAATATTTCGCCGTGTTTTCTCAAGCTACGTGCTTTAAATTTGAGTCTTTTTTCTTAGCTTACTTAGCTTAAAAGTGTCCTTTAAACCTGATAAATATTTCGCTCATAGGTCACATAAAAATGCTGACTATTCAGTTGTAATAAAGCCTACTTCCAGGGTTTTTCACGTTTGAGTTCCAGCCGATCATGCAACAAGGCTACTTGCAACAAAGCTTTGTATTTACTTACTGGTTGAGATATGCACAGATTAACTTGACCTGCTTTTGCCCAAAAGAAGGATTTTACGCGTATTTAGACACGAATGTTGAAATGTCGTGGCGGTTTTACTAAGAATAATAAGACTACATGATAGAACCTGACATACGGACTTTGTTAGTATCAAACAATATCAGAAACTACTCTTTAATCTTGCTAATCCTTCCTGTTTGCGCAGCAAATACCATGTAGTACTGACTTTTAACAATAAGTCTGCGCAATCTGTAAATTTAGCCGATAGGTATTGTGGCTGCATCAAGGTAGCATAGCTGTGTTTAACACCAGTTGCCGACCCATAAGTTCTGTTGTTGGAAATTCGCTTGAACGAACAATTCTAGTATTGTCCTGTCTGCCTCTTATCGTTTGCTGATTACCACAAGTCTCATTGTCGAGCAGGTCCAATACGTTGCGCTAAACAATGACATTACAGGGTTTACCACCCATTCTGCCTTCATTTTTCAGTTGGTGGCAAGAGATATTTGGTGACTTACGGGCACGTTTTTGTGGAATAATTTCATGAGACCTCAAAAGCTCCTAACAACATCAATAATAATAATAATAATAATAATATATCTGGCTTGCAACTTGCATGGCGGACGTGAAATAGAGGCACGGACCTTTTGTGCTTTTACGTGCAGTCTTAGCGAATCGCAGAGCATCATGAATCATTCAATTCTACTTTGCTTGCTCTTTCCCTAATCGGAAAATTTTGGAAGTAACTAAATGTTTTTGGAAAATTCTGAAAGACCCTTGCAGTCATTCTTTGCTTGGATTTGTAGTGGATTTTTTCCTACCCACCTCAGCGCACACCAATTTAATTCCCATAATCCGACTTGGAATTACCATCTCTATCGTATGAGTCTCAAGCAACCTATATTCTATCATATTCTAAAATTCCGTTCTCTAGTTATAACCACTTGTACAACTGTTAGCTGCTATTCTGTGTCGGCATTATCAACCGTCGTGTCATGTAGCTGATGCCGTCGGTGGACTGATTTTATCGATCAGCTTAGCCGCCCTGCCGCGATCGATCCCCGGCCTGTCAACACCGTGTGAACTTAAAACTGCATGCGTTGCGACGGTGTCAAGTTGGGGCAAATCCAATGCGGGGATCACATGATACCCGAGCCCAAACAGCGACCATCGATAGGCGCCGGCTTTTGTCACCTAAACATTTGTGGATTCCACTCGACCTCTCTCTCAACGTGTGTGGACTCCGAAAACTTTAGGTTGTCATCCACTGAATGCGCAGGAGCATGCATGCGAGACATAGAGGACATGGAGGAAAAATGAGATACGCTGCTAGGCCGAACCGTGTGCCTCACCTAGCTAACCTACCTAGAGACCCAAACTATCATCCCATTAACTAAACAGCACAGTCTTAGAACCAGTTGGTTTGTATCGCATGTTATATTTGAAATAGTGCTTCGTATCCACTTTTGCGCTTTCTCCTGTGGCTCTCCTGTTACCTAATCCTAGGATTTAATAGCTGTAACTTGATCGACTTAACACATCCAAATTGTATTTGCTAGAAATAGCTGTTACACAGTAAGATCGACGAACTATATAAGTAAGTCGAAAAGTAATGCAGTAAAAGCAGTTAAACCCAAGGATGCTATTGCCATTATTTCAGGGAAAACGAGCTCAGAAAAAATATCGGATGTAGATGTGAAATATCAAAAATTCGCTACCACAATCCCGCCCGAAATGACTAGTCGAATTACCACACTCGAGGAAGAAGTTACTGCGCTGAAAATCGAAATTCATTAATTTAGCACCAATTATGTACATATCCTACATTTCTGCGAACTGCTTCGAGCGGAAGCACCTGTTAAGCTAGACCGACTATGCGCAATAAATTCTTTAATATTCATTCACATCTGAGACTCAAGCATGCTCATTATTTACCCACAGCATCCCTGACTCTAACTCCCACGGCTTTAAATTGACAAACCGATTACACATGCAACACCGAACTAACCAGCAGGATGATGGTAGAACTTAAGAACTCACACACGGAAGTTTAAAACCTCTAGCCGCCTCAATTTATAATCCAACCACCAACAACCTCTTCAGTGTTTAACCGAAGACACTTTGGTACCCCTGGCTCTGTATACTACAAATGCACGTCATTTTAAGACTATCGTATTTCCTCACGTCCTCCTCCGTTAGCTAGTGCAATGATGAGAGAATGATCCAGTTACTGGAGTATCTACTTCATTCATTCCAGTCCAATGCAGAGCCCACCGCGAAGCAAGTACCTCACAGGATACCGTCTTTAGCAACATGACCAGCCACTCAATGTGAAACCCAATAGCAAATTGATATGATCAATACTGCCTCCGGTACCACCTACAGGTTAAAATATATGTCTGGAGATTTCAACTTGCCATATGTGAACTGGCTTTTGCCTAAACCCAGGGCCACTGCGGACATGACGAATGTATCTCCCGTATCCATCACAATGACATGGCCTAGAATGTTAGCGAGCATATTAGATGTACCAATATACTCGATCTTGCAGTTACGATAAGGACGCTTTCCGTTAATAATAAAAAACCGGACGGTGATCACAATATTATACTCTGTAGCATGATACTCCTGAAACAACAAATGAAATATTGATACCAAGTGGCTAGCTACAACAATTTGATTGGAACGCATTTATCGGTAACATTAGCTGTAACTCGTGCTTTTCAAAGCATAGCCCTGCCGCAGCTGCAAATGAATTTGTCTGGAATATCGGCCTATATATTGACGTACTAGCATCCGTCGTATGAAGAAATATCTACAAACATAGGGATTGGCACACCCTCAACAAAGCCGTAGCCAAAATAAAGAAACTTACATCATTACATCGTACGTGCATCATTTTCCCCACACTATTGCAGGTAAATAAGGCTCTACTGAAAATAAAATCTTTAACCATGATAGCCAAAATCAATAAAGAAATTCGGGCACTCAGATATCTTGAAAAAGCACACGCGACGATATCGATACTCAGAAGAATAAACCCTAAACCTTATCAGCAAATTAAAACCCTGTACTTGAACAAAGGTTGATTCAAGCGTGATAGCTCTTGTATATGCGAGTGAGTTAACCAGCTTTGCCTCCTCCTTGTGTTCTTGACGCTCAGTAGTCTTAATATACTTCCAGGAAGGACAAACTAGGTAATCTGCAATATTCCTGTGAAAGTGATAGTGGTGCAGGACGCCATCCTGTCCATAAAACCATAAAAAGACCCGGCCCGGGTGGCATTCCCCTTGATGTCATAAGGCCCGGTGGTAAAAATGAATTTGTTATTGTTAAACACCTTCAAACTTTAGCCAAATACCATCTGTCTTCGGTCTCAGTCGAAGATAATCATAATGACTAAACACGAAGGTGGCCCATGAAATGAAATCTTAAGTTACCGACCAAGAAATCGCACGTCCGCTGCTTCTAAAGTCTTAGAAAGAATAGTCAAGACGAACATTGTCTAATTTCTTACACTAGTAAAATTGATCAATCACTTACAACATGACTTTATCTCAAAGCGCCTGTGCATTACTTGCCACATGCATTTCTTCGATCATGTTACGAATTTGATTGACAGAACAAAGGTAATCATCATGATTCTCTCGGACATGTAGAAGGCATTCGACCGCGTGCCACACAAGCTAATGTTATCCGTGCTAGATTTATAGGGTATTGGAAACACACAGTTAAGCTGGTTCAACTCATACCTACGCTATCGAACCGAGAAATAGAACCTGTCCGTAATACTCTAGCCAAAACGAATAACCAGTGGTGCCTTGCAGGCAGATGCGATCGGACCGTTAATTTTCTTTATCTGCATAAAATACATATGTGACTACATTAAAAACGGACGCTCATTCCTGTTTGCAGACGAGGTCAACGTTGTCTACTCTTTTCAACCAGACTGACCGCAAGTGTCTGGGAAGCATACGCGAAGACCTCCTCGTACTGAATATGTCTAATGAAGGTCTGCTAATAAAACTTGCTGAAAGAAATCTCAAGTACTTAAGTAAAAATATCGCATCTCAGAGGGCTCTATACCGCATGCTGGTAAGGTGATCGTAAACTCTGATTTAGTTGGGGACATGAAGAATTAATTCCTCAAATTCCTTTACTTTTGCTAAACATACAAATTAAAAATTTGCGAAATCCAGACAACTATCCGGTTACATAACTAGAACATTTTCCTTCCTGAATTATGATGAGTTGTACGAAATAATCGTAAGATCTACACTGGCACATTGCATAGTTATTCACAGCGAACTAATAAACTTATACAGAACCGATTTGAAATATGTCCATCAAATATTGGCAAGCTGGTCACGGAACGCTGCTTACGTTTGAATTACTGTGACCGTTGTCGCCACATCCGAATGCATCCGCTTTGGCTGAGACAATTAGAGAACAATCATCCTCTATTCAACAATACTGTTACCGATAAATTTGCAGTCTATGCAAGCAACACGCAAGACGCCCGGATCAATACAGAGTTTACGGCCAGAGGTGCGCTAAGGTGCTATTTTTACAACGGGTTAGAGCAACGAGTTATATACTGACCTTGAAAATGTCTACCGCCAAATACACCATTGTTCTGTTCCCAGATTAAAACCGGACGTCAAACAAGACCAAATGAAGGCAACAATTAACTGAAGTCCAACAGGTTACGTAGCTGACTAAGCAATTCAGTCGGAGGCGATTTAAGTCTCAGCGGTATGTAGCCCAAACAATCAAGGCCTAAAATTGTCTGCTGAAGAGGGTCAGGGGCAGCGAAACAAGGGGATTAGGGGGGACTTGTGGCATGCTTCGGTAGAATCCGACAGACTGTGATTTGTCCGTTACTATTATGCATAAGCGGATTTCCACGGAGAGTACTGCTCTGGAACTACGGAAAACCGTCACCTAACTTGTAATGGCAGTTGCTCGTTGCCCCTGCAGCTTGCGAGTCACAAAATCAGATCGACTTCATTTTAGGGAGATATGTTAAACTGCGGAACTGACTTTCCCCAAATATACGCAAAAGGTATTTAATACATTCCAGTTCAGCAGTCGCGCATATAAGCTGAGGCAAGTATTATACGAGAGTTGTTTGTCGTGTGTCAGAACTACGTGAGTGGCATTTGTCCATTGGATCAGGCAATTTAGTTCGAATGTACGTAAGTCGTAAGCGAGCAGAATGAACCATAAAACAATAGTATTGGAAATATGAATGAATATGTTATAAATTTTATTTGGCAAACTTAATTTGCTTCTTGGTATGTTTACATGAGGTCACAAATAGAAGCGGAGCCGGGTAGGAAAATAACGAAAGGTAAAGCTGTATTAAGATGGATAGGATCAGTCAACATTTCTGTATCAGCTCGCAATTTTTATTTCGACAGAAGGTGTGCATTGCTGAGTAAGCGGTAGATGAAAATTTGAGACAAAATTGCTTAACTACATCTCAATTTGTAAACCCTCCACAATCTACACTTAATGGTGTGCAAGTGGGGCATGATCTCAAAGTAATGAGGATAAGTTAAGCAAGTAAATAAGAGTGAAGGGGTTCTACCATTACTAAATCAATTTTTAGTCCATTCCTTCAGTAAATACACTGCACGTAGCATATTTTATACTTGTTTTCAATCAGAAATTTACCTCCTGGCCCCTCGTTAAATGGCATCTAAAACGATTTTCATTTTTTTGTTAAAATTAAAACTGGTCCTACTTTTCACCGATCTGGAACATGTAAATGCTTAGAGACTTGGTATGTTTATGCAGTAGTCTAAGTGTATGATCTTGTAGTCTTTTATATAGATGGCAAATGGCATGCTATGCGGATTGGAATCTAATTGCGATGAACCAACTTGAACCAAATTGAAACTTTGGAGTTGTTTGTTGCATTTGTCTACCCGCTGATGCTTAAAACGGACGCAATGCAGTAGACATGACCGAAAGACTCAGGAAATAAGACAGGAATCTGTATTATGTGACAAGCAGCAATAACATATAGCAGGTATTCGTCAGAAGAAGAAACGAATAAAAGTTGCATAAACACTCTTGTTACGCTCGTTTTTCCTCCTCCGTGAGTATCCAAAACCTGATTGCCGCAAGGTAAATGAGACAGCGCCGTTCTAGCACCAGCTTAATATAAATTAATACAAAAACTCTGGTTCAGTTCCCCATTAAACCACAAATCCCTTTATCCAACGCCGTCCAGTGTGCTAAAACATGAACCCTTACACCGGCAACAGTATTTCCCATGTTTCTGCAGGCCATGGCTTTGTACATTTAAACATATTCTCATTAAATATGGATGGTTAAAGGCGATTGCTGTAGGCAACTGTGGGTAGACTGGTATGAAAGTTGCACTAAAAAAGCAGACTACACAACGTGGCTCGAAAACCAATGTGTCTTAACCCGTGTAAAACCATTATTCATTAAGGTTCATAATTCATCACCGTACACGTAGCTTCAGGCGGCACTTATGCAATTATATACGGCGACTTTCACTTAAATTGAAACGTTGTGACACTCCGAAGTTTAGGGACGGCAATGCTAAAATACATCACAAACAATGCATATTCTGATGTCAAAAGGAACATGAGAAGCAATCATTTTTGGTAAACATATTAAAAATTTATAACTATGAGCTCCATAATCTGTTGTGCAATAGTTATTGTTAGCGATGCTGCACAAAGTCGTGAATGCTACAATCGAAATCTATTTGAACCCACTACCATTGAGCAGTATGCCAGAAGTCAGGGGACCAGGCTAGGGCCACGGTAGTGTTTAATTCTGCAAAAAGTGCACGCTGTTTACACAGTTTCGGCTTCAGTTACTTACTGGTAATTGATTCTGATAATGCCAGAATGAAATACCTGAAAATTTTTTCTTGTGAACTTACTTCGTATATTGAACATGTTCAGTATGATAGTCGCAAGCAATTAACGTCACATACATTTAGTGTTTGTAATAATCAAAAGATGCGGCAAGGTGCCTGATAGTTCCGCGTTCATCTTCAGGTGCCGAATCAATTTAATCAAGCGCACGCGTCATTGAAATTCATTTGCGATTTTGTAGCGGACAGTAAGCTGCATTTTTGGATGTTTTACTGCGTTGACGAGAGCACCGATCGCTTAAAAAGAAAGATATTCCGCAAGCCAACGTGGGTAGGTCAATACACGCACTTGCACAGTTGCGTACCGATAAAGTAAAAACGAAACTAGCCACGTTGACTATATTATCGTGCTACAATGATTTGCAGCCCTGATACACTGGTAGCGGAAAATAATTTCATACTCAAGACATTGCAGAGCAACAGGTACCCAAATGCTTCCATCAAAAAGCATTCCCAGCTCCGAGCTGAGCCTGAGGCGAAAATGACCATGAGAAGAAAGGATGTTTTCCTCTCAATGCCTTTCCAATGTGACATACAGTTCGAACTCTTGAGTATGAAACCGACATTTATGCTAAACCAAACGTACCCGGCCGCCAGCGTCCGCATTCTCGCCGAAACCGTTCCGCTCATCACCAACCACCTAAAAGACATAATTCCGGTCCAGTCCGATTCAAATGTAATATACCAGTTCACTTGCGCTTGTGGTGCGAGTTACTTCAATCACATGACCAGCCTGTTACAAATCGGATAGCGGAACACTGCCCTGCTTCATTACAGCTTGGTACAACCAGAAATGTCCACAGCTCCATCAGAGAATACCTAGTAGATAGTGGACATAACAAGCAATCGAAGTGGCCTTCAAAATAGTGTATCTAGCAGCAGAACGTTGTACAAAAGGACTAAGGGAGCGCCTACTGTCCACAGCAGAAGCAATTGCGATCAAGCAACTGAAGCCGGAATTGTGTAAACAGCGTGTACTTATGCAGAGTTTAACACCATCGTGGCCTTAGCCTGGTCACCTGATTTCTGCCATATTGATCAATGGTAGTGGGTTCAATTACACTTGGATTGCCACCGTACATCCGATCGCATCATTCACGACTTGGTATCTGATCGGTAACAACAGCTGCAGCACAACTGTTTATGAAGCTCATAATCGTAAGTTTTTGTAGTGGTTTATCCGGAAATGTTCTCCTTCTTTTTCTCTAAACCAAATCGTTTTATTCATTGGTTCCCCCAAATCTCTTTTGTTTCCTGACGAAATGACGTCGGTGACTTTTTCTATTATACAATTATTGTGATTGACGGCTGCTAAGTTTACTGTAACAACTTATAAACCTTCTCAGTCACTATGACTGCATATGAAAATTTTTCCTTAGATTTTAATTTTATGGTTATCGGACTACTTATCCTGTCCGACTAACGCATGACTTTTGTTTCGTTGCTGATGGAACTCCGCTTTTGCATGCTCATAAGCAGTTGCTTACTACGCTGCCCTACTCAGGGATTTCTTTAAAAGCACACAGTAAGTAACGATTCGGGGCATCATTTTGTCTCTTTAACCTACCCTTTCCTTGAAAGTGGTTTGTCGTCGTTTGCGTTTTACCTGTCGCGATTTCCGGCCCAGTGCAATTAACGGAGTTTTAATCACTATCCTCTATCCGAGTGTAGTTTCCCAGGTACTTTCCAGTGACGTACGCAACGGTTTTACAAAGTCTTTGCCAAAGTAATCGCGTCAACCTGCGTCATCCGTACAGCTCCGCATGCTTAGTGAAGTGTTCAATCAAGACCAAAATAAACAGGTGCCCTTTGTGGCGTCAGAGATTGTGAACCTATGAATTCCACGCCCAATAAATTCTCCAGGTATCCAGTGCTCGTATTTTGCCAGGGAGCGGTTTGTGCTATTTTTGTGTTTTCTATGCACCACAACGTTTGCATACCTCATAGTAGTTGTTTACGTCCCTCTGTTGATGGCAGCATCAAAACGGATGTTGCATCAGTTTTCTTAGTTTGTTGTTCCCTGCATACAACATTTCCCTTAAATTTCGCTCCGAAGTGTGGGGTAATAATGCTTCTGAGATAAGTGTGTCCAAAAGTGAAGAGAAAACGCCTGCATGAGTAATATAATCTCACATACATAATACATCGATTCTTATAAATGCTGTAACGCAAGAGGTAAATCGAAGCCAATTTCCCAATTTTCCTCGTTGATCTCCCTCACCGAATGTCTCACGCATGTGGTCTAGTTACCTCTTTGCCACACTAAACTTCCAGTTCGTGCATGACTATCAATATTAAGTATTTCCTGATACACATTCTGCTCCCTCCATCGTTTCAGCGTATTTACTTCCTCTCACCTACTATCTCAGCTTATGTCCAATTCCCGTATCGATCCTGGATTCCTCTATTCCCTGACCGGTAGCAAACACATACTCATTTAACTACAATGTTTACCATGTTATTCATTATACTTGGCATCTCCACTGTGGTTAGGACGGACCGATAGTTGTGGGGCCTACAATACACCCATGCATCCGGCACTAACCTGTTGTGATTGCGTTAACATTTGTTTTTCTCCTGATTGGCTCGTTTGTGCAAGCCTAGTCCAAACGGGCGACAGAGGTGGTTGCTTGCTGAAATGAACGCGAAAGCTTGATGGGCTGTTGTTGTAACGGCTGAGCCTATCCTTATTTTTTGTGGACATTGTTGAAGTACATCATTAGTATGATATTCCATGGTTTCCTTACTAGGACTGTAGTGCAGCTTCGACTGCGGATTTCTGTATTCACCAGTGGGGTGTCCTAATGCCAGTCTTTGTAGATTATTTAAGCTGTCAGATGCCGCAGATAACTACCATACGATTTGTCGAACAGTAACAATCGTTTTTGACACTTGTAAATTTGACTTCGTTAGCTTTGCTCTTTGGAATGTTGTTACCTTTCGCAGATCAATGCAGTAACGTGCCAAGTAAGTCTACAAGTTTTGCGAAACCCTTTACTCCGTCCCTGAATTCTTATCTGTTGCTTCCTTTTGCGTGATAATCGAAGTGTATCCTCCGTAATTGCGATGCGAAATCCTTAAGAATTCACTCACAAAAATTTATCGCTTACTAGGTTGATGCTTGTATTCAACGCGTATTCCTACAACTGTTTTTGACAGCGCAAGATTTTGCCCGCTTGATACCTCGAAGTTTGCATCAATCGAGCCGACGGGTAAATAATACGGATTCATTCATTTCACTATCATATATAGTGCCGGGTTGGTTTGCGAAATTGTAAAACGATAAAAGCTAATTTTCTTTTTTTGCAATAAGTGTATCTTTTTTGCTGACTCCGATTAGTGTAGGCTACGGTTTGTTCCAAACCAACGGACTCCTATTGTATGGATAAGGCTCCAACCGCACCAATGTCCAAGACAAACTGCCAGGCTGTCTGGGACAATACAGGAAATACAGTAGAAACTTCGTAAGTTGAAAACCTAGTGACTCTACCAAATTGCTCAACATATTGTGGACGTGCTATACAAAAACTTAGCGTACCTTATTTTTCGGTTGTTGGCGGTATAATCTGCAATATATGCTACCTTACCACCATGTTTCGAAAAGCTAAGATGAGTACTTACACCACGTCAAGCACAGCATCATTCTTTTAAACAAGCCTAATATATAGCTAAAAGGAAGTTTTGGAAAACATGTGTTTTTGATAATTAATCTTCAGGTTATTATCATTATATATCAATCAAATCAAACAGACTATTGAGGTCTTTAAAATAGGGTACAACCAATGTTCTGGGAGGTCAACCATCGCTACTGATCAGGTGATATTCTGGGCCTGCATACGATCCAACTGCTTAATGGTCAAAGGTCGATTGAGTTGATTGGTAGATAATTGACTAGCCTGACAAGAATCATCGAACACATATGTCCGCTAACACGACCTTTTGACATTATCATCTCTCTAATTTCAATGTCTTAACTGTCGTCTTACCAGCACGAAAATTTGTTGCCATCCATTTTGGCAGCAGCTTTCTGGAAAATACAGTAGATTAATCTTATCCTTCAGCATCAACAATTTGAGATCTTTCCTTTGTGTCATTACACTGCGATACGAGTAATATATGATCCTAAATTTTACAAAAGGCGAATTGGATATAAGATCTTGTGTGATCTTTACAGAACGTCAGTTCCATACAAGTACAAACCTACATTATGTATGGTCTCAGTGACATTGAATGACCACTGTGCTTGTAAACGTCAATATCAAGAAAATCGAAGAGAATAATGAACGGGTGTTGAACGAGCTATCTTAGATCCGGTTAATCAAAAGGTAGACGCGCACACGAACGTGCATGCTACCCGTTTCCTGTGTAGACACATGTTCAAAAAACGGTGGGCGTGATGAGTGCTTGTGTGAGAAAAGGTTATACAAAAACGTTCAAGGTCAATTTGTGGGCGCATGACAGGGTGTAGGAGAAACCGCTTTCGCTACTTGCACCCTAGGCACTTATTACCCACGAATAAATTCAAAAAGCTATACTAGCCAAAAGACAAACGTAATGAAGTGAAACATCTCGACTGAACCGGAAGATCTGCTCTCTAAAGCTTGTCAACTAAGGCGTTAACAAAAGGAAAGGAAGCCTAGTTCATGCAGAGAAAATCTAAGCCTGGTTATACTCAGTGCCTTTCATGGCAAAATCAACAACTTGATCAAAAGAATTTTAATATTCTTGTATAATTGAAAGGTAGTCAAGCATGTGAGCTCTGTTGCACTCAAAGAGAACCAATACATCATTTAAATCCAGTGCAATTGAGAACTAATGAAAATTATTTTAAATAATTTTCTGAAATATTAATAATGATTTTAGTTTTTCTGATAAAATAGCAAAGAACGAAGCATTCAATTCATACGAACCGTAAACGTATCCACAACTACTGGTACAGATGCTGTCGCGGGTTGAAATGATCTGAACAGTTCAAGACTTTTATTACGAAAGATCGTACGTTTCGCAGCAATGTTAGTTGAAAACGAAGATCATCAAGATTTCAAAGTAATACGGCAATAGTTATGTGGAGACATCACGATGTAGTGAGATCACAGCACCATATGGACCAGCAGTTATAGTATATTCCAAACTTCATTTGGTTGCATTCGACGTATATTTAGAAATGTTATGCTACCAGCATTTTGTGTTTGCTTATACTGAAAGAAACACGGGAAAAATAAAAGCAATTAGTTCCCTTCAACAATCTGAAACACGCAGTGAGCATACGAAAGCTTCGAGAATCACGCATTTCGTATTGACTCCGATACAACTACCAATTACCCGCGGCTAAATTTGTGTGCGAATACATAGGTCCAATGTACAATGAACAATGAACAATGAATTTATACGGGTTAAGAAGCGTTGCTTTACAAGCCCCGTTGAATAGTTGGTGAGGATATCAACATAATAATTATGATGAAAAGAATAGTAAAATAGTTAATACTTTAAATACGAAAATAAGGACTTATCGTTTGCTTCGCTGCAGTCCTGCGATCCACTTAGATTCACAACACCCACAGTTAACAACAAATAATTCCATGGTAAACTCCAGGTGAAGAATGGAGACATAGTGTTAAGTAAAAGTGTAAGTGGATGAGTGCATCGTCCAACCGTCTTTTAAATATTGTTAGTGTCGGTGCAGAGACCACCGATTCTGGGAGAGCATTCCACGGGGGACAGACGCGGATGGAAAAGAAATTTCCGCGGCACTCCAGACGACTGTATTGTTCTGCGAGATTTAATGAGTGGCCCCTCAGGTTTGTATTGCTGCTGAGTTGCAGTAAAGGGTGGCACAAATGTTGTGGGTCTCGCAGAATCAAGTATGTCATAATCAGGTCGCCTCGTAGCCTGCAATAGATTCCACTGAACAATCCTAGTCGTCGCAGCCTCTAGTGGTAGGAACGATTGCGCATTCCAATTACTTCATTAAGGCAGTAAGAAGACATAGTGCCTTAATGAAGTGCTTAATGAAGTGCCTTAATGAAGTGGTTGAAGGGGACTCAATGTTTCACATTCCAATTACGTTCTTAAATGCCCGGCGTTGTGGCTGCTCCAGTGCATTAAGGTCGTGTTTCAGCCATGGATGCCAGGCTTGAATTGCATATTCGACATGGGGGGCGAACATACGCACTGAGCATTTGTCGTAATATGGAGCTGTTTATTTGTCCAAACACCCGCCTCAACAGCCCGACGTGTTGGTTCCCGGTCTTCGAGGCCTTTTCGGATTGCCTGGAGCAACCCAAGTCATCTTGAACCAGGACACCCAAGTCACGTTCGAGAGTTGATTGTTGCAGTACATCCGTTCCGAGTCGGTATGAGTAGCTGCTTTGATGTCGGATGGAAAGCACCTTGCATTTACTGACGTTGAAATGCAATAAGTTTTGGGTCGACCATTGATACACTGTACCTAAGTCACTTTGGAGCACATGTTGATCGGCGTTCGCCTGGATCCTGCGCCAGATCTTGATATCGTCGGCAAACATTAGGAAGTTTGAAGCGATTCCCTGTGCAAGGTCATTAATAAACACCAGAAACAAACGGGGACCTAGAACCGAGCCTTGCGGCACACCACACTCGACTTGTATGGGGGTCCGATAAAGAGCTCCGAACTCTGACCACTAATTGCCTTTGAAATAGAAAGTTGGCGATCCAGCTTAAAAGAGGGTCGCCGATCCCGTAATGCTGCAGCTTGGATAGTAGTATCCGATGGTCTAGACGATCGAAAGCTTTGGAAAAATCCAGGTAGATCACATCAACACCTTCTCCAGCGTCGGCTGCCGCGGTCCAACTACTGCGTGCAATTAGTAAATTCGTTGTACATGACCGCTGTCGACGGAAACCGTGCTGTTCAGGAGTGATGAGGTTGAAGTTTTCCAGATAGCACACCAGTGCATCGGCAACTATGGATTCCAGGACCTTGGGGAGTATAGGAAGAAGGGTTACTGGGCGGTAGTTGGAGGGATCAGATCTGCTTCCACCTTTGTGAATCGGGATTATTATTCCAAGCTGCCACATGGCGGGAACTTGGTTCTGGTCTAAGCAGTGCTGAAAAAACTGAGCTAAATATCCTGCCAGTTGATTTGCTGCTGCTCCAAATGCCTCAGGTCGAATGGCGTCGACATCCGGCGAGCTGTGTTTGCGTAGAGAAGTCAGCTTTTGCAATACGGCTTCTGCGGTAAAATTGATGTGGGTTAGTCCTGGTGAGCAGAATACAAAGCTTGGTAGATCGCTTGGTGGCAAGACACTTTGAAACGTGGGGGCGTATTGCATCTGCAGCGCGTTTGCATCTTCCATAGCCGTTCTTGTTAGGCCATCAGCCGTCTTGAGTGGAGGAAATCCTTGCCTCAAATTTCGTAGGCTATTAAGGTGCTTGTACAGCAGCTTGTGGTTAGCACTGAAGGTTTTTGCGATGTTCTGCTGATAGGCGGCTTTGTCTTCTCTTAACAGTTGAGTGCAGTGTTTACGTTGGGCTGCGTATTTGTCCCAAGTTTCTGGTGCTGGAGCTTCTCTGTACACTCTCTATGCTGCGTTGCGTACTGTCTTCCATTATCGGGTTCCGCTCCTAACGAAAGAAACGGATTTGTTCATATTGTAAGCTTTTATCTCTGAAGCCTGTGCAAGCAGCTGACTGAATGTGTTGACGAACTCGAGCCAGGCGACTTCCGGGGGTTCTTCTTCGAGGAAAGACCATGTTGTGGCGCTTAATAGCTGGGCGAGTAGGTCGTACCTTGTGATGGTTCGCACAGTCTCATCGTTATTATTCCGATATTCTGCATAGCAGACGAAGTTGAAACTGATGACTGCGTGATCACTGCTACTCAACGGGCAGTCTAAAACCAACTCATCAATCAAAAGCTCTTCGTTGGTAAGCACAAGATCCGGCAAAGATGGCCTGTTACCATTTCTGAACCGAGTGGGCAAAGTGACGTGGTTGTAAAGAGGAACAGTAGTTACTAGATCTTGTAAATCGGTTTTGAATTGTTCTCCGGTCGTGGCAGGGGCTTCTAAACAATGTACGTTAAAATCCCCCATGATAAGAATGTGAGTGTACTTTTGTTGTAAACTGCACCTTAAAGCTGCCGTTAGGTGGTAGTCGGTTTTGGGTGTTGAGTAAGGGGCGCGGTACACCAAGATAATAAGGCAAGCGTCCCTGCCTTTTAACTGCAACCGGCACCAAAGAGAGTCGGGGAACTGCGAATCTGCATCCTCCACGTCTTCGCACTGTAAGTCGTCTCGGTAGTACAGGATTACCCCTCCTCCTTTTGTGAGAATATCGTTCCGGATCAGCGACATGCCGGATAGCGACACATCAGCGTCCGTCATTCCCGTGTTCAACCATGTCTCGGTGATACCAATGACATCATACTAGCCGGAAGCTTGGCGATCTTTCGGTTCAGCCAGTTTGTTAGAAAGTCCCTGAGCATTCGTATACAAGCAGGCCAGTTTCTCGGTCTCAAGGAGCCCGCAGAGAGGTGAAGCTGTCAATTGTGGGAGAATGCCGGCCGATGAGAGGTCGGCAGTTATTCGTTTTTTTGATGGGTCAGTGATACCTCGTTTGCAACTTGATTCGGCCAAGGTGCGTCCCAGCCTTCGTTTAGACCTACGTCAGAGTCAATTAAAGCAGTAGTCAAGTTACTCTTCTGTACATTCGTCAGGATGCTTGCTGCTTCAGTTGCTTTAATACTTGAGCTGTGCGAATTGTTTGCGAGCTTTAACCGAATTTCGGAAGGAAGATGTTTCCGATTTCTCCGCCATCGATCCAAAACATCCTTCGCTTGTTGCTCTGACTGAACCACAAGTTTTAGGATTCTAGGGCCGCCTCTCTATAATTCGATGAGAGAGGTATCCTGGTGAGCAATAGTGCAACGACATTATCCAAAGAAAGTGTTTCACAAATGAACCGCCACTGTTCTACATCGTGCTTTCCGGTCTCTTGAACCTCGTTAGAAGGATGTTCTTGCACGCCATGTATGAAGATTGTGTTTAGGCGGTCTTGCTTGTTGTGCCCACTTCGGTGTTTCGTTTTGGTTGTCGCGCGCTCCATGAGACATCAGGATAGATACATATCCCACAGGATTCGTGTTTTAGCGCGCTTGCGGAGAGCAAAACATTTTCTACGTTGGATGAGGATTCTAGTGATACTCGAATAAGTCTGGGTTCGCGATAGTGTGGCGAGTTCGGATGACGAGTAATTCGTAACAAGTTTATGGGCTTAGCTTTGATACTCATCTGCATACACAATGAGTTCCATTGGTCTTGGTCGTCCGATAACTTATCCCGCAATGTGTTGGCAGTAGATTCAGGGACATTTGAGCATACAAAAGTCCGGGCACTGTTGTTGGATCCCTTTTTAATCGATCTACAAGGTATGGTACTCATTTGTCTTGACTTGTTGACAAGTGATTGTTTGCTGTTTTTCTCTCCATTTGCATTAACGGTGTTTACAATGGAAGAGGACGCAACGGCGGCCTCTCGGTGGACCCTTGCAGCAATCTCTGCATATGTAACCAATGTTCTGGGAGGCTTAGTCTCGACAAGAGATATTTGAGCTACAGGTACCAAGGGTTGGTGTTTGGCTGCTCCATCCTTGTTAATACTAGATGTCAGGTCTAGTGGAATTTGCTTCACCAAACGTTTTGAATGGTGCCTGAATTTTTTGCTGTGAGTACTGCTTGATTCACGTGGGTACAGTCTATTTTCGCCCGGCGTTCTACCAAAGCTGGAGAGGACAACGGAGATGGAGACATGGCCGATTGCGGTGCAGGGGAAGCGATTTGTTCAGCATTCCGTTGCTTAGCAGCCGCTACGCTTCTGTGGTCCATACTCGCTCCCATTGAAGTAATCTTATTGTTTATCCTCTGCTCTGCTTCTGCGATTAACCGGTCGCATTTCTCAGCTGGGATAAGCAAGCACTTAACGAGGGGGATGGTGGAGCACGCAGTACAGAACCAAAATGCATCTTGGGAGCTAATTCGCTCCCGTAACAGTTGTTGGGACACATTTGCACATTTCGTATGGTACCAATCCAAACAGTGCGAACAAGCTAGACCAACTTTTACTACCCGATGACATTCTCCTAACCCGCATATGCCTTTCGATGGGAGTCTCATCGGTTTCGCCTTTCTGCCATTCAATTTTGGTGTCGCTACCTGACCCAGTGGGTCGGTTAGCGTTTTGTACTTTTACAGCTTTGAGAGCGGCGCACATCGGTCAGGCGAGCGTGGTGGTTGCAATGTCAAATGAGCGGTCTGCGTGGTTGCGCGGTCCGTGCGATGGGTAATGCAGTGTGAATAAAGAACTTCTGTCCCTACCTCCAGAACAATATTAATTTTTATGTTCTTGAACGCACAAGACTGCATTCATCCGGCTTAAGGAGACGTTTTCCACAAACCGAAGGAAGCGAAGATTCGCCTGACGCAATACCCGTTTGAACGCTTAGCTGCGCACTATCCGACGACCCGATAACAGTAAGTATTTGCCGAGTGAGTATTCCGTCATTTTACTTAAGCTCGGATGTTGGGAAAAATAGGAAAGCTGAGCAAATGCATGCTTAACACATACCTGCACATGTTTATTCATGCGGGAAGTAATAGTCATATAATTCCTGCTTTTGTTATTGGTTGTGTAGTTAACCAACTGTTGGTATACATAATGGGTGTTCACCCCGATATGCTGGGATTCCTTCGTTGAAGTGACGGGCCAACTACGGTTTCGGTTGATCACAACTATCTGAGCAGATTAATAATTTCCTTGCACGGGCAAGATGATGCGCTTGGTTTTCTTCAGCGTGTTAAAGGTAACTTAACTATAGCATCTTCTTCGCTGCACTTGAACCAACTCCATCGGCCATAGCCGCTCAATGCGTTTTTTGATCAACCAGGGAGAATAGCCATTTTGCATAAATCTTGCTATGATGGGCATAAGCTCATCGGGTAAACAATCGACAGAGCAGATTGGTCGGAGGTGATTAACTAAAGTCTTATAGTGAGTAGGTAGAGATTTATTGGGTTTTCGTGAAGATTCTTCGCATTTAGATGCATTCAGGCAACCTTCACACATCCATGGAAGCACTATATGGCGGGTTCGTCCTATTGCGACACGCCAGTAGCGCGCACCCATGGCTCGGTGGCATAAATATCTGACTCGTCGGATTATGGTCGGGGTTCCGAATATGGTAGAATTCGACTTGTGTCCGCTGCCGAGGTGTTCAAATAAGACGAAACAGCCGCCTGGCACTTTCATGAATATTTGGTGGCTGTCTGAATGAGTCCAGCTGCGCCGAATATAAATAAAGTCTTTAGGGGTGCTTGCTTGTACCGCACTGATGTGAAAAGGTACATCGCAAGTTCCGGACGAACCAAGTTGCCTTTCGGTAAACAGACCGCTAGTTTGCTTCTTCCGCTCTACGGCTGATGATGATGTCCAGTTAAGATAGATTATTTTTCTGCTCTGATTCGCTGATGACCAGTCATTTAACCAGTGTCCTATCAAGGCGCAATATCAACTACCAGATCTGCCGCTCCGAAAAAAGTATTAAGCAATAATTCGCATAGTCTATATGGTAAGGTACTTATGATACTTTTGTAGGTACACTTAATTCCCTTATCAACGTTAGCCCACTTTCTGCTGGCATCCTTTTTATGTTCACTAAGACGGATTTGTATTAGCCACATATTTACCTTTTCGTTGATTACAAACTTAGATAACACATTAATCCTCACTATTTTGAAACCCCTTTAAACAGTTCAATTTGGTTTTCGAAAAAGGTGTCTTCCTCTTATCGCTAACAATAGCTATTGAACAACTTATTATGGAGCTCATAGTTATAATTTTTTAATATGTTTACCAAAAATGATTGCTTCTCAAGTTCCTTTTGACATCAGAATGTGCATAATTTGTGATGTGTTTTAGTACTGCTGTCCCGAAACTTCGAAGGGTCACAACGTTTCAATGTAAGTGAAAGTCGCCGTTTATAATTACATGAGTGCTGCCTGAAGCTACGTGTAGGGTGATAAACTATGAATCTTAATTAACAATGAATAATGGTTTTATACGGGTTAAGACTCATTGCTTTTCGAGCCACGTTGTGTGGTCTCCTTTTTTAGTGCAAATTTCATACCAGTCTACCCACAGTTGCCTACAGCAATCGCTTTTAACCATCCATGCTGAATGAGAATATGTTGAGTTAAATGTACAAAGCCATGACCAGAAGAAACATGGGAACTAATGTTGACGGCGTATGGGTTCATATTTTAGCACACTGGACGGCGTTGGATATAGGGATTTGTGGTTTAATGAGGAACCGAATCTGTGTCTTTGCATTAATTTATTTTAAGCTGGTGCTAATACCGCGCTGTCTCATTCACCTTGCGGCAATCAGGTTTTGGATACTCACGGAGGAGGAAAAACGCGCGTAACAAGGATGTTTGTGCAACTTGTATTCGTTTCTTCTTCTGACAAATTCTTGCTACATGTTATTGCTACCTGTCAAGTAGTACACCTTCCTGCCCTATTTCCGGATCCCTTGTGTCATGCCTACTGCATTGCGTCGGTTTTATGCATCAGCAGGGAGACAACTGCAACAAACAACTCCAAAGTTTCAAGTTGGTTCATCCCAATTAGATTCCAATCCGCATAGCATGGCATTTGACATCTATATTAAAGACCACAATATCATACATTTAGACTACTGCATAAACGTACCGAGTCTCTAAGCGTTTACATGTTCCAGATCGGTGAAAAACAGGACCAGTTTTAATTGTAACAAAAAGAATGAAAATCCTTTTAGCTATCATGCAATGAGGGGGCCGAGATGTAAATTTCTGATTGAAATCAAGTATACTATATGCTACGTACAGTGTATTTACTGAAGGAATGCATCAAAAATTGATTTCATAATGACAGAACCCCTTCACTCTTATTTACTTGCCCAACTTTCCTCATTGCTTTGAGATCATTCCCCACTTGCACGCAATTAAGTGTAGGTTGTGGAGGGTTTGCAAATCGAGATATAGTTAGCAAATTTTGCCTCAAATTTTCATCTACCGCTTACTCAGCAACGCACACCTTTTGTCGAAATAGAAATTGCGACCTGATACAGAAATGTTGACCGATCCTATCTATCTTAATATAGCTTTACCTCTCGTTATTTTCCTACCCGGCTCCGCTTCTACTTTTGCCCTCATGTAAAAATATCAAGAAGCAAATTGAGCTTACCCAATAAAACTTCCAACATTTTCATTCATATTTCCAATACTATTGTTTTATTGTTCATTCTGCTCGCTTACGACTGGCGTACATTCAAACCAAATTGCCTGATCCAATTAACAAATGCCAAGCACGTACTTCTGACACACGAAAAACTACTCTCGTGTAATACTTGTCTCGGCTTATATGCGCGGCTGCTGAACTGAAATGTAATAAATACCTCCGTCTTTCACTTAAACGTATATTAACTCCACAATATAAAGACAACGTTTGATCTAATCTAGATTCTATATCACACGAGTACAAATACAGGATTATTACTTCCACCTTTATTGCTCCCATCAGAAAATCTGCTCCTCAACCTTTACCCAAGGAAAAGAAAACGGCTCCATGGGACACGGTGTTTTCCGTCAGGACGCCATTCAAGCCATTAAACTAGACCTCCATGGATGTTAGTAACAAACGTTTTATTGCTACTTGACGTTTGTAGTATACCATTAACCTTATACAAATCAACTGTAGGAATATAATCATGCGGGTAAATGCATACCTCCCCAGTCCGAGAATACATATTCTTATTAAGCAAATTAATAAATAAAACCGTATATTCACCGAGAAGCCATGTACGGCCCCAAAAAGGGAGCAACCAATTGTACACAGAAGTAGGGTCATGGTTTACGCTTGTTAAAACAAGAAAATGGAAGTATACATGAAAACTTAGTATTTCGGAGCAAGTACACTTCTTCGGATTAACGACCCGATCATCTAAAATACTAAGCATATGAATATTTGTACCCCAGTTTCACCATTTTAGGGGAGAAAACGCGGGAGACGTCAGTAATAGTGTTTGGTTGAGTAGACTTCACAGAGAGCTGCTTAATTACATGGGTAATGAAAATCGAGTGTAACCTGACTCTGGGATATTGGCTGCTCACACGTTGTTTAGACCAGCTTCCGTCAATGTTTCTGGCGATTGTTGTGCGCCGTTGTCCTTCTCATATTCAGGATAAGTAAAAATCCTCCAGATAATTTTGGAACATAGCATGATAGCACTTTTGCGTATTTTTAGGGAAAGTCAATTCCACAGTTTAACATATCTCCTTAAAATAAACTCGATCTGATTTTGTGACTCGCAAGCTGTAGGGGCAACTAGCAACCGCCATTACAAGTTAGGTGACGGTTTTCCGTAGTTCCAGAGCAGTACTCTCCGGAAAATCTGCTTATGCATACTAGTAACGGACAAATCACAGTCTGTCGGATTCTGCTGAAGCATGCCACAGTTCCCCCCTAATCCCCTTGTTTTGCTGCCCTCTGACTCTCTTCAGCCGACAATTTTACGGCTTGATTGTTTGGAATATATACCGCTGAGCCTTAAATCGCCTCCGACTGAATTGCTTAGTCGGGTACGGAACCTGTTGGACTTCAGTTAATTGTTGACGGCATTTGGTCTTGTTTGACGTCCGGTTTTAATCTGGGAACAGAACAATGGTGTATTTGGCGGTGGACATTTTCAAGGTCAGTATATAAATCGTTGTTCTAATCCGTTGTAAAAAAAAAGCATCTTAGCGCACATCTGGAATTAAAATTTGTGTTGATCCGAGAGTCTTGCTTGTTGCTTGAATCCATTGCCAATTTATCGGTAACAGTATTGTTGAATAGAGGATGATTGTTCTCTAATTGTCTCAGCCAAAGCGGATGCATTCGGATGTGGCGACAACGGTCACAGTAATTCAAACGTAAGCAGCGTTCCGTGACCAGCTTGCCAAATGATCGATAGACATATTTCAAATCCGTTCTGTCTAAGTTTCTTAGTTCGTTGTGAATAACTATGCAATAATCCAGTGGTTCTTACCATTATTTTGAACAACTTGTTCTAATTCAGGAAGGGAAATGTTCCAATTATGTAACCGGATAGTTGTCTGGATTTCGCAAATTTTTACTTTGTATGTTTAGAAAAATTAAAGGAATTTGAGGAATTAATTCTCCAATTCCCCGACTGAATCAGAGGTTACGATCACCTTACCCGCATGCGGGATAGAGCCCTCCGAGATGCGACATCTTTACTTAAGTACTTGAGATTTCTTTCAGCAAGTTTCATTAGCAGACGTTCATTAGACATATTCAGTACGAGGATGTCTTCGCGTACGCTTCCCAGACAATTGCGGTTGGTCTGGTTGAATAGAGTAGACAACGTTAACCTCGTCTGCAAACAGGAATGAGCGTCCATTTTTAATGTAGTCACATAAGTATTTTATGTAGATTAAGAAAATTAACGGTCCGAGTGCATCTCCCTGCAAGGCACCACTGGTTATTCGTTTTGGCGTGGACTATTACTGACAGGTTCTCTTTCTTGATTTGATAGCGTAGGTTTGAGTTGAACCAGCTTAGCAGTGTGTTTTCAATACCCTATAAATCTAGCACAAATAAGATTAGCTTGTGTGGCACGCGGTCGAAGGCCTTCTACATGTCCGAGAGAATCGTGATTATTACCTTACTTCGTCAATCAAATTCGTAACATGATCGAAGAAATGCAGGTGGCAAGTAATGCACGGGCGCTTTGAGATAACGTCATGTTGTAAGTGATTGATCAATTTTACTAGTGTAAGAAATAACACGATGTTCGTCTTGACTATCCTTTCTAAGACTATAGAAGCAGCAGACGTGCGATTTCTTGGTCGGTAACTTAAGGTTTCATTTCATGGGCCACCTTCGTGTTTAGTCATTATGCTTATCTTCGACTGAGACCGAAGACAGATGGTATTTGGCTAAAGTTTGAAGGTGTTTAATAATAATAACTTCATTTTTACCACCGAGCCTTATGACATCATGGGGAATGCCACCCGGGCCCGGATATTTTTATGGTTTTATGGACACGATGGCGTCCTGCACCACTATCACTTTCACAGGAATATTGCAGATTAACTAGTTTGTCCTTCCTGGAAGTATATTAAGACTACTGAGCGTCAAGAACAAAAGGAGGAGGCAAAGCTGGTTAACTCACTCGCATATACAAGAGCTATCCCACTTGAATCAACCTATGTCTAAGTACAGCGTTTCAGTTTGCTGATGAGTTTTAGGGTTTATTCTTCTGAGTATCGATATCGTGGCGTGTACTTTTACAAGATAGCTGAGTGCCCGAATTTTGTTCATTGTTTTTTGGCTATCATCGTTAAAGATTTTATTTTCAGTAGAGCCTTATTTACCTGCAGTAGTGTGGGGAAAATGAGGCACGTACGATGTAATGATGTAAGTTTCTGTACTTTGGCTACGGCTTTGTTGAGGGTTTGTGCCAATCCCTATGTTTGTAGGTATTTCTTCATGCGACGGATGCCAGTACGTCAATATATAGGCCGATATTGCAAACAAATTCATTTGCAGCTACGGCAGGGCTATGCTTTGAAAATCACAAGTTTCAGCTCATGTTACCGATAAATGCGTTAAATGCGTTCCAATCAAATTGTTGTAGCTAGCCACTTGGTATCAATATTTCATTTGTTGTTTCAGGAGTATCATGCTACAGAGTATAATATTGTGATCACCGTCCGGTTTTAAATTATTAACGGAAAGCGTCCTTACCGTAAGTGCAAGATCGAGTATACTGGTACATCTACTTTGCTCGCTAACATTCTAGGCCATGCCATTCAGATGGATACAGGAGATACATTAGTCATGTCAAGCCTGAAATCGCACACCTGGCCTCAGTTTGTCTAGTTATACATCTAATATCCTATAGTGATTGCTACAAATTTGGTGAGCATCCAGTCTAACTGGATGAGACCCTGAAAGGGCGTTTTCATTTCGATTCGCCTACTCCTCGGTCGGGTTTAGATTTGATTTTGTGCTGAAAGTAAGACGACCTGAATATTGGTAGTGACGTCGACAGGTCACACGTAGAGATACTGCCTAATTTTATATAGATTAGTGATTGATAGAATTAAAAATGGAGGTGGACATGATTTCTGAAGGTGTCTCATAAGTCAGTAAATTAACCGCTTTATTTTTGTCGATGGAGAGGGGCATTTCACAAGTTCTACATTTGGACCTATCAGAGTAATTATGGGGACTATAACGCAAGTCGTCAGCTAGTTTGAACAAAGCGGATAACTTGTGAACTCCACGATTATTTTTCCTGTATATGTAACAGTGCCCTCAGTAGGAATATGCGGAGTTCTAGCGATACTTTTATCATAGTCGCATTTAATGAGGTGTTTGATCGCGTTTGATTGTAAGGTTTTGGAAATCACTTTTTGCAATTGTTATTTTTTAATTTCTTCACTCTTATCGTCAGGAAGCTTCAAAAGTATTGGGCATAGGTCGTTTTCTTTAACAATCTGTCGATTATTGGGTGAGTTCGTTCATATTGCACGCTGTTAGAAGAACCATTTTTAACCTCGATATTTAGTTCACTGGATACGTGATCTACCTAGTCGTTCTTGAGTTTCAGACTTCAATGAATATTAAAGAATTAATTGCGCATAGTCGTGTGGTAATTTGACTGCTCATTTCGGGCGGGATTGTGGTAGCAAATTTTTGATAATTCACAGCTACATCCGATATTTTTTCTGAGCTCGTTTTCTCCGGAATACTGGCCATAGCATCCTTGGGTTTAACTGCTTTTACTGCTTTACTTTTCGACTTATTTATGGAGTTAATCAATCTTGCTGTGCAACAACCATTTCTAGCAAATACCATTTGGATGTGTTAAGTTGATTAAGTTACAGCTATTGAATCCTAGGATTAGGTAGTGGGAGAGCCACAGGATATAGTGCACAAATGCATACGAAGCACTGGTTCAAATATAATATGCGATACAAGCCAACTGGTTCTAAGACTGAGCTGTTTAGTTACTGGGATGTTGGTTTGGGTCTCTAGGTAGTTTAGCTAGGTAAGGCAATCCGTTCGGCCTAGTAGCGCGTCTCATTTTTCCTCCGTGTCCTCTATGTCTCGTATGCATGCTCCTGCGCAATCAGTGGATTGCAATCTAAAGTTTTCGGAGTTTTCAAAAAACATTTAGTGACTTCCAAATTTTTCCGTTTAGGGAAAGAGTAAGCAAAGTAGAATTGATTGATTCATGATGCACTGCGATTAGCTAAGACTGCACATAAAGGCACAAAAGTTCATTGCCTCTATCTCATGTCTGCCGTGCAAGCTGCAATCCAGATATAATATTATTCTTATTATTGATATTGTTAGGAGCTTTTGAGATCTTATGAAATTATTCCACAAAAACGTGCCCGTAAGTCACCAAATATCTCTTGCCATCAACTGAAAAATGATGGCAGAATGGGTGGTAAACCCTGTAATGTAATTGTTTAGCGCAACGTATTGGACCTGCTCGACAATGAGACTTGTGGTAATCAGCAAACGGTAAGAGACAGACAAGACAATACTAGAATTGTTCGTTCAAGCGAATTTCCAACAACTGAACTTATGGTTCTGCAACTGGTGTTAACCACAGCTATGCTACCTTGATGCAGCCACAATACCTACCGGCTAAATTTGCAGATTGCGCAGACGTATTGTTAAAAGTTAGTACTACATGATATCTGCTGCGCAAACAGGAAGGATTAGCTAGATTAAAGAGTAGTTCCTGATATCACTTGGTGCTAACAAAGTCTGTGTGTCAGGTTCTATCATGTAGTCTTATTATTTTTAGAAAACCGCCACAACATTTTAACATTCGTGTATAAATACGCGTAAAATCCTTCTTTTTGGCAAATGCATGTCAAGTTCATCTGTGCATATCTCAACCGGTAAGTAACTACAAAGTTTTGTTGCAAGTAGACTTGTTGCATGATCGGCTGCAACTCAAACGTGAAAAACACTGGAAGTAGGCTTTATTACATCGGCATAGTCAGCATTTTTATGTGGCCTATGAGAGAAATATTGATCAGGTTTAAAGGACAGTTTTAGGCTAAGTAAGCTAAAAATACTCAGATTTAAAACACGTAGATTGACAAAACAAGGCTGAATATTTATTACTGCAAATGTCGAATATTTGTTCGCGAATGAGTCGAGAATGACTCCTCGACAGTGCCTCTGCTGTTGTAGGTCCGACACTTATTATCATGTATCTTCCCACCATGTGTTATCCTGATGACACCAGTGATCAGTTTTACTCGCAATTGTTCTTCGTGGTACGGTCTGGGCCGTAAAGTAACCGGGAATTCTCAATGAGCGATTTCATCACTCCCGTTGTACCTGATGAAGCAGTGTGGACATACATCATCGGTTCATTTGATATTGGCTCAGACAACGGGAACAGTGATCGACTGCTCTCACTGTGTGCCGCTGACGGCCTGACGATCATGAGCACCCGTTTTGCACTGGGTGCAATTGATACAGCTTCTTGGACGCAACCCCTGAGCGGTCACGCTCACGTGTTCGACTATTTAATTAAAGGTCAACAAGACACGTAAAGCCCGCATAGCATGTGTACCGCGTGGAGCTGATCACAATATGGTGCCGACCAAATCGCACATATATTTTCGTAAAACTATGTACTGCACCCGAACAAATTTATGTTCTTGCCACACGGTGATTCCGTAAAGCTGAATGTTTTAGCATCTAATTTGAGTAGTTCGGTAAGTGGCTTGGCTAACTCTGAACAGTGCGGAATGAATCTTCGGTCGAAGTTAACCATGCCAACGTACCGGCGTAACTTTTGGATGGAATCAGGTATGGGATACTCAGTGACGGCTGTCACTCTATCCGGTTGGGGTACAATTCTAGCGGAGGAAACACGGCGAACAAGATAGTCTACCGTATCAAATCCTACCTGACTCTTGACGGCGTTCATAACTACCCCATAATGCGCAAATCGTTTGAAAAGCTGTCGCAGATGACGCAAATGTTCGTCATGATTTCGACTTGCAACTAAGACATCGTCGATATAGACGAAAACGAAGTCCAGCTCGCGAATGACCTGATCCATAAAACGTTGAAACGTCTGAGCGGCATTACGAAGACCAAAAGGCATTCGCAAGAACTCAAATAAGCCAAAGGGAGTAGTGACGGCAGTTTTAGGTACATGTTGAGGATGAACGGGAATTTGGTGTTAAGCCCGTACTAAATCTATCTTGCTGAACACTTTCTTTCCGTACAGCTAGGATGAGAAATCCTGGAGATGCGAAATGGGATATCTGTCTGCGCCGGTGATGGCGTTTAGTCCCCTACAATCCCAACATGGTCTCGAGTCTTCGGGTTTATTCTTTGGGACCATATGTAGGGGCGATGCCCACATACTGCTGGATGGACGTTTTATGCCCAATTGTAACATATGATCGAACTCGGCCTTCGCTACGGAAAGTTTATATGGCGCTAGTCGCCGAGGACGATGAAATACTGGACTGCCTGCTGTCGTTATTCTATGAACGATCTCATGTTTGAAATCACCAGAATGATATCCGGGCTTCATTATGTTGGCTAATTCGCGCAACAGATCCAAATACATCGTAGAAGCTTGAGGTGGGACAAGCTGCGGACTCATAGACATTATGGAGCTCTTAAAACTAGCCTGTGATAGTTGCGTTAGGCCATCTATGATCTGACAGTGCTTAGGATCTACGATAATGCCATAGTGCTGAAAGAAGTCAAGGCCTAATATTGCAGTAGGCACTTTAGCTATGATGAAAATCCAAGGAAAGTATCTACGGAGACCGAGATTTAGAGTGATAGAACGTTCTCCATAGGATCGGATTTGTGTGCCGTTAACTGCTTAGAGGCTGTATATCGAGCAATGTTTCAGGTCTTCTGGACGCGGGGGTACTACACTGACTTAGGCACCCGTGTCTACGAGGAATCGCATGCCGGATGTTACGTCCCACAAGTAGAATAGGCGACCTGGCTCGCATATGCCAGCTTGCGTCGTCGCCGTTACGTGCTGGCGTGATCGTTTCCCGAATCGGAAAACCGACACGGTTTCACGCACTTTCTCGCCTTGTTGCGGAACCTACGGTGGTACCAGTATATGCCACGGAGACGACTAACAATCCAAGTACGCCGTAGACTAGGTCGGGAGTTGCTCCTTCGTCTGGTGATGTTGATGGAAGTCAGTTGTTGTTGCAAGGGGCGTACGGCTTTAACGAGGTCGTCGTCAGGTGTACGATGTGATAAGTTTGAGATCGTTGGCGTTTGTATCTTCATTATCTTATCAGCCATAAGGGCTAAATCTTTTAGTTCGGTATCCTGGTGGACGTAAGCCAGAATCTGTTGTACATGTACAGGGAGCCGTTGCATAAATAGCTGCTTAAAAATAGAATTCTCTGGAGGGTTTTCACCCACCAAAGCTTGCATGGCTCGTAATAGTTGCGTAGGAGTGCTATCGCCTAATTGCTCTTCATTAAGTAGACGCTGCACGCTTTTAAGCTCACTAAGGCTAAGCTCACGGAATAACAAGTCCCTTAACTGCTGGTATGTACTGCTCGTTTTTATGATATCCTGCCCCAGAAGCAACATTTCAGGTGGGAGTCGGGAAATAACGTGATGAACCTTTAAGGCATCCTTATGTATGTGATTGATTTCAAAAAATGACTCAGCCTGCATTAACCATAACTGGGGATACTGTATCCAAAATATTGGTAAACAACTAGTAGATACGGTGTTAATTTCCCCTGGTTGCTGGTCAGTCATATTAGCATACATGAAATGGTGGAATTATGACGAAATTGGATACGACTCACCTGATGATGTTTGCTGAGTCGAAAAATCCGAACTCACGTCGGGTCAACCACTTGTCGAGGTTCCCACTTGTTGGATTTTGGTAACGCCTATTGGTTGTGGAGTTCCTGGTTTAATAACCCATCATTATCGGATGCCAAATGGGATTTAATACATGTATTCCCATAAATGTATGTTTGGAGCTCCCAGATGTTATACACGAGGCCGTCTAGAGTCAGCCGGCTATTCAAAAGGAAAATTGATCGATGTTTGAAGCGTTTGAAAGAATAGTCGCTACAGCTGGTAATGTTATCAGCTGACCGGAAGGTTATGTAATGAAAGGTGCAAGAAACACTACAGTATTAATTACATGTCCCGGAAGGGCATTCCAAGGCTGTGACACCCGAAGGGAGAAAACCTTTTGCCAATATTCCAGCCGCCTGTACTGTGTGACCAGCTAAAAAGGATACCTCAGCGAGGTGTTTTGACTGAGTAGCAGAATGGAATGGCGTGGGTGGTTGGAGTTTCTCTGTTACACCATTGTCAGATCGTCCCTTAGATGCTAATAACGTTCACTGTATATTTTGAGAGTCTTCAGCCTGAGTGGTTAGGGGAGGCTGGTCAAATCTCTGACGCTCTTCGTTTCCCCACGTTGCACATTATGGAGCGCTGTGAGATTGTGCTTGAGCCAGAGTTGCCACGCTTGAATAGTGTTATTCGCGTGCGGCCTCACGCATGCACTACGCATTTTTGGAAAATCTGAAGGGTCAAACTTCCCGAAAGCTCTGCGAAGAATGCCAAGGTACTGGTTTGCTTTCTTAGATTCCTTTTCAATTTGTCTCAAACAACCGAGGTTATCCTGAACTAGCACGCCGAGATCACACTCGTGAAATGCCCGCTGTATAATTTGTGCTCCTAGGCGGTACTTGTGTTTACTCTTGTGCCGTATGCTGAGAACCTTGCACCTGGTAAAGTTAAACTGCAACATGTTCTCGATGTACGCTTTGTCCAAGGCCTCCTGTAACACTGTGTGATCCTCACTATAGCTATATTACACCGTACCTTTAGATCATCGGCAAATAACAAACAGTTAGAAGATAGCACGCCTGCGAGTTCCTGTATGAAAATCAGGAACATGCGGGGTCCAAGTACCGAGCCTTGAGGTACACCTCACTTAAATTCGATGGATTCCCATAGGTTGCTTCGTACCCTCACATTATGTAGACATCAAATGAGAAAGTCTCCTAGCCAGCCCAGAACAGGATCGCCAATATGATATTTTTGGAGTTTGTGGAGTAGCTTGCGATGGTCTAGACGATCGAATGCTTTTGAGAAATCCAAGTAGACCGCGTGGACCCCTACACCAGCGTCCACCGATTCCGCTTGTCCGAGCAATCAGCAAATTAGATACAGCAGCGATTTGGCTAAATCCGCGCTGCACCGGAACGCGAATTTTGTTGTTCTCCGGGTACCCTATCAAAGCCTCAGCTACAATGGACTCTATAACCCTGGAGATCACAGGAAGTAGTGTTATCGGGCGCTAATTTGTTGGTTCACCACGGCTGCGAATTTGTAGATGGGCGTGATGATTCCGTGCTTCCACATCGTGGGACGTGCATCTCGTTGAGACATCGTTGAAAGAAAATTGCTAGTGACACCGCCAAACTCATGGCAGCAAGTTTCAGTGCCTTCGAGGGAATGCCGTCCTCAACTTGGGTGCTGAACTCGATACATGAGCTGCAGCACTAGGCGCAACATGGTTTGAAAAACGTGTGCAATCTGGGTTGAAAGATGCACTTGTACTGCCAATTTACAAGCGCAAATGAAGCAAGCAGTGTGTTTGGAGTCATCACGGCATCAAATTGCTGAGTTTTGTTCGGAATGTTAGCACATGTATGCTGCTCAACAGCTTCGTCAATCAAGTCCTTTGAGAGAGCCTGGTGGAAGAGTAATATAGATTCCGCTCGTACCGTAACACTTTAGAAATGCTGTTCGCAGTTCGTCAATTAAAAGAAATGCAGAGAGCGACACCAGCCACTCTACTCGCTGTAGTTTAACTTCGCCAACGAATTCGACACTGTGCATCGCAATGCAGCGTGGCTGGCTAAGTTTGGTTGCTCTATCAACCTTTTAAGTATAATATAATATCTGCACTGTGGTATACAGGTAAGCGTGTAGCTGAGTGCACAACCCCGGATGAAATGGATGTTGTCTGTCCGTTTAATATTTACCATTTGTAACTGCATTATGTTGTTGATGATGCTTGTGTTTACCTTGTCTGAGTAACGCTCCATCTTGTTAGAGGGTTGCTGAGCATCCGTCGTTTCGGAGCAAGAACCATATCGTGTGAGACAACCATCCCTATGTTGCAGTTTGTCAAATAATGTGCTTTATGGCATGCAACGTAGACGCGTTGCGCTATATCACTTTGTCTCTGGAATCTGCAGCTGTAATATTCGGTCTCTGTAACAAAGTATCCAAGACTGTTTTTCGCTTTAGCTTGCATCAGAATTGGTAACCATATTGTTGCCTCAATTTCATACTGGAGGGGAATTATACGAATAAACCTTCCGCTTTTGTTACTTTGATAGTGTAATATACACCTACCTACAGATATCGAGCGAGCAATGAATGCGCGTAACTAGGGTGGCCGCCGCATTTGGAATGCTAGAGAGGCGTGAGTGAAATAATACCCAGCTGACCATTGAGACGTAGCTGATGGTGTACAAATCGATGGTTGTGTGTATTGTGGTATATAGCAATTAAACTTGAACCTTTTATCGGAAGAACGTGCGTTAGTTTGAGAGCTTTCACCGAAGTGCCTGCTTCTTCTTCGACTCATCTGATGAGTTTAACGAGTTCCAGACAAGGAAGTGCCGCGCCGCAGTGGCATGTACGCAGTGGACTGGGTAATTCTGCTGCGGATCCTGAAGTGGATGGGGCATATCAGCCACGTGGATTAGAAGTGGATACCCTGGCAGCTGCAATAGGGAGAAATTATTACCGGGGAAGCGAAACCTAGGGTAAGCAAAGTTATGTCACTAAAAAATTATCAAATTGGTTTTATCACGTACTAACGTTGATTTCAGTTATTGTGATTCTGCAAAGATAATCCGCGCAAATGGCGTGTGCTTATCAAACGGGCTGTTGTTCGGGTGCCGGAGAAAGCACCTCGGAAGAGGAAACGGCAGACGCCGATCGATCAAAGCACAACGACGCCACTTGCACAGTGCTGTAGCATATGTACTTCAAATGCTTGAGCCAAGCTGACTTGACAAGCCACCAGCATATCCACATGTCTAACATCAAACAGGTGAATATTCATTTGTATAGGTTATCAACAGCAGAACAGCGCTTGGTAATTGCGTTGCCTTCCACCCCGTTTCATTTAATAACCAACGCTAGTAATTTGATCGATGTGGTACGTGTGATACTTCACTGCTGCAGTTGGCTTGCTCTCATGCCTGCGTGTTTCGTTCCTTGGATTTCAAGTGCTGGCTGTTTACTGAGACCTGTCTAATACACTCCACCTCGATTACTGGCTCCAGGAGACTGCCAATCGTTGCTGGGATAGGACCTATTTGATATTGGTGACTGTGCCAGTCTGAAGGTGAGGTTCCGTCCTCTGGAGAGTGGGATAAGGCCTAGTCAACGCCTTGTGTACTTCTGGTATGCATGATTTCCCAAGTAGACAGAAATGGTGCTGCGGTGAAAGCGGAATGAGTGTGTACCAACATCGTTAATGAAACGTGGCTTTTGCCCACATGAATTTTCATCGTATTCCTTCAGGGATACATTGCATATGGAGTGTGGGGATGGAACTGTGGACGGAGCAGTGCGAACACTTTTGGGGTCTCTGTAGACGCAAGCTGTCCCATGGAAGCGTAGGGCTTGCAAATCCTGAATCTGATGCTGCGAAGCATGTGTTTTTTATACATGTTAGCTAGATGTGGGAACACTTTAGCTACTGTGCCGCAATACACAGAAGAAAAATGAGAGAAAAATGCGACTGGTGCAAGCTGGCTGAGCTGCCGGTAACGGGTGGACATCGTTCCGATAAGTTACCTGCCGGCTACTGTGTAACAAAATACAAAATTATATAAAGCTAAATAGTGAGGTCGTGGTTGGAGGGGGGTAAGATGGACAGGGTGTGACAAAGAAACTCACAGCACAAACGCCACTGAGGTCGGCTCCTAGCCATAACAACAAGTGTATCCAGCCAAATATGTTCACGTCTTTCTGACCCCAGCCAGCGAGCCAAAACGCTCCCACCGAGGCCAGGTCCGAAGTGAGAGCCTTCATTCCTCCCGACCAAATCATCGCTTGGCCATCCCTCCTCTTCTTCCATCCACACCCCCGGCGAGCAAACAACGCACGTCGCGGAAGTCGAAGAACTTGCATGCGTAATAGGCCGCCGAGCCACCGGCGCCTGGTGCGTGAAACAACGGTGCTGAGCGGTTCATTTCCTTTTCCTATGCCGTAAATAAGGCATCGCACACGCCCGTTGCTAACTCGGTATCCTCACCAGATGTGAGCTTAATTACGAAGATACCGGTGGTCTAAGGTAATTATCATCGTCAGGTTCGCTGCTTTAAGGAAACAGGTTTCACAACCGTATAGTAGGGTCGAATGTACCTCTGTATTGTACGCTCTACTCTTCATGGCAGAGGTGATGTCGCACCTGCGCCACAAGTGGCGAAGGTTAGCAAAAGCGTATCGAATTTTTGCTATACGGTTTGTGATCTTATCTTTAATCTCACGGGCGGTGATACAACTTCCCAGGTAATTGAACTTTTGAACGACTTCTAACTGATCTTCATCAACGCTCAGCGAAGGAGGCGGTACTGATCAATCTTTGAGGAACGCTTTGCACTTCGATGCTGCGAAACAAAGCCCGAAGTGATGGACAGCCATTGCCAATCAGCTCAGAGCAGATTGGCACGCTTGTGAGCTGTCACAGATTAAGGCAATATCATCAGCATAATACAATTCAAGAACTCGTTTTCCTGAGAGTAGATCCATACCCTTCTAAGTCCTGTCCTGTGAACGCGATTTCATGTATTCATCAATAAGGAAGTTGGAGGGGAAAGCTGAAAGCGAGCATGCTTGTCTCACACCGCTGGAGATTTTAAAGATCAAACACAGCTCGCCTTAATCCCTCATCAGCCTGAGCTACGCGCATATAATGATAGCATAATATTTACATATTTCTCAGGTGAACCTTTCTGAAGTAGACAGTCCCATAGTGCAGGTCTATCCATGGAATCAAATGCACCTTTGATATCGAGGAACACGACAACGCTGGGCCGCCAAGATGTGTTATGGTGCTTTAACAAATGACTCAAAGTGAAGACGTGGTCAATGCCGCCATCACCTCGAACAAACCCGGCTTGCTGTTCACGAATATGGCTTCCACAATTACCACTCGGTATGAGAAGAATGACAGAGGCAAGCAATTTAGAGGAAATGGAGATCAGACTAATTCCTCTACAGCTGCCGCATTCCGATCGTAAGCCCCTCTTGAAAATAGGGACAATGACGGAGCGGCTGCAGTCGGTTGGAACAGTTTCCTGCTCCCACAGTTTCGTTAGTAACTTGTGTAAATCATACACAAGAGCAGTTCCCCCGAATTTGAAGTGGGCTGGAGGAAGATCATCTCGTCCCGCGGCTTTATTTAACTTCAAAAGCCTGACCACATGTTCGACTTCTGAGAGGGGGGTGGATCCAAAGAAACAGCCTACGGAGCAGGGCGATAAGTGCCTGGCGCGAAATCTGACAATTAGTTGCAAAGTCCTCAGCCCAACGCTCCAAGACTTTTGACAAGTTGTGGATAGGATGACCACTCTCGTCACATATCGTTTTACTAACACAAGATCTCCTTCATCCCGATTCCCGTAGCATCCAGAATAATTTACAGTGGTTACCAAGGGCACGACCATTTCCATCTCTGAAGCACGTTGAGACCACCAGGATTAGCGGTCTCTATTCAGGCTAGCACGGAGTTCTTCCCGAAGCTATTCTCAAGTTTCATTGTATTCCCTTCCAGCTGGAATATGCCGGCGAGCATCGATAATTTCCAGAGACTGAAAAGAGACCCAATGTACATGTTGGCAGTTAGACATACAACATGAGGATTATCCTGCTGCTAGTAACGTCTAGTGAATATGAGATCAATGAGCTTCATTTGCATCCACTGAGCGTTTATCCAACTCGCATGCATTGACACCAGCCAGTTGGCTGGTGTCAATGCGCTCACAACGTCATCATGGGTGTCCGTCAAAACGCATCCGCCGGTCTGCACATACAAGTGCATGGTCCGTGTCCACACCCGTGCTCCAAACCGAGCGACAGTTCTACACACAACCTCCCCTTCGGTGACTTATCGCAATGTGATCGATTTGCGTCTATAGCTGGTTTGAGGCTGGTGGGCGCCAAGTCACCCTATGGCGGGTGCTGTGTCGGAAATTAGTGTTCACAAGAAATAAGAGAGCAACCTCACACCAACGAGGTAACTGCTAACCTTTATCATTATGGGAACCTAAACTATGTTGGCCGCCCAGATGCAGCTCATCAGTGCATAAGTATCCAACGTGAACGTTGAAATGTCCAGTCAGCACTACAGTGTCCGAGCTTCTTCTGTGGCTAAGAATCTCGTTCAGGTGACGATAGAAGTAGTCTTTTATCAAATCATGGCTATAGTTTATCGGTGCACAGGCAGAGATAGTGAATTGATACCTGTTGGTCCTACGCGACTTCGAAGCTTTGAACGAGCCAGCCAATCGGACCGCACACATCCGGCTACTGATTGGAATTCAATCAACCAGAGTAGCTTCAGCCTGAGGACTAAGAGCAATACCAACACCGGCTTGGCCGGTGCTCGAAGCTGCATCTTCACAGGATAGGCGCAATGAGGAAGTGCTACGGGTATCACCT
This sequence comes from Dicrocoelium dendriticum, assembly GCA_944474145.2. Lineage (NCBI taxonomy): Eukaryota > Metazoa > Platyhelminthes > Trematoda > Plagiorchiida > Dicrocoeliidae > Dicrocoelium > Dicrocoelium dendriticum. Next base: position 49,043,466 of record OX104071.1, read on the forward strand.
GAAGGGGATCGCAGAGTGAGCACAGAGCTCGAGTCTTGCAGGCAGGTTTGCGGTAAACCGAAGATAACCCTCGACACGGTCTCTAATGTTCAGACAAGTGCTGCTTGTTTACCGATCTGCAGTAATTTGCGAACATTGAAGCATGCTTTTCAGAAGGAGGATCGAGGGTTCTCAACCAAAGCCTGTGGTCCAATAACCTGACCGCAAGGCGGCGGATTTAGCCTTGGGTAACAATGAGTCCATTTAAAGGAATAAGGAGCCACCCTCATTCCAAACCCCAAGCTGGAGGACCAGGATGCTTAGTTTGTCTGGCCTCTAACCAGTGATCGACCTGGTTTGAGTGTCTCTGAAGGTGCAAAAATGCACTACCTAGCATTGTTAAATTTATCACTGAGGCACACAAACTATGACACAACGATGAGGTCTAGCCTCATTGCGATGGCCATCAATTTGTGTGTTTATATAATGAATACTAAATACTGTATTACAGAGCAAATATAAATGAATTCTGTACAATTTGTTCGAAATATGCTACAAAGGGTTATAAAAGTTGTCAACCGTGAATATCCTTGTTGTTCGCATGTAACCTTTGAGATATCTGACTTACGATATTTCAGGACTCATAAATGCGATATGTCATCGTAAGTGTGCAATCGTTCTCTGAATCAAACAGTGGTAAAATATAAATCTAACAACGTTTTGAACTGCATCACAGATATTGCCCCAATCACTTGTTCAGGTAAAATATTCCAAGTGTTTACCACTCTCCGTTCGAAGCACAGTGGGTGGGGAACACACTTCAAATCCGGCACGACAAGTTTATATCTGTGACCGTGTGTGCTGCATGGTCCTTGTAAGTGCAGCATTGGCCTCAGCATGGGGAAGTCACTGAGATGTAGAATACGGTAGGTCATAATGAGGTCGACTCTCACCCAACGGTAGGACAAGGTGTAGAGTCCTAGTTTCTCGCACTGGTCTTCATACCCCAAGCCACGTAAACTCGGGATGAGCCTGGTAGCTACGTGTTGGAACCGCTCGATCTTTTGTGCCTCGCCTCGGGTAATCGGAAAGTAGGCGGGCGAACCGTACTCTAGCATTGGTCTAATGATGGAAGAGAAGAGTCGAGTGGCAACCTCTTCAGACTGTGTGTGGAAGCTAGGTTTGAGCGCCCAAAGCATCCGCAGCCCGTTACGACATAGCCTATTCGTGTTGTCCACGGACTTCAACTCGTAGCGCGAGAGTACACCTAGATTCTTCACGGAGGTTTTGGGATAAAGCGATTGGCCGTCATGGATGCAGGTTCTGTAGTCAGCACCCTTGCCCAGGCTCATAGATACAGACTTGGCTGGACGTATAAATATATACGAAAAATAATCACAAAAGTGCTTAGCGAATGGCTCAAGGCAGTTTAACATTAGTGCTGGTTATTTACTCACCAATGCTGGTGTGTTTCATTTTGCAGGTTCGTAACTTGCATATTTAATGAAGTCATAAAATAGAAGTTGAGAGGCACCATATAAAAATCGTGAATGCATAACACAAGTAGTTTCTATTAATACGAACTTTATCGTGTTCATTCGGTGATATGTTATTCGCAAATGCTCTTATTTGAAATTAAAAATGAAAATTAGCCAAGATGAAAGAAAAATATTTCCTGTGTGCTATCGTTTATATGTGCCTCGTTAATATAATTTTTGCAAGGTTTAGGAAAGCTTACGCAATACACAATTAAATTATGGCAGTGAATATATTTAACACTGGAGCCCCGTAAGTTCCTGGTATTATATAATAATCTGATATATGGTGCGGAGTTTAAACGAGCCAATGCTAACCAAACACATGTGTTGCATCAGGATACCCTCCGGTGCAAATGAAGTGAACATAGGATGTTTGTTGATCTTGGTATTTAGTGAGCAAATGTTCGATTAGTGCAGGTCATGAATACGTGCTTCAGCTGAATATGCTTGAACTGTTGTTATCCCCAGATGGGTAATAATTTCATCAGATTAGCTGACATTCTTTCCAGGTTAGAATCCAAAAACCTTTTGACCACACACTATGTGTGTAGCAGAGGTCGGAAGCTGCAAAACACATTTATCGAAGCGCTTTGTTAGCTGTGTGAAAGCGAAACGATCATATTAACCTGCATAATTAAAGTACACATGATGCTATTTTGCTACTCGTTATATATAGCGAAGGCCTTAAAACCAGATCCCGCGTTTACACTCTATATTGAACTTGCATAAAGAAGCGGGTTAGTGTGCAAATATGTCAGTTATGCCCTGGTAACCAATTATTGAATCTTTCGCTAATCTTAACACATGCAACTCTAATTTCAAAAAAATTGCTTTATTCAGCCGCTTTATAAAATGAAACCGAGAATGTTTATTATTGGATGGACGCAGAAAACGAACACAATTCATATAGGAAAGCACTTCCATGGTTTTGCTCAGTTGTTTCAAATATGTTAATTAGCTTTAAGAGTTTCCTGTCATTACCCCTTGACTGCAACTATGCGTTTACTTTCAACCTACTTTGAGGCATATCTGCAGCTACATAACAGCATAACATAAGTGGGTTTTGTGTCAAATCATATCAGTACAGCGCGTGTGAGTACTCCTTTCATGCATAAACGTAACAATGTTGAATCGCACCGAGTGGATAGAGTCTTAAGTAATAGCTACCTTTGAAACCTATGTAGACACGGTGCGAAATAAATTAAAATATTTTGGATTGTTTTTCGCTTATAGTCCGTCTACATTAAAGCAGCAAGACTTTCCTCAACCTCGGTCGTTGGTATCTATCGAATAATTATTCACTTTTTGCTTTTTCAGTCGAAGAAATTTTGCATGAGATAGATTAGAGATATTTATTAAGCTACTTAAATTGCATGTTATATAATTTAGTGTTTATTTATCGATTTCCATACTGTTATTGACATAATTTAAAACCATTTTACGCCTAAAAGTCTTCGCAAAAACGATAGACTGAGGCAAGTAAAAGTGGAACTTTTGTCGTATGTATTGTAGCCCAAGACGACTGTCAAATAAATTTTTAGTAAGATTATATATCTTATTTACATATATATTTAGTTATTGCATAGATATATATATGACTCGGTAAGGGTCCCGAAGTGAAGTAATCCAATAGAAATCCTATTCCCCGTCCATCTACCACAGTACATGGATAGATTACTGATATCGAAATTGAAACAGATTGCTTAACTCATTAATGTGACGGTTAAACTATTCACTGAGCCTGGGATATAGTTGCAGTCGTTCCAACACTTATTGAGGTGACAACATTAGTGCGTTATTGCGTGGCGTGTAGTAGCGTAGCGTTGGGAGGCCATCCGAATACAGAACCGCGAAATATAGAAGCTTGTCTACGTTATCCAGTGCATAAACACTTATGGAGTTGTAGCTTTAATCTGTAATTCAACCTCAAATGCAACAAAATTTATTCACCCCTGTACTGGATCGAAACGTTCATCTGAATGCTTCGCGTTAAAACTGCATTTCAGCTTTCCTCTGACTGCCGCAGTATTGCATATAGTACTTATGCATCCGCTTTTGCGATGCACAACAGCTTTCCACCGGTGGCACACAGAGTAGTACTAGATAGCTAAATAGTTAAATAACCTAAACGACAACCACTACAATACACGGGTATACTAAATTTGGGACAAATAAATAATCTATAAATTACTTTAATACAGAACTGACTATGTTAAAGGGACCCGCATATAATTTAGGCCACAACTGTATAAGGCGGAGGCAATAATAATAAACACCAGCCAAGGATGCAAATACGAATTACCTCCGATATACTAGGAGCTTTCAAAGTACCGTCAAAAACCCATGGAAACCAACTGCACCTTCAGTGCAAAACATGTGCATGACTAGATCGATTGTCTGTAAAATAAGTAGTAGAACAGCTGTCGACGATAGCAAGCAAAGGCTAAACAATTAAACGCTTTTGTTTCTGAGCCAAGTGTAGGATTGTTGCAACTCTAGTTTGAAAACAGTAAAATTTTAGCGTAGTAAACTGGTAACTTCTCCGTAAATTTAAATGAATTAGCGAGACAATGGAGAATACCATAGATCCAAAGAATCTCAATAATAACTACTCTGACCCTGGTTGAATAAAAAGCCACGTACGAATTTCACGTAAAAGCAGGAAGTAGTTACGTATATGGATGGTTATTAAGCGTATCTGTGAAATGCGGCCAATCGGATTATGGAGCCATAATGACAACTGTGTTCTCCTGAAGGTACTCAGGGGTAGCTCTAAACCTTGCTGTGCTTTATATTACGTTTTCCTGGAATTATCAACATTTGTTGTTATTTTTATTGAAACCACCTTGTTAACTTTATTAGACCCCTTCTGCAAACATTATCATCCAGACGTAGACTACCAGGCGTCCTACGGCTGGAAAGGCATGGTACGGTTATTTCATATTATTTAAATAACCCTACTACACCTTTGTACTTGCCATCATGTTTACACATGCGCGCGATATGTCGGAGTTAATATGCGTTTCCTCGCTCATATGGTTTGCCTTTTCCAAAGACAAATCTGTAAAAAGTAAACTGAAAAGGTTGTAAGAAGAGCAATTTTTATGCGAGATAACAACGCTTAAGGTGAAAGCTGTTCTTTGGATGAAGACATTTGTAAACATTAGCTAGTTATTTTATTACGTCAAGCGCCCTTTCGCTTTAATAATTAGCGAAGGAATAACCAAGTACCAAGGACGCAGGAGAAAATCCCTAAAAGGCATAACCTTGCTATATGGCGCTTGGCCACAAGAGGTGGCTAATGACACAATTTACCGGTTGTAGCGTCTAATTGTCATCCCTTTGAACCCCTTTGTGCCTAACAAAACCGATAATATGGACTCATCACTTACAAAAACCCCACATCGTACGTATATATATGCTATGTTCTGCTACTTATCGGAAAGCAACGGTTGCATATTTTTGAGGCGCAAGCCGAGCTCTATCGGTGGGTACCGCTCAATCATTCTTGTTAACCTGTCTATCTCCGCTACATAGAAGAATTTCGATGCATAGGCATTTTACAATGAGTCAAACGCAATTATCATAACACACCTCGCTTGTATCCTATGTATTTTTCGCGGCAAAGTAACTGATTTAACAGATTTACTCATTAGTCTTGCGGTATGATGCTACACCACCAAATCCATTAGGATTCGAAATCTGGTTCCAGGATATTAGGAATAAGAGCGTTCTATTTCCTTGTAAAAAGGCAGGGCTATTTTAATATTGTCATATGCAGTAATATCATGCTTACCGGAAAATGTCGCACATAAAAATATGCTAGTTTGATCGTGTTGTAGAAAGTTACTTAGAAGACCTAAAAGCAAGCTGATTTCAACTGCATTTTCTGCTTGCCATATTGATATAAATGATGAAAAACATGTTGAGTGAGACCCTACTAATTTTCACAATTAAATGTTTATATAGCGATACATATATACATACATAGCATACATAATATTCTTGCACAATACGTATAACTACTGATTGCCATAATGATTAATCATGCATATCATAAAATATATAATAGACTAAAGATAATATTAATCTAATACGACACGACACGACTCATGTAAAATTCTCCTTAATAAAACGCTGTTAACTTTAACACATATTGTTATGCTTCGACCGTTATCAACGAAGTGCGCACCAATTCATTAGAGCAACCATTTCGTCACTTGGGCTTTGCATACTTTGCATTTGCCACTACAGACAGCATCATCACTTAGAGTTGCAACCATAATTCATCTGTACGAACCGCACACACCTATACAACCAACATAATGACCTCTATAAAGTGCGACGCAGAATGCCAGCACTAGTTCCGACTGATTAGTTTGCAAGGTCATTAATAGAAGTAGCCAACCAGTCACGGTAATATTACTGACATGTTGCTGAAGTTACAGGCCTAATGATTATGTTTTCTACCATGGACCCACCTTCTGGTTTCTCCAATGTCCCTTTTACGGCCGATGCTTTGTTGAAGAGGTTGCTATCCCTGCCACAATCGAGTCGATAACGTCAGACCGAAGGCTCAACAAGCACTGCTGGGGCACTGCTTTATCAGGTAGAAAGTGTTGACAAAGAATAAGCCAATGATAGAGGATGGAATGGGAACTGGCTTATGCTCGATTTTATATTTAGCTAATACGCAAACCGTAGCAGTACTGCGCTTGCGGCATAAGTATATTGATTATGTATGTTGGTGAGACTGCTTTCGAAATCGACAGTCGCGGTACCTTATAGGACGACGAGTACGGTGCAATAATACTGAGTATTGATGGAAGAAAAATGGCGTGAAGATCTAAGGAACTCATGTATAAGTGCAGACGAATGGCGTGTAGTGTAAAAAGTTATCACTTACGATACATTGTGGATGAATGCCAACTGCTGACCAGACAGTTGAAAGCACACAAATAATTGGGGCTACAGACTAACCCCACTCTTTTGGAGTTGTTACTATAAGTCGGCGTGCGCTTCTACTGCATAACTCCTCTGTGTGATATTCGGTTCTCGACAATCCGAAAATGTTTATCAAAACGTTCTCTCTTTTAAGTCACTGACGCAATGCCTAATCTTATAGTTATAAAACATGGAGACACCTCATAATCCGGATGATTGTTGGCAAGCACGACTTCTATGCTGCTAATGGCGACAGCTCATATGTGGTTAAGTATTGAACAGTTTATGGGAATAAAGACAAGCTGTTGGGGTTGCAAAGAAGATTACCGTGCACAAAAATGAAAGTCATTCTGTTGATTCATAGATCAAGCTGACTATTACGGTTAGCCCGGAATTGCATAATACCATATTTTCCTTGAGGACTGCTGTTGTGAGACAAGCGGAACTAACGCTTCAGACATATACCACTGACCCATTACAGGATGTGAGATAGACACTTGTCGCCTAGTGCTAAGCACGTCGAAGAGCTGTGACGTTGACCGCGCTCTCTTCAACACATAATCTGTACCCATGTTGGTGATGCATTCTGAGTCCTCCGCTACCTACGATTATTTAGCTTTCAAGTGGATGCAAACCACTCAAGTAATGTCAGTAGAAGTTACTGCGATCGCCTAGATATTAACTACCAAGAGTTATCATTGCTTTGTCGAATGCGAGCAACCGATATTATATGTAGTGCCCCAAGTTTATATTTAAGCTAGAGGAAACTAGAAACTGCCTTCAGCTTGGACAACACATAACTGCCGTTGCCCTCGAACTTATACTTGTACGCCGTTTTAAATACTTCGGGTAGTACAGCGACTGCTACATTAGGATCTAAGTGCGTGGTGTGAAATCTTAACCAGAGCTCAACGCACGCTGTAGGTTACGCTCTCAATTGCCGACAGACGGATGTGAGAATAGACCTGGAAGGCTTGTGCGTGGCAAGGGTCCATGTAATGGAGACAGCCAGCGCCATTTAAACATACCAAGCACTGTTCCAGCTTATCCGGAATACAAGTCCAAGAAAATCCCTATTAATTAAGACAATTTTCGAGAAAAAATGCACACTGTCCTTACTCATACGCGTGCCAACTAGCCCTTTGGACAGGACAAGACAAAGAGAAGATCAGAAAAATCTCTGGGGTACTTCCGCTCAAGGCAACTCGTGATTGCACCTGGGATACCGATGCCACACTCATTTTTGAAAACGTCCACACGAACTCACTGTTCTGAAACGAAACAGACCTGATGGCATTCCTATATCTTTGCTGAAAGATGATGTTGACTCCTTACTGATTGGAATATCCACCCTATTTAACACATTTTGGGACACTTAAGTAGTGCCGACAGACAGGCGACTTTCAACTGCTTTTCCCAGCTATCGTTGCTTCTGGCTGCGTAAACCAGCATACACTATAGGCTTACTTGTCATTGAGTACGGACGAACATTCCAAGTTGTCTACATGTTGAACGTCCTGTAGCTGGCAATTCAGACGTTCTAACGAGCAATAGCTACGGGTTCAAGTGTGGTTGTCTATCCATTTGTCCGTGGTGCCAGATAAGCAGTACGATTCTTGTCATATAATACTTTGTTCACCGTCATGGTAATGGAGCGGCAGTATGTACTTCTAAAATTACGTTAATTGGCTTTAGGTCAGCATGGGTATGGTGGGTGCTTGTCAAACCCTGCAGAAACTGCTCTATGATCCATCACTAACATCGCTGGATTGCGGCCCGTCAGCTAAGGTTACGTGCTTAGATTGATGAAAAAGCTTCAAATACTGGAGGTCTGTGCACCGCCATAAATAACAGACGGCCTCGCTTTGTCACGGATGACATTTCAGCTGGTGCTGCTATGCGTGAAGTAGCTAAAAGGGACGAGCTACATTGCGGCAAGCACGAGAATAATGTATGAGTAGTATATGCAGTAGCTGGCAATCATTACGCATCATTTGTTTTCAAAAAAATAAATGTTGACGGTCATGTTGTTTAACACTTCAAACACACTTCGTTGGGAAAATGAAAGTAAGGAAACACTTACCTACCACGCCGCTATCCTTACTAATGTGAAAGCCAGGATGGTATGCACTGCAATATTTTGCTTTGTTGAAAGCTAGTTTTCGGGCTAAAATTGTTACACATGAACATTTTTAAACAAGTGATTTAATTAAGACTTAATAGAAAATACATTGCCGTAATCAGGATGGACTTTTCCAGAGTTGGCATAAAATAGACTGCTAACTGCGTGAAAACTCGTTTTACACGCCAGGACAGGAGAGCTATCGATTATTCACGTTTAGACAACTTTCATCTTACGTCCGCTTTCAATGACCAGTAAGCTTACCGGATACTTTGGCTTACCAAGCTAAAAGCAGCGACAGACTGGGCTCCAACGCAACGAGGCTATCGATCATTAGACCGACTAACATTTGGTATAACGGTACTTTATTTCTCGATGACCCGTCCGGCGAAGAATTTCGGATAATATGTCTTGCAACACTTTAAAGTTTGCAGGAAGGCCCATGGTCCGTACGCGATTATGCGTGCAGCGAACATAAGGGGCATCTATGCGTGCATTTGCTATCCGACAAAAACTCACGATTGCATAGCCTTAAAAGTGTTACGGACACCTGGGTTTCGTGTACACGCAACAAATGAGTCCCCCATGACTGAATTAGCGAGATGGGTCCTAATACGTAGAACCCATTACGTCAAGTCTCAATTACATTTTGCTTTATGCAACTGTTTTCCAACTTTGTTTTCTCTGCATTATTATTGAAGATTTACGTTTTCTTTTCATTATATTTTACTATTCTCCTGGCGACGGAAGCAGTGGCACCTGGTTTATCTGCAACTCAATGCTCGTTTGATAGGTGTCGTACTCTTCAAATTGAATTTGCCCTTGTAGTCCATTGTTAACTGCAGGAGCTCACACGCGGACAGACTCATATACAGCCTACGTTTGGTCTTTGGATGGAAGTCGACGTAGATATGCATGTCCGGCCTCAATTATCTCACTCAGCGCTTATGACCATTCGTGCTCGCCCCGACCATGTCGGTTATACATGAGTTATCTTTCACGAAACCATGCTGCCATATGATTCAAAGGCTTTTACACTGGAGATTATGCAGAAAGCGCTTATTCATCAACTTCTTCATTCTCTCTGCCTTAAGAATATCATGGTAGATCTACCGGTATTATTTGACTTTTCTTTTAGTATTGACTTTGAGACCGAGCATTTTCAGTCGCTCAGTAATGAAACAGTGTATAGGCACCTGTTGAGTAGCTCAGTCATGGAATGTGTAATGATGATCGATGAGAATTTGCGGATAATTGGGAGAATTCAACCGACCCCGACAGGCTGGTCCCTTCACAAATGGCCAGCAGCTTGATTACATCTTCACTGCTGTAATCCAGATGTCTTGTTCGGCAGGGAAGGCAGCCGTCGAACTCATTACAGACAAAATATTGCTTGAAATTACGGATTAAAGTGCGCCGCTATTGTGGACGCACTATCTGTAGGTCTGTCTGTGTTATCCATTCAATACAGGCGCATTGCCTAAATGCCTCAGGCGCCACTTCACGTAGGTGAATATCGAATTGCGAGCGGTTTTGCTGATGTTGCAACCTGCTGTTGTTCGAAATTTTAGCGCCTTTGTGTTTTCGCTTAGTAAAGAGATTTCGCTGTCACCTGCGCGTCTCATGATTTTCGTCAGAGCCAGACAACAATGTGGAGCCAGTTTGTTGTACTACCTGGCTTACCAATGTGGCTTGACTAATCCATTCAATGTGACTTGAGTGGTCTAAGCAATATATTTTATATTTGCATCGTAAGTTTCCACTCATTAATTAGTTGCAGAATTTACCATATCGTAGAATTATGTTCAGCATACCATTTGGCATTTCAAAATGTGCTCATTACTGTAGCCGAGCAATAAATGACGCATACTAAATGTTGCAGACGCCTAACTCGCACCATGCCACAACAAGAAACTCTAGTCTTACTGAAAATGCATTTATACAGATAACGCATAATCCCCGTGCATGTTTGGAGACGCCACAACTATAATGCACACGCATCTGTTTGACCTTGCTGTCCAACTTGCTAACGAATTAGTGAAAGAAATACAAGGTTTTCACAATATCGAATCATTAACTAGCTATTTTAGAATTGCTGGATAGGAAATGTATTTCCTATAACTGTAAATAGAATAGGTCAATATTTTAGCATTTATTTTCTAACCAACACGTTTGAGCAATGACTAATAATTAGAATACTTTGTCTGCATTGCAAATAATTAACTCCCCAGTTCTAACACACTGATTCAAATCTCAAATAGGCACTTATTTATTATTGTTACAACTTAGGGAAAATGTTAGGGCATCACTCAGCTTTCAACCTGTTACTTCTACTAGCATTAGGCTGAACGTTACTGCCTCATTTGCTATCTCATTGTCACAGCTATATTGCATGCAACTTCTAAGCTAATGCATCCGTCAACCAAATCTGACTAGAAGAGTGCAGTCCAAATAATTCAAATCGACTCAGCCATTGCGTTTCTGTTTGGCCCGTCGCTATGGTACCGACGCGATTTGTTTCGTACTCACTTATGTTTCCTTTAGCGGCAGTATATGCACACATTTACAACTATTCTCTTAGTCCCCACTCAGATGTACAACGTCTTACTGCTCTTCTAGAACCAATTTAAAAAAACACTGAAGATCAATGATTGAACGCAGGCGATTGGTGAGCACTGGCTGAAACTATAGACAGCTTTACGGATTGTGCACTTAAAGGGAACTAGATTTCATCTCCTGGACGTCCGATGTTAGAGTACCGATTATAAGTTTAGATGAAAGCAGCCTCAGTTTCATCCACAGAGGACCAAAGTATTTCAGTTTTACCATTGTTAATATATTAGACTATGTTCCCAACCAAAATGACGTCCCCTGCGTTGGCAGTTCGAATAAATCTTAAAGAACAAAAGATAACTTCGGCCACCTACTTCAATCGTATTGTATCGGCGATAGTGATTTTATGCCGCATATTTTATCCACTCATCAATAATACTCACAAGATATTTAACTATTGATAAATATAAAGTGTTGGGTGATTCAATGTATTTTGCCCCTAAGGTTTCATTTTGTAACAGTTCGTGATGGCGATAAGCGAAACTCGATAGTTTGTATTTGCCCAAATGGATAATTCGATTGAATGTCTCTTATGCACCGCTTAAAAATGTTGAAAACAAGATATATGTACCTTTTGGTACGCCTTGATGGCAAACCACTGTGGAAAATTACTAGTTTAAAAAAGCCACGTAAACTTAATATTACTTGATACTACGTTCACACAATACAGGAATTGCATCCAGACTGTTTCTATTATCAACATTATACAAATTGTCCCAGAAACAGCTGGTTGGCTTCGATCTAGTTCAGTCCGTTCGCTCAAGAAACAGAAAAAGTGGCTGCACGTATGATAAACAATGGCCACGGAGCATCCTGGTGCAACTCTGAGAATAGGGTGTCATATTGCTGAAGACATAATTATCTGAGATGCAACTAAAAACAGCAATATAACTGAGACTATTAAATGAAATTTATAGAATGGCTGTGCATTTTATTCAGAAGTATCCTTCCTGAGATGCAGAGCATTACCTCGGAATCGGCTTCACTTCGTTTTCTTTACTTTTCAGACTGCTTCATAGAGTCGGTTAATCTTCACTTCAAGTACTATACAACCATAAGGTCTACCTAAGTAGTTACTAAAGTGTAGCTATTTAACCTTTGTAATAATGCTAAATGTTAATAAAGCAGGTTGATATTTTAATTTCTTTTGACGCATCGTTCTTTGGATTTAATTGCAGAAATTTTTTCACCAAATGAGGTGAGTTCATCAATTCTCTAATGCGTAGCGAATTACGCTGATGTTATCAATTTTGTTGCTGAAACTGCCGTAAAATATGCTCGAAAATGTAAGCAACGTGAGTGAAAATCCAATTAATAGCTGTTGACGCAGTTGGAGCGCTGGGTCAAGCAATTTGAAAGCAGCTTAATCAACTTGATTTGCACATTGCTCAAAGGATATTCGTCACCATTCGCCCTGGTTTATTACCTTGGATACGCCAGCATGCACAGTTGTGCAACGTGCGTTCAATTCCATTGCACACAGCCGCAAGGGCAGATACAATCCCGCCAGCTTTCTTCAGAACCTTAGGAAACATTTGGTTGGTTTTCACTGATTATCACTGAATGTGTCGGAGCAGAAGACTGAACAAATAAACTGGAGTTGCTCTGTCAAACTTCCGACATTTACTGGAGATTCAGTCCTTCATACCTCAATCATGGAAGCATCAGCCAGATCCCATCAGCTTTAGGTTACTTGCCTCTAAGCATAGACTTACTGACGCTGGTTAAGCCCAGAAAAACGAGGACCCGGCTTTCGTCGAAATTGAAGCTGCGCCGATCAAATTTTCACTTTACGTCAGTCGTAGTACTCATCAGATATATTGGGGATTCACGGTACTTTTATCTCTCGGCATCAAATATGCCTTGGATTCGGTGTATTAGTGGGCATTTTGCGCGGTTCTGCTAAGGAAGTATGTGCTTGATTAATGGGAAGACATTAGCAGAGCACGTTACGCACATAGATGGGGAAGGCTGGGGGTTAATAGCAAACGGTCGCCGCCCTACATTATCTAACGGTGTAAGAAAAGGTTGCTTGAATCAATCTTCCTGTATAAATTTGCCATCGACAAAGAAATAAACTACATACCGTAGACGCGAGTTGTACGTTGTAGAGTAGCGCCCTTGTAATTGACTTTCGATGGGAAGTATGAAGGCGAAACTGCGAAAACTATGACAGATCCACGACTTACCAAGCAGTAATTGATAAACTAGCTCGATGTTTTAATTCTTGCCTGGAATGCACTACACGGTCAAATTACAAAGTCATTCTCCAA
>OX104071.1:49057079-49077095 GCA_944474145.2 Dicrocoelium dendriticum
TCATTCTGTTGATTCATAGGTCAAGCTGACTATTATGGTTAGCCCGGAATTGCCTAAAACCAAATGTTGCTTGAGGACTGCTGCTGTGAGACAAGCGGAGCTAACGCTTTGGACATATACTACTGACCCATTACAGGATGCGAAATAGACGCTTGTCGCCGAGTGCTAAGCACATCGAAGAGCTGTGAGGTTGATCGCGCTCTCTTCAATACATAATCTGTACCATGTTGGTGATGCATTCTGAGTCCTCCGCTACACCTACGATTATTTAACGTTCAAGTGGATTCAAACCACTCAAGTAGTGTCAGTAGAAGTTACTGCGATCGCCTAGATATTAACCACCAAGTGTTACCATTGCTTTGTTGAATGCGAGCAACCGATATTATCTGTAGTGCCCCAAGTTTATCTTTAAGCTAGAGGAAACTAGAAACTGCCTTCAGCTTGGACTACAAATAACTGCCGTTGCCCTCGAACTTAAACTTGTACGCCGTTTTAAATACTTCGGGTAATACAGCGACTGCTACATTAGGGTCTAAGTGCGTGGTGTTAAATATTAACCAGAGCTCAACGCACGCTGTAGGTTACGCTCTGAATTGCCGACAGACGGATGTGAGAATAGACCTGGAAGTCTTGTGCGTGGCAGGGGCTCATGAAATGGAGACAGCCAGCGCCATTTAAATATACGAAGCACTGTTCCAGCTCATCCGGAACACAAGTCCAAGAAAATCCCTATTAATTAAGACAATTTTCGGGAAAGATGTACACTGTCCTTACTCATACGCGTGCCAACTAGCCCTTTGGACAGGACAATTCAAAGAGAAGATCAGAAGAATCTTTGCGGTACCGCCGCTCAAGGTAACTCCTGATTACACCTGTGATACCGATGTCACACTCATTTTTGAAAAAGTTCCACCCGAAATCACTGTTCTGAAACGAAACATCCTGACGACATTCCTATATCTTTGCTGAAAGATGATGTTGACTCCTTACTGATTGGACTTTCCTCCCTATTTAACACATTTTGGGACACTTAAGTAGTGCCGACAGACAGGCGACTTTCAAATGCTTTTCCCAGCTATGGTTGCTTCTGGCTGCGTAAACCAGCATACACGAGAGGCTTACTTGTCATTGAGTACGGACGAACATTGAAAGTTGTCTAAATGTTGAACGTCCTGCATGTGACACTTCAGTCGGTCTAACGAGCAATAGCTAAGGTTCAAGTGTGGTTGTCTATCCATTTGTCCGTGTTGCCAGATAAGCAGTACGATTCTTGTCATATAATACTTTGTTCACTGTCAAGGTAATGGAGCGGCAGTATGTACTTCTAAATTTACGCTAATTGGCTGAAGGTCAGCATGGTTATGACGGGTGCTTGTCAAACCCTGCAGAAACTGCTCTATGATCCATCACTAACATCGCTGGATTGCGGCCCGTCAACGAAGGTTACGTGCTTAGATTGATGAAAAAGCTTCAAATACTGGAGGTCTGTGCAACGCCAGAAGTAACAGACGGCCTCGCTTCATCACGGATGACATTTCAGGTGGTGCTGCTATACGTGAAGTAGCTGAAAGGGACAAGCTACATTGCGGCAAACACGAGGATAATGTATGAGTAGTATATACAGTAGCTGACAATCATTAGTCATCATTTGTTTTCAAAAAAATAAATGTTGACGGTCATTTTGTTTAACACTTCAAACGCACTTCGTTGGGGAAAATGAAAGTAGGGAAACACTCACCTACCACGCCGCTATCCTTATTAATGTGAAAGCCAGGATGGTATGCACTGCAATATTTTGCCAAAGTGCTTTGTTGAAAGCTAGTTTTCGGGCTAAAATCGTTAGACATAAATTTTTTAAAAAGTGATTAAATTAAGCCTTAATAGAAAATATTGCCTTAATCAGGATGGACTTTTCTGGAGTTGGCATAAAATAGACTGCTAACTGCAGGAAACTCGTTTTACACGCAAGGACAGGAGAGTTATCGATTATTCACGTTTAGACAACTTTCATTTTACGTCCGCTTTCAATGACAAGTAAGCTTGCGGGATACTTTGGCTTACCAAGCCAAAAGCAGCGACAGACTGGGCTCCAACGCAACGAGGCTATCGATCATTAGACTGACTAACATTTGGTATAACGGTACTTAATTTCTCGATGACCCGTCCGGCGAAGAATTTCGGATAATATATCTTGCAACACTTTAAAGTTTGCAGGAAGGCCCATGGTCCGTATGCGATTATGCGTGCAACGAACATAAGGGGCATCAATGCGTGCATTTGCTATCCGACAAAAATTCACGATTGGATGGCCGTACAAGTGTTAGAGACACCCGGGTTTCGTGTACACGCACCAAGTGCGCCACTCATGGCTGAATTAAGGAGATGGATCCTGACACATAGAACCCATTACGTTAAGTCCCAATTCCATTTTGCTTTATGCAACTGTTTTCCAACTCCGTTTTCTCTGCATTATAATTGAAGATTTACATCTTTTTCTTTTCATTATATTTTACTATTCTCCTGGCGACGCGAGCCGTGGCACCTGGATTCCCTGCAAGTCAATACCCGGATGATAGGTGTCGTACTCTTCATATTGAATTTGCCCTTGCTTCACAATGTGGTCGATCCAGTTATCTTTTTTGTAGTCCATTGTTAACTGCAGGAGCTCACACGCGGACAGACTCATATACAGCCTACGTTTGGTCTTTGGGTGGAACTCGACGTAGATATGCATGTCCGGCCTCAATTATCTCACTCAGCGCTTATGACCATTCGTGCCTCGCCCCGATCATGTCGGTTATACATGAGTTATCTTTTACGAAACCATGCTGCCATAGCGTTCTAAGGCTTTTACACTGGAGATTATGCAGAAAGCGCTTATTCATCAACTTCTCCATTCTCTTTGCCATAAGAATATCAAGGTAGATCTACCGGTATTATTTGACTTTTCTTTCAGTATTGGCTTTGAGACCGAGCATTTTCAGTCGCTCAGTAATGAAACAGTGGATAGCCACCTGTTGAACAGCTCAGTCACGGAATGTGTACTGATGATCGATGAGAATTTGCGGATAATTGGGAGAATTCAACCGACCCCGACAGGCTCGTCCCTTCACAAATGGCCAGCAGCTTGATTACATCTTCATTGCTGTAATCCAGGTTGTCTAGATCTGCAGGGAAGGCAGCCGTCGGACTCAGTACAGACAACTGACTACTTGCAATTACGGATAGAAGTGCACCGCCATTGTGGAAGCACGATCAGTAGGTCTGTCTGTGTTATATATTCAACACAGGCGCATTGCCTAAATACCTCAGGCGCAGCTTCACCTAGGCGAATATTGGCTTGCGAGCGGCTTTGCTGATGTTGCAACCTGCTGCTGTTTGAAATTTTATCGCCTTTGTGTTTTCGCTTAGTAAAGAGATTTCGTTGTCACATGCGCGTCTCATGATTTTCGTCAGAGCCAGACAACAACGTGGAGCCAATTTGTTGTACTACCTGGCTTACCAATGTGGCTTGACTAATCCATTTAATGTGACTTGAGTGGTCTAAGCAATATATTTTATATCTGCATCGTAAGGTTCCACTCACTAATTATTAGCAGAATTTACCATATCGTAGAATTATGTTTAGCATACCATTTGGCATATCAAAATGTGCTCATTACTGTAGCCGAGCAATAAATGACGCATACTAAATGTTGCAGACGCCTAACTCGCACGATGCTACAACAAGAAACTCTAGCCTTACTGAAAATGTTTTTTATACAGATAAGTGCATAATCCCCGTGCATGTTTGGCGACGTCACAACTATATCTCACACGCACCTGTTTGATCTTGCTGTCCAACCTGCAAACGAATTAGTAAAGGAAATACAAGTTTTTCACGATCTCGAATCATTAACTAGCTATTTTAGAATTGCTGGATGGGAAATGTATTTCCTACAACCGTAAATAGAATAGGTCAATATTTTAGCATTTATTTTCTAACCAACACGTTTGAACAATGACTAATACTTAGAATACTTTGTCTGCATTGCAAATAATTAAGTCCCCCGTTTTAACACACTGATTCAAATCTCAAGTAGGCACTTATTTATTATTTTTTACAACTTATGGAAAATGTTAGGGCATCACTCAGCTTTCAATCTGTTACTTCTACTAGCATTAGGCTGAACTTTACTGCCTCATTTGCTATCTCATTGTCACAGCTATATTGCACGCAACTTCTAAGCTAATGCATCGGTCAACCAAATCTGACTAGAAGAGTGCAGTCCAAATAATTCAAATCGACTCAGCCATTGCGTTTCTGTTTGGCCCGTCGCTATGGTACCGACGCGATTTGTTTAGTACTCACTTCTGTTTTCTTTAGCGGAAATAGATGCACACATTTACAACTATTGTCTTAGTCTCCACTCAGAAGTACAACGTGTTACTGCTCTTCTAGAACCACTTTACCAGAACACTGAAGATCAATGATTGCACGCAGGCGATTGGTGAGCACTGGCTGAAACTACAGACAGCTATACGGATTGAGCTCTTAAAGGGAACTAGATTTTATCTTCTGGACATCCGATGTTAGAGTACCGATTATCAGTTTAGATGAAAGCAGCCTCAGTGTCATCCACAGAGGACCAAAGAAAAAAGTATTTCAGTTTTACCATTGTTAATATATTAGACTATGTTCCCAACCAAAATGACGTCCCCTGCGTTGGCAGTTCGAATAAATCTTAAAGGACAAAAGATAACTTCGGCCACCTACTTCAATCGTATTGTTTCGGCGATAGTGATTTTATGCCGCATATTTTATCCACTCATCAATAATACTCACAAGATATTTAACTACTGATTAATAGAAAGTGTTGGGTGATTCAATATATTTTGCTCCTTAGGTTTCATTTTGTAACAGTTCGTGATGGCGATGAGCGAAACTCGATGGTTTATATTTGGCCAAATGGATAATTCTATTGAATGTCTCTTATGCACCACTTAATAATGTTGAAAATAAGATATATGGACCTTGTGGTATGCCTTGAGTGCAAACTACTTTGGAATATTACTGGTTTAAAAATGCCACGTAAAATTAATTCTATCATAGTAACTCCTATTTTACTAAATACTACGTTCACACAATACAGGAGTTGCATCCAGACTGTTTATATTATCAAAATTATACAAATTATCCTAAAAATAGTTGGTTGGCATTGACCTAGTTGAGTCCGTTTGCTCAAGAAACAGAAAAAGTGGCTGCATGTAGATAAACAAAGGCCAAGGAGCATACTGAAGCAACTCTGGGAATACGGTGTCATATTGCTGAAGACAAAATTGTATGAGATGCAACTAAAAAGAGCAATAAAACTGAGATTATAAACTGAAATTTATAGAATGGCTGTGCATTTTATTCAGAAGTATCCTTCCTGAGATGCAGAGTATTACATCGAAATCGGCTTCACTTCGTTTTCTTTACTTTTCAGATCGCTTCATAGATTCGGTTATTCTTCACTTCAAGTACTATACAACCATAAGTTCTACCTAAGTAGTTACTAAAGTGTAGCTATTTAACATTTGTAATAATGCTAAATGTTTATAAAGCAGGTTGATATTTGAATTTATTTTGACTCATTGTTCTTTGGATTTCACTGCAGAAATTTTTTTACCAAATGAGGTGAGTTAATCAATTCTCTAATGCGTAGCGAATTACGCTGATTTTATCAATTTTGTTGCTGAAACTGCCGTAAAATATGCTCGAAAATGTAAGCAACGTGAATGAAAATCCAATTAATAGCTGTTGACGCAGTTGGAGCGCTGGGTCAAGCAATTTGAAAGCAGCTTAATCAACTTGATTTGCCACATTCCTTAAAGGCTATTAATCACCATTCGCTCTGGTTTATTACCTTGGATACGCCAGCATGCACAGTTGTGCAACGTGCGTTCAATTCCGTTGCACACAGCCGTAAGGGCAGATAAAATCCCGCCAGCTTTCTTCAGAACCTGAGGAAACATTTGGTTGGTTTTCATTGATTATCACTGAAGGTGTCGGAGCAGAAGACTGAACAAATAAACTGGAGTTGCTCCATCAAACTTCCGACATTTACTGAAGATTCAGTGTTTAGTACGTCATTCGTAGAAGCATCAGTCAGATCCCATCAGCTTTAGGTTACTTGCCTCTTAGCATAGACTTACTGACGCTGGTTAAGCCCAGAAAAACGAGGTGCCGGCTTTCGTCGAAATTGAAGCTGCGCCGATCAAATTTTCACTTTACGTCAGTCGTAGTACTCATCAGATGTATTGGGGATATACGGTACTTTTATCTCTCGACATCAAATATGCCTTGGATTCGGTGTATTAGTGTGCATTTTGCGCGATTCTGCTAACGAAGTGTGTGCTTGATTAATGGGATGACATTTGCAGAGCACATTACTCACATAGATGGGGAAGGCTGGGGGTTAACAGCAAACTGTCGCCGCCCTATATTATCTAACGGCGTAAGAAAATGTTGCCTGCTATCAATCTTCCTGTTTAAGTCTGCCGTCGACAAAGAAATAAATTATATACCGTAGACACGAGTTGGACGTTGTAGAGTAAATCCCATGTAATCGACTTTCGATGAGGTGTACGAAGGCGAAACGGCGAAAATCTGTGAGAGATTCCCGACTTCCCAAGCAGTAATTGATAAACTGGCTCGATGTTTTAATTGTTACCTGGAATGCACTACACTGTCAAATTACAAAGTCATTCTCCAAGATTGACCGAGAACTACTACTGCTCTGACCCTCGGTGGTAATCAACTAGAAGTCGTCTAGAAATTCAAATATTTTGACAGCTATATTAGCGCCCGTGGAATCAACTTGAGGTCACGAGCAGTATGGTAAAACGTCGAGGGGTTTATATCCATCTTTGTCACTCACAGTGCCGCTGCGGTATCCCTTGCACACTGAGGTACAGAGTTTACAACGCAGCGGTACTTGCAAAACGCAAAGAGGGTAAAATTAATTGGCACATAACATCAACCGACATAAATGTTTGCCCACCGCCATGTTCGCAGTTTAGGTCCCATGTAGTCGGCATAAAGCTTTAGCACCGAGCTTGCTCGCCTGTATTGTTTGGTATAGAAATAGCTAATAAACCACTCGACAAAGTTACATCTTGCACCAAAATACGTTATCAGGACAACCGGTTGCACATGCAAGCACACCGATTTTGCGCGAAGTGCATTGTCTGCGTGACCGGGGTTTGCATGGAAGACGAAAAGTGACGGCCACACTCAAGATGACTGATGACTTCGCTTTATAGTCATTGTCAGTTGGTGCCTCCGGACTGCAGAGCTGGGGTTCCAAGAACCATGAACACGTGTATTTCGTTATGTTTATTGCTTTGAAAAGGAGCCAGCTCAATTAGCGTTTGTCTTGTGGGTTTCTTTGTTACTAACCCCCATCATATATACCCCTTAAAATCGCCTTAATAATGGAAGCTTTAGATGACAATAGGAAGCAGCTTTTCCGATTTTTGGTTTTTATAATGCACGCTTTAAAGGTTTCATCGCGTTATGCAACAATAGATTTTGTAGTGGAGCACAGTATGTACAGTTTTTCAGACCGTCAGCTAACGCGTAATATTGATGCATATAAATATAACTATAACAGTGATCCTTAAGTCAATACAGATTAGATGTTTGAGGATAGGGCACACCTATTCCCAAAATCTCTCCTCCTCCCTATAAATATTTGCACATATTGGCTTTGAGGATCTGCATCTTTAAATATTCCACGTTTTGCTTTCCACCATCGGCATATGCTTGACTTCCCTATCTCAACCATTTAAAGTTTGACAAAGCAATATTTAAGTGTGTCAGCTGTAGGCCGTAACGGCCCTTCGCTGCCGCACGACCATCACCACACACACGCAGACTGAGTAAGCCGCGGGCACTTCCAGCCGTACGCGGTTTCGAACCGGCGACCTAATGGTAGCAAACCAGCCGCGCAGACCAATCGGCCACCGCTGCACTGTAAAGTTTTCGCACGCCGCCGCGCGTCCTCTAATCTATATACTTTTCATCACGATAGGAATCAATTCGTAAGTTCGTTAATGTTTTGATTTGCACAATGAGACCACGGAGCAGTAATTTATGTTTATTTCTAATGCTTAGTATAAGTTGAGTACCCTGCAATTGGTTGATCAGGTCTTGCGGGATTCCCTTGTTCCTTGCTTCGTGCATTCTCTGCAATTTTGATCATACTGATGCCGATAAGCATTGCAGTTTCAGTGCATGTAATTTATTCGTTCCCAAATTATAAGGTGATACGGTCGCATACAGCGTAAGAAGTCGACCAGTAGTGGAACATGAAACGTCATTATGCAACACGCAGCCACAATAAAGAGAAAAAATAGAACTATAAAGATTTTGGAGATACTGTTACAGTTAACAGCTTTGTCGGCGTTCTTGCTCCTTTTCAGTCACAGTACAAGTTCGCGACTCTAAAATGCAAGCGGAAAACGCAGTTATAATATTGGTTTAAATTTAGTTCGCGGGCTAATGTTTCAATCGTTGTGTGCTTTAAATCCCATATAAAAGGGTAATGTCCCAGGTGCCTGACTATAGGCCCCATGGGCAAGCAATACTAGTGCGGCGGCTACTTTTAGTGGTGGTTCGGTCGGTTCGCCCTCGACTTGGTCAACCTGCTGTAGAAACGGCTTGAGTTGATTAAACGATACCATCATGGGCGGGTTTGGGGCAATCGCAAAGTTTTACTTTTAGTATCGTACAGCACTCGCTCCACTACGTAGAGGCCAACTCACTCACGGTAGTAGGTTGTAGCATTCCTTGTGTTTGAGCAATATTTAGCCGAACAACTTCACCAACTCTTAGGGGGCCGCCAAATATCTTGCTGTCATATTACTCCTTTGGTGCTGCTGAGCAGTATCCACATCTGTTCTCAAGCGTTCTACCAATCTACATTATCGCAGTAGCTAGTTATTTAGATAAATGCTGATCGAGAGGGAAGCATTTAAAACTGCAACTTCTAAAAGTGGTTTTTGTTTCACGAATACTACAATTTTTCGGTTTTTATTTGCTCGTAACCATTAGCTATAAAATTGCATGCAGGATTTGTGTTGTGAGATAATCAACTGAAAACTTGTTTCTGTTCACTGACCTGAGGGTAATCTCTAATTCATCGTTCCTAATACATTCCTTTATATTTTTAAAAATTAACATTATTAAAACGGTACAGTTGCAACTCAGTAACCGTTTCAGTTCACAAACTGCTAAGCATTCCCGGTGTAAGTTAATACAACTGTTTAGTGGTACCAGCTGACAAATCACTAAATTTGTCGGCCACGCCAACATAGTGTTTGGCAAATTTAAGACCAACCTATATTAAAGACCCGAAATATTGCCAAAGGACAATGCCAAAATCTAACTGCGTACACCAATTACTTTTGTTGTATTTATTATAGATATTTTCGCATTGTCGTTATACTTTTAACAAATTTGCGTTTACCAAAATTTAAATCGGTAAATAGGTATTTTATAATTATAAATATTTATGTATATATAATTTATGTATTAAATACCAAATATGGTCGGCTAGCTATCTATGGTTTCAACTCAGATATGCAAGCTGAATGCACATTGGAAAACGTATATTTTTGTACGTCAGTATTTCTGGCTGAATTTAAACCAGCCATTCTCCAAGGGGAGCCAAATAAAATATCCGGCAACCTTGGGATTATAAAATATTCAGGGTGCCATGAGGGGGCCATGGGTGGCTGTGATAACACTAATAACAAAATTCATTCAAAAATAATTTTCCAATGTTTCTTCTCCACCGGTAACTACAGGTCAGTGAAATGATTTATGCTCGCACACGTGCTTGTTTACAAATAATTGTAAGGAGGGATATGCCCACTTTCTGCTGGGGAGCTGGCATCGTCCCGTCAAACTTGCACAGATTTCAAAGGACTCACCTTAAACATATAATAGCCACACAGCGACTTAGACTGCGTAACTAACATGCGATTCGTCCTCAGCAATTTGAAGCTTATCCAGTATGAACCAAATGAGATTTACTCAGTACACGGATGAATATATTATGGAAACTGCAGTGAACCAATATACTCTCGTCAGTACACTGCGGCAGTCACGCCACAACGCCATGCTGACACTAACTGAGGTTTCATCTGCGCACTACCAATGTGTGACACTCATGTGCAAGTCAGTCTTCTTCGTTCGGTTATCACTGCGGTGGCGCTATGTTACCCACTTTTTCGTCTCCAGTCTCAGCTGGTAATGTTCCACAAGCCTGCGTTACTAATGGTGATGAGGAAAGGGTTTTTTATATAAGTACTAGTGTGAAAAAACATTTAAAATAGTGCAACACTACAGTCTCAGCTCGCGTGTACATCTGGCGGCTGGCATATTAACCAGTACTTTGAAAAAATTCGAGTGGATACATTGCAGGTGTGGAGTACTACCATACGGGAGGATATCCGGTTGCTTGGGTGAGTATTTATCCCATTAAGTGTACCTAATCCCGCAGCTGGCACCATGTTTGACAATGGTTAATGTACGTTGTTATCTTCGTAGTTGATACTCTCATGCCGGTTCTTGAACTATCCGGCATTTTCTTCTATGTATGTCTCTTCTATCCTTCATTTTACCTGTTAGCACTGTTTGCCAAAACTTTCCTGCAATGTATTGTGTCTAGTGAATACTACGATGTCTGAGTTCAATTGGTTTTCCTCACTGGCTTTTGTTAATAATTTTGCTGTCATTTTAGCCATCCACGATATTTTCAAATCCACCTTCAGAAAGTGCCCTTGAGTTGCGTCTAACGACGTCACTAAATTTGTACAGTTTAACATTATAGCTACCAATAGAAGTTGCCATATGCTTGACAAACTTCTTTTCTTTTCAACTCACGGTCAAGCAAGGTGGAATTTATTACCAACAATTAAATATTATTACCTGCATTTTTCGTCTTTTAGATGACTGTTATTTAATGCTCATGTTATAATTGTGTAATAGTTAACCAAATGCAGTCTGCATACATAACAAATTAATGATATGCAATGACATATTCCAAAATCGAGCTCCTCGGAAAGAAATATGTTTCGTCAGTACTCCGTAGATTACCTGCCGTTTAGATTCATCGGTTCACTTCAAAACCCCCACTCTATCTATGTGTTTGATTTGCCAAAAGTCTTTTAAGTGAAAGTACGCGAACACGTAAACTGGAAAATCATTTGGAAAGTGTTGATAAGGGCGAAAGCCTAACGTATTTGTGTTTTGTAGAAAGCTGCGGGATAGCTTCGAAAACAATAACTTTAAAGACAATAGTTTCTGACAGTGCAAAAGTGGCAAATATTCTTACTGCATCTTATAAAATCAGCCAACTCAGTGTAAAAAATAAGCATTCAAATAATGTTGGAGAAAATAGTATCATGCCTTCAGTATCAGTAACGCTGTCTGGCCTGATTTATATGAATCCACAAGAAGGTTCAATACCTTTCTGCTCAGCAATACACATATATCTATGAGAATGGATAAGATGAATCAGGACATACAAAGTACCGTAGTTACCTTTCTTCAGTCCAGCAACTTTTCGTCACTGTTGGAGTAACCTAATTTATTCGATAAAGAGCCTCTTCTCGCGGCATATATTCGATTCTTCATTGATAATAGAAAAGATGCTGCTTGCCAAGATATATAAAATTATACAAAGGGCCAATATATATTCGAGATAGTCAGTGGTTATTGGCCTGCAAAACTACATGACAATGAAAAATATATTTCAGTAGCAACAGGTGGTGCTACCGCAATGGTATATATACATATACATATATGTATATCGGATTCATTAGCCATCTGATTTCCCTTTGATTTACTGAAAGCATCTAATACCTAAGAATATGGGAGAACGCTTAAACCTGCCATTGTCAACATGTATATTAGTATTTTAAAATATCAATCCGCACCTTTTTCCAAATCGTCTTTGTCAGCATTTGTCTGAGGAGAATAGTGAATATTTCCAGGTCCAACTTTTGAATACAGAAGTTAGATGGCACTACAAGAACAACTGTATTCCCCGATTTGTTGCATTCTGGGACACCATCAACACATTATTTCTGGAACTGATTGTGAAAGAAAATTATTTACAGCTAATCCAGAGTTGTTTTATCTGGCTGATTAGTTCGAAAAACCCCTAACTGAAGTAAACTGTTCCATGTATTTTGATTAAACTCATCTCGAACAAACATCCAATTATCGCATTTTTTAAAAGCTGGAAACATATGATCAAAACATTGGTCGTCGGAAATTTTCACACATCCCAAGTGACTGTTTATGTCAGTCATATACAAGACATCGGAAAAGAAATCAAGGAGATTTAATTGATAGTTAAATCCAGATTTTGATTTTAGATTCATTTGATGTACAGATCTTCGCTGTTGGAGCTAGATTACTGAAAAAGAGTTTCAGAACGACAAACAAGCAAGATCTAACAGAGCTATACAAGAGGGGGTTTTTGATGCACTGATCCCCTTGACTGTGGAAATTACCTAAAATTTATTTCCTTCCTTTGCCATCCAAATACATGTTTGCTTGTGAATTCAACAGACTGGTTTCCCTAACAAAATGTAAAAACAGATGGGACATCACATCAGGAGAAGGAACCCTACTCACGCTGTCAAGTTTGCAGCCGGACGTAAGCAAGCATGCTCAAGGTCGTCAGGCTCAAAGCATGCATAGATAACTTCACAAAAAATTTTGTTACGGTTACTACGCCTTATAATTCATGATATGCCTTATAGTTAAAAACCAACAATGAGTAGGCAAAATTTTAATTATTATGCTAATTTTTGTATAATTACAGAAAAGTGGCATGAAGTTGCTGAACAAGGAATGTTATCTTGAAACTGTAGAATATAAACAATTGAGTTTAAAGGGAAAACAGCCGTGATAATAAGTAACACTACAAGTTTGGCCGTCATAACTTAAGATACCAATAACCCAATGGAAATAACAGATTTGCTTCTATAATCCGTTTCGGATTGCTGAGGTTATGGTGATCAAGTGTGAAGGCCATAAGCAATTAAAAGGAGAAAAGGGGGCATGGCTAAATAAATGTTGAAAAGGACTGATCTACACAACCCTTTCATGAATGAGCAATCAGCCTGTGTCATTTTCCTTAAACATGGTGTGTGTACTCTGGTATTCGGAACGTTGATAATGGTCTCAGAATTTCTAGCCTATGATGACGCAGTTGTGGCGCAAAGATTACCAAGAACTTTTTCAACATACTCGAATTACGCAGTTTGATTAAATTTCACTAATTCAACCAGACAGCAGCCGAATTTTGAACGCTGACTTGACTTCGGCACTGCAATGCTGTCTGCAAATAACCAATGATGACAGATGCAAACGTACCCAAACATTTAGCTGACATTCACAAGTTCTGCATTGGTCAACAAAAGTATCATCATGAGTAATTTGAGAAATGCAAAACTGCGCGAATGTTTTCCCCATGGATTACCATGTTTGACTACGTTTGAAATTATCTAGACAAATGTCTATCATCGCTGGAAAGAAGTGAATACATGAATTTCGTTATCTGCAATTTGGTTATTTCTGTAGAATAAATATAAAATGACTCATCACAATATTTTTCTAGGTTTATGTTAAAAGCTGTGATTTTATAAAAATTCATAAAAAACATTGCTTGACTTGAAACAAAGCGGCAAATTCACCAAAAACTTAGACGACAGACAGATTTTTGACCTAGAGACTGAAGCACAGATACTCCTTTGAATTTTAAGTGTCATGAAAATCTGTGCTTACTAGTCGGTATGCAATACGGCCCAGCTCTCATCCTAAACTATCAGTAGTGTTCAGCTAGAGATCTTTATTAAATGCATATATTACTTTAATATCTTTTTGAAATACCCTTAACATTAGTATTAAATGTTTATTTGTAATTTTGACCTTACACTCGGAAGGTCATATATATATTTGTTCATGCATATCGGCAAGTTATTTTTCACTTTAACTAAAAAGCTCCGTATTTAATGAAAAACCTACCTAAATTTCCCTAACGAGTATTCTCATATGACAAAATACGGAGGCTAATCACTAGGCTTGTTTAAACTTATTTTTCTAAAACTGCTCACCATTATCTTTCAGTCGAAAGTTGCAAGTTGGTTTCAAATGAGTACTTACAATTGACCAATGTTCATACTTTTTATTGGCGATTTTAGCGGCACTCCATTATGTGTTTATTTTAATTTCCAATAAGATTCATAACTTGCGACCAAAAACTTTTCGTCTAGGGTATTTCTACATTCTATTTGGTGTATTCCACCCTGGTATAAGTAGAAAAAGATGGAATCTAAAAGCATCAGTACATTATAAATTGTGAAGCAAAAATACAGGGCGCAAAATAATTCACCAAAACTCAGGTCATTGTAAACAGTGATTTTTGAATTCCGTCATTCTTAATGGGGCAAGTTAGATGAGCTCAAGCTTCTGCCTCGGCTTCATTGATACGAAAACATGTTAACAAGCCTAGGCAGACGCCATACTAAATGATGTCGAGCAAGCCCGAGGGATAACTACATATTTTAAACTCAAGTTTGCTTGTCACATTATGTTTATATGGTTGTTACTTTGAAAAGCTTCGTTTCAATGTAATTCTCCGTCATAAATCGGAGCAGTTGCCATATTTTCATTCAATATATATATTATGATTCCTAGAAGGGAGTTAATGACCGCAAATCTAAAGTCAAACTTTGCCAGCATTTAATGTATACATTTATATATATATATATATTCGGCGAATTGGATATATGGTATAGTATCTATAGATTTGCCATACATTGTTGTTGTCAAAGGTCTCTGAAAGAGAGGGATTTATTATGCTTAAATTTATAATCAGTTGCGCCACTCGACGAATTTTCTGCGCACTTTGGTAACTAGCTGAAGAGTGACGCCGAATATCCCATTGATAAAATTTTCAATGCATGAATATAAAATATAAGCAATGAAATCATAATAAATGGGTTATTTTACAACCGTAGTATGCTTATTGTTACGTGTGTCTTATTTAAATAATTTTAAACTATGATGAGATGCGGCAGATCATGGAAATCCGCATTTACAAATGTTTTTCATCACATTAGATCACAAGTAGGTTAAATAAGAAACACATTTTTATTTCATCGAAGGTTTCCCTTATTATTTTATCGAACGTATTAGTAGAAAACTGCTTAGTACTACGCAATGAACAGAGGCTGTAAGCAAGGGCATCCCATGAAAAGTCACCGTCATATTTCATACTTGTTCGGAAAGTATATGATAGTTTGTTTCACCATATACATATGCAACACGCCTTAAAAATTTGATCGCGATATATTGTTCAATGCTAAGCTCTTACCCTGGATATAATATAAGTAGAGGGTAAATTTTCTAACAGTGACGGACGGCCCGTTTTCATCTAGGTACGTAATTTCCAAAAGGTTCTTGAGCAGCGAATCAAAATCAATGCATTATAAAACTCGATGTCCTACGGTCAAATTCGCATGGAAAGAAAATAGCATATACCGGTTAAAATGTTCGCAAAACTTGCGTGGTCAAAATTAATGTATGATGAAATATAACAACTAGCAGTATGCAGTTGGATTTTACCGGTGCTAGTGTGAATATGCATCAGTTTCTTGAAATTACACCAGAAATTTCGCGTCGTACGTGTTGTCGAAAATCACCCGTCGCATATAAGTTACTCTGTTTCTGTATCTCTGGCATAATCAAAAAATATGTGACTTAACATCTTTTATCAGATAGTTCACAAACGATTGCACGCAATCATAAGTCTGGTGGCGTTTGAACCGTATTGTTCACTAGCGAAACTATCGAACATTTCATAACTTCTTCCGAATGAAACCATCATGGCGGTTTATGTTAGGCTGTCTGGTAAATGACTTTTGCGAATTCAAGCTTAAATTTTTTTGTACAGTTTAGAAAGTAGCTTCACCACTTACTCTTAATCAAAGAGGTATTTTGTGGAACTTGAATAATTTGTACGGTGAAACACTAAAAGCTAGCAGAACAACTGAAGTGATCAGGCTTGTGCGCATGTGTGTATATGCATGCCTTTATGTAAAATCCGGCTCGAATGAAACTGAAAATCGATCCTTCTGTTAACATCCTTCATTCTTTAAGGGCCTGCGATTTACGGTCAGTGGTAATTTCGTAATCTAGGTTCCTCATATACGAAATATGATTAAGTATTTAGCTTTCAAAATTCTTGTCCTGCCTAGCCCTTTAAGCTGTTTGCCCAGTCGAAGCTTTTACCTCATAAAAAATATTTCGCAGCTGGAATTCATGCTGACAAATTTCCTACTTAATACGCTTTCGCTCAGACTAAAAATAAAGTTTTACTCACTTAATCCAAGTGGTAATACACTGGCTGGGAAATTACGTTACATTAAAACCAGTTATTACAGTATTGTTTATCTAGCCAAAGAAGGACTCATGCTATGCTGTCAGTCCTCACTTTTCCATGAAGCGTTTATTACTACAACAAGGCGGTCGATTTAATATAGTTCTCAAATGCATAACTATCGCGACGCTATCAATCAAAATATCGATAATTTTAGCAAAATTAAGAACGGGATCATAACCAACACCTGATGATTTACACCGTCGGGCCTATGCGAAGATGAGGCGAAGTTGTGTCAAAGGATTTCACTAAATAGCTAGACTTTACTTGCACATGAACATTGGGGATAAATTACGAGTAGTTTCGCAGGTTGCGAATTGCTTTACCAACAGTCTACAGCAGGCTGCGTTGTGTGAGAAAATACTTAACCTCTTCTACATGCACAGAATGCGGCTGAGGGATTTTTCTCATATGAAAAGTGTAAAATAACCATAAACTGCGAATGACACACAGTAATGCGATACCAACAAATGTGTTGAAATCCTGCACACTGAGGATAAATTTGCAAGTATTTCAAGGACAGTTGCCCAATGGAATGGGATCAGGTAGACGTATGTGCGTGTTTAACTGATCCGCATTTTCTGCTTTGTTGCTCGGCAATAAACTGGGCTACATCAAAATATATAACGGAAATGGTCAAAATTAGCCTTGTAAAATCACGTGAACTGATATCAACAACTCGTTTCTGCGGTTAGTACCATGGGAGCACGCAGATATTTGTTCATGCACATGATAAACATATTATATGTATAAGCTGCTCGTATACAGCTAACATATAAGGTTCTAAATTTCCTGCTCAAGAGCATTCCTACTACAATACCCCACTAGATATGTGAAGTGACAATTAAAATAATTAACAACCGACTAGCATAGACAGCATGTTCCGTGTAATATGATTTAGCCAATCCTCTTACTTAGCTATGGGCTATTGCACTAGTCTAAGAGGATATTATCTTGCTAAGTGAATTGACACAAGTAGGAATTTCATTAAACAAAGGTACCATTTGACAAGTCTTATTACAACTATTTACTGCATAACTGGATTCCTATTTCTTGGCAATTGAAGAAAGACGTGGTGCGTTTGTGCATTTTTTTAATTTTAATTTTAACTTGTTTAAATTATAGCGCATAACATTTCAGCATGCCCCTTAACATGTAGAGCTCTTGATTCTTCTCAAATGACAAGGGAGATTATTTCTACTCAGCTGATGCAACCAAGTGATCTACTGCTGGAAAAATTATTCTAAGCACCGCCTAGTACAATAATCTGGCTTGCCGTACCTTATTAACTAGAAATTATTAAGTCCGCTAAATCACCAGTTCGCACCATTTCAAGTGTCACGACGCAGTGTGTTTTCCTATCGAACCAATTGTTTTCACTAAGGCCACTACAATACTAAGTACCAATTTAAAAAATTTTCCTCGTTTTTGTGGATACTTTATTTATCTTACATATTTCGTAATAGAAAATAGAGCAAATAACTTATTAGGCAAAAATTACTGTACCGTCTTACGTCAACTACCCTGAAACAACTTGGACTTATCTAATTGGTGACCAGGTCAATCTAGAAGTTATTGAATTGTGGGATGCTGCTTTTATTACATTTATAATTTATATTACTAATCAGTAGTAAAGTACAAAAAACTCTTAATATAAGGTCCGTCATTATACGTTATTAGTTAGCTGAAATTCAAAGTCGACAGCAACAGGCCGCAAAAGCATCGTCTAAATTATGTTACACAAATTGAAATAAATGCCATGCAACTTACAGCCTTCCATATAGTGGCTGAAAGTAGCATTATTAACCTCTTGTTATTATAACTGGAGTTGGTCCATAAATATTATATCAACACGCCAAAATATATTGGTTCGACTAGGTTCGTTTTAAGTGCCCTTATTGCGTTAGTGCGATCACTCCGTGTGCTGTGCGATCTTCATCTCTCTAACTAGCAGCGTTCATGCGTTTTGGGTCATTATCTGCTTAGAACACAATATGAGTATGGCTAACATTAAAACAATGTATACGGTTATTGCTTAAGTGGGAAAGCGAAACCCGTCTCATTAAAAACCAGTTGTAACTTTGAAGGTGCCCATTTCATTTACTCGCTGTGCATATTTCAAATTCGTATTCTACGCTATCCCTTGTCAAGTACAAAGTTTGTGTATGTATGGACGGCCATATATATCCAGCCAATACCAGCTTACCTTGCGCAGCTAAACATGTGATAAATATGCACTACGTTTGAGTTGTGTATATATTACCATTTTTTAACCATAGTGTAAATGAGTGCGTTACACTGTCTGAAAAGTCGCACTCTTCCAGGTATGTTGGTAAGTACTGTGCAGTAGGCGAATACATGACCAGGTTCTATTGCGCGATTTTTAATATAATATAAATAAAATAAGAGATTCAAATTGTAGTAACGCATTGGCTGTTTTCTTATGTAGTGTTGTGCTCCAATAAATGTAGCTTCCACGTTATTTTCAATAAATCCATGCATTGGCAAATACCAGTTTGACCGTGTACACCATTTATACTTGTGGATTCATCTGGTGGCGGTCAGCTATGATCGCATAATTTATTCCTGTCCATCCAGTAAAGCATGTCTGACAGATTTCCGTTAATTGGAATTAGCTGATATCTTGACAATATTTAGGCCCGACATCATGTGGTATGCACCAATCCGAATCAAAATATTAAGGAAATGTTGATTTTTTACGATACCACTACAGGAAAGAAAGATAATAATAGGATTGCTTGTAAAGATACAACTCAAACTCAATATGAATAATAAACAATAAAACATGATTTCCGTAATTCAGTTTACCAGCAGCATTTATGAAGTGAATATATATTTCTGTAAATAACAAAATAATAGCTCACATTTGCGGATTTAATTTTCATTTAACTAGTGTAACTAAAAAGGATTTCCCAGCTTTAAGGATATTTCAATTACATGTTTTCAATCATCATAATTACGGGATACAAACAATATTTTGAAACTCCTTTTAATAGTATGGGCCCATGCTATTTGTTTTTTACTCAAGGAACTTAGTGTATGTATTAGTAACACCCAGAACGACTAACCAAATATCCCATTCAGGAAATTTTCAAACATGTGGGCCTTTAGTAAAATATAGCTAATAGTGTATACGTTTTTGCTAAAGTAAATTTGAAAATGAACAATCGCTAGGCATTTGCTAATTTCATCACCTCTGGTATTTTTATATCTAAGAAAAGTCTATTTCCAATTAAGTTATTGTTCTAAACAGGTGTAATAAAGCGATGCCGAAGTGAAAGCGTCTTTCTAATCAGCGCAAATAAATTCCTCGCTTCATTTTTAATCAAATTTTGAGCACAGTTAAGCGAATAAGAAGACACCGAAGAAGATGAAACAGTTTGTGGCCTCTTTTATTTCGGTAATACAAATTAGTTGCTGGGAAATCTTGCACGTACCTTATTCTCTCTTTACAACTTACTTTGTGCACAGTGGTCTAAACATTAGCGTAGAGTAAACATTTCTAAGT
>OX104071.1:49077523-49098762 GCA_944474145.2 Dicrocoelium dendriticum
TCCAGGTTCGCACGTTCTCTCTCTCCATATTCCATTCCCCATAGCCTTGTAGATACTCCGCTGTCGCAATTGATCCATTCATATTGCATAATGCCCCCAATACCACTGGTTTATTCTTATCCCAGGGGTCACACTGCCTTCATACCAGACTTGTCCAGTGACACATTACCCCCTGCATATCACCATTTGTAATTAACACATACATGCCGCTATGGGCTGTGCAGTGAACCGAACGGGTAGAGCCATGTTATCCACCAAAAGAACCGTGGGACTCCTCTCGCACACTTTGGGATTTGTGTTATTGTTATACAGTCGCAAGTACTGTGAAAATCACCTGTTTTCTGTGTAACCAGTCGGTTGTCAGCACTGAGCGGGTACTGCTGTGGTTCGTCCTTGCGGGGTATTCATTTAAGATAAGTAGTTCCATTTGAAGATTCTTACGAAGGACAAAATGGCTAGTTCCCAACCAGTAAAGCCAAAGGCGTTAACACGTGATTCTACAAAGTCAAGAAGGAAAGGCTTCACGAACACTGGCGGATAATTTTGGAGAAGAGGAGACACAAGTTATTCTAGCTTTAAAGAGGAAAGCCGAGTTTTTGTAAAACTTTGGGAAAAACGCACCGAACAAAAGAAAAAATAGTAGAAAGACGAGTAACTAAGAAATAAACGCACTTTGCCGGAAATGGTGCCAGTCAGCACTGGGGAAAAAAGCCATTTTTTGGACATGTCATGCAAGAACGAGCATTGCACTTCACAAAATAATTGCAAAATCCAGCCTTTAACGCATCAATCCTTTAGCTGCAGGCTTTCATCAGTAGACAGCACTTTGTGTTCGGTAAGCAATCGGGCGAAAACGGTGACTCAAATATGTGTGTTGCATTCGAGTGGACAGCAAAAGTACCTGAATGCTTTCGGGTTACACAGCTTAAGACGTTTTCAATTTAGGTGGAACTGGCTTGTTATTCAAAGCGATGTCGAATAAAACATATATTGTCAAAGGAGTGAAATGCACATGTGGTAAAATTAGTAAGAGGCATATCACATTTATGCTGTGCACTAACACGGTGGGGAGCGAGAACCAGCCTTGGTGATTGGGAAGTCAACCAACCAATAATTTTTACAAACACTAACATTAAAACATTGCTAGTAGCTTACAAGAATAATATAAAAGCATGGATAACTGTAGCAATTTTCGCAGATCAGCTTCAATGTTTTACAAAAATGCAGTGAACAGCGCAACATCAGACGTTTTGTTGACATTGCCTTTTGTCGAATTGCGGTTTATGCAAACCGACACCACTGCGTTAGTTTAAAGCTTCGATTAGGGTGTCATTCAGGCGCTTACATAGAAGTTTAGGAAAAAAACAGCTGCATTTTATTCCGCTCATGGAACCTCACAAACAGATGTCTGGAATCGAAATAATGAAACGAGTAAATTCCTTGGAGGTAGTGTTGCAGATAGCTGCCGCATGGAAGAGGAGAACTCAAGAAGCGGTGTTTCCTTGTCATGCAGAAATAGATTCTTAGACAGCAGTACAAATTGGGCCTGAGACAAATGCGCAAATTGTACCTTTACTGTTTTCGATACTCTTTCAATGGAATTCTTTGTATGCCATCTGTCTAACAACCATATTTTTGATTCTTTGCTTCAAACTTGTAACACAACAGGAATGAATTTGGGCCTGCCTGACATATCAACTTGAGCAGCCGAGGATGAAAATGGTAAACCATACGACGTGCAGAAACAGGATTCTACGGATGTTTTGCAAACGCATACATTCACAGACGCACAGATTGTTGTTG
Organism: Dicrocoelium dendriticum; assembly: GCA_944474145.2. NCBI lineage: Eukaryota > Metazoa > Platyhelminthes > Trematoda > Plagiorchiida > Dicrocoeliidae > Dicrocoelium > Dicrocoelium dendriticum. The sequence continues at coordinate 49,079,327 of OX104071.1, forward strand.
ATGTTTTGCGCCATAACTCAATACATAGCGGACACACTGACATGCATGAAATTACCATTCACGTGAGGAAAAAACAAATTTCCTTTTTCCTTTCAATTGCCAAGCATCAAATATTATATTTTATTATTTTTTAGCTGTTAGAAAATGATTTTGACAATAGGAAGGTGTGTGCACGATTACTCCAAAACTCGTGGATTTCGATGATTTGCAGGTCAGTTGTCAAAATGTTGTCTTATAAACCGTAAAATTATTGCATTCTTATTACTCATATATCCTACCTGATAAATCACTACTGTTGTTGCCTTGCTTTGAACCTACAACTGAATTTAGTTGTCGTCGGTGTACAGATCTAGTTCGCAATTTCGAAATTTAACACACCTGTGGAATCGATGATGAGTAGTGTTGCCTATGCATGAATCTGTCAATGGCTACCACCTGTCCAAGGCGGCCACTATCTGTCGGTCCCTTGATTGATTTCCTTGGACTGGTTTGACTAGAATTTCAAGTCATAAAACTAATGAAACATGTTAGCCATAGCTGTAGTTGATGCACTTGAAAAAACAAACAGTGAAGGTTTATATGAACCACACAAGGTGAATACATCTTTGATTTATTCCACAAGGTATCATATATATGCTAGAAGCTCTCATGTAAAAAGGAACAGATCATGGCAGACGAGATGGTGGCTGTGATTGACAAGTATTTTGAAAACTTTCATAACCAGTCGAAGTGACAGCATCAGTGTATTGTTGCGCAGAGTTTGCAAGCAAAGGATATGGCGACCGATGTGGCTAATATATTTGAACTTCATAGGTAATATCAATGAAGTTACAGCACCATGCATCAAGGTACGGTACTGGTCGAAGTATAAAAGTCGGTCAGATGGATATCGAAACGTACTGCATATTTTCCTCCAACTAATAAGTCCCAGATGCGCTTGATAAGTGAGCTGCCAACATCGCATACTCGCAGCTTGTGGACCACATGTTTCACCTTGAGTAATGCGTTGTTGTATTTGAGGCACATCACATCTACTGACTCCCCCTAGTTCACAGTTTGCAACCAGTCACTTCTCGTCACAATCAGGTTAATAATACATAACAGACCTGGATGGGACAGTGGTGTGTTAGAGCCGATATCTTTTTACCAAAACAGATTAAGCAAACATTTCTTCACATTCTTATCGGCAACCCTGGCTTAAATAAATGGAAAACAAATTGGCCTCTAAATGTCTTTCCTGGTGATCTCCGCTTTCCGGAATTAGCCTTTCCATCGCGCTTCGTCGTACTCGAATTGTTGCAAATGTTTTAATGCGTTTTAGACATCTTGTATTAGAAAATTGAGTTAGAGATAAGGAATCTTAACCTGCTTGTCCTGGTTGATTTTTGATCAGTGGCAGGAATCTGTTCTTCGTTTAGTGGATTCTTCCGACGCTGAGATTTGCCATAGTTCCCCGACTTTCAGGTTGTTATTTTTGTGTTTAAAGCTAGAGGAGCAAAACTTAGAGGGATCACTGGCCTTAGTTCCTGTCATGTCTCTGGAATGATTATTATGTCTTGTCAGGGGTAAGAGAATATGATGAAGTCTGGGAGAAAGGCTGGACAAAGGATAGAGAGGTTTAGGTAACAATATGTTTAAAACTGCCCCAAGTTAAGCTGTTTGGGAGCGATTTACATCATCGAGGTTCTCCGTATTTCCGGTTGCCTTACACTATGTCAGTCGCACAACACGCCGAGAAAATCATGGGGAATGTATCGAAAGAGATAATAGGAGTCAGCAGGTAACCAAACATACCAAATATGAGATCTGGAGCCGTAGTCAAACCGCGTATGATCATTTTATTTGCCAACATTTTTTGAACTGTTACCTCAAGAGGGTTTTTGCAGGTATTTGGAAAAATCGCACCAAACTGGCAAAAATTTAAGGCAGAATTAGCAGAAAGGAAGTGTTAAAACTGTAGAAGCGTACCGCATGCAATATCATCTATGAATTTTAGAGCCTAAAATAAAGCAACCTGATGCCAATATTGCTAGGAAATATTTATTGTTTGTCGATAAATCCGCAACAGATTATACTAACGCACAGATATGAAATGAGTAGCCGGACGATCATACTCGTATTATTCTAAAGCGTCATTAGCTCTATAGCCAACATTTATTCAACATCTATCCTTCAGATAACTCACAAAGTATGTAATCAGTCTTTGCTAACCCGAGCTTATGTTGACTTGGCAACTGTGTCTGGATTGCGCATAAACGAGATATTTCCTCCAAAATCAGTGGTAACCTGACAATCTGTTCTGAGTAGGAAACATTTGAAGCGAAACGGTGGATTTTTCGTAGGTTTTCTTGATAGTTACCGCGTTCATTGGCTCATTCTTCCGTCTAAACCATTGCATACTTATTTTTAATGTTCAGCGCCAAAGCACAGAATATCCCAGTCCTTATGAAAATCAGGAATTTATTATTACACGGCTTCCGGAGGTGAAAGCATGTGAAACATTGGCAGGTGCATTTCAGATCGAATTCCATGTACTGCCATATAAGGCATTGGGTTACAGTCAACCTTTGATTTTTAACAATAACCTACCGAGCGAAATTACCTTAGGCTGCATACTATTTATTACCCATGATGACAAATTTTGGCCGGAAAGCAAAATGCCAGTAGACCACTGCGATTTTATATAACCTGATAAGATTTGTGGATTATCAGTTCGGAAAACATCTCAATTGCATGTGACTACTAGTTAAGGACTCTGTTTACGGCAAAAAATAGTTCACTTTTACGACCTAGGCGAGCAGATATGTAGGATTTTTCCTGCTAGATGTATATCTTTCTGCTGGTCCAGCGAGAAGTTGAGTGCGCAAGGTAGTCCGTAATGACAGCAATAAAGGCATAAATACTTTACGGCTGTCATCTAGTGCATACAGTTAATTAAACCCATATATTTTCTGTCAATTTAATTTGCCTACAAATGCCTCCATGCTCAATATATAATTCAAGCTTACCATCAATCTCAGAAGCGGTAACTTACTGTATTGGAATTCTATATCTTCCAGCTATTTAACTTTTGCTAGTCTTACAAACGTTGACTAAGCGTGCTGGAATACAGTAGTCACTATCAGCGTTTACGTGGTGACGTAACCATTGGTTAACTAAGTACGCAACCGCATTTGCCAGTGTCAGCATTTATTAACGCTCATCCATATGAGAAGACAAAGGCCATTGTATCAAAGTTAAAGAACATTAAATAAGTTAGGATGTCGACAAAATGTCTTATCGCTAAGTCTTTGGCTTGGTTGAGATTCGATCTCAATACCTGCTACTGAGGCTACCACATTACCTGCATAAACCAGTCCTAGTCGGCAATATATATCGGCCGCATTTTATGGTCAACAACAAAAGTACAATTATGAGAAAATAAAGTAGCTTAGAAAGTCAGTGTCAGTCATTTCATAAATCATATTAATACATTTGTGAAGAGGCACACTGACAAATACTGCATCACTTAGTCCATTGATAAAAACTGTTTAATGATTTTAATCTTTACGTCTACTTGTATAACGTAACTGGCCTTTCTGTTGGGCATATCAAGTTTCATCATTTATCCTTAAGATGGAAATGACAATTAACAATCTAAATCATCCTGGGTCTTCTCAAGGATGAATGAGGAAAATCAAGAAATGCTGAATGAATGCAAAAAAGGTCATTTAGGCACCGAAATGCAGTTGACTGACATCAGCAATACTTAGTATCTACTTGTCGGTTTCCAGATTTGAATATGATTTGTTTACTTTTGTACTCATTTTCCACACCAAAACAGCAACTAACAAGTAACTGAATTGGCGGTACAGTTATAGATGGTGTCATTTTGTAGATCTATGGCGTGGATCTATTTAAATCATCGGTGTCTAGACCTATTAATCCTAGTAGGTATAAATATAAAACGCCTATATTACAAACGTAAGTCAGGTGGCACTATCTTTCTTCATGTAGTAATAAGATGAGCTCACGAATACTTTGTGTATATCTGAAAACAGGAAATCGGAGAGAAATAGTGGAAGTTCAAGTTTAGTAATACTAATGGCACATGCACAACTACCGCCGACTTTTTATTTTATTAGTATGGTTACTGCTGTCAATAAGATATAAGATGCCCAAGATAAATTTTTATATACGGTCTCTAAATTGATAGGTGTTCATATGTAAACATAATTATATGGTATACACTGACGTCTTCAAAAAATCAAGATTTAGACTTTGGTTGAGGAGTTAGCATTATCAATGTAGAATCACTTATTTGCTAGAGTTTCATGCAGCCACTCCGCTTCAGAAATTTTAAGAGAGCAAATATGTTGTAAACAATTAGTTAATAATCCACTAAATTGTACGCTAAGTGTCTGCATTCTATTTTATTGTATCGATAGTTTGGAAAAGAATTACCAGTCTGTCATTTTTGTATCAATTGCTTTTTGGACAACGAGTGAGAAAATTTGCCTTTACGTTGCGAGCAGCGAAAAGTATGCTTTTTTTAGAATACGTAAGCATGTTTTTAAGCTTGAAGAAAATCATATCCTTGACATGCGTAAGTATTGTATCGTCTCACTCAGCAAGGCGCGACGCATAAGTATTTGGGGAAGCTAACTAGACTCTAGAGACATAACCCAAAAATTTTCTGCGGTGTGTACGCACTATGCTACCAAACTTGTCAAATTGTAACGATCTGTGTGGACATACCTCACAGTACTGCGCAATTCTTATCCAGTCTTGCTTGGCAAGACGATTCATGGTAGTCTGTTGGGCGTTTACTAGATGCTATGAAAAGATATCAGATTACTGAATTGTTAGACGTGCTTTGTGATAACCTGCTTGGCAAATTGAAAAAGTCTTAGATGGAACCTTCTTGGCTAGGTGATGTTGGGTATTGGACACTGATCTCTGTTAACGATAGATGGGTAACAACAAACTACTTTGAAAGTAAGAAAATATAACTCCAAAAATTAATTCGTAGAAGGATTTACTGGGAATGGTATATAACTAGTGTTTAGATAATTGATTACTGAGAATAGGTAATCAAATTAAGTTTTTATTAGTTCAGGAGATAGATCGAATCGATAAGATATTGTAATATTTCTAAAGATATTTTAGTAGATTATGTGATGATGGGGAGCTAATTACTGATCTGCTTTGGGTCCAGGCATTAGCCGCATTAAAATCATTTCTATTTGTGGCAGCAGACAATATGGCAACTAATGTTAAAATGAGTTTGGAAGTAAAAGGACTTACATGTGATCCCTTTCCCTAGATTTTGCAGCGACAAAGTGAAGATAATTGTTTTATATGGAAGTGCTACGAGTAGTATGGTGATAGTCATTGTTGGTGCCGCAAGAAGCTTAAGGATTTAGCAAAGATATTTATTACCGTAGCTGTAGTAGTAACACATTTGCTTGTCGAACAACGGTCCAGCATATTGGGCTTGCAATGTATTTATTGAGGAGGATTTGATCAACGAATTTTGTCATAAGCCACTTAAATGAAGCGTTGTTCGCTCACAAAACTTTCTGTACTATTACTCTCAGGGGTTGATTTAAAATATATATAGTTCTAAGCAACTGAGATGGGCTTTAATTGACCTAGATTCAGATAATCTTGATTGTTCTTACCAGGTATAAATTTCTCATTTGGTCGGGTGCGCACATTGGAGACAGAAACACTTAGAGCTTATATGACATGGCAGTCCTTTGATATTCCTGGGCTCAACAATCTACTTTTAAGGCCCGTTTTACTTCCGTTAACTGACACACTGAATCCACGGTATCGAGCAAATTATTATTGAACAATAAAAGTGAATGCAATCTTTCTCTTCCCGAGCCAAGGGGAATTCGCGTGGCTAGTCTGCCTGCATTTCGATAGCTGCACGCAAACTGGTAAATAAATATATCCCTGTCGACAAGGTATGTATAGCAATTTCCACAACCTAGGCATCACCAACCATAAAACACGGTTTCGGTTTTCTGCCTATAAATTGCAGAACAACCAGGGAAACCATGAACTTACGAAAGCTTTTCGGCTCATTGGTTAGCACAACATTTTAAGACTGTTCCTGTCTTTTGAATTAAATCTCATACATTTTCGAACTTTTCAATCCAGTTCTAGTTGAGTAAGAGTAATTAGACTAAAATATGTCTACCATAGTAACAATGTAATATGCTTGAAACAAAACCTGCTTGTATGCAGAAGGGAACAAACACATCAGGTTGGTTTGGTTTGCACATAAACATAAGTTTGAGGGACAAAATTTACGGGTATAAACGTCGGTGAAGAAGGGGATGCAAGTATATGCGGCCTCATATTATTTACACGTATATATGTATGCATTCGTGCGATGGATGAAATTTTGAATTATTGACCCAACTTTGGTTCACTAGTATACTTGCAACAATCGCAGGTACAAGTTTGCATTTTTTAGTTCAATGATTTTAGACACAGATCAAGCAGTTATTTCCAAGCAGAAAGAAGGATTGAACAACTATGCTGATGAACTCTATTCAAATCTTGCTCGGCCGCGCAATTCATGAAACATGTTACTTCTACTTACAATCTATCTGTAAATGACCTGTTTCATTGCTAAAATTTATCCGATTTCTTCCTTAAGATTAAAGCCGGACATTTCATGGACCCGATAAAACGCGGTGATCATGTTGCCTCTGATGACCCAGCCACTTTAGACAGGATTTTGCGTGGCTTAGCCTATCAAAATTAAACTTGATTACATAATTCTGCAGCGATAGATATAGTACTTAAGCTGCGAAACAAAATTAGGTACCACTTGATTGTATTTATCGGTATTTATATAATTATGCTTAATCAGATAAGGAAGTCCGCTTAATTAGTAACCTTGTCCCAATGACTTTTATTAGTGGTATTTACGACAGCCATTACATCCACCCAACTTGAGCAGTTACTGAACCTTTCATCCTACAAGCTGCTGTGATGATGTGGCTAACCCTAGCAAAACATAATATTCAATGTTAAGGGACCATAAAAATCTATCGTAACTGGCTTGTGAGCGGCGGTCATCTAATGTGTAAAGAAAGTATTCTACCGAATCTCAATGAAATTTATCTTCTCGGAATGGTTGTTTTCCAAGCATATGTACTTTAGACGAGCTGCGAATTAAAAACAAACCCAAATCGTTTGAGAACCGATATTTATAGAGCTTCGCCTACGAAATATATTTATTCGCGTTTTAACGAAAACTCTCCAGTATTACACACTTTATCACGGTCACTATTCCGGTTGTTCTGTATAAATTGCCCGCACTAATTGGTGCGTCGAATAGTTTGACCAAACAATACTACAAACATATTTTAGGTGTGAACCTGATGTAGGCTTAATTTGCTGAATAAAATATTACGTGCTACTGATAATGAAAAATGTGCATAATGTTGAGAATAAACAAATGTTAGTAAAAGCACTAATATTAAGTTAGCTTTGAGTACTCAATTTGTGAACTAAACTGAACAATAAATAACATACCACGATGTTCCACCCCTTTCTACATTGCTTTGTACTGATTAATAAACCTATAATATTTTGGGTTGTGGGTATTCCGATTATTAAAGAAGGTCGATAAGCAAACAGTAGCCAGAGTATCTTCGATAACGAACCAGCTATTCGTCATCAAACCCTTGTTCGATTACCAGAGAAACAATGCACCAAAACTTAAATATTTTGCTATGGTCACTTAAAATTATCGTATATGTGATCGATACCGTAACTAGTACCGATTGATAAAAGGTTGCAGCTAACTGTACGTGCAATTTTTAAGTGTTGTTTGTGTATGATTCCATCTATCGCTATATTATATCCATCAACTCAATACGCTTACTTTACACACGACCTCATTATGGCTTGCTTCCACTACTTTCGTATTGTTAATAACACGGTCCAACATCCTTTTTATATCAGAAATGAGATAGGGAGTTTCTAGTAGTACCAAGTCCGTTGACTGCGAATATGCAAAAATGCTTCTATCACATCGCTTTCCTAATTTAAAGTTTTCATTTCAGTTAAGCTGTGCGTTCCATGCATCGAATGCTCGTCTTTGATTAATCTCTTTTCGTCCTGTAATCGTGAAAAGATGTCCTCTTAGACATGGTATCCACCTGACACTGTAAATTGCTTGAGATATGTCTTTCCTTAATTCAAATCTTGATCATGGTCCAAACAGGCGGCTGTGTGAATGCTTGAAAGTATTTTGTTACATATGTGGATGGTTTAATACGGTGTCGCAATAAAGATCAAATTCTTCACTACTGAAGTCTGCCTACCACGCATACTTCGGTCTAAAACTTGGAGATAAGAATAATAAATGGGAGCCGCATATTTTTGTGTCGCATGCACTAATCATCGGACTCAGTGGCTCAAAGTCAAAGTCAAAATGCCCCTTGAAATCTCCATGGTATGGAGTCAGCCAAAGTATCACACGACAGGCTGCTACTCCTTCCCAACCATTATCCCTGGAATTTCTGACCGATGCAAGACCAAAATTTGTTACCCTCATCTTCCATCAAATATTCGATCTGTTCCTCATGATGACACCTTACCCATTCTTGTGCGAAGTGTTAAATTGTCCGGGTCTCAATGACACAAGAGAAACCTTGTGGTACTGTTCTGACTTGGAAGGACTGGCGAAGGAGCTTGGCGTGAGGCATATCAGTGAGGAATGGTGTTTGTTCACTGACACATCCAAGAATAATCCTAAGTCCGTATCGCTCCACGATGGAAATGTGTACCCATCTATGCCTCTATTATATGCCACCAATATAAAAGAGACTTAAAAAACTATACAACAGATGCGGTACTGGACTACGATAAGTACTGTTGGCACATATTTGCTTTCCGTTAGTCATTGGATTCTTAATGGGTACACAAGGTGGCTTGACAAAATATTGCTGTTTCTCGTGCTTATGGGACGGTAGAGCAACTCAACAGCAATACACAATCAAAATTGGCCAAATGGAACGGAGTATGCTGCTGGGAAATTGAGTGTAATGCATACAGCTCTTGTGCAACCTTATCATATCTACCTACCACCCTTGCACGGCACGCTTGGTTTGATCAAAACTTCGTCAAAGCCCACAAGAGAGAGACGTTTGCGTTTCAGTGGCTGAAACAAATAGTTCAGAAGAGCAGTGATGAAAGCTCAAATAAGGGATTTTTACTAAGCCTGATATTCGCCGGGTAATGGCAGACAGTGCTTTCGAATGCCAGTTGACTTCAAATGAGTTAGAGGCGTGGTAACCATTCAAGGCAGTGTGTAACGGGTTTTTGAGCAGAACAGAGGCAGAGAACTAAAAAGACATCAGAACTTGATCACTACGGGCTGTTGGGCTATTAGTGCGCGAATGTCACTCGAGAACACTTTTTGCATAATCACCTTGACTTTTTCAGTGATAAGTTGGGATCTGTTAGCGATGAGCATGGTGCGCGCTTTCACCCAGACAATTTAGGCATGGAGCAGCGCTACAGTGGAAAGTACTCACTTTCTCTTGCTTATTTCTGCATCCCGAGAGCGCTGGAACATAGAAGCGGCTATCTCGTTGGAGTCAACATTTCCCCTGCCAAGCTGCAGTCAGCATTCAGCGGCGAGTGATGCGGTGATATTTTAAACGTATTCGCCAAATAGATGCATACTGCACATATTGGGTGTCAGTACATTTACATACACTTCATACGACGTAGGCTTGACATTATTAAATTAATCATTTGGGTATAACAATGTAACCTAACGTGCTAAGTAATATCGGAATAATTTGCTACGATCAGTGGGTTGTATTCTATAAAGTAGGAAAGCGACATTTTGTTACACAATGTAGTTTTGACTGACAGTAGGTAAACTGTTTTGTTTATTGAGTAACATTCAGTCTTTTGGTTTAAATTAAAATTTCGTTTTGAAGAAAAGGTGCCATTCATAACATTGAAATCGTATAAAACAGTTCATATCACCTGAAGCATTATTTTTTGGTGTACCCGGAGATCAATGGTTATTGCAAAGCAGCTAAACGTATTAGGATTTGTCACGAAAACGCTTTCACCTGTACACCGGTATGCTGGAATATTGGCTGTATGTAATGGTACACGTCCAAAAACGAAGGCAATACCAACGTGAGCATTTCAATGAAGTGCAATTCCCCTGGATCTCAGACAGCGAGGACAAATAAGGAAAAAGTAGTATTTATTTCTAATGAAATTGGTGGCCTGCATAAATTAAACTTGTGAGTGCACTGAGACAAAATTGGGGAAAATTCAGATATATCTCTTAGGTTTTTGAAATGAATGTGCGATGAAAATGTCCCTGCATTTGGTAAAAAGCCAGGTGGGCATATCAGCAATGATAGGGTTACTTGAACTGTGTGAAATTGATTAACACCACTTAGGCATTATTAAGCCAGAAAAATAAAATAACTAATAAACATACTTCTCTGAACATTGTATTTGATAAGATGACCATACATAATACTTATAACACTTGCTAATTGACCTAGCGCTGATATATTGTGGAACTAGTAAACGGCATGCGTCGACATGGATAGCATTTCTATGCTAACAAATCGCCCCCGTGCTATTTACTCAACAAGATTTAATGGGATGCGCTACTCAGCTCAAATTCCCTAAACAGTTGCTGGTGCTGTATTTACGTTTTTCATCGTTATTTACGTGAGTAATGCAGCTATGCACACGATCTTAAATTGCGGCAAATAATGGCAATTGGCCGAAACATTAAAAACTAGCCATTTCGTCCGCAAGCATATATCGCTTTCGAAGTGCAGCATTAAAGGTGTATATTTATTTATCTTCTTAACCTTTTTGTACGGTTTAAATGTATCCGCCACCCAGGATAATCTAACCGTTTTTCAGGTTCTACTGGGATAACAAGTGTGACACCATCGTTAATGTGCTATGGCTCTCTGAAACCAATGTTGTTGGTTTGTAATTCCACCGATTTGGCCTCCAAGATTTATTCCGGCAGACTGTTCCAAACATTTACCACCCACTGCTTGAAACACAAGAGGTGGGGTAATCGTTTTGTACGTGATACTACAACTTGTGCTAGTGTCCGCCTGAGCGTTTGCAAGTGACGCAGCTGCCGTAACATAGGGAATTCACCGAGCTGCAATATGCGCTTGGTCAAGATAAGATGGACTCGTGACCAACTCTAGGGCATGGTGTACAGTTCTAGTTTCTCACACCGCTCTTTGGACGGCAATCCTCGTAAACCTGGAATAAGCCTGGTGGAGATCTGTTGGATTCGTTCGATCTTCTACATCTTTCCCTATGTTATTGGATAGCAAGCGGGTGAGCCGTACTCTGGTATTTGTCATATGATGAATGAGTTAAGGCGAGTGGCGACCACTTCAGACCAAATACAAAGCTGCGTCTGAGCGCCAAAATCATGCGCCGTCCGTTGCGATATAGCCTGTTCGTGTTGTCTGATGAATTAATATCGAAACGAGGCAGCACATGTAGATGCTTTGCAGGTGTGGAATGCTAGGATTTGTCGTAAATCGTCCAGGTTTGTCCATCACAGCCCTTCCCCATTCACACGAATACCGATTGAATGCGTTGCCCGGGAGGCGGAATTTTGCATAGTATAAGAAGATGCAGTTGAGATCTTGCTGCAATAGACTGTAACGTTCATGGGTGCTAATCAGTCTCCAACTCACTAGGTTGTTTTCTACCAGGGCACACGACGTTCAAAATGCTGAGTAAGATTGTTAGTTTGGAATAGGAACACAATAGGTCCCAGCGTCCTGCCTCGGGAAGCGCCACCTGTACACGGATATCAATCAGTCAGATGGCTGTCGACTTTTGCCAAACTTTCGTCCAACCGGAAAGTCCTGCATCCACCGGCACCGTGATCAACCAACACGGCAAACGTAGCTTGCAGAGAACAACTTCAGGGTTTACCTTGTCGAATGATATGCTGTATTCGATGTAGATTACTTCGACAGTCTTTCCATGGTACCCTGCCTGTAACCACACATACCTCGTCAGCAGCAGGTTTATATTTTACGGAACATTGCTGTGCAGGCGTTAGTAAATGTTTTGCTTGGGACAACCAATCTAGACTCTTCTTCATGATCTTCTTGGCAACCTTGTCCGAAATAGGCGCCAGAAAATTCGGTCTATAATCGTCAACTTCGCAATGCTCACCGCCTTTTCTAAGCGGCTTTATCACTGGGTGTTTCTATTCTCTCCAATAAACCTATGGATAGTGACTTGCTGAACAAGTCAGTCAAATCAGATACGATGATGACCGGTAGGGAACTGAGAAGCTATGGGTGTAGTCCATCTGGGCAAGCTTGGTGTCCTAAAGGTAGGTGAGTAGTTGACGCACCTCTTCAACACCGCAAACCCGAATGTCGTGTTTTGTAAGCGCGGCAGATGTCAAACTCGGTACAGCCACCTGGTCGTTTGCAAACACGAAAGCAAAGTGCGCTGTCAACACCGACACACACTTGGTGTTGGAGGTAAGAATTTGTTCGTTCGTGCCCCCTAGCGCTGGCAGATCGCCTGCCAGCTGGAGGTGTCGTTCCACGTAATCAAAGGTCTTCTTTGGAGCGGCTTTTGTTAGCTTGCAAACTGCTCTTTGAATTACCGGCGCTTGCTCGTTTAAGCACTAATGGAAATATGGCCGCGCCAATTATACATTTCATACCCACTGGAAGGGACGGAGGGTTGAATTTGTACAATAACCTGCGCCGCCTCCATCCACTTTACCATACTCTTGTCGAAGCACTGTAGCTTTACTCGTCCAACTTTACGATATTTCCGTGGTACAAACAGGGAACACTGTAATGTCAATCACTCATCTTGAAAGTCCAAGTTTTCCACAAATGTAGCATGCGGTAGCTACCAGTCTACTTCGCTTGCAGCTAGAGTTAGGCTATCGAATTCGGTTTTCCAAAAGTCTGAAGCTGGCTTCAACAGGCAGGAAATGGGTTATGTTAAACCCCTACTAGATATGAACAATGATTGTTTGATAACTGCTTGGGGCTCTAAACTCTGAATGTCATGCACATGATCACAGCTTGTTAACGACAAGCCTAGGCATGGCGGAATTGCTCGTGGCGTTATTCGTGTCGGCTGGCATGTGTTGTGCTGATGCAGTTAATGTATTAAACGCATGAAATGTGCTTCGATTTCGCAAGTTCCGGCAATGAGTTCAATTTCAGGCTTGCATACTTGATGACAACTGGTTTCTTTCATGCGTAGAAAACGTGGCGAAGCATGTGGCAGCCAATCCAACTAACGGGTGCGGGGCTGTCCTAAGATACAACCAGGCTCTGCTCTGTGCGCCACAGGTGGATCTAGCACCAAAGCTGCACACGCCGCTCATCTTCCTTACTGTAGACGCAGAACATCCACAAAAAGAAGATGATATGTAGAGCGAATTCCACTTCGTCGGTTGGATAGTTTACCGAGGCCAAAATAAAGGCAGCTACTGAGTTCGAGTTACTGCGCAATATCATCTGATTTCGGCCAAGTTTATATGAGTCTCACTGAGTCTGACCTCCCAGATGCAAGAAAAAGGGGAAATTTCATCGCGCCTATCTATTAGATTGCAAATGTTGATAAATGCCACATGCAGGTCGCTGTGGGAACCACGGTGCTTGATTAAAGTTTGAGCAACCTGTTTATCCTTCCTCCTTTTGTCTTGGAAACGACCCGAAATCTTATAAAATAGACATTTGTTGCCCTATTATTATTTTGTCCCTTCCGCTCAGTGATGACAAACGTGAGCCGCTCTCGATCCAAGGGATCCGGGTCTGTATAAAAATGGATATTTAAAGCTTCTGGCCTATTTAGTCAAGACAATAACTGCCCTGGACTGCCTTCTTCCCCAACGGTCATGCTTATGTATAGACTTTGTTGAAACCTTACTTTCCAAGGTCCGTAATTTGCGGCACTGGCAACCAGTCCTCACCTACGTCGACGAGTCTATAACTTAGAATCAGTAAAAGCCCCATATCATGACCACTGCGCATCCGGGGAGTTGGATCACTGGACACAGGCGAGTAAATCATTTGGATTTTGAAACGCTCCTGGTAATCCAAGATTGATCTTGCAGAGTGCGAAATATCATGAACTTTACGTGGGCTTGTCTGCCGCTGATGTACAGGTGCTGAACATATTTCATTTTTCTGATTTTGCTTTCCCTAACTTTCCACGTATCTTCAGTGCACAGGCGCTCACAAATCGGAACAACCTTTCCCGCAGGACACAACACAAGTAAAAGATTAGTGTCAGATAGAACTGGACTGCTGTTAATTGCGGGACTTCATGCCGGTGAATTTTCATGGGAGAAACAGGGACACAGCTTAGACCTGGTGTCACTTTGGGTTTGTCCATTGGGCTTCACGCAGTGCAGTGAAGTACGTACAAGGCGGCTTGCGATTCTAACCTACTTCTCCGACTCTACTTTATTTGGCAATTCTTACACAATTTTGGAACGAAATCATGTTGCTTTTCTCAAAACGCCGAAAATACACAATTTATAGTCCAAAAAATGTATTTGGAAATTTAGTTTGACAAATAACACATATGAGTGCATTTGTATGATTTGCAACAACCTTTGCAACGGATACCGCAAGGTGTTTTTTTGGCGTTTTGCATAATCAGACACTATGGTGGCGAGCATTTGTGTAGCACAAATGTATAGTGAGATCACCGAAATTAACACAAGTATTTCTGGTCGAATAACCCGAAAACGGATAAAAGTTCGAAATTTATCATTAGTTCCATGAAATAACCAATGCAAATTAAAATATAACAACAAATATGCTTGTCAACACAGCTAAGAAAGAATTAACCGAAGGCCCCTAAGCACAGTTTGGGTGTGACTCTTTTTTATATGAACTGACCATTACCGCTTTAAGGTTAACCCCCATCGGTTCATGCATACTGGAACATTCTACAAACTTATTCGGTGTGAAGCCCTTTTTATATCAGATCTCGCATCGGCGATCAGATTTCGTGGCGTTATTGCCGAGTTCGAATTTAGTACACAAGCCTACGCCTTCCTCAGTGTTCCTCTTTTCAAGTCCAGCTTTAAATCCTTTACCACAACCTCGCTCATGCAACAACTGATTCTACCCTGTGGCATCCTGAGTCATGCATCAAACTCAACTTAACAGTTCAGCTTTCTAAGCCTAGTAACGCCGGGCTTCTCCCGAGAAATGTGGGGATCATTATGAAAATTAACACATACGGATGTGAGATAATGTGAATTATCGACAGATCTCGTGTTTTATTACAGACGGCTTTCGATAAATCTGGACAATGAAGCCTTTGTTGTGCCTACCGTGCAATCAGTAAACTGTTGACAGTGTACAGGATGGAGGCTCGCGCTACGCATAACGTTACCACATGTCTCGCCGATATGCTCTTTTTCCGCAATAACTGTGGTCTGTGAGATCACGGCAAACATGATGAAGAATAACAGTTAGAAACGAAACACTTCGCGTTTGTCAAATTCGGACGATGTTTACAATATTCACTCAACTATCTCACCCGTGGTTTAGATGGACCACAATTCCACTGTATCATCTCGGATAGTTCATACAATGATGTAAACCTGAACTATATTTGATGTCTCATTTAGTAGGTTATCAAAACGGCGTAGCTGTTTACCCGATTAAATAAAAATTTCATTTGTCAGAAGTTTGAATCATATACAAATACATAGTTTCATATTGCGACAAAGCTCTTTCGCACTCTACCACGATCATCACAGACCAAATGTTCTGTACACAATTTCCGTTGAAATTACTGTGCCGTTTATTACTACGGTATATTTTGCTCTGGCAGCGCTTAGTTCAGGTAATACCTAAATACAAGTAAGGGGGACGATAAGCCAGGAACAAACCACTGAACCTAAATGTGCAGTGCCAATCTAGCTATTCTGTTTAACTGAACAAATTGGGATCCTCATGTTATTACAACGGACGCCCTAAAGTTCACGGTAGTAACGATGTTTACACAAATATTTGCAACTGTGTTCAGTTTTCAAATTAGAACTATTGGTCGACAAATCCCACCATCTACCTGGCCATCCGTCACATCTATAACACATGTTAATATTTCGCTTTTATCTTCTACGCTAAACAAAAGACCGGAAAATAAGTGTTCCCCGCCTTCTCAGAGGACAAATTCTCAAGGGTTGTTAACACATCTAATACTAAGAAGGCACTTTCCTGCTGTCATAAGTCGCGTCAAATGTAGCACTAACACCAATACCATAGAACGCAGGATGAGATTTGGGCGTTGGATAGATCTACCCGATATCGAGATCGCCTGCCTTCTGTCGAAATGGCCTGGGACGATTAAGTGTACTGCCAAGTGCTGGCTATTGGTATTACCAAGGTAGTATTTTATACACATAGGATCGGACAGCAACAGCATCATTACGAGGGGCTCACCCTCTCGCGGTTGAACTTTGTATGCAATCCTGATTTCGATTCGGACGCAGCAATACAGGTTAAACAAGTTTTAGGAGTACATCAAGGATCCAGTTTATAGTACTCAATTTGGTGTCAATGAGTATTAAGCATGTGTATTTGCGCAGCCTGAGGTGCTTGTTGAAGTTAGTCCAGCAACCTACAAAAAGCGCATCGCTGATGGCTGTAACTGCAGAGATTTAGAGACGTAAATTACAAAGAAAATGTGACCCACTTCTAGTTTACATAGATTGTGTTGTCTTTCTATTTGAAAAGTGAACCGTACTTTTTAAGCCAGTTAACACTTGGTAATACGGTGTCCAACCAATCAACATTCTTGTGTACAAACAATTTTAGTAAGGTTTTGAGAGAATGCTTAGCTTGTTCAAGTTGCCCGTTGTCTTTAAGAGGACGTGTTGTCGTTCTGTATTTTTTCTACTCTCTTAAAACAGAGGCCACCGTCAAAGGGCACCTCACCTGGTACACCCAACTGAATAACACAAATGTTGTCGCCTCAAAAATCGTGTCCGCCTGTACAACCGACAAAGCTTTGAAACAACTGAATAAAAATACCATGACCAGTATTAAACGACGCCTTCGTGGTATCGTGGACAACGGTCCTATAATATCCCCACCCATTCACTACTTGGAATTAGCGGCATCCATGTTTACCAAGTTAGCGAGACTGGAGAATCGAGGATGCTCTCTCATGACTGTCAGACTTTGATTAAATCCCACTGTGGGTGTGGACACAATAAGATTCGCTTTGTTGTTACGTCCATTTTATGAATCACCACTTGTGCCAATTATCCGTAAAGGTTGCCTCACGCCTGTTTTACTGTTGACTGTAAGACTATGATACTTCTAGAAAATGTCAGCAAGGAAGCGAATAATAACAAGCCTTCATCAGTAGCTCGGCTGTCCCAAATGGACCACAGACATTGTGCTTCACAACCTCTTCCTCCCCTCTTCTTACTTTACGTAAATCAGTTTAATATCAGGATGCTTTGTTCATGCCAACAGCCAGCGTCCATATTCTGCGCTCTGAAAGTTAACCATGGCTATCTGTTGCAGCTTGCTCGACCAGCATTCCACCTAGATCATGACGGAGAATCCGATGAAATGCGTTTGCATTATCGTGTTGTCTACATGGTCGGTATCAACAAACGAAGTCATATTCCTACAAATATATTGCAGAAGTTCGATTTATTATGCAGAATGCCTGAGGGGTTTAGAGTTATCGAAGGGACTGATGATCGCTTCGTACCAATAATGTCCGTCCAAGCTGATATGCGGATTACTCTTTATGAAAAAAACGACAGCAAGCAATTCCTTTCGAGTAGTGCAAAACTCCTTTCTCTAACTAAGGCCTCTACTACAGTATGATAGAACGGTTTCCATCCAAGCTGATCCTTTATGTAGCAATATGACTCCAGTTGTATGGCCACTCGCCCCGTGCCCAAAATAAAATTATCCGGTAGTGAGTATGTTGTCAGGGTACACAAACAACATGGTCGCACCGAGAGACACGGTCAAATGCTGCTTTGTATTCTGCTGAATTTTACGAAGTTGGTTATTTTGCTGAAGGGTATTCAAGAAAGCGGTAGTATTAGAATGGTCTTTTATGACTCGCCTGCAATATAAAGCAGATTAATAAAAATTACTTACCTGCTGTGTGTTTAGAGAAAGTGGCCACGAATTTGGTTGCTCTGTCTTGTGATCTTCCGTTCGGATACTTGTCCCCGAGATGATCGCTTGCATTTACATCGATTCTACTAACAGAAGATAGCATTTAGCTTTTCCGAGCTTGATGAATACTTGGCCAGACGTTTCAGTCTCTTTACCAGGCGGTTCAAGCGCTGATCTTTGCTCATCCGATGCATTATTACATCATCCATGTAGACGAGGAACGCCCGTGTGATCACTTCATGCAAAAGCATCTGTATCAAACGTTGGAAAATCGCAAGGCGGTTTGATAACCCAAATGCCACAGATTTAAAACCGTACTAGCCTCGCGGCAAGAAGAATACATTTTTGGCTCATACACTTTTTGCAACCTCCACTTTTAGTAAGCGGTTGCGAGATCAGGTGTGTTGATACAAGTTGAGCCAACAATTGTGTCGGACAAACTGTAGGTCCATGGAAGGTGGGAAGAGTCCTGTCGAGTTATCTAATTAACACCGATGTAATCTACCCACAATGGAAGAATAACATGCTTTTTTACCAGAACAATAGGTAATGGACGTAGGAATGTGGTGGGTTAAACTGCATTTCTTTCCTGAACATCATTGATCATTTTCTGCACCACACTCTGCCATTGTTGGAATCGATATGGATTAAAAACTCAAGGAGCAGTGCATCGTCGGTATCGATGGTGTTTCACGGTTCTTGCAGTCAGAGTTTGCTGAATACTAAGCCAAACTAACTGTATGTTTCTTCAAGATACACGTCAGAATTTTGGGGTCCGCTGCTTGATGAGTGGCATGCGAGGTTTCATAAAATCAGCGAGAATATAATTGTCTGCCGCAGCAAACCAGTGTATATACTTCAGCTCCAACGGGTCTCTGAGAAATTATCAAAATTTTACGGGGATAGGTGGTTTAAAATACATGCACCAGATCTTCCTGCCACTTCACATTTTACAGTAGTTCCAATCTGATAACGTTGTTTACAGAGAGCGTGCAGCCATTATAAACTGATGCTGCATACCCTGATTTGCGAACAGGACATGCGCTGACACAGATCCACGTGTAACTAATGTCTCTCATTTGGCGGCAGTCAAACGCCAGGTATAAGTTGTTGACGTGTGCATTGTGAGGAATTTAACTACATTAGTTCTTAATGGACAAGAACCCCCGTATAGGCAAACAACGCTAATGAAACTTCGCGATCGTACGTGTCATTATCAAATAGGGGTCTTCAGATATTTTG
>OX104071.1:49098828-49136203 GCA_944474145.2 Dicrocoelium dendriticum
AAAGACCAGGTGGCTGTACCGAGTTTAACATCTGCCACCCTTACAAAACACGATATTCGGGTTTGCGGTGTTGAGTAGTTGCGTTAACTACTCACCTACCTTTAGGACACCAAGCTTGCCCGGATGGACTACACCCATAGCTTCTTAGTTCCCTACCGGTCATCATCGTATCTGATTGGACTGACTTGTTCAGCAAGTCACTATCTATAGATTTATTAGAGGGAATAAAAATACCCAGTGATAAAGCCGCTTAGAAAAGGCGGTGAGCATTGCAAAGTGGACGATTATAGACCGAATTTTCTGGCGCCTATTTCGGACAAGGTTGCCAAAAAGATCATGAAGAAAGGTCTAGAACGGTTGTTCCAAGCAAAAACTTTCCTGACAGCTGCACAGCAATGTTCCGTAAAATATAAACCGGCTGCTGACGAGGTGTGAGTTTACGGACAGTGCACCATGAAAAGACTGTCGAAGTAATCGATATCGAATACAAAATATCATTCGACAAGGTAAACCAAAAAGTTGCTCTCTGCAAGCTACGTTTGCCGTGTTGGTTCATCAATGTGCCGGTGGATGAGGAACATTCCGGTTGGACGGAAGTTTGGCAAAAGTCAACAGTTATCTGACTGATTGATATCCTTGTACAGGTGGCGTTTCTCGAGGCAGGACGCTGAGACTTATTGTGTTCCTATTCCAAACCAACAATCTTACTCAGCATTTTAAACATCATGTGCCCTGGTAGAAAACAACCTAGTGAGTTGGAGACTGATTAGCACCCATGAACGTTACAGTCTATTGCAGCAAGATCTCAACTGCATCTTCTTATACTATGTAAAATTCCGCCTCCCGGGCAACGCATTCAATCGGTATTCGTGTGAATGGGAAAGAGCTGTGATGGACAAACCTGGACGATTTACGACAAATCCTAACATTCCACACCTGCAAAACATCTACATCCTTGTGCACATTAATTGAAACAAACTACGATTGTGTCTCTTTTTCTACGAATATCATGTTTTTATACATAAAGCTGCCGTTTTGCATTTATTTTTTATTTTATTTTGGGAATAGATATTTCATCATTGTTTGTGAATCAGACGATGTAATAACTTCGCAGATCTAGTCGTTACATCACCCAAGATTGCATCATACTTTTTATGGTTAGTAAGGTTATTGTTTCAACTTCTTTTTTTGTGATTCAGTCATTTTTTGAGATGGACGTGACTCCCAGAAGGCGCATGAAGATCGTGATCTTGCACGAACACACAGACAAGACCTACAGGGATATAGCAAGAATAGTAGGCGTCAGTCCGGCAACCTTTAGCCGTGTGGTCAAAAAGAAAAAGGAAACAGGATGCATTTCGCCAAAACGCAAAGGGAAATGTGGTCCTAAGAGGAAAACCACTGCCAGGGATGGCGATTACCTAATACGGGAAAGTGTTAAAGATCCTCGAAAGACTAGTGACGCATTAAAACGTGATTTGGGGGGAAAGGAATAGAAAACAGTTCTTCAACGGTTTGCAGGCGACTCCTGGAAGTTGGTAGGAAAGCCAGACGGCCTGTGAAGAAACAACTTCTGAAAAAATAATGAAAGTTAAGCGTTACAAATTGGGACTAAAATACAAAAACTAGAAAAAGGAAGATTGGAGAGAAGTCTTATTCAGCAATGAAAGCCATTTCTATGTTCATGGTCAGAGAAGTCAGTATGTTCGGAGGTCAGAAGGAGAAAAAGTTTGTGATTCCTACATTGATCACTTTGTGAAACCCCCACAAAAGCCGATGTTTTGGGGGCGCTTTAGTTATTACGGCGTCGACGCCTTGCATCCAGTCCAGGGCATGATGCGCTCTCCACAATATTCAGAAGTCCCCCAAAGAAGAGCAGTTCCAGAACTAAAAAAGATATTTCCTGACGGATCTGGCGTATTTCAACAAGATCTGGCCCTGTGCCACACCTCAAAAATAGTTCAGACTTTTTCAATACTAATCAACTAACCATCTTGGACTGGCCTGGGATTTCACCAGATTTAAAACCCATTGAAAATATTTGGTCTATTTGCAAGCAACGCCTTCGTGGCATGGACTGTACGACAAAGGAGAAACTTAATCAAGCTTTAATTCAAGTTTGGTACAGGGACCCAAGATGGGCTAAAGTTTGTTCATATTTAGTGGATTCCATGCCAAACCGTATTAAAATGCTACTCAAAAGTCGAGAAGGTCATGTTGTGTATCGATGTGAGTATATTAGTGCAATTCATTATAACAATTTTGAAAAAAAGGTTTTACAGTGTTTTCGCAGTTTGTTTCTATTAATGTGCACAAGGATGTACATGTGCTGCCTCGTTTCGATATTAAATCATCAGACTACACGAACAGGCTATATCGCAACGGACGGCGCATGACGTTGGCGCTCAGACGATGCTCTGTATTTGGTCTGAAGTGGTCGCCACATGCCTTAACTCATTCATCATATGACACATACCAGATTACGGCTCACCCGCTTGCTATCCAATAACATAGGGCAAGACGTAGAAGATCGAACGAATCCAACAGATCTCTATCAAGCTTATTCCAGGTTTACGAGGATTGACGTCCAAAGAGCGGGGTGAGAAACTAGAACTGTACCCCATGCCCTAGAGCTGGTCAAGAGTCGATCTTATCGTGACAAAGCGCATTTCGCTGCTCGATGAATTCCCTATGTTACGGCAGCTGCGTCACTTGCAAACGCTCAGGCGGACACTAGCACAAGTCGTTGTGTCACGTACAAAAAGACTACCCCACCACTTGTGTTTCAAGCAGTGTGTGGTAGATGTTTGGAACAGTCTGCCGGAACAAATCTTAGAGGCCAAATCGGTGGAATTACAAATCTACAACTTTTGTTTCAGAGAGCCATAGCAACTTAACGATTGTGTCACACTTGTTATCCCAGTAGAACCTGAAAAACGGTTAGATTATCCTGTTAGGCGGATACATTTAAACCTTACAAAAAGTTTAAGAAATTAAATAAACATACACCTTTAATACTGCACTTCGAAAGCGATATATGCTTGCGGACGGAATGGCTAGTTTTTTATGTTTCACCTAATTGCCATTATTTGCCGCGATTTCAGATCCTGTGCATAGCTACGTTACTCACGTAAATACCGATGAACCACGTAAATACAGCACCAGCAACTGTTTTGGGAATTTGAGATAAATAGCGCATCCCATTAAATCTTGTTGAGTAAATAGCACGGGGGCGATTTGTTAGCGTAGAAATAACATCCATGTCGATGCATGCCGTTTACTAGTCCCAAAATATATCAGCGCTAGGTCAATTAGCAAGGTTTATAAGTATTAGTTATAATCACCTTATCAAATACGATGTTTAGAGAAGTATGTAAATAAATTATTTTACTTTTCTGGCTTAATAATGTCTAAGTGGTGTTAATAAATTTGACACAGTTTAAGTAATCCTATCTTTGCTGATATGCCCGCCTGACATTTCACAATATGCAGAAACATTTTCCTCGCACATTCTTTTCAAAAACCTAAGATATATCTGAATTTTCCCCAATTTTGTCTTTCAGTGCACTCACAAGTTTAATTTATGCAGGCCACCAAATTCATTAGAAATAAATACTATTTTTCCTTATTTGTCTTCGCTGTCTGAGATCCAGGGGAATTGCACTTCATTGAAATGCTCACGTTGGTATTGTCTTCGTTTTTGGACGTGTACCATTACATACAGCCAATATTCCAGCATAGCGGTGTACAGGTGAAAGCGTTTTCGTGACAAATCCTAATACGTTTAGCTGCTTTGCCATAACCATTGATCTCCGGGTGCACCAAAAATAATGCTTCAGGTGATATGACCTGTTTTATACGATTTCAATGTTATGAATGGCACCTTTTCTTCCAAACGAAATTTTAATTTAAACCAAAAGACTGAATGTTACTCAATAAACAAAACAGTTTACCTACTGTCAGTCAAAACTACATTGTGCAACAAAATGTCGCTTTCCTACTTTATAGAATACAACCCACTGATCGTAGCAAATTATTCCGATATTACTTAGCACGATAGGTTGCATTGTTATACCCAAATGATTAATTTACTAACGTCATGCCTACGTCGTATTAAGTGTATATAATTGTACTGACTCCCAATCTGTGCACTATGCATCTGTGTGGCGAATACGTTTAAAATATCACCGCATCACTCGCCGCTAAATGATGACTGCAGCTTGGCAGGGGAAATGTTGTCTCCACCAAAATAGTCGTTTCTATGATCCAGCGCCCTCAGGATGCAGAAATAAGCAAAAGTCACCAATCAGAGAAAGTGAGTACTTTCCACTGTAGCGCTGCTCCATGCCTAAAATGTCTGGGTAAAAGCGCACCATCCTCATCGCTAACAGATCCCGACTTATCAGTTAAAACGTCAAGATTTATTATACAAAATGTGTTCTTGAGTGACGTTCTCGCACTAATAGCCCAACAGCCCTTAGTGAGCAAGTTCTGATATCCTTTCAGTTCTCCGCCTTTGTTCTGCTCAAAAATACTTTACACACTGCTGTGAATGGTCGACACACCTCCAAATTATGTGAAGTCAACTGGCGTTCGAAAGCACTGTCTGCCACTATCCGGCCAAGATCAGGCTTAGTAAAAAGCCCTTATTTAGCTTTCATCACTGCTCTTCTGAACTATTTGTTTCAGCCACTGAAACGTAAAACTCTCTCTCTTGTTGGCTTTGACGAAACTTTTGATCAAACCAGGCTTGCCGTGCAAGGGTGGGATGTAGATATGATAAGGTTGAACAGGAGCTGTCTGCATTACCCCCAATTTCCCAGCAGCATGCTCCGTTCCATCTGGCCAATTTTGATTGCGTATTGCTGTTGAGTTGCTCTACCTTCCCATAAGCACTAGAAACAGCCATATTTTGTCAAGCCAGCTTTTATACCTATTGGGAATCCAATGAACTTAACGGAAAGCAAATATGTGCCAACAGTACTTATCGTAGTCCAGCACGGCGAGTATCTGTCGCATAGTTTTTAAGTCCCTTTTATATTGGTGGCATATAATAGATGCATAGATGGGTGCACATTTCCATCGTGACGTGATACGGACTTAGGATTATTCTTGGATGTGTCAGTGAACAAACACCATTCCTCATTGATATGCCTCACGCCAAGCTCCTTCCCCAGTCCTTCCAAGTCAGAACGGTAAAACAAGGTTTCTCTTGTGTCGTTGAATCCCGGACAATTTAATGTTTCTCACGGGAATGGGTAAGTTGTCATCATGAGGAACAGGTCGAATATTTAGTGGAAGATGAGGGTAACAAATGTTAGTCTTGCATCGGTCAGAAATTCCAGGGATAATGGTTGGGAAGGAGTAGCAGCCTGTCATGTGATACTTTGGCTGAGTATATACCATGGAGATTTCAAGGAGCATTTTGACTTTGACTTTAAGCCACTTAGTCCGATGATTAGTGCATGCTACACGGAAATATGCGGCTCCCATTTATTATCCCTATCTCCAAGATTTAGATCGAAATATGCGTGGTAGGCAGAATTCAGTAACGAAGAATTTGATCTTTATTGCGACCTCGTATTAAACCATTCACAGACATAACGACATACGTTCAATAATTCACAAGGCAGCAGGTTTGGGCCATAATCAAGATTTGAATTAAGGAAAGACAGATCTCAACCAATTTACAGTGTCAGGTGGATACCAGGTCTAAGAGGACATCTTTTACACTATTACGAGACGAATATGGATTAATCAAAGAGGAGCATTCAATGCATGGAACGCACAGCTTAACTGAAATGAAAAGTTTAAATTAGGAAAGCTATGTGATAGAAGCATATTTTACAAATTCGCAGTCAACGGACTTGGTACTACGGACTTGGTACGGACGGACTTGGTACGGAACGGACTTGGTACTACTATATAAATACCCTATCACATTTCTGATATAAAAAGGATGTTGGACCGTGTTATTAACAATGCGAACGTAGCGGAAGCAAGTCATAATGAGGTCGTGTGTAAAGCAAGCACATTGAGTTTATGGATATAATATGGCGATAGATGTAATCATACTCAAACACTCAAAAATTGCATGTACAGTTAGGTGTAGCCTTTTGGCAATCGGTACTAGTTACGGTATTGATCACATATACAATAACTTTAAGTGACAGTTGAAAAATATTTAAATGTTTGTGCATTGTTTCTTCGGTACTCGAACACGTTTTTGTTGACGAATAGCTGGTTTGTTATCCATGATACTCTGGCCACTGTTTGCTTATCGGCCTTCCTTAATACTTGGAATACTACAACCCAAAATTTTATAGGTTTGTTAATCAGTACAAAGCAATGTAGAAAGGGGTGGAACATGGTGGTAAATAACTTATCGTTCCGTTTAGTTCACTACTAGAGTACTTAAAGCTATCTTAATATTTGTGCCTTTACTATCATTTGCTTATTCTCAACATTATGCCCATTTCTCATTACCAGTAGCACGTAATATTTTATTCAGCAATTTAAGCCTACATCAGATTTGCACATAAAATATGTTTGTAGTACTGTTTGGCCAAACTATTTGACGAGCCAATTAGTGCGGGAAATATAAACAGAAATACTTGGATAGTGACAGGGATAAAATGTATAATACCTCAGCATATTCGTTAAAACGCGAACATATATATTTGATAGGCGAACCTCTATGAATATCGGTTCTCAATTTATTTGGGTTTGTTTTTAATTTGCAACTCAATTAAAGCGCATATGCTTGGAAAACAACCATTCCGAGAAGATAAATTTCATTGGGATTCGGTAGAATACTTTATTTGCACATTAGATGACCGCCGCTCACAAGCTGGTTACGATAGATTCGTATGGTCCCTTAACATTAAATATTATGTTTTTCTAGGGTTAACCACATCGCCACAGCAGCTTGTAAGACGAAAGTTTCAGTAGCTGCTCAACTTGGGTGGATGTAATGGCTGTCGTAAATACCACTAATAAAAGTCATTGGGACGTTACTATTTAAGCGGACTTCCTAATCGGATTAGGCATAATTATATAAATACCAATGAATGCAATCGAATGGTACCTAATTTTGTTTCGCAGGTTAGCTACTATGCCTATCTCTGCAGAATTATGAAGTCAAGTATAATTTTGACAGGCTAAGCCACGAAAAATCCTGCCTAAATTGGCTGGGTCATCAGAGGCAACATGATCACCGCGTTTTATCGGGTCCATGAAATGCCCGGCTTTAATCTTAAGGAAGAAATCGGATACATTTTAGCAATGAAACAGGTCATTTAAAGATAGATTGTAAGTAGAAGTAACATATTTCATAAATTGCCCGGCCGAGCAAGAGGTGAGTTGAGTTCATCAGCATAGTTGTTCAATTATTCTTTCTGCTTGGAAATAACTGCTTGATCAGTGTCTAAAATCGTTTAATTAATATTTGCATACTTGTACCTGCGATTGTTGTAAGTATACTAGTGAACGAAAGTTGGGGCAATAATGCAAAATTTCATCCATCCTACGAATGCATACATATATACGTGTAAATAATATGAAACAGCATATATTTGCATCCCCTTCTTCACCGACGTTTATGCGCTTAAATTTGGTCCCCCAAACTTATATTTATGTGCAAATCAAACCAACCTGATGTATTTGTTCCCTTCTGCATACAAGCAGGTTATGTTTTAAGCAGATTACACTGTTACTATGGTAGACACATTTTAGTCTAATTACTCTTGCTCAACTAGAAATGGATTGAAAAGTTCGAAAATGTATATGATTTAATTCAAAAACAGGAACCGTTTTAAAAACTTGTGTTAGCAAATGAGCAGAAAAGCTTTCATATTTTCATGGTTTCCCTAGTTGTTCTTCACTTTATAGGCAAAAACCGAAACCGCTATCTTGTTGGTGATGCGTAAGTTGTGGAAATTGTTATCCATACTTTGTCGACAGGGATACATTTATTTACCAGTTTGCGTGCAGCTATCGAAATGCAATCAGACTAGCAACGCGAAGTCAATTTGGCTCTGGAGCAGAAAAATTTGCGTTCACTTGTATTGTTCAATAATAATTTGCTTGATACCGTGGACTGAGAGTGTCAGTTAAAGGAAGTGAAACGGGCCTTAAAAGTAGGTTGTCGCGCCCAGGAACACCAAAGGTCTGTCATGTCGTAAAAGCTCTAAGCTTTTCCGTCTTAAATGTGCGCACCCGGCCAGAAGAGAAATTTATACCTGGTAAGAACAACCAAGATTATCTGAGTCTAGGTCATTTAAAAGCCCATCTCATTTGTTTAGAACTATATATTTTTTAAATCAACAACAGAGAGTAATCGTAAAGAAAATCTTGTGGGTGAACAACGCTTCATTTAGGTAGCTTATGACAAAATTCGTTGATTAAATCCTCCTCGAAAAATTCATTGCAAGCCAAATATGCTGGACCTTTGTTCGACAAACAAATATGATACTATTACAGCTGTGGTAAAAGCCATGTTTCTATTTTTATTTTTCACCTGTTAAGCACTAAGCATCTGAATTTAAAGTGCTATTTACACAGAGCCTCCCTTGTTTTTGATTGCGCTCCATATCATGAATTGTTTTCATATATCGGCAATCTTCCTCCTTTGGTCCCCAACCAGGCAGACTTTTGGATCCAACTGCAGCAAGTCTGGAAGTCAGGGATTTCAAATGCTGTTACCAGATAAACGACCGACCGCCACGTTTTCTGTGGCATTCAAATATTGCACAAGCGAAGATTTGCAGCCGGGTGCACGCTTAGCTGACATGAGAAAAAAGTGACCGATCCATCTTAAGTTACTAAGCTCAACCAACTAGTTGAATGGAGTAGTCGCATTCCCTAAGACAAGATATGTGATTTCACCGCTACGGTTGCTTTCTATCAACACACATGATCAATTCTCCTCAGACAACCATCCTCGATAGCCGAGTGCAGCCGCAACTAGTCTAAGAGTTTTGGCCATGAGTTGCGTCCATATAGCAACAACACCCTAACGGTGGAACCGTAAAAGCGTCCACTTACCAAAATGGAGATATCCCGAAGAGGTGAGAGAGAGAGAGACCTCCCTATAACTAGTGCCAACAGCAGAAACGAAGCGGCCCAGGCAGAAGAACCTATGCGCTTATTAAAGCTATGTAAATTCAAGTTGGAGCATGGGAGCGGGTGAGTGTTAATCCTTGAGCAGTAATTTAAACTTCGAGGGGGCGAAGCACATTCCATCAAAGGGTTTAGGATTGCTTGCATTATTTGAGGCTTTACAAACTAAGGCTACGACATCAGCATAACCTAACTCGGTCGCACACTTTCCTGGTTGTGGCTGCAGTCCAAAAGGTGGGTAAGTTGCCAGAGTTATCTACAGGACATATATAATCGCAAAATCAAAAAGGAAAGGGGTCATATGACAGCCCTAACTTACACCACGATTGACAACGAAAGACGACGAAACATTACCATAAATCCCCAGTCCGCAGAAGACGTGGTAGATTGCACGTATAAATGACGCTCCTTTACTGGGGCGCCACAAATTAGCAAGTAACACTATAGCGCACGTCGATCAACCGAGTCTATTGCAGCACGGGTTTAATAACACTAAGATAGTAGGGCTCTATTAGAGGTGTCGGTGTTCGGGAATTTGGAGGAGCGGGAATATTTGATCCAACACTCAGGTATGTAGGGAAACCAGCCTGTTCTTCCCGGTACTGCCATTCACGAATCGAGGCTAGTCTACGCAGTAGAATGGATACCAGTAACTTGGAGACAACTGAAATGAGACTAATCCTCCGGTGATTAATGCATGATGTACAAAAGTACCCTTCATTAAAATTAGGACGAAATCTGATTTGTCCTAGGAGAAAGACACCTGTATTTCAGGCCAGTTTAAGGAAAACAATGAGGTAAGCTGACTGATGATAACTGCGCCTGCCTACTTGAACTGCTCCAGAAGAAGTCTGTCTGAGCTAGTAGCTTTAGCCTGCAAGCCTCCTTCTAACTAGTCTAGACTGCCTACACAAAATCGTTCAATTTAGTGAGTCAGTCAACAATGTATGCAATTTCATTCTTAGTTGAACTTATTTGTGGACTTGCTTTCGGATTATTTCTGAGATATATTTCGATTTTGCATAAAATTGAAAGTGCCTGATTTGAATGGACAGAATAAAAACTGGTCGAAAGCGTCGATATTCTGAGACCACTTTTATCAGACTCCTTCATTCGCTTGGCAAAGAAGCAAAATGCCACCACTAGTTGTAAAGCGAAGATTTGCAAACGGTGTGTAGATGACATTCGGGTCTTCATCAGCGGTGAAGATGATTTATCGTCGCTCTTCTTATTTGATTTTCCTAATTTATCCGTATTTCCTGAGGTAAATAAATGTAGTAGACTGTCGTTTATACATAAATCTGCTCTAGAGTCGGTAACACGTTCATATTTTTCACCCATGCAAGTCCGCATGCAAACGCTGCCAGCGTGAGTTGGAGCCCATAATTGTTAAGTTAAAAGCAAATCGTAGTGCCGAATATATCCTCAGAAGTTCTTTCACACCCAGGTAAGGAATTCAAAGAAAAAATACTATGAATAACTGCAGAAGAAATGTATATAAGTTGGTCTTGCTGCTCCGTAGTGAACAAGTGGTAAACGATATAAGACTCAAACACTTGTTCGACATAACCAAGACCAACACGACAGCGAACTTCCGACTTATGCATAATGGCAAAACAGCTCATCCGGCACTTCGGCCCCTTATCTTTTTCAATAGTCTACCTACAATTTCGGTAAAATTCACATGGACAGAACTGACCATTATTTAGCTCAGGTTTTATCTTAAGAGTTGCCATAAGTCATTGGGACAAGTGCTAAAGCAACAAAATGAAGCGCAATGGAGGATGCGCCGGAGGGTGCCATCATCTACCAGAAACCACTTTAAGAAAATGTGCCATCATATTCACCCTGAGACCGCGTCGTGCTGCGCAAAGAATGTGATAATGTCAAGCACCCAGTAGGGTAATTTCTAAAAGTATCACTTGGATAACGCGTCCGCCGGTTGGTACCGTGGTATATGTGTAGGTTACATGAACGTGACGATGTATATCACTTCGTTGCCTCTTGTCGTCTGGACCTACTAGGAGTAGCTGAAACCTGGTTAAATCTTGAGGTCACAACCACGATATCCAGATCAGCGGCTACTTGGGTTTCCGGTGTGACTGACTGTAGAACCATTGAGGTGACGTGCTGTTATACATTTGGTCCTCGCTGTGGGGAGACTGGTACCAAACTACGACAGCAAATATGGCCTTTGCGAACGATTGTGACGTACAATCCGCCTGAGACAGGGAGAACTGTTTGTGCGTGCGGATTTTTCCAGCCCGCGAAGCTGATGCCTGGACTGGTTACTGCATATCAGAAACCACATGAGTCAGCATCACTTCCTGATTACTGACGATTTTAACTCAACTCTAAAACGGTGGCCTGATGTTCAACTTCTCCGCAGGCACTGTGAAATTCAGGCGCAGTTGCGGACATGGTATTTGCAACTGGGGTAGCACAACACGGCTGCCGACCCACGCGCGTTACACCACATCCCGTTCCATTGTGCCTGGAATTATTACTAACAATTTGCGAGCAGCATGTATATGAAATGTAGGTCCTACAGTCGGTGGCAGCTAATGACCAGTCGGTGATGTTAGGCAACCTAGAACTGTTATCCCCCTAATCGCGTCCGCCGGAGCTGTCCTACAATTATTGGAAGACCAACATCGATAACCTCAACCAATCTAGCAATAAAATAGACTAGTTACTGCCGCAGGATTAATTTATTGAAGACTGTTGGTCTGTAATAAAAGGGTGTGCAACTGTTGTGAGCTCGTTTCGTGCCTCTCATATATCAAATATATGGACCAGTGAAGTCAAATTGTTTCGAAAGTATGTCAGTTGGCTTGACGGCAACGGGTATCGGGGAACAAATTCATCGTGGTTGTCTCTGCCGACGGTCAAGAGGCGTTAACATAGCCGCGGAATCTTCGCAACATCGCAAAGGCGCGAAAGCGTCGATAGTTCAAAGAGGAGCTTGTAAACTCAGCCACTGACCTCCAGCACTAAAATTGAGTCCGCATTAACAGAGCATCACGCTTCCGTATCTACAATTGGGCATAAACCTATTTCAATGTCGAGGTGTGGGGCCCTACTCAAGGCGGCGGCCTAGATTGTGGTGCAGAAGATGTCCGCAGTCTACTCACAAGTCTCGACGGCACGAATACTGCAGGACCCGATGGACTTCACCCACTTATTTTAAAGTCCTTTTCGGCCATTATCTTGCTTGCCGAGAGTGATCTGTTTAGCAGATCGCTATCCGAAGATGCATTGCCGAGTAACTGGAAATTCTCGGCAGTGAAGCTGGTTCCAGAAAGCGGTGATCCGATTTGCCTTACCTCTACTTTAGCGAAGGTTTTCGATCACTTTGTGAAAAAGGGCATCCTCCAGCTGCTGAAGTCGAAAAATATCCTAAGGCCTGCATAACAAAGCTTCATGAAGCGCAGCTTCTGCATCAACAACCTTCCGTTGAGGTGGCAGGAATAGTTGCCAGTATTGAAGGCAGGGAAGTCGGTTGATGTTATCTACACTGATATCCGTAATGCTTTTGCTAAAATGAAGCCTGAGATCCTGCTACACAAGCTGACGATGTATGGTGTTGTTGGCACACCGCAACGGTGGATCAGTGACTTCTTTATTGGGAGAAGATGGCGGATTCAGGTGGATGACCATGTAACGGAATGGTTCCCGTCCATTAGCGGCGTAACCCAAGACACAGTACTGGGGCCAATTTTATTCCTAATCCACATCAACGAAGTATCTCAGCTTCTTCGGTCTCCCTGCACATTACTTGCGGACGACCTAAAGATTTAGAGGGTTATTGACTCTCGTGGCGACTGTGATGTACTTCAGAATGGCCACGACTGTCTATCCTGGTAGTCTGCTGAATTTGACCTACCGGTCAACCCGGTCAACTTCTTGTTTATGAGCATGGGAAGGGGTGGTAATGGGCGTGCGTATAATCATGTCGGCCACCAGCTGCATCCTACCAGTTCCGCAAACAATCTAGGCGTACTCTCAGTCTGTGATCTGAAGTCTGTCGACTACACTAACAGACTGTGCGCAACCGGACCAGACCTGCTTTCTACACTTAGACGCAAGTTCTGCACTTTCTCTGAAGAGATTACCAACTCTCTGTTCTCTTCCGTAAGAAGACCGATGCTCGCTGCTTAAAGCTCGTTCACAATGGGTGAGGTACAGTAACGGGAACGGATCCAGCATGTAGCTACCCGGCTCCTGTCCAGTTTACGTAGTATGCCGTACAAAGACTAGGGATGTATACCCTGTTTATCGTCGACTTCGAGTTGACCTCATAATGTCGCACTGGATACTGCACCTGGGCCACGTCTCTACGTTGAGGCTGCTGCTGCACATTCGCGCACCAAGTTGCACACACGGAAACCTTTACCGAATTTAAAGCGCATCGCTCACCCTGTATGCTTCGAGCGTCGAGCGGTGAAATATTGGAACAAAATGCCTGAGATAGTAGTCGGGCCGAAATCGGTGTCGGAATTTAAGAGATTTCTTGACGCCCACTTTGTGGAATAAAATTATAGAGAGTGTATCGCACCTACATAAGGTGTAGTGCAGCGACAATGTGCTGCCACCACGCAGGTATCAGCGAATTTCTTCCGCACATGTGCCCGGTCCACCTACGATGGGGCAACACAGATTATTATTATCTTCTCGCTCTCTACTTTCAGAATTTACCATTAATATTTCACATTTGATACCAGCACTGAAACATTTAAGGCTTGCCTTGTTGAAAATTTAGTCAAGTTCTCTGCTGCGAAATAAGTTATTTTCCTTGTCTTAAAGGTTTGTGAGTTTTAGTTTAGTAATTCGTTCTAGTGGGTTGATTATTCTGTCACAAAGCTAGGTTAATTTACCCGTTTCTCTAACTTCGAATATGTGAATCTGAAACTGCACCATTTATTTGTTGCCTGGTCAGTTTGTGAAGAAGGATAAATTTTATATCGTTTGGAGTAAAATGACGTGAACACTTGCTAAGGATCCACGTGTTCTATTAATAGAATGCAGGTCGATTGCTTTATGTTGTACCGAGTGGGTACTACAATACCAAAAATCAAAGCGACAAGATTATCAGATTTTTGATGACGCACTAAAAGGCTCACGTAGTTTTTTTTCAACGCTAAGTTAGGGAACTAACAGGCACGCACACAATTTGGCTTGCGTAATTTCGCCTTCCTACTAAAACCGACTATAGAAAGTAAAGCAAATTTGACAGCTTTATATCAATTTTCCTTTTGAGTGAATTTACCTTAGAGGAAGACGTGAGACAATATGAAAGAGAGTTCCATGTTCGGGGCAATTACGTGTGGTAAGTTTGATCTAGTGGCTAGTCAAGTTACTATTTTGGATAAATAGCTGCGGATCACAGTAGACTTGGTTTGGGTTCACCATTAGTTGGTGCATCATAATAAGATCTCCTCCTGTACATTGTTGCTCAAAACACCACAATCGATAGGATTGCAATCTGAGCTGACGTACAAGGTAAAAACAAGCCCCTAACGACCTGGTTTGCTAACAGTTAGGTAGATTCAAGCATATCCAACTCTTGTTATCACAGGGGATGTCACGTTTGGATGGCACAATCCACTTTGGCCTCACCCAGGCGTTCAACATTTGCCAAAAGTTATAAAGCTTGAAGTTTCCCAACACTCCTTAGTAGGCTAAATAGGCGACTTTACCTTCTCCATGCAGCCCCAGTTCCTTTCTAGCAGCCTATGTTTTCGTGAATAATTTACATTACATCGATTTCCTAAGAGGCACATTCCCAAACATAAATTTTTGTGTACGCTGTTGGCAGCCAGACGAATTTGACTTCTAATCTGAGATCAACTGATTTGGTCCAGCGTTCTAGTGGTACAGAAACGATCGCGGAGGAATCCGTGATGTTTTGACATTATTAAGTTATTGCTCTTAAATTAATGCATGAGCACGTCCACCATAACAACTTCCGTGCATAGTATTGCAGAGGGGTTCGTGTACGGTATACACAACAGAACTCGTTACAATTGCAACTATTGTAAACAAGGCTGACACATTCATTATAGCACCTACCGCGAACCCACATTTCATCAGCACACGACAGGAAGAATTGAATTAGCAACTAGACTACGTGTGTAATACCTCAATGCATACTTCTCCTTAAAATGAAGTTGTGTACACTTAGAAACAATAGTCTTCTAGTCATATTTGCTGCAGTGAAGTGCATGCGACTTAATACTGAGCATAATATAAGTTGTGTCCAAAGGCTGATGCAATAGATTCATACTGGAAAGAGCACTGCCAGCTACTTAGGTAGCAAACGTTAGCAACTATGGATCCATTAGAAGTGGGATTCCGCGCTCCACTGTGCAGCTTTTTTGACTTGCTTATACAGTATCTTAGGATAAGTAATGTAGTTTGTCACTAAATATTTTCGTACTATAATTTATTTTTATGGACCATTATGAAGCAATGATTTGGTAAATCCTACGTACCATACGTACACACTTGCAGCGGCTCTAAATGAAGGCTAGTTTGTCTCAGACAAATAAACATATTCTGCCATGCTACTCAGAAAGTATTACGTATGCGTGAAATGAAAGCATTTGTTTTCCGATGTCTTCATTTTAAGCCTATTAAACTAGGTGTCTAACTTACTCCAAGTGACTTCGGGAGAACATTCCTCTTGGAAAGACCAGCTGATTACTTGAATCATGTCAAGTTTGATATCATTCTTGGTTTTTTGTCACTACTGTATTTCGTTAGGCATATTTAACGAAAAGGAAACGTTGCATACTCAATGTGACCAAGGGTACGCCAATCGCCTTTGGTGAGCATAACGTATAAACCAACTGGTTTGTCAACCGTCAGGATCGCCTGAGACCGGTGATATAACCGTATAACGGCAAATTCGCGATTACTCCTTGCATTTCTACATTGCATCGAAAGATTCTAGATGAGATCTCGTTTACATAAATATAAATTGTTCCACAAGGAGGTTAATTATTAGACGTTTCAGGACACGCTTCAAAGTAAAAGCTGGATAGTCATCCTTTTTCAGGGTAGAAGTTAGGTGGCAGAAACTGCTGCTAGTAAACGCACAGTATCATGCCAGGTGTACAGAGTGTATCGAAGCGAAACGAAAATTTATTTGCTATGGCGAGAACAATATCGATGCCACTTATTTCACAGCTTCGATTGTTTCGTAGCCGTGTATCCGTTACCATAAGTATGTGGCATATCGTTGAATGCTTTTAAGTATTAATTTTTGTTATCTTAATGTAAAAGTCCTGTGCGTTGGTGCACAAGCAAGTGAGGAAAGGAAGTTAAAAACTTCTTCCGAGTGACCGATTGAATAACAGTTAAAAATATTTTGGAAAGCACTGTATTTGTTTTATAATGTTAGCTTAGTTTCTATGAAGTGTAGCTAAGTCGTTCAAGATCGAACAGGATCTGATGATAGGAAAAATTAATGCTTGCTTAAAAGCGGATAAAATTTATTATAGGTAAATCTGAATATAAAAAGATGATTTTCTTCTTTAGTTAACTGGAATTTATCTGCGTGGAGCAAATTAAATTAACAACAATAATGTGTACCCAACTTGTGGGTTCTTTTGCGTTTGATGATATACGTACCGTGCAAACGACAATTCTGAAAATAATAACTTGCTTATAAGAAAATTACATTCATCAGTGGTAAATACCACCACGTTTACAATATGGGAAGAAGATTGGACGGTATTTTGTAGATAATCACCTCGGACCACCTTTGTTGTATGGTCTGGTTAATCAGAGTTTTCAATTGACAGGAATATATCGCAAAATTTATATGCTGCTAAACTATCTGAAACAAATTTATGGCTTGGTTGCTCTATATTAATCGAGATAAATAGGTCAGAAATTATTCAGAACAAAGAGGCCTTGGTTACAAATAAATCACAAAACTCGCTATAACGTATCAGCAATAAACGTTGTGTATCCGAACTCTGTCGGTGGGACGAACATTGTAGCAGTATCTTAGCACGAAATGTACAGTTTATATGTTAGAACACACCGCAGCAGCTAGGTGTTGAGCGTTCGTTTAAACATTCTTATTGGGCAAAAGCTGAGCATTGAGAAAGGACACTAACGAGCCGTATGAATTCCACTGACTTGATAATGCATTAGACTGTGGTTAGAGCAAAAGACTTCCCTAGTATTTCACGGACATAACACTTCGTATTCTCGGAGTAACTGATTACCTCTTGTATATAGTCTCAATTGAGCACTTAACATACTGTGGGTTGGGGAGAACATACGCTCACCGCATTTTTATATTTTGTCTCTGGTCTGTTGCGGTCATTGTTTTAAAAAGTAGTCGATATGCCTACTCAATGCAGTGATGTTTTCTATTATGGAGAACTAAAAGAGCATCATAAAAGCTGTCCCGGTGTTTGACACTGAACTGCAAGCATGTAGTTCGTCACATGTATAAGCGCGTACCAACTGGAATAATGCACATAAATAATATGCACACCATGGTAGTAACAATAAATATATTTCTCATCGAGTGAGCTGTACTGCAGACTGCTTTGCATATAAAGCTCTTAGTGTTGCCACTGGATTGGGAGATCAGCCCAATTGCGACAAGCGTGGCCCCGTGGCACGCTTAAGATTGTTAACTGGCCGTCTGGCACCCCAGCGTAAAAGAATACCTCAGTACTGGCCTTTCATTTTCGGCGGACTTGTTGTAAAGGCCTACGCAATCGCGTAAAATCATATAAATTTTGTTATCTAGGATTCCAATAGATGTTATAAAAGTTAAGTTGTTGCGTTCTCGCTAGATTTGAATAATGCGTTTAAAGTCTTATTTGTTCAAGATGTTCCCCGGTCCTCTACAAGTATTAATATATTGCTGAATAAATGTGTACCAATTTGGGCTCGTTATTCTCCATAGATTTATTTTTTCAGGCGAGGTGAATATGTTCCTTATTTATAACTAAGTTGGATAGTATTTTGGTATTTGCGCAGAAATTTTAATCGGTCTAATCCTGCTTTCTTGAAAGAAATATTTTAAATGTAATTGAAGCAGTAAAGTTTTCGTTTCATAGCTCGATAACTTCATCGAAACAGTTTCTGTAGTGATTCACCGATGTATTATGTTTTGTTTCGCATTTTGTCAGTCGTTTTTTGCATGTGTTTCATTTATACTAAAGATGTATTAAGTGACTTAACGTACTTAACTTATGTGTTTACTAGGGCTGTTCCTTTTGCATGCTTTTACTTCAGAAAACATCAAAGATGAGCACACCACGCAAGCATTGTACCGCAAAATATCGCTGATAGTAATCCAACAACCAAATCGATGAATATTCCAAATCCACTGAAAAATTGGGGATGTACTAAAGTATAACAAGTATGAGTGTGGTGTAATTCTTATGGTGTTTATAGGTGTTCCTTTAATATTTCAGAATAAACATAATTTTTATTTGTTAAGACCGTCAGACAGATTAACTTTAAGCTTGGCTCAATGACATCTGAGCGAACACCTTATTATCCCTATTGTTAGAACGCACGCTTCCGTATAAGACTAGTCGTTGTGAGCACGGATCGTTGCACTTAGTGCAGTCTTCAATTTATTTGCTTCTGCAATTAAAGCAGATAAACAGGACCTAGCTGGAATATCCCCTTATATTTTCCTTGTTAAGTACCGTCGAAATTATTTCCGAACTGCCTTCTTAGTACGAAATTCATACTGTCGCTATCTACTCCGTTCTGAATGTTGACTTTCGGTTTAGCGTTGTAGCAATTGACGTTATACTAGCCGCCTTGTTAACCACATTCTAATAGTTTGTTCATTGCCATTTTCCGCGCAGCGATTTTTTCTCCTCTATCGTACACAAGGTTTTTATTTTTGGAAACATGCTGAGGCTATCCCAGCGTAAACCTGTTTCGGACGATCCAAAGTGTAGTGCAGAACCTTGTCAGTATCTATTGGCTCGCGATTAAATTATCGTCCCTGCATTTTACCCATTCCTATGAACCAGACAGTCAAGAAATGGCATTATACCGCTACAAGATTCCACCTCAACAGTAAACTCTATCCTCTCATAAATGGACTTTATTTGATCAAGTAACTCCTCCTTGTTATCCCGTCTAAACAGTACAAATTTGTCGTATGCATTACGCCACGAAACTGTCCATTCAAGCGTCTTGTTAGCGCAGTGTCCTCGAATTCTTCCAAAAACAAATTCTCCAAAGCCGAGAAGATTAGTGATTTCATGGCTAAACCTTGTTCATCACTGTACAGCTTTGACCGCAAAACAAATTAATTCATGTTAAGTCATGCTGTCATGCTCTCGATATCTTAATAAACCGTAGTTTCGCTCGAGCACTCAGAGTAACGTCTTCATTTAGACAATGTCTTGCTATCCTAGTGCCACTCGTTTGGGTACCTTGCTGAAAAGCGATGTCAACTCGATGCTTACCATCAACTCATCTGATAAGGTTTCGAGACTTGCTAGCGTTTGAGCGAACTCATAAGAGCTCTTCAGAAATGTCGTTGTTCACTCTGTCATAGGCTGCAATAGCCCTGCCAAATATCTAGCGAGTTAATGGGTGGGGGAGACTATGCCGTCCACTATGGGCCGTACAGGAACCTCGGGTTTGTTAAATTTTGGTAAGCCATAAGGGTTCGGAGGTAAAATCGGTTTTGAGCATAGATTGTACCTTTTGTCTGCTCCAAAATCGTCCTACATGGTTCGTGAGTAGTAACCAACGTCCGACTTACTATTGTTTATCAATGACATCACGGTATTATCAGTAAATACTCTATACCTACCTGTCTTCACATGGCGCTACAGTTTTTACAAATATGCTGACTTATTCCTTACAGCCAGGTATTCCTCTAGTCAGTTCTTGTGAGTACCATGTAGTGACCTTCCGTTAATTAGTTTTATGCGGTAGGTTCAGTTTACGGAATATTTGGCTACCGCGATTGCTGTAATTGACGAATGCGGTTGACAGCTCGATCGGAGTAATCACATGTAAGGTTACTTCCAATCTTCTGATGGAGTGCGTAGAAAAAGAGCAAAGCAGTACTAGCGTAAGTTGGGTTAATGTTGTTTTTAAGGAGAATTCTCATTTTAAATTAACCTTTAACATTTAAAATTTAACCTACAACTAGATGGAAAACTGAGGAGCGAAGCGGAATTCTGCTGCTGCAATCTCAACCGGTTTTCTGCGGCACGTCGCCAAATTTTTTCGTTCACTAACCGCGACTGGTCGAAAGATGTAAAGAAACAACTATCTATACTGAGCGTACTGTGCCCCATATCCAAGAATAAAAGTCGACATCAATCTGAAGAAGGAATTTGGATGACCACAATCAGTGGGACATAATTAGTAACCTAATCGGAGCTGTACACTTAATGCGTATTTCGCGGCATCCTAACGCAAAGCGTTACGGAGAGCCAAGACTTCTGCAGATTGTGCTGAAACACATCAGTGAAGCAGAATCAGTACTACTGTCGACAGGCAGACTCAGAAATCTGCACTACTCCATCAGTATCCCTCAAGATATCCCATGGAGCAAGCGTTATCGAGTTAACTGCAACTTAGATGACTTCGATGATTGTCTGTAGATCTTCCGGTCAAACAGGAATGGTACGTTCCCAGTACACATCAGAAGCAACTGTTTAAGTCGCTCCTTCGAGAGGCCGACATCCACACGGTGCAGTGGAACAGCGTCGCAAAGGTAGTCTATCGTCTCCTCCAGCGGAACAACTAGAGAAAACATTTTCTTTCTGGTTAACTGCATATGGCTTATGGAGTCTACGAAGCTGAATGTATCTCTGAGGCCGTATTTGTCTAGGACTGTTCTGATCGGTTCTAGAAGCATAGCGAGCAATTTCGCTGTTGAGTAATATGGAGAATCACATATGTCTAATATTGGCCTCAATGTAAGTCCTTCTTTATGCACTTTCGGTAAGCCATAAAGACGTGGAATCACTGTCCGGAGGAACGCGTTTACACGAAAACCGCTGAGTCAATCGCATTCTCTTGCTTCAGGCAGTGTAGTAGCTTTGTGACTGTCTTTTCTATCGAAGCCGTTTGGTCTCTGTTTCTCCATCATCCGGAATTTTGAATGATCGTTGAGGATCCCATTCATCTTAGCGATATACTCAGATTTATACATAAGGACAATCCCTGCTCCTTTATCCGGCCTTTGAGTGCATCTAATTGCGCGTTCGTCATTAAATACCTGAGTGGAGGTCTGTGCTTCA
Organism: Dicrocoelium dendriticum; assembly: GCA_944474145.2. Lineage (NCBI taxonomy): Eukaryota > Metazoa > Platyhelminthes > Trematoda > Plagiorchiida > Dicrocoeliidae > Dicrocoelium > Dicrocoelium dendriticum. The sequence continues at coordinate 49,120,212 of OX104071.1, forward strand.
GGTACTGGTAGCATGTATTGACCATGGTGGACTTAAAAAGTTCAGCAGGTAATGCCGCTGGCGGTGTAAGCATAGCTACTTGAGAATGTGAATTTTCAAACTGGACTTCTAGTTCTAGCTGACTGATAGTATTAAGAAAACAACAAAATTTCAGACCGAGTGAAAGTGCCTTAAGTAGTGTCTTATCCAGGAAAAATTAGGCACATAGCTTTCCGGGTCAGATGGGAACAGCGTGTTAGCCTTAGTCGTGCCAATCTGCTGACTCAATGAGATTAGTCGTCCGGCAACTAGCTTTGTGCCTTCAAGTTGAAAAATGCTTAGAATCGCGTGAGTTCCTCCTCATTCAGGTGGTCCAGCATGAGAGAGTAAACGCACTGATTACGCTCAAAATTATCAAGTCTAGGGGCGACGGTGTCACGTTCATTTAATGCATGACGCCTCAGTGCGTATTGGTATTATTAATTCTATTCCGTCTGAGTATTTTCCAAAAATGTTTCGGATATTCACAGCACAAAATACACTCACCAGAGAACTGAACACTTGCCTTCGCTACCGAAAGTTTTGTACGGAACTTACCGTACTTGTTAAGCCCTTTAAGTACAGTGGGGTGCTTGGTCTGTGTCAACTGACAAAATATCACGAGAGTAGACATCAGAACAAATGTTAGCGAACAAGCTCGTTTTCAATGGTTACTCAGAACCAGTGCAACAAACGGCCTTGCACGTACAAATAATCTTGCTGTAGCCTTGATCTCTCGTCCACGGTAGACAAGCCAGACACCCCACTCGACAAACCTACGCTCACAAAGAAATGCAGAACAAACAATTACTACGCAACCAACAGGCCATGACAGTGATATACTCAAACGTCCCAAAATCCACTGGCGAATCACTAAAAGGTAAACAAGCCGAGGAGCAAAACCGCTGGGCTGAAATAACCTGCACACTAGGACAGAAAATTCTCACAGCTAGTCTTACATGCCTTTCACGAAATCCATCATCTCCAAAAGTAAGGGAAGTTCGGTTACTACGAGTAACGTTGGAAACACAGGCTAGTGAACTCTTGTCAGTGACCCGCATTTTTCCTGACACGCCATGGGCAGAAAGACAGAAGCGGAAATCCAACCCTAGTTCGTCAAGTCAAAATGAGATGAAGAAAGTGGTACTGGTTCATGGTGTGGCAGAACTGAATCATGACGATAGCAGTGAACGACAGAAGCACGACATCGAATAATGGAGGTACGTCGCAGAACTCTACGACATGCAGAATGTCGTGGCTTTTGACGTCACCCGTCTAATTGCTTCCACAAACTACCAAGGTAACGAGCCACGAATTTTGAAAGTTACCTTGGCTGCGCCCGAAATGGTATCAATGGTAATCCAACCATGACGTGACAACAGGAAACTATGGCCAACAGAAGTACTGTTAAGATCATTCCTTCAATTAGTACAGACCTCAGACACAGATTAGCTAGCCATAATTGTACCTATCACAATTTAGCCAACGGTGCAAACAACCATTTCAAAAACTTTAGCAGACCGGCACTGTTTGTGCCGGTCACTCACAGCGAACCGAGCTCCTGATGCGTCAACAAATAAAATGCTGCTATACCAACACTCAAGGGGTTGCGTTCTAAGCTCTCGGGACTGCGCAGTCGACAGAAAACAACTTGAAACCACATAGCAGTTACTGAAACTTGGTTTTCAAATGACATACTTGATCCAGAGATTGAATTCAATGAGATATCAGTCATTCAAAACGATCGTCTATCTCGCGGTGGCGTTGTTGCTCTCAACTATCAAGATTATTTGAAATGTGAGTCTCATACTGAAAACTCCGTTCTTATTCCCGACGCACTATTTTGCCGACTGCACCTAGCAGGTCGAGATGTTTGTTCACAGTAGGCGAGTGATGCTTGCCTCTTAACAGTTATCTATAGGCCTCCGAACTCATCAGCAGACAGCGATAACCTTCTGTTAAATTCCCTCCGCTATGCTGTTCCACAAAAATATTCTCACTATCTTATAATGGGTAACTTTAAGGTTCCTTCAATAACATCAATGTTCCCTAATGGGCCATCATTTAAATCAAAACTCCTCAAATTCACAGATATAGCAGTTTGGTATAACCATGTGCAACGACCAACCAGACCCAGCGGTTCAAACAAGCCATCACTCCTGGACTTAATCCTGATTAATGAAGAGTTGATGGTTGAGTCAGTAGCATACGATCCTCCACTGGGCCGTAGCGAGCATTCAGTCCTAACGTTTGGTTATGTGTGTTATGCCAGTATTGTTATTAAAGAAAGAGCGACTCAACGAACTATTACGGACTATTTTAAGCTACACAAGTTAACTGCCACCTTTGAGTGGGACGTACAAACGCACAGCTCAGCGAATGACGCGTGTAATGAACTGAAAGACAAAATTAACTGAGTCATACAATCAGCATTGAAGATTTTACCATTACGATCATCGCGATGGACCACTACGTGGATCCGGAGCAGAACACCTAAATGGGTCAACAGAAGAGTTGGGATCTGGAGGCAACATTCGATAAGCCCATGTGTTACCGCAGGGCAGAATTACAAATTCATCAGAAACTACTGCACCTCGCTCATTAGAGTCGATAAGTACGAATAGCAGGAGAACATGGTGCTGAAATTTACGAGTAACACCAAACTACTATACAGGTATGTGAATGGCAAAAGAAAGCTTAAACCCAGAATACCACCACTCAAGACGGCCAGTGGCCTAAAAATTACTGCTGTGGATGCTGCGAACGCTCTACTCCTGCAGTTTGGCTCGGTAGCCACCAATACCATGGAACCTTCATCCTATCAACTTCCAACAAATGTCGTTAGCTTATCCACCGTCACCTTTACTTCAGCAGCTGTTGCAAGCAAATTACAGTCTCTCCGGGAGTACAGTGCCCCTGAAATCGACATGATCTGCCCAACAGTACTGAAAACCCTTTCTCCCACCATAGCAGCACTACTTGCAACCATTTCCAGGGTCTGCTTAAATCCCATACACTCCCAACTGAGTAAAAATTGGAAGTATCACCCCAATATACAAAGGAGGCAAGCGATCGGATCATGCCAACTACCGACCTATTACTCTCCTTCCTGTTTTATCAAAAGTGATGGAATCGGAAATCGCAGATGAACGGACGCGTTACTTTGAAAGTCAGCAGATAATTTCTAATGCCCAACATGGTTTCCGATGCAGACGATCTTGTCTCACCCAATTGCTGATTACTCGGGAATCATGGACCAGGGCGACTGATGAAGGAGTCCCCATAGATGTGATTTACTTGGATTTTTCTAAAGCATTCTACAGAGTCACGCACTTCTTTCTCCTTCAAAAGCTTGCTGCCTACGCTATCAACCGTTCACTGCTCACCTGGTTAGAACACTACTTACACGACAGAGCAATCAAGGTAAGAGTAGCTGACACTCACGGTGCAAGCATGGGCAGAATGGGCAGAAAGGAACCAGCTCCTACTGAACCATGCAAAGTGCCACCTGCTGACGGTACGCAGCAGCTCCGTCAACACAAAATCTTTTGGGCAACACGTCCTGTAGCACGTGACTAGTGAATGTGACTTAGGTATGATCGTGCAAGAGGGTCTTGGCAATTCGCTCCAATGTTCGAAGGCAGCAAGTGTGGCGAATGTGAACTTGAGTCTTTCGAGGTAAGCTCTCGGCACATTTGAGCGACGGCTAGTACCATTGCTGATTAACTCCTATATTCGCCCTCACGTTGAATATGCAATTCAGACCTGGTGTCCATGTTTAAAACGAGACATTCGCCTATTGGAACAACCCCAATAAAAAAGTCACAAAGGCAATGCGTGGACAATCCGGTCTAAGTTACGAACTGCTTCTTCGTGTATTCCGTGTGTTCTCATCAGAATACCGACAGCTTCGTAGAGATCTTACTCCCACATACCGGATACTAACTGAAAAGCAGTATCCATATACATCACTGTTGACTCTATCCCCTTACAAACAAAGCCGAGGCAACCATCTGAAACTAATCAAGCCGCACTCCCGTCTGAATTGTAGAAAGTATCTTTACTCACTTAGAATCTGTTCTCAATGGAGTGCTTTACTAAGATATGTGGTGAAAGTAACAGACATGACGACATTCGAAAGACTCTTAGACTGTCATCTTAGTGATAAACGATACACAACAGATTGATGAAGTGCAATGGTGTACCCATTGATACGTCACTTTCCAAGTTGCAACATTTTGATTTTAATTTTCTTTTGCATATCAATCCTGTGGGTCTTGTAAGGTTATGCTTTTTATCTCCTCGTACACTATTGAACAATTGAATACACATGCCTAAAAAATCTCAAGAGCGCCAAGAAGGTTCAGCCTTGCATGACTCATTCAATATTGGTATTGTTCTGCATGAGCACCCTCTTTTGCTCTCAATATAAAATATTGCAGACGTATCAAGTACAGGCAAACTGTACATTTTGTGTCTGATTTAAAAAGTGACAATCATACATTATTTTTAATGCTAGCTTTTACGTACCAGATTTTATTTCCTTTCTGTTTGTGTTGTCAGCAAAAAACAAATACAGCGAACCCGCTATTCAAATGCTTATCTTTTGTTTGCCAATGAAAGGTACCACGACACAATGACAAGCTGATCAGTGTGGACTACATAATTCATATTAACCTTGGTATGGTAATTGGAAGATGACAATATTAAATGGATCGATCATTATGTTGACTTCAAAGCTTTCATTAATCCAAATAATTACGGATCCAATGCAACCAAATCCCATCCCATTTAAAACAGATTAAAGCTTTTCCATACTACTAAGTATCATTTCGTTATTTAATAAGAAGCGGTATGCAATTATGTCAGTTATCTAAAATACATTTTTATCATAGGATGAAGTACACAAATCGACGTTGCACGAATGGTATGTTTAGATAGCTCGCCTATTAAAAATTTGAGGTTAGTTTTTATTCCTTAACTAAATGTTGATACCCATTTGTGGTGAAAAATATCGCGAAATTCTACAAAAATAAAGAGAAGCAAATAAATATTACACAGGGAAAGTGCAGTTCATTAAATTTCCTCCCATACATTCCTAGTTTCAAACGTGTAAGATATATTTTTTAAATAAATATGTTTCCTTTTTTTACAGAAGACCTGCTTATTTATTTTATCACTAAGTTTTATGATTCACTAATTTTAGAGCATAACTAAAGTAACAGAAGCTTTTGGCTTAATCGACCCTTCCACTATGACATATTGCACTTTGTCACGCTAAATATTTTTGACGTGTCAATCTTCAGACTACTCATGCCAGTCGGTCTAAAGGGAGTACATCAAAACCAATTACCTTTTATTTTTCATCCAAATAAACATGGACATAATACGAATTGTTTAACATTGCTACTAATTAATGGTATGTAACCAAGGGTTCGGTGTTTGAACTATAAACCATTTACCTCAATACGTAGAACAAATACGACTATATATGACATTTTCCTATATGAGAAAAATAGCGGATTTGTGATATAGTTTCTAGTTGCAGACTGGAGATTTCTTATTGATATTATGGGGAAATATAAAATTGTTGCTTTTTTCGTACAGTTTAATACAAGTTTTAAATATGCTCATTAGCAACCAAATTTTTAAGTGCATATTATCGATTATATGATTAGTTATTTTAACCTACTTGTCTCTTTCCATGCTAGCAAGTAGGTTAATTGAATAGTTCTCTCTTTCTAAATGTAAAACAAGAAATAAAGCCATTTTTGTTTACCTTACAAACGAATAGTAGCAACAACATTTCCATACATGTGTGAAAAACTTTTTGGCTCCTTTTTGAAGTAGGTTCGTTGATTCGCATAAACTGTCAGGACTTTAGACAATGAATATGGACGAATGTTTGGACATTTTCTAGTGTATACAAATATTCAACGACGTTGCAAGGGAACGAACCACTTAGGTCTCGGTTTTGGAGATATTATTTACACAGATTGAATGGAATATAGTTACATATTTGGCGGGACAAGTTGACTTACTGGATTTTTAAACATTTAGTAAAGAACACTATTTTATTTAGGTTTTTAGGAAAGAACGCATTTTGGGTAACCTGTCGTCGTATTATTAAGAGGCACTATTTTTGTGATTTCCTGAATAGATTTTCGCTTCAGTTTGACATGTATATTGAGAAATGCACTTGCATTACTTCGGACGTCAATAACTGGAAAATGATATAGTAATATCTCGTCACTTATTAAAGTTTATAACCCTTTTGTTTATGCATCTTTTGGCTCCCTATAACTGCCTCAAAGCACAACACGAAACATAATCTATTGCGCTCATTCTTAAGAACTTATTTGATTTCAAGGAACGCGTACGGTATATGCATCAAGCATTGATATATTTTATCCTTCGCTGGATAAAATGGTTATACGACTTTTAAAAGCCCATGATGTTTTATTAGCTATTAGTAGCATGCCAGTAAATATCTTACAGAATTATCATACCATCATAATACGGTGAGGATCGATGAATTCTTGGAACAACAGGTTCAGATCGCGTAAGTTATCTGCGTCACTGCGTTGGCAAGATGTATGCATAGAACATCTTGTTTTCACAATTCTCATCGAGTGATGCACTACAACTCCTCTGCTTATACTCATGCTCCATCTAAACTAAACACCTCAATTTCTCCGTTAAACTTATGCCTTGTGTGCAAGCGACTTGAAGAACTTGAGAGTAATCATTACGCCCAATATTTGTCACCCAGTTCACAGAAACCTTAACTCCCCCTGCGTGGGGTCTGCAGGGTCAACTTTCCCATAAACCCGACCAGGTCGCAATTTTGTGAGTCGGGGTAAGGGTGGACAAGGTCTAAGCTACACAGTGGTCAGTCAACCGTTGCGTCCCGCGCATTCCGTGAAAGATCACGGTGTGCAATTACGCTGCGAGGTACAAAGCATTCAGCCGGGTGCAATATATAGCTAGCAGGCTCATGCTTCTTTACGACGTGCATCCTACGATAACCGGTGCAAGATGATAGGAACTCCCACCCTGTCATATCATAGAGTGCGGGTTAACACCATCATCTTTTTGAATTCCTCAATTTGAGGATGCTGCGGCATATGCGCTCAACAAGCTGCACACAATGGCAGTCAACAAACACGTATTACCGGATCGTTAACACTTCATCGTTAAAATGACAATATAAATATATATATATATATGTATGCCTCATGTTTATCTTTATGTTGTATTCACAATACTTCCTTTCTGCAGTTGGACTAAACTAAATTACACTTATTCTAAGGCTTTTTTAACTGGATGAAATTCATTCATCATTATTTTCTTTATTCTATTCTGTTACCATGCTGCAAATTCTGTGGCAGTCTTGCATGCAAGCTTTACATTAAATTCTATCCTGATTGTTTGATATCCCCGGTGTGGCTGCGCTTGAGTAATAAATACTGAATACTGAGAATAGCGAACAAGAAGATAAACATCTGTGTTGCTCCATCGTAGGTGGATCGGTCACAGGCTCGGAATCAAGCCGCTGATTCCGGTGCCGTAGTAGCATATTGCGGTTTCACTACATCTTATCCAGGTATGATACACACCCTATACCAGTTATCCGCAAAGCCCCTTTTTCAAAATCTTCTCCAGCACCTTCGCCAAAACGATGAGACAAATCGGCCGGTAATTGTCCACATTGCATGGGTCACCGTCTTTTGAATTCTGCATCTCTACCCAGCATTTCAAGTCGCTCGACAGTGCACGCTTGGACTGCGATCTGTTGAATAAGTCCGTCACGGCAGGCATGGTGATGGTTGAGAAAGGCATTAAAATTAACGGGAGAATCCATCGCGTCCAGCAGGATTTGTGCCGTCAAGGTTGGCGAGTAGACAGCAGAACTCTACACCGCAATCATTGTCCTTGGGTTCAGTAGCGGCTACACACGTCGAGCTCAACATAGGCGCATGCCCACTTAGAACTACGGAAGCGTAGTGCTCCGTTAATGCAAAAACACGTTCAGCGTTGGAGGACAGAGTCTGTTCGTCAGTGTCCATTAACACAGCTATGACACTTGCGGGCCGCAGGCGGCGCTTCACATAAGTAAAAATCTTGATAACCGCCTTTGAGGAGGTTGCAAGCTCCTATTCGAACTGCCAACGCTTTCCAGATTTTGTGCTGTTGCATAGATTCCGCTGCCGATTTTACAACAAATAATCGTCGGCAGAACCAGAGACGAGGAATTTATCCCACAATTCGCTTTGTCGTCGAGCTGATTGACATACTTTCGGACGAACCACTTTGGATTCACTGGTCAAGTTTTCCGAAACGAGCGCCGATCAGTTACACACCATATTTAGTAACAGAGCAACAGGTTTAAGCAGAGAAACCCTATACAAAACACCAGTCAATTTCACTGGCGGCTCAGTTTAGACTATTGTAGTCTGGCTACCAATATTGTAGGACGGCTCCGGCGGACGCGGTTAGTGCAGCGGCAGCTCTAGGCTAGCTAACACCATCGAGTGGTCCCCAGTTGTCAGAGGCTACTGGGCCTACAAATCATCTACAGGTTGCTCGCAACTGCTTAGTAGTAGGTCCAGGCACAATGATGCGGAATGCGGGGAAACGCGCGTCAGTTGGTAGACGTGTTATGCTGCCCCAGTTTCAAATACCATTTCCGCAAACTGCGCCTTGATTCCACTGTGCCTGGGGAGAAGTTGAACCTCAGCCCACCGTATTCGCGGGAGCTCAAATCACCCATACGCAGGAATGGAAGCCGGCTCATGTAGTTTCTGCGTGGCCACAACAAATGCAGGCATCGATTTCGCGGGATACGATAAGCAGCACTCACAAACATTAGACCATTTCTCAGGCGGATCGAATACCATACTTGCTCGCACAAGCCATATTCGCTACGGTAGGTGTGTATTAGTCACCCGCACAGCGAGGACCGCATGTATAATAGCACGCCGCCTCGATCCTTTTATAGTCAGTCGCAGCGAAAGCACGAGTATCTACTGATCTGGACTTCGTGGGTATTGACCTCAAGATTTAACCAGGTTTCCGCTAGTCCTAGTACATCCGGACGAAGAGAGGCAGGGAAGTCATACGCAATGTCAGGTTTTCTCATTAGCCTACAAACTTTTGTGTAGGCTACACGCAGTCCGCGATAGGAACCGGCGGACGCGCAAGAAGTGTCATCAGTCTGTAGATATGTGTTAGGCGGACACTGGGAACTAGCCGAAAATTTACGAAGTGGAGATTGATTTCGCCACTACTAGTCCGCCACTTCAACTCCACGATAGCGGGCATCCGTTTCTCTCTGTCCGACGAAATGCAACCTGGACGAATATGGATCTTTAGATCTCTTAGCCTACCGAGGCTGGATAGTATCAGTATCGGACTCGTTGCATCAACACACGTGACTCGCAGATGCAATGATTATCCTTCCAGTATTTTCCGATCCGAATGATCTGCTTTAGTCTCAGCCCCTGTTTATTTACGTCCAGAAGGCTATCAAACAAAATCTGCAGAAAATCTACGCCGTAGTCCTTACGAGCCTGAGGATAAGCATCTGTCTACTCAAGCAGTTGAAATATCGTAGGGTTACAACACCGCTGATTGCTTGCAGTTATCTTCTCCCTTTCGTTTCGCTACATTCTCCTTGGCCTTCAACGCATGCGCTATCGCCCACCGATATATTAGTGTCTGTAGGACACAACACAAGCACGCCAACTGAGTCTCCAGCAACGGATGCACACCTCGCTCTGGAGATTACAGTTGGTGGGGAGGTGAGTTAGTTTGCACATAGAGCTGACTTGGTTTTCGTTTGCTTGGATGAACCCGCGAAGCTCCTCATTATGAAAAGTTTCGGCTGTATTTTAGGCTCGCGTGGCCTCTCAGCTGTGTGTGGCTGCGCAGGCATCCCAGCTGAGGCTGTAGCAACGATTAATCATTGCTCTGGAGGGCCTGCAGCCAGAGGGCAGGTGAGCTCATTCCAACATCTTTTGGCTGGGTTTTTCGCTTGCTTTGGTGAACCCACTGATTTCCTCCCCGTGAAACGTTTCGCCCATCTTGTAAGCTCGCGCAGCTCCTCGGCTGTTTGTGACTGCACTGTAGCTTGGCATTTCTTGCACAATATTTGGACAAATTCATACTGGATTTCACGTAGTAGCCTTAAATGATCTAAAGACAAACCAATACAAGAAACGTCGAAATTCACATTACAAATGAGGATTGTAAAAGAAGTGGCTTTATGGCCAATTATTTCGTATCAAGTGCCACAGAAAGTCTGCTTTGTCCTTACGGATAGCCTAGCAGATATGACGTTAAAGTTGCTAAAGTGGACGATAAGTACACGAAACCAATATCAGAGTAAGCTAAGTGGACACGAACTAATACACAATAAACAAACTCAGAAACACAAAAATATTTGAATTTGGCAAAAGTAGACACGAAAAATCTGCTCTGCACAAAGTAATGTACGATGCAAACTGACCAGTATGACAGAGCGAGAAAAGCTGTCTGGCGAGAGCTCTTTACAATCGTGATGTGAATCTCGGAAAGTTGACTACATATCCAACACCCTCCACCTCGATTACCTGATCCAGGTGTGAGTGAGTCATTGGCTGGGGGGTCGAGATGCACGGTCCCCGTGAAAGTGCTAAACTCAAAGATTGGTTCCATGCAGTGTAGAGCGGACTACGGTCCTGCTACCTCATTGTGTACATCTGGTACGCATTATTCCCTACCTAGAGAGAGAGGAGTGCTGCTACTGTGCATGTTGAAGGTGTGGGGTCTGGTTCCGTTGATGAAACATGGCTTCCATCCATATGCCTCCCGGTCTTATTCTTACGGGTTTACACTGGATATGGGGTGTGTGGATGAAGCTGTGGTTGGTGCAGCGCAAGCCACCCATGGTTCCTCTGTAGGCGCGGTCGTATTGTGGCTGTCTTATGTTGGCCATAGTGACAGGCAAATCCGGAACCCGATGCCACCAAGCATATACAATTATCTAGAACATATTGCCGCTACATGTGTTAGAAGCAAAGTAGGTATCGGTACTCAAGAAATAAGTGGACAATCACTTGGCCGACATGAACTATTTGGAAGACTCGTCAGAATAAATTTTATGGCATCTAATGTATTTTAAAGGCAGCTACACCTTAATAATTATAGTTGTTGCTTCTATAGATATTCGGTATTTTGGGCTCACACGTTTTCAAAAAAAGGCAAATCCGCAGCTTTTTTGCAAAAGTTCCCATACGATTAGACAAATAACGCCTCTCAGAATATAACAGTGCTCTCCTCTTTGTACTTGTTGTGGTTGCGCGCGAAAAAAAACAAAACTAACCGGTGCAGGGTTGACAGATTCTATTATTATAAATAATGGTTACAGAAGAGGGAGTTGAATGGTATAGGTAGAAATTCGTCACATCTAGACTCAAGCAGACAGCCCCTACACGCACGCAAAAGCACTGTACGCGCGTTTCATTCTTTCGGGAATCATCTTCAGTGCGCATTCCATCGATCCTTCGGAGGGCTCGAACCAGCAACTCGACTGCTGCCAGTCCGTGGTTGGGACCACTGAGCTACGGGGGACGGCAACGACCATCATAAATAAGTTACATGATGTGATATAGCGCTGCTCACTATTCACTGACTTACACGTTACTGCCGTGCGAAGGACAGGATAGCCCCCTCACCAAGCGACGAGCTTACCAAACTTAAGCCGCCAATTATCTTATGGCATTAAAAGCAGTTTGTTCTGCGTACTGATTACAGAAGTGTAGTAGGGGGAGTCGAATGCTATAGGTAGAAATTCGTCACATCTAGACTCACTCAGACAGTCGCCACACGCCCGGAAAAGCACTGTACGTGCGTTTCATCCTTTCGGGAATCATCAGCAGTGCGCATTCCATCGGACCCTTGGTCCGGCTCGACCCGCAACATCTAGATGTGACGAATTGCTACCTATAACATTCAACTCCCTCTACTACTCTTCTGTGATTTGTGTATCGTCAACTGAGCGACGTCTAAGGCAGTTGGATGGCGCCTGGGATACTACCGGGGTATTAATGACACGTAAGAGACGTGTCAATTACGGGATAGTAAACAATTTCGGGACAGCTGGACCCAGCGTGCGTTGTGCAGGTTACAAAAGTAAGAAACGAGTCAATAAGATTAAGAAACGGTAAAGCACGGCACTCACCAAAGCAGTTTGCGGAAACGGAAGTGCCGTGAGTAAAATAAAAGGACGTTCTGAAAGTTCAAAAAGCAGTAAAATCCGACCTTGTAATATACTGAAAAGGTGTTGCACGGCCGTTTGGCGAATCACTCGAGGGTTGCTTTGGTAGTTCCCGTGGTTCAGTTTCTGTAAGGTAGAACTCAGAGGTGGGAAAGCGTGGAGGGAAGTGGTTTAACACCGGGGAGGAAACATAACATGCATGATAAAATAAATATACATTTTAAGAGTTCAGTTGTAATGTTTCTCCCATTTTGTAAAACATTTTTGACGAGACACATTATTACCGTTTAGAAGAAAAGACGTGTTAATGGAAACAGCCAACGTTTGCAAAATCAGAATACCGACCGGACGTTTGAAGTGTCTACCGCGTCCGTCGTTTGCCTGAGACTGAGGCGGAGTAGTTTGAGGGTCAAGGGGAATGGAGGGTTTCAGGATATCCTTTGTTTTGGAAGTCACCGCAACTGAAGTTGCTTGTGTGATAGCATCAGGAGAACTTGCAAGTGGTTCGTCAAAAAGAAGCCATTTTGAATCGGTCGATGAACATCGTCGTTCGGTGACCATTCCGGTCTATGTTGAAATGTTTCGTAGTCATTTGCAGGGCTCTGAAAGGGACACTGTGGGGAGGCTAGTGCGGCGCCCTCACTGCATCAGTACGCAGGGAGATGTGAGTGTAGTTAGAGCGTCTGTTGTTCATAGGCACATGTGGTGTGCACACGGAGCGGTATCGGGCGTAGCGAACGCATGCTTTGAGCTGGGGATAACGCAAAGTTAGACGGAAGCATACCCGATGATGCAACGCATGAAACAAATGCTACCGGCAACTTCTCAGCGTTGTGCCATAAACCAACTCCGAAAGTGCACATTTCAAAAGATCACTGAGTGTTGCGTATGCCTAAGCGAATTACTGAAACCTTTTCGCTCCAGCTAGGGTCGGAGAAGGCGCAGAGCGAGGCTTTAAACTGTCTATGGAAGTGTTCCTGTTACGGGGATCCAACGTTCCCATAATGATCATAAGCTTAAACCACGGAAGGCAGTGAGAGTCGATTCAGACAAATGCACATGTTTCGATCAACCTTCCAACTCGTGAGACATTCACGTTTCGATTGGACTTAGTACATTAGAAAATATTCCTGTTTCAGGCCAACCTCACTTCAATCATAAAACATTTAGCCTTTTTTACCTAAGCAGCATGCAGCTTTTCAGTTCATCCTCCGCATCTACCAACATTAACTTTTCAACACGTTTCGTTCGCATATTTGTATAGTACCAGTTCAGTTGCTTCCAGGGTTTGTTTACGCAAATAATTGGCGCCGCCGAGGTATAAAAGAAACGCTGGAGTGCGCTGTAATTACCTTGCGCCTGGTCGGTAAAAGTGCCTAGGCGAAAAGCCTGAGCTTTTGTCTTGTTCTCTGAGATTGGATAGCTGAGTGTGAAATGGTGTTCGGTCAAGGAGCCCGTTCAACTCATGCGTAGTAACCATGTTGCGCCTAAATCTCACGGATCGTAAAACTTCGAATTTTGTCGGTTACTTTGTCGTGCGAGATAGTTCCAAGCCCCCTTTGTTAGGGTGACTAGGAGAGTTGATACCAGATCGTCAGAGCGTGGCGTAACCAACGGATGTTGAAAAGGGTCGACTGATACACCATGCTACAAATTTCGAACTAGGGAATTCGATTTGCGAATCAAACTAGGACTACTATTTTATAAATATTACGACCGGGTCTGCACTATAGTACTCAGCTAATGTTCCTTTCTTTGGCATATTCATATCCGAAAATCAGTAGTTTATTCCCCAGACAGTATACCATTTCCTGTAACACGTCTAGAAGGTAGATCAAAACTGTGAAACTTTGCGGCATGCAGGAATTTTCCCTGAACAGAGGAAGTCCGATCTATGTTTCCTAATAACTGGGCAGCACAGGCAATCAATTAACTAAGTCGAATCGATTTCCAGTAGATGTCGATAAGTTTGTTGTTTAATCAAATCGTCGGTTGCTCGCTTTGTATGATGTAATGCGCTTTAGGCTCACTAAAGATTGCCTGAATGACCGCGACTGTAAACCATCGGCCCATTCCAATGTTACTGATTACGTGTTGGTCACTGCTGTCTGGTTACATATCCGCGTAATGTATGCTGAGTAGCTCAAAGTAGATAGTAGATGGAACTTTTGCATAAGCAAAGTAATACTCAATTAGCAGCGTAAGAAGCCCCAATTCCCAAGTCAGGGGATCGGTAACGGTCTATCGAGGCCACCTTTTAAGCTATGCTAGTGATAAAGCCGTGAAACACCAGCCTCGTTCTAATGAAAACGGTAGGTTTTAACGTCCACATTTCAGAATTTATAATTCAGCGTAGGGTAAGCTGAGTAATTCCTGGGTAAGCTATAGAAAAACCATTTCTAGTATTACGAATTCTGGAGACTAGTTGTTCCTGACTTCACTTGTTCGCCGAGCTTCGGAATTGAGATGCGAACTTTTCATCACCAAGCTACGTGACTTCGTCAGTGCTTTACTGGGTGCAGTCTACTTCGCTGACTTTTTCCTCGATTTGTAATCGATCAGCAAGTGACTTTTGTTCTGGCATCGATCTGTGCTCCGTGACCATCACCGGTCTTCCCAACTCGGATAGATACGGGCGATCCGTGGAACGATCAACCCTAACTACCAGCGCATCAAATCACTAGTTGTTCCGCTACGTTTAGCGTAACAGTATAATTATCCATTCCTAGCCATTTACATAAGCCGTATCCGTCAGGACAATAATTATCTTGTGAGAGGGCTGCGTTTAGACCTGGAGCAACCGGTACTAGATAGCAATACTTGAGGTTCTAGAATATATGCAACCAAAGGCCTCGGAACTCCTGGCAACCCACAAATTGCAAATAAACAGAACAAAACATAAATGGATCGGAAAGGAAAATAAAGATGTGAAGGGCCTATGAATGTGTCCATATTGATGAAGGGTAGGCAATAGTAGCTAGAACTAGTAACTAAAAGGTAATTAAGCGAGAAGAGGGACTTGCCTAACTGGGCACTCGTATTTATTTTGCAATATAAAAGGATAGCACAGACTAGGCTTGCAGGTTACAATGCAAGGTGCTTAATGCGACTGATTTATCATCGGCTTTCCAGGCGCTTATACGCAGGCAGATGTTGTGGCTGACGTGATGAATGTGGCTAACCGATAAAATTGCGTAAGATCTACCCTGTTGTTACATGCAACCTGCGTTGAATCGTTGTGGTCGCTACCAGTTTTATTCCATTTTCTCCCAATTTGAAGCCGGAAATTAAAGCAACGCGCCTAATTCATGTGACTAAAAATACCGGAAGCAGGCTAGTGGAGTATATGACTAAAATTGGACACGTAGATATATGCTTTACGTTATCACTGTAGCTCAGTTCCGTTGCTGTATTTGAGTCACGACAGGTGATATATACCAAGAATTGCCGTGGTAGTTCTTAGAGTTTAAAAAACCATTTAAACAGCTAAATTTACGATTAATATTCAGACAATTAATATCATTCAAAAACAGGTGTGGTTATTGCGCAATTAAATTGGAGGCGGTTGCTTAAAAGTTCGTTTATCATCTACATTAACATCAAATACTACTAGGATATCTGTTCTAATAGGTCAAACATGCTTTAAAAGTTTTTTCCTGATTCTGTTTGAGCTTGCCTTATGCATATATATATATATACATATATATATACATGT
>OX104071.1:49136702-49189927 GCA_944474145.2 Dicrocoelium dendriticum
AAGAGCAAGTAGAAAGGTTTCTGTACAACTCTATCGAATTACGAAAAATCAAAAGTTACTTGTGAATTATCAGCAGTTGTGTCTGGTCCGTTAATTGTTTATCCGTGTTCGGTTAGAAATTTGTACTAGCGTCATTATTTCCGGACATACAATGTCTTCTTTTGGCACTGTATGTGCATCGTTTCACAAAAGCACAAGTTTCCAAAATAATCGTCGATACGGGTTTTAAAACACTTCACAGAATAGGCCTCTATTAATCCTTCTGGTAGTGTATTCCACAAGTTTACGATTCTTCGTTCGATACAAAGCTGATGTGATACTTTGTTCATACTGGGGACCCTGAGTTTGTAACGATGTCCTCGGGTGTTACAGGGTTCTCGCAGGTTAAATATTGGCCTTAGTATGGGGAAGTGATTCAAGTGTAGTACTCGATGGGTCATAATAAGATCAATTCTTACTCAGCGATAGGATAGTGTGTAGAGTCCGAGCTTTTCACAACGTTTTTTATATGGAAGCTTTCGTAGACTTGGTATCATTCTAGTTGCGATATGCTGTATTTTCTCCAGTTTGTCAGTTTCCCATTGGGTTATCGGATGGTAAGCTGGGGCACTGTATTCAAGGATTGGTCTAATGAGCGAGGTGAATAGACGAGGGCGGTTTCTTCTGACCATGTGGAGAAACTGCGTCGTAATGACCAGAGCATACGAAGTCCCGCACGGTACAATTTCTCTGTATTTTCTAGTGATATTAAATCATGTCGTGAGAGAACTCCTAAGTCTCTGACAGATGTGTTGGGATGGAGCAACTGGCCATCCAAGGTGTATGATCGAGTGGCTGGACGTCTGGTGATACTGATGAACTCCGACTTGCTTGCGTTAAGAGGGAGTTGCATTTTAGTGGACCACGTTGACAGTCGCTCTAAGTCATGCTGGAGGCGAGCGCAGTCGTCCTGGTTTTCAATGATCCTCCAGATTTTCAAATCATCTGCAAACTGGACACATGGTGACTGGAGCTGCTGCGGAAGATCGTTGATATGAATAAGAAATAATGCTGGCCCAAGTACAGTTCCTTGAGACACGCCACTGGTCGATGGGAACCATTCTGTCAGATAGTCATTGACCTGTACTCTAAACCTTCGTCCCACAATAAACTCTTGTATCCACTGATCTAACGTGCCACCTATTCCGTATGTCCTCAGTTTACTAAGGAGTACCTCGTGGTTCACTCTGTCAAACGCCTTACTAAAGTCGATGTACACCACGTCAACATCCTTCTGTTCATTGAGAGCTCGAACCCACTGGTGGTTTGCGTACATCAAGTTGGTGATGCAGGATCGCCCTTTCGTATAGCCGTGTTGCGCTGGCGTCAATACGTCCATCGATTCGAAGAACGATAGCTGACACTTTTTCACAACCTTCTCGAGAACTTTGGATAATACCGAAGTCAAACAGATCGGTCTATAGTTCTCTATTTTACTCGGAGCACCACCCTTGGGAAACGGTTTAACTATCGAGCATTTCCAGTCGTTCGGGACGGATCCTTCAGAGAGCGATCTATTGAAAAGGTTTGTCACAACTGGTGAGATGATAATCGATAGGGACTTGAGTATTAGTGGGTGAAGTCCGTCTGGTCCGGGGGGCTTTGCACCATTGAGGTTGACGAGTAACTGATGTACTTCGACTGCATCACATTGTAGGCTGTCGAGCAAGACTTGCGCAACCTGTGCCGGTACTGGAACAGCCGCCCGGTTTACTGGAAAATACAGTGAGGAAGTGCGTAGCCAGGGAGTCCGCGCGCTCCGCGCTTGAAATGAGTGTCTTCCCGTCTAAGCTCTCTAAGACCGGTAGGTCGTCTCCAGGTTTCAGTTGACGTTTCAAGTAGGCACATATTCGCTTGGGTGAAGTTGCGGCCGAGGATGCTAGCTCCTCTTCGAACTGCCGGCGTTGCTTGATCATTGCGGCGTTACATAAGTTACGCTGTTTCTTGTACACCGCATAATCTTCATCACCACCCGAGCTGATGTATCTATCCCAAAGTTTACGACGTCGTCGCGCTAACTGTCTGTATTCCCTATCAAACCAATGCGGTTTGACAGGTCCGATTTTTGGATACTTAAGGGGAACGAACCGAGTACAGAGCGAGTTAAGCTTCCCCTTTATTAATGATCACCGCGCCTCAAGTGACGCATCATGTGGTAGTGTCCAATCAGTCTGACTTGCGGCTTGGACGAGTCCGTTGAAGTCCGTCTTCCAATAGTTGAATGTCGGCTTCTGTTGATTGTTATATGGTAACGACAGTTCTAAGCTTGCTACAATAGAGCAGTGGTCACTGTTCGCCAGAGATTCGATGACTCTGATCTCTTTTAGCTTCTGCTCGCAGCTGGTAAACATTAGGTCCAGACAAGATGCCGAGTATGGAGTTACGCGCGTCGGTTGGATGACATGTTGCGTTGCCCCAATTTCAATAGTCATTTTAGCGAATTGAGCCTCAACGTTGCCATGACCGGGAAGAAGTCGAACATATGGCCAAATTATCTTAGGTAAATTTAGATCTCCCATCAGTAAGAACTGAGGGCGGCTCATGTGCTTCTGTACATGTGGTATCCAATCGCAGCAACGGTTTAATGGGCTCCGGTAGATAACACCCACTATTAATTCTGCGCGCCTGAGACGGATTGTGCACCACAATTGCTCGCATAAACTATCCTCGCTCCGATAGGTACTGATAAGTTTGCCAGATAGTGACGATTTTATGTACAACAGAACACCACCGTGAGCCTTTGATTTTCGGTCACATCGGAAACAAGAGTATCCTGACAACACGACTTCTTGGAGTATGATGTCGGAGTTCAACCATGTCTCTGCAAGTCCTAAAATGTCCGGCCGCTCCGAGACAGCGAAGCGGCACAGTTCGTCACGTTTGTTCATTAATCTGCACACGTTGGCGAATGCGACACGGAGGTCCTGGGTGGTACTGCGGGACGTGCATGGAGGTTGAGCAACCGATTGATACGGGTTCGTACACCCTTCTTGATCACCCGAAAGTTTACAACTTGTAAGTCAGTCTCACCTTCCTCTGTACGGCGTTTGAGCTCAATGACCGCAGTCTTCTTACGATCCCTGTCCTCGGGTTCCAAATCTCGGCGGATGTGAACTTTTATGCCTTTCAGCCTTGACAGACGAGACAGTATGAGCTGCGGCATATTAGGATTTGCAAAGGTGATCCTCAGAGGTCGACATGACTAGTTAGTTTTCTGGCCAAGTCGGATTACTTGTTTAATCGTCACACTGTCCTCGCCCACATCCAAGAGTCTATCGATGAGCCCCTGGAGGAACTCAACATCGTGATCATAACGTATCTGAGGGTTTTCATCTTTTGACTCCGGTACGTGGAAGACCATGAGATTATGACGCCTCAGAGAAATCAGTGATGAACCTATGGGAGCAGAACTAGAGGCGCTTAACTGATTGGGTAGTTGTTTATCAGCAGGTGACGTCTGAACTCGATTACGTGGGCCCTTGCGCTTTTGAGTGGTTCATGGATCCTCGGTGTTCAGAAGTTCACAGACAGGCTCTGAGAAATTCACGGACCGATCAGTGAAGCGGCATTTCGTAGCTTCTGAGTAAGAGTCTTCCATCGGTGGGAAACATTGAACCTGGGGTTCGGCCGGGGTCGAAGACTCTGGTGGTGGTGCAGATCGCGGAGTGACAATAGAAGGCGAGGTGACAGAGGTACTTTCACGAGGGCTTTTGATCCCACGTGGTGAACGGTTTGTTTCTATCTGAAAGTGAGGTTTTTCCGTAGTTGTTTGCGGTCGCTGCGTATTCTGATGTCTTGTACCGCGGCATTTATCACATATAACTTGAAAAAACCGATGTCGGATGTCGAGCGATTTTCGAAACACGTCAACGGATAAGCCAATGCATGAAATATGGAACAAAACATCACAGCTGAAGCATCGAAGTGCATGAGCCTTATTTTCCACAACTTTCGAACAGGAACCACAAGTAGCTTGAGACGGCGTCACAAGCTAGAGCAAATCCAAGATGGCGGACAGAGATGGCAGTATGGCAAATCAGTGAGATCTCCGGAATTAGCCAAAGAATAGCTCCAAAATTTGCACCGCCTGGAAAATACGCCAAAAGAAGAAAAATGGTGCACAATTCACACAGATAAAACGCTGCTAACACAGTAATCTGAGGCAAAAGTAGTATCCAGCACACGTTGATCCAAGAATCTCAAGTACCTCTAGTACCAACCTACGGAATATGTTAAGCCTGCGAAATTGTACTATTCTTTAATCTATGAATGACAGTTGCCGTCGCAGCATGTAGTACGAACGAAGCTCGCCTGCTAAGTTATTATGTAGCCAACCGTTAATGAAGTTTTTTGGATGCTGCAAAGTACTGCATCATTTTAGTTGCGTTCTGGAGTTCTTCCTTTCTCAAAGCTGAGATTACCTTGCTATAGAAGGGATACATTAGTAACCGGCCATAAACAAGAACATTTCATTTTATTTTGTCAACCAGCAAAGCAAAGAGTCAATCCGTGGCTGCGTTTTACGTCCCGAACGAAATCTGATTTGTAAGTTGTATGTTATTTGGCATGCGCTCCAGCGAAATATTCGAGACGGTCTGATGTAATTTGTTCCCCTAGTAAGTAAAGTAGTTAACGCTAGTTGGTTTTTAGAAAGAGTGAATGGCCTTCAAATAAAAATAGGTTCCGATTCCCACAGTCCCAAAAGCAAGCAAGAGCGACGTTTCGCCGGAAGAGTAAGGAAGCTCTGCTGGAGGCAATTTTTTGGAAACGTAGACGATAACCTTTTATGTCCCTTCTTGATTTGCCAGGGTCTGGAACCTAACCGAACGTCTGAGAATTCAGTGGATACAATCGTTCGATATGTTTGTTCCAAAAGCGCCATTATTGGCGTGGAAGCAGTGCGACATTCTGCCTTGTCAAAGGCCGCTTTTGAAGGTTGATCCAAAATAGATGCAAATTTGTACTTGCCAGTTCCCTCAGTGGCTCGGCAACATACATAAAATGTTGTGAATAATGTCGGTTGTAGAAACACATACCAAGAAAATGCTTTACTTTCGTCGTGTTCTATGTTCGATAAACCTTGGGGATTTCTCCCGTGTTATTAGCTCACAGTTTTATGCCGCCAGTCACATTAATGTGGCCCATAAGCTAAATGTAGCTAGCAATAAATGTTCAATTCTCGAGAATTAAGCGAAACTTAAGCTCATTTATTCGACGTAAAACCTCTTGCAGTGCTGAATCGTGCTCTTATATTGTCCTTCCTAGGATACATATATCACGTATTTAGGTTATTTGCCTGGGTAAGGTGGCAGATAATTGGAACATAAACTTCCTCCGTGCGACCGCCCTCTTAATATGTTCTCGTCATAGGCACCAATTCATTGCCATCAAATACAAAACCTGTAATCAACAATAGTTTTCATAAACTCACCTTGATCATGTCCAGGTAAGATTACTTCGGTTTTCCCACGTGCCGCTTCCCTGCACGCAGTTGGCCACAAAGCAGCTATTTTGGTATAAGTGTGGTATCCATGCAGAGAATATGCCCGAGCCTCAACAAGTGCCTCAGCAGAAGTATGCAGCCCAGTGCATACATACCACCACGTCGGAGCACCTCCGTGTCTACAACCTGGTCACTCCAGCGATGCGCATAATGTGACTCATGCACTGTAGAACGAAGTGCTACAGATAACGGACATCCTTCGGGTAAAGCGTCCAGGTTTCGCTGCTGTGTAGAAAAAGGGACAGCTTGAAAGACTTTTATGCCAACAGCTTTATCTCAACAGCGAGCTGGTGATCGTTCCACACAAGATATACAAACTTGCCAAATGCAGCAGCCGCCTTCGATACGCGGCTGTGCAGCTTGTTTGTCATGTGCAGGTCGGTTGTTATTACTATCCCAAGGTAGCGAAATGTCGGAGTGATGGGTAACCTGGATTTAAGGAAGGTCCACAGAATTCATCCCAGGCGAAGGCTGGAAAAGACAGTTTCGCTTGTGTTGATGATGAGCCCTTTTTCTCCATTGCCGAGGCGAAAGCCAACGTCAAGTGCTGCAAATCATCTACGCTGTGTGCAAACAACGGAGAGTCTTCAGCAAACAGCAACATACGGTGGGTCTCCCACCCAAAAGGGTTCTCACTGCGAAACAACAGCTGTTCAGCAACCCACTATCAATACGGTGCTCCAAACTAACACCATGCTCACAAGCATTATCAATTGTTCAAGACATAATTGCGTGAAGGTAAGTAGTAAACAAAGCAAGTGGCAAGACACAGCCTGGCTTTACACCAGTGACAACTACAAAGTCATCGGAGGTCTCTCAACTTAGCTGCACCCTCGCTCGTTTAACACTGTGTAGATATTCAATTAAACTTACAAAGTTACTCGGAGAGACAAATCTACCCAACACCAGCCACATTGCCTCGCGGCTCAAGGCATTAAAAGCCTTGACGAAGTCGAATCCTCCGAGTACAAAGGATGGCGTCGCTCTCTGCACTTCTCCTACAGATGAAGCCCTTCTATCACCATACCTTTAGTCCAGCGGCAAGAATGGAATCCACATTGCTCTTCCGCCACGTTCGGTTAAGCAACCTGAGTGACGAGGCGGTTGAACAGATTTCGGGCGGTCACCATTCCCAAAGAGTTCAGTAAGTTGATGCCAAGATACTTCGTGGCACATCGCTTGTTCCTTTTGCGTTGGCACAATTTGAGCACAACCACACCTTACAGCTCGGCCAAACCTCTTCTGCAAACCACACGCTTTGCACCAAGTAGTGCAGCGCACACACTAATGCGGGTCAGCCGTGTTTCAATACTTTAGGCGGGATATCGTCGAAACCGGCACACCTGCCATGGCGATACAGAGCATGCTCGCATCGTCTCATCCAGTGTGGGTGCGTCGGTAAGACACAACTTCATCCCTTGTTGTTGTGGCCCGTGCAACACAGTCCAGTCCATGTCTGAACGGTTATATAAAAGACCAGCGAAGTGCTTTCACCAGATCTACAGTATATCTGCAGTCTGTATGCAGGCAACACCAACGAGCACCATCCTCAACGAATCCAACCTCGGTCTATACACCGGTTTCAAGGAGTCAGTGAATTCCTCGTGTTGGCGGCATTCGGCGTAGCTTTCCATCTGCTTCGCATTCGCTGTCCACCGTGCATTTTTAATGCGACGGAGCACTCAAGTCAGTCGCCGTCGAATTTTACGAAACTTACTCTTCTTCTCCAAGTCACTGGGGTCCGCTGCATATTCAGCGCCAATCGTCGCATTGTTTTCATCATATCAATTGGGTGGCATGGATTTTGCGCGCCCGATGGTTCCCTCGGCAGCACGTATCACCTAGTCGAGTATGTGGTGCCACGGGTAGCCCACTGCGGCTTGCATTCCACATCACACAGGTATGCAGCCATCGCCCCTCAGCTCAATACATTTCTCCACAGTGCCGAAGACGGAAATGTAGAACCTAGGCCTTCCGGTTCACGGAAGGCACAAATTACATTATTTCCACCCCTAAATGCACAATTTGATCCGTAACAACCTGTGGTCGGTGCTAAAATCAGCTCTACTCAGTACAGTTGCCATGCGCAATTCACGCATGTCACTCGCACTCAGCGCAAACCAAGTGTTCATGATCTTCAGGCTGTGAGTGACACACAGTGAGAGCAACCTGTTCCCGTTAGCATTCACTGAACGAATGCTATGCGGACTGATGACATTTGTCCACACCGATGCATCACGCTAACGTGCGCGTTGTAATCACCCAGCAGAAATAGTCGGCCGCCCTGGGCACCGACCGTATCACGGAGGATAACTGAGTGAAGTATTGACCACGCCTGTCCTCAGGATAACTCATGGTCGGACCATACGTACATATAAACGTGGCAAACTTACCCCTTCCGAGAAGCGGGTGAACAGACATCAGTCACGCGCTCATGCCAGTGATCTCGCTCAGCAGCCGACCATTTAGGCAATCGAATGGTGCGTATCCTACCCCATCTTCATGTTACGCTGATGTGGCATTTTCCACCCAGTAGAACGTACAGCCAGCACTTACTTCATGCAAATTATCTTGCTCAACAAGCGCCGTAATATGGATGTTATAACGCGCTAGTTCCATCGTTATCATTGCACCGTATTCCCGTTGAGGAGTATACTCAAGTTCCGGCACGCCATGTTAAGCGCTTTGCGCGGGGGTATACGGCTGCGTTGGCGGGCAACCGTATATAGAGTGATGACCTGGGTTGGAGGATTTAGTGGGTTAGGTAAAAGGGGAGGGAGAGAGCACGTGAGGGGAAAGAAGATAGATGGGCAGCGCCAGCAGTAGTATGTTTTCTCTTATTCACCCCATTGCATGCAGCAGATAAGGCCACCATTTTTAATGCTACTGCGCGACGGCCAATGCAGCATGGATTTGTTATTACTGGACCAGTTCATGGATGAAGGTTGGACTAAGGTACTGGCAGGGCGCCCACAACTGACAGGAGAAGGACTCGGCTGCTCAGCCAAAACCTTCGATAAAGTATACACACGAAAGGCAGCTGGCCGAGCGCTATGGGCCAGTGAACCGATGCACGCGGAATTGTGTTGGCTGCATCTTAGCTAGAAGATGGTTGTAACCCAATTTTCACCCAGCGTTCGCCTCGAAGAGGCGTCCACGACATGAGCGCACAACACAACATTAACAACAGCGTGTTGACGATACGACAAGAACAAGCCACCACAATCCAAAGCGCACCATGGGCTCTCCCACTTTCATTTAGATCACTGTCATGGTAAATACTTAGAAATATCGTACTAGGAGACGAGGAGTCGATTTCCACGTAAATATGTGTTGTTCCACCGTGTACAATAACTCTCAAAGTGAAAAAATCCAGGCATTGGTAATTTGCGCTGTGCACAAGGAGGAAGATAATAAGAGGTGGTACTGTCATTAACAACAAACATACATTTTCGGTATCTTTTACAGGCAACTCGGTATAAGCACGGTAGGAAATAATTGAGAACTGTAACCTTAACTACAACAACACGGTTAGTGTTTCCGCTAACCACACATTTTGTAGCCAATGTTATGGCAGGGCACTTGGTAAACTTGTTCCTATACTGTAGGCTGCCTAAGGTGTAGAACATCTGTGTCGTTTGCGTTTGATTGGCGAACGATGGAACTTAGCAACCTCTTACATGCTTGTTTGCGCAGCAATACTTCGTGGTATTTATTAAACCTTCGTTCTGATGCGAGCACTTTCTATTGCCTTGTCTCAATACAATTTCGCGGCGCCTCTGGAGAGTATGGATTCCCGAATCTGACTGTTTGTAAATCCATAAATCAGCTGTTGCACCAGGATGACTATGTTACCTTCGTTTTTTTGGTATGGTGGAGTACTCACAGAGTGATAAGATAGTAAGTAAAATTCAAATTGAACCGTGACGTCGTTTGTACACTGGGCCAATAAATTTCTTTCTTTCTTTCTTCAAGTTAACTTGAAACTGGAGCTTCATGGCACCAGATTAACGATGACCCACGTCATTAAGCCTTTTGCGTCCTAATCTCTCACTTGCGCACTCGTGGTTTATTCACTGTGGCTAAGCGGTATTTTGACACATAACTTTGGATCTGTACGTATTCGACGGAAATTTAAAAGCTTCACATTTTGATACCATTTTCTCGAATACACTACAGTGTATTCTATGCTTATTGAATTCTACATTCTGGACAGTGCTTCGCCGATATCCAAGAGTCAAAAGTTGTGTAACACCAACCAAGGAAGATATCCTTTGTTCTCACTCGACAGAACTTCTAAGCGGCTTTTGAACAAAATCTCACTCGTTCAAATACAACACAGCTCGGAAAAACGACAGGTCTCAAAACAAATTCACCTGGCGCAATCCATAGGCCTAACACCGAAAAATCTCAAACACACCCTCGTGTAATCTGCTCCTCGTTCACGCTGACACAATCGACTGGCATGCCAGAGGACAGCCTGAAAGCACACAAAATCAACGTGAACACTGTGACCTTGCCGGCACGTCAGTAAGAGAACAAGATTTTACCACAGAGGGTTAGTCATTCAAATAGTTCGTAACATTTGTTCAACAGGCGCCATGCCCAGTACGACACAGTCAAGACTTATGTGGATCATTTACCAAATTTGTTAAAGGGGTCATTCTGCGGCGTAAGCTTTGCAAACTTTTCTATGCGAGGTGCCTACGAGTTAAATCTAGACAAACCAAGTTATTAAAAAATCAGATTCTCTATGGTTCTGCGTGAAATTCATATATATCTCACTTCTAAATAAAACGTACTCCTATTGTCTCAGAAGTACGACCAGCTACTAGCCAAGTGGAAGTAAGCATAGCGGAGTGTGCAACTCAAAACTCCCCAGTAAGTGCTGTTCCTACCTGAGCAGAAGGGCTCGTAACACCGTAAGCATAACGGTGCCAAGTACCCAGAACATCAAATGCTGTTCCAATGCCACACGTGACCCTCATTTGACTAATGCAGTTGACAGTTCTACCGGAGTAACCACACGTAAGGTTACTTCAAATCTTCCGATGGAGTGCGTAGAAAAAGAGCAAAGCAGTATTAGCGTAAGTTGGGTTAGCGTTGTTTCTAAGGAGAACCATCATTTAATATTAACATCACCCACAATTGGATGGAAAACTGAGGAGTGCAGCCGCGTTCTCCTGCTGCAAGCACCACTGGTTTCCTGCGACACGTCTCTAAATATTTCAATCACTAACCGCGACTGGTCGAAAGATGTAAAGAAACAACAACCTGTACTGAGCGTACTGTGCCCCCATATCGAAGAATCAAAGTAGACATCATTACGAAGCAGGAAGTTGGATGACCACAACCGGTGGGACAATATTAGTAAATTAATCGGAGCTGTACACTTATTGCGTATTGTACGGCATCCCAACTCAAAGCGTTACGGAGAGCCAAGCCTTCTGTAGGTTTTGCTGAACTACATCACTGAAGCAGAATCAGTACTACTGTCGACAAGCAGACTCAAAAATCTGCACTACTCCATCAGTATCCTTCCAGATATCCCATGGACCAAGCGTTATGGAGTTAACTGCAAGTTAGATGACTTAGATGACTGTCTGTGGATGTTCCCGTCGAACAGGAATGGTACGTTCCTGGTACACATCAGAAGCAACTGTTTAAGTAGCTCCTTCGAGAGGCCGACATCCACACGGTGTAATGGAACAGCGTCGCAAATGTAGTCTATCGTCTCCACCAGCGGAACCCTAATGAAGAGTGACACTACATCTAGAGAAAACATTTTCCATCCGGTTAACTGCATATGGCTTTTGGAGTCTACGAAGCTGAATGTATCTCTGAGGCTGTGTTTGGCTAGGACTCTTCTGATCGGTTCTAGAAGCATAGCGAGCCTTTTCGCTGTTGAGTGTTATGGAGAATCACACATGTTTAATATTTGCCTCAATGGAAGTCCTTCTTTATCCAATTTCGGTAAGCCATAAAGACGTGGAATCACTGTCCCGGAGGGACGCGTGTACTCGAAAACCACTGTGTCAATTGCATTCTCTTGCTTCAGGCAGCGTAGTAGCTTTGTGACTGTCTTCTCTATCGAGGCCGTTTTGTCTCTGTTTCTCCATCATCCGGAATTTTGAATGATCGTTGAGGATCCCATTCATCTTAGCGATATACTCAGATTTATCCATAAGGACAATCCCCGCTCCTTTATCCGGCCTAGAGAGCAGCACGTTTGCTTTCCGTGTAAGGGCTTTGAGTGCATCTAATTGCGAGTTCCTCAATAAATACCTGACTTGAGGTTTGTGCTTCAAGTACTGGTCGCATGTATTGACCATAGTGGATTTAAAATGCTCAGCAGCTAATGCTGACGAGGGTGTAAGCATAACTACTTGAGAATGTGTATTTTCAAACTGGACTTCTAGTTCTAGCTGACTGGTATTATTACGGAGACAACAAAATTTCAGACCGAGTGAAAGTGCCTCAAGTATTGTCTTATCCAGGAAAAATTGTGGACATACCTTTCCGGGTCAGATGGGAACAGCGTGTTAGCCTTAGTCGTGCCAATCTGCTGACGCATTGAGATTAGCAGTCCGGCAACTAGCTTTGTGACTACACGTTGAACAAATGCTTCGAATCGCGTGATTTCCTCTTTATTCAGCTAGTACAGCATGATAGAGTAAACGCACTGATTACGTTCCAAATCATCAAGTCTAGAGACAACCGCGTCACGTACGTTTAATGCATGACGCTCCAGTGCGTATTAGTAGGATTAATTCTATTCCGTCTGAGTATTTTCCAAAAATGTTTCGGATATTCACAGCACAAAATACACTCATCAAAGAACTGAACAATTTCCTTCGCTACTGCAAGTTTGTACGGAACTTAACGTACTGATTAAGCCCTTTAACTACATTGGGATCCTTGGTCTATTTCAACTGACAAAATAGCCCGGGAGTAGACATCAGAACAAATGTTAGCGAACAAGCTCATTTTCAGTGGTTCCTCATCAGGCTAATGCACGACAAATGAATGACATAAATTCCATTGGACTCCTGGTAGGGCTCGAGCCCTCAACTCGACTGTTGCCAGTCCGTGGTTGAGATCACTTATCTACGGGTGACGGCAACAACCATCGTAAATAAGTTACTAGATGTGATATAGCGCCGCTCACTATCCACTGACTTACATGTTACTGCCGTGCGGACGACAGTGTAGCCCCCTCACCAAGCAACGAGCTTACCAAACTTAAGCCGCCAATTTACATGTGGCATTATAAGCAGTTTGATCTACGTGCTGATTAGAGAAGAATAGTAGGGGAGTTGAATGCTATAAGTAGAAACTTGTCACATCTAGATTCACTCAGACAGCCGCCACACGCCCTACCATGGGTCCTACCATGCGCCCTACCGTGAGCGGCGGTATATCACATCTAGTAACTTATTCACCATGGTCGTTGCCGTCCCCCGTAGCTCAGTGGTCTCAAGCACGGACTGGCAACAGTCGAGTTGCGGGTTCGAGCCCTACCAGCGGTCAAATGGAATGCGCACTGTTGATGATTCCCGAAAGGATGAAACGCGTGTACAATACTTTTCCGGGCGTGTGGCGGCTGCCTGTGTGAGTCTAGATGTGACGAAATTCTACCTACACCATTCAACTCCCCTACTACTCTTCTCGAATGACATGAACGTAAATATCAGCTAAGAGTACAGGTTCAAAACCCAGATGGTCTGAGTGACCAAGCTAGGCGATTGGCCTCACGGCGATCAACAGATTGTTTCTGTGTGTGTGACGTTGTCCACACTAGGTGTCCGTGTTACAGGGGACCAGGGTAGAGTTAGTGCCTGGACAAACTTCTTGTGTGCACATAGGTCAGGGTCATGAGGCCTGATGGCTATCGCCTCGTTGTTCAACCGCTTACCATAAGGTGTGAAGGGTTGGCTGTTACGTCTGCAGGCCAAAAGGAAATGATCGCGGTATTGGGAGGGAAAATCTCAGAACTCGAGTTTCAGATTAATGCATTACGTGGCCAGAATCCCAGACCTGTTAAAAGGCAAAAGCGCTCTAGCAACAATGCTACCCAGTCCAAAGAAAGGCAAACACCGTCAGTGGAAAAAACAGCAGTGAAAACAGGCCGGTTTAACGGTCTCCCAACTCTCATTTAATGCTCCAAAGCATGCTGAGTTACGCACAAATTGCACGATCACCTCCGTCAGTGGATGGGCAAAAGCAATTGAGCCCTACAAATAGTGCAACTAACGGCCTTGCATGTTAAAAATTTTGCTGCAGCCTTGACCTATCGTCCACGGAAGACAAGCCAGACACCCCCACTCCACAAGCCTACGCTCACAAAGAAATGCAGAACAAACAATTACTACGCAACCAACAGGCGATGACAGTGAAATACTCAAACGTCCCAGAATCCACTAGCGAATCGCTAAGGTAGACAAGCCGAGGAGCCAAACCGCTGGGCTGAAATAACCTGCGCACTCGGACAGAAAATTCTCCCAACTAGTCTTACATGCCTTTCACGAAATCCATCATCTCCACACGTAGGGGAACCTCGGTTACTGCGAGTAACGTTGGCAACACGCGCGACCTGAAAGATGTTCTCTTAGAAAGCCACATGCTAGTGAATTCTTCTGCCAGTGACCCGCATTTTTCCTGACAGGCCATGGGCAGAAAGACAGAAGATGAGACACAACACTAGTTCGTCAAGTCAAAATGAGATGAAGAAAGTGGTACTGGTTCATGGTGTGGCAAAACTGAATCATGACGATAGCAGTGAACGACAGAAGCACGACATCGAAGAATGGTGGTACGTCGCAGAACTCTACGACATGCAGAATGTCGTGGCTTTTGACGTCACCCGTCTAATTGCTTCCACAAACTACCAAGGTAGCAAGCCACGAATTTTGAATTTACCTTGGCTGCGCCCGAAATGGTATCAGTGACAATCCTAGCATGGCATGAGAACAGGAAACTAGGGCCACCAGAAGTACTGTTAAGACTATTCCTTCAATTAGTACAGACATCAGATACAGATGAGCCAACCATAATGGTACCTATCACAAATCAGCCAATCTTGCAAACAACGGTTTCGAAAAAACTTTAGCAAACCGGCACTGTTTGTGCCGGTCACTCACAGACAACCGAGCTACTGATGCGTCAACAAATAAAATGCTGCTATACCAACACTCAAGGGGTTGCGTTCTAAGCTCTCGGAACTGCGCCGTCGACATGAAACAACTTGGAACCACATAGCAGTTACTGAAACTTGGCTTTCAAATGACATACTTGATCCAGAGATTGAATTCAGTGAGATGTCACTCATCCAAAATAATCGTCCATCTCGTGGTGGCGGTGTTGCTCTCAACCATCGAGATTATTTGAAACGTGAGTCTCTTACTGAAAACTCCGTTCTTATTCCCGACGCACTATTTTTCCGACTGCACCTAGCAGGTCGAGATGTTTGTTCACAGTAGGCGAGTGATGCTTGCCTCTTAACAGTTATCTATAGGCCTCCGAACTCATCAGCAGACAGCGATAACCTTCTGTTAAATGCCATCCGCTATGCTGTTTAACAAAAATATTCCCACTATCTTATAAAGGGTAACTTTAATGTTCCTTCAATAGCATCAATGTCCCCTAATGGGCCATCATTTAAATCAACACTCCTCAAATTCACAGATATAGCAGTTTGGTATAACCATGTGCAACGACCAACCAGACTCAGCGGTTCAAACAAGCCATCACTCCTGGACTTAATCCTGATTAATGAAGAGTTGATGGTTGAGTCAGTAGCATACGATCCTCCACTGGGCCGTAGCGAGCATTCAGTCCTAACGTTTGGTTATGTGTGTTATGCCAGTATTGTTATTAAAGAAAGAGCGACTCAACGAACTATTACGGACTATTTTAAGCTACACAAGTTACCTGCAACCGTTGAGTGGGACCTGCAGACGCACAGCTCAGCGAATGAGGTGTGAAATGAACTGAAAGACAAAATTGACTGAGTCATACAATCAGCATTGAAGACGTTACCATTACGAGCATCGTGGCGGACCACTACGTAGATCCGGAGCAGAACAAATAAATGGATCAACAAAAGAGATGAAATCGGGAGGCAAGGTTCACTAAATCCATGTGATAATCACATGGCAGCATTACAAAGTCATCAGAAACTACTGCACGTCGTTCATTAGAGTCGATAAGTACGAATGGCAAGAGATCATGCTGCTGAAATTTACGAGCAATACAAACCACTATACTTATATGTGAATGGCAAAAGAAAGCTTAAGCCCGGAATACCACCACTCAAGACGGCCAGTAGCCTAAAAATTACTGCTGCGGATGCCGCGAACGCTCTACTCCTGCATTTTAGCTCGGTAGCCACCAATACCATGGGACCTTCACCCTATCAGCTTCCGACAAATGTCGTTGGCTTATCCAGCGTCACCTTTACTTCAGCAGCTGTTGCAAACAAATTACAGTCTCTCCGGGAGTACAGTGCCCCTGAAATCGACATGATCTGCCCAAAGGTACTGAAAACCCTTTCTCCCACCATAGCAGCACCACTCGCAACCTTTTCCAGGGTCTGCTTAACTTCCGTGCACTCTCAACTGAGTAAAAATTGGAATTATCACTCCAATATACAAAGCAGGTAAGCGATCGAATTGCCAACTACCGACCTACTCTCCTTCCTGTCTTATCAAAAGTGATGGAATCGGAAATCGCAGATGAACTGACGCGATACTTTGAAAGTCGGCAGATAACTTCTAATGCCCAACATGGTTTCAGACGCAGACGATCTTGTCTCACCCATCTGCTGACTACTCGGGAATCATGGACCAGGGTGGCTGATGAATGAGTCCCTATAGATGTGATTTACTTGGATTTTGCTAAAGCTTTCGACAGGGTCTATCACTTCATTCTCCGTCAAAAGCTTGCTGCCTACCCTATCAACCGTTCCCTGCTCACCTGGTTAGAACACTAGTTACACGACAGAGCAATCAAGGTAAGAGTAGCTGACACTCACTCTGCAAGCATGGGCAGAATGGGCAGAAAGGAACCAGCTCCCACTGTACCATGCAAAATGCCACCTGCTGACGGTACGCAGCAGCTACGTCAACACAAAACCTTTTGGGCAACACGTCCTGCAACACGTGAATAGTGAATGTGACTTAGGTATGATCGTGCAAGGGGGTCTTGGCAATTCGCTCTAATGTTCGAAGGCAGCAAGTGTGGCGAACTTGAACTTGAGACTTTCAAGGTAAGCTCACGGCACATTTGAGCGACGGCTAGTACCATTGCTGATTAACTCCTATATTCGCCCTCACGTTGAATACGCAATTCAGGCCTGGTGTCCATGTTTAAAGCGAGATATTCGCCTATTGGAACAACCCCAATAAAGGAGCCACAAAGGCAATGCGTGGACAATCCGGTCTAAGTTACCAACTGTGTCTTCGTACACTCGGTGTATTCTCATCAGAATATCGACAGATTCGAAAAGATCTTACTCCCACATACCGGATACTAACTGAAAAGCTGTATCCATATACATCACTGTTGACTCTATCCCCTTACAAACAAAGACGAGGTAACCACCTGAAACTAATCAAGCCGCACTCCCGTCTGAATTGTAGAAAGTATCTTTACTCACTTAGAATCTGTTCTCAATGGAGTGCTTTACTAAGATATGTGGTGAAAGTACCAGACATGACGACATTTGAAAGACACTTAGACTTCCATCTTAGTGATAAACGATACGCAACAGTTTGATGAAGTGCGATGGTGTAACTATCGATACTTCACTTCCCAAGTTTCAACATTTTGATAATAATTTTCTTTTGCAAATCCATCCTGTGGGTCTTGTAAGTTAATGCTTTTTATCCCATCATACACTATTGAAGTATTTTATATACATGTCTAAAAAATCCCAAAAGTGCCAAGAAGGTTCAGCCTTGCATGATTCATTCAATATTAGTATCATTCTGCAGGAGCACTCTCTTTTGCTCTCACTATAAAATACTGCAAACGTATCAAGTACAGGCAAAGTGTAAATTTTGAGTCTGATATAAAAAGTGACAATCATACATTATTTTTAATGCTAGCTTTTACGTACCAGCTTTTTCTTCCTTTCTGTTTACGTTCTCAGCAAAAATACAACACAACGAAACCGCTATTCATATGGTTATCTTTTGTTTGCCAATGAAAGGTACCACGACACAACGACAAGGATCTGCTTATATTTTTTACCACTAAGTGTTATGATTCACTAATGTTAGAGTATAACTAAAGTAACAGAAGCTTTTGGCCTTATCGACCCTACCACTATGACATATTGCACTTTGTCACGCTAAATATATATGTGACGTGCCAATCCTCAGACTACTCATGTTAGTCGGTCTAAAGGGGGTACATCAAAACCAATTACCTTTTCTTTTTCATCCAAATAAACATGGACGTAAGAAGAATCGTTTATCGTTGCTACTATTTCATGGTATGTAACCAAGGGTTCGGTGTTTGAAGTATAAACCATTTACCTCAATACGTAGAAAAAATACGACTATATATGACATATTCCTATATGAGAAAAATAGCGGATTTGTGATATATTTTCTAGTTGCCATGTTTGCTCATTAACCTACAAACTTTTATGTAGGCTACACGCAGGCCGCGATAGCAACCGGCGGAGGCGCATGCAGTGTCATCAGTCTGTAGATATGGGTTAGGCGGACACTGGGAACTAGCCGAAAATTTACGAAGTGGAGATTGATTTCGCCACTACAATTCCGCCACTTCAACTCCACGAAAGCGGACATCGATTTCTCTCTGTCCGACGAAATTCAACCTGGACGAATATGGATCTTTCGATATGTTAGCCTACCGAGGCTGGATAGTAACGGTATCGGACTCGTTGCATCAAAAGTATGACTCGCAGATGCGGGGCTTATGCCTCTACTCCTTTTCCGATACGAGTGATTTGCTGTATCCGCAACCCCTGTTCATTCAACTCGAGAAGCCTATCAATCAGGCTCTGTAGAAAATCTACGCCGTAGTCATAACCAGCTTGAGGACTAGCATCTGTCAACATAGGCGGGTAAAATATCATAGGGTTACAACACCACTGTTTGCTGGCAGTTATCTTCTCCTTTTCGCTTCGCTTCGCTTCATTCTCCTTGGCCTTCAACGCATGCGCTATCGCCCACCGGTATGTTAGTGTTTGTAGGACGCAACGTGCAAGCCAAATGAGTCTCCGAGCAACGGATGGACACCTCGCTGTAGAGCCTACAATTGCTGGGGAGGTGAGGCAGTTTGCACATAGAGTTTACTTGGTTTCTATTTACTTGGATGAACCCGCGAAGCTCCTCATTATGCAAAGTTTCGGCTATATTGTAGGCTCGAATAGCCTCTCAACTGCGTGTGGCTGCGCAGGCATCCCAGCTGAGGCTGTAGCAACGATTAATCATTGCTCTGGAGGGCCTGCAGCCAGAGGACACGTGAGTTCTTTATAACATCTTTTGGCTGGGTTTTTCGCTTGCTTTGGTGAACCCACGGATCTCCTCCCCATGAAACGTTTCGCCCATCCTGTAAGCTCGCGGAGCTTCTCGGCTGTTGATGACTGCACTGTGGCTTGGCATTTCTTGCACAATGGTTGGACAAATTCATACTGGATTTCACGTAGTAGCCTTAAATTTTCTAAAGACAAACCAATACAAGAAACGTCGAAATTCACACCACTAATGAGGTATGTAAAAGAATTGGTTTTATGGCCAAGTATTTCGTATCAAGTGCCACAGAAAGTCTGCTTTGTCATTACGGATAGCCTAGCAGATATGACGGTGAAGTTGCTAAAGAGGACGATATGTACACGAAACAAATACCAGAATAAACTACATGAACACGAACTAATACACAATAAACAAACGCAGAATCGCAAAAATATTTGAATTTGGCAAAAGTAGACATGAAAAATCTGCTCTGCACAAAGTAATGTACCATGCAAACTGACCAGTATAACAGAGCGAGAAAAGCCGTCTGGCGAGAGCTCTTTACAATCGTGATGTGAATCTCGGTATGTTGACTACATATCCGACACCCTCCACCTCGATTACCTGATCCAGGTGAGAGTAAATCATTGCTGGGGGGTCGGGATGCACCGTCCTCGTGAAAGTGCTAGACTCAAAGATTGGTTCCATGCAGTGTAGAGCGGACTACGGTCCGGCTACCTCATTGTGTACGTCTGGTACGCATGATTTGCTACCTAGATAGAGAGGAATGCTGCTACTGTGCATGTTGAACGTGTGTGGGCCGGCTCCGTTGATGAAACGTGGCTTCAATCCATATGCCTCCCGGTCTTATTCTTAAGGGTTTACACTGGATATGGGGTGTGTGGTTGAAACTGTGGTTGGTGCAGCGCAAGCCACCCTTGGTTCCTCTGTAGGTGTGGTCGTATTGTGGCTGTCTTATGTTGGCCATAGTGATAGGCAAATCCGGAACCCGATGCCGCCAACCATATACAAATATCTAGAACATATTGCCGCTACATGTTGAAGAAGCAAAGTAGGTGTCGGTACTCAAGAAATAAATGGAAAACCACTTAGCCGACATGAACTATCTGGAAGGCTCGTCAGAATAAATTTTATGGCATCTAATGTAGTTTAGTGGCAGCTACACATAAATAATTATACTTGTTGCTACTATAGATATTCGGTATTCAGTGCTCACACGTTTTCTAACAAAGGAAAATCCGCAGTTTTTTGCAAGATTTCCCATACGACTCCACAAATAACGCCTCTCAGAGTATAACAGTGCTCTCCTATTTGTACTTGTTGTGATTGCTCGCGAAATATGAAACAAACTAACCGGTGCAAGGTTGACAGATTCTAATATTGTAAATAATGGTTAGTTCAGTACTCAAACACGTTTTGCATATTCTGGAGGATGACGATAATCACAACGCCAACAGCAATTTTTAATTGGCATGGTACACAATGGCGCTTTGTAACGAAACCGTGTTGCAACGGAGTAACCATTTTTCTTAAATTAACTGACATGATTCACATGCATCTGATAGGCTCCATGGTTCAGCGACATTGCAGCAATTTTCGCTTCTAAGGGATATGTGTGTTTATGGAAAGTTAATTTTCTGCAATATTGTCGTTCAGAAGGTGGAATAAATGAGCAGAGAAACAGAGGTTAATTTCCGATTTTCCTGATATACACTCAAACCAGCATGATCACTCAGTTCTATAGGCAAGCACCGCATACATCACAAAGCCATCAGGATCGCAAAATATGACACTAAGGACTAATACATGGCTTTAATAATGTTGTAATATTATGTAACGGTATGTGAGAATTACGGTTGGGAATAGTTGGATTAAAATTTTTATAGGATAGACTTTGCTTTTGAGGATTTCGCAAATATCCTTTTAGTCTAAACAGGGGACATTGAAAAGGGTCAACTGAAGCACCATGCTACATCTTTCAAACTAGAGAACTAGCTTTGCGAATCAAACTAGGACTACTATTTTATAAATATTACGACCGGGTCTGCAATCTAGTACTCATTGAAGCTTCCTTTAATTTGGCGTACTTATTTCCAAAAATCAGTGGTTTATTCCCCAGGCAGTATACTATTTCATGTAACACATCTAGGAGGTAGATCCAAACTGTGAAACGTTGCGGCGTGCAGGAATTTTTGCTGAACAAAGGATGTCAGATCCATGTTTCTTAAAAACTGGGTAGAATAGGCAATCAATTAACTAAGTCGAACTGATTTCGAGTAGCCGTCGATCAGTTTGCTGTTTAATCAAATCGTTGGTTGCTCTATTTTATGACGTAACGAGCTTTAGGCTCACTAAGGATTGCCTGAATGCTTGTGACTGTGAACTATCGGCCCATCCCATTGTTACGGATTACATGTTGGTCACTGGTGTCTGGTCAAATATCCGCGTAATATATGCTGAGTAGCTCAAAGTAGATAGTAGATGGAACTTTTCTTATAAGCAAAGTAATACTCAGTTAGCAGCATAAGAAGCCCCAAGTCCCAAGTCAGGGGATCGGTAACGGTCTATCGAGGCCACGTTTTAAGCTAGTCTAGAGATAAAGCCGTGAAATACCAGCCTCGTTCTAATGAAAATGGTAGTTTTTAACGTCCATATTTCAGAATTTATAATCCAGCGTTGGGCAAGCTGAGTAATTCCTGGGGAAGCTACAGAAAAAACCATTTCCAGTATTACGAATTCTGGAGACGAGTTGTTCCTGAGTTCACTTGTTGGTTGAGCTTCGGAATCGGGATGCAAAGGCTTCATCACCGTGCGAGGTGGCTTCGTCAATGCGCCCCTGGGTCCAATCTAATCCCCTGACTTCTTCGTCGATTTGTAATCGATCGGCAAGTGACTTTTTAACTGGCGTCGATCTGTGTCCCGTGACAATTACCGGTCCACCCAACTCGGATAGATACGGGCGATCCGTGGGATGCTGATCGATTACAAATCGACGAACAAGTCAGTGGATTAGAGTAGACCCAGCAAAGAACTGACGAAGTCACCTAGCTTGGTGGTGAAACATTTGCATCTCAATTCCGAAGCTCGGCGAACAAGTGAACTCAGGAACGATCAACCCGAGCTACCAGTGCATCAAGTCACTAAACCATTTCTCGGCCAAGTTGTCGTCTTGGGCAACAGCATTAATCTGAGGGGCATCCAACATGAGTCTACTCAATTAATTTGAGCAACAAAGGCCACCCTGGTGCATGGGCCAGCGACACTGTCGCTGGTAGGAGCTGGAGCGTCCCACCTGCACCCCTATAACTTAGTGCGTCTGACGTCCAATTGGCTGAAGGCGACGTGCTATACACGCACACCTACACACCTGCACAAGTAAGCGGCGTACGCACGGCTTAAATTAGTTGAGTAGACTCATGTTGGAATCTCCTCAGCTTAATTCTGTTGCCCGAGACAACTTGGCCGAGAAATGGTATAGTTGTTCCGCTACGTTTAGCGTAACCGTATAATTACCCATTCCTAGCCATTTACATAAGCCGTATCCGTCAGGATAATAAATATCTAGTGTGACGGCTGCCTTTAGACCTGGAGCAAACGGTACTAAATAGCAATACTTGAGCTTCTAGAATATATGCAACCGAAGGCCTCGGAACTCCTGGCAACACACAAATGGCAATCAAACAGAACAAAACAGAAATGTATCGGAAAGGAAAATAAAGAAGTGAAGGGCCTATGAATGTGCCCATATTAAGGAAGGGAAGGCAATAGTAGCTAGAATGATAACTAAGAGGTAATTAAGCGAGAAGAGCAACTTGCCTAACAGGACACTCGCATTTATTTTGCAATCAAAAAGAATAGCATAGACTAGGCTTGCAGGTTACAATGCAAGGTGCTTAATGCGACTGATTTATCATCGGCTTCCCAGGCGTTTATACGCAGGCAGATGTTGTGGCTGACGTGATGAATGTGGCTAACCGATAGAATTGCGTACGATCTACACAGTTGTTACAGGCAACCTGCGTTGAATCGTCGTGGTCGCCACCAGTTTTATTCAATTTTCTCCCAATTTGAGGCCGGGAATTAGAGCAACGCGCCTAAATCATGTGACTAAGAATACTAGACACAGGCTAGTGGAGTATAGAACTAAAATTGGACACGTAGATATATGCGTTATGTTACCACTGTAGCATGGTTGGTAAAAGGCCTTCTTTCGTAATCTCCGCAAAGTTCATTGGCTGTATTTGAGTCATGACAGGTGATGTATACCAAGAATTGCCGTGGTAGTTCGTGAAGTGTAAAATACCATTTAAACAGCTAAATGTTACAATTGATATTAAAATAATTGATATCATTCAAAAACAGGTGTGGTTATTGCGCAATTACATTGGAGAGGATTGCTTAAAAGTTCATTTAGCGTCTACATTAGCATCAAATACTACTAGGATATCTGTTCTAATAGGTCAAACATGCTTTCAAAAAATTTTCCTAATTCTGTTTGAGCTTTACTGATGCATATATATATATATATATATGCGGAAGTACCACCTGATTGCTCACTAAACGAGCAGCGCTCACAAAGATATAAGATGCCACAAAATCCATGACTGTGAAATGAGTGCAGTTACCAGCGCGCCCAACCTATAAAGCACAAAAAACCAAAGCATACCTATTGAGTTCAAACAATTAACCAATATTTTCCCCGGTTATTTTAATGGGCTCCGAACATAAAATTTTATGTGAGATTGTGTCACTTACCTTACGAAATATGGTAATTATTTTTCCAGCACTAATTGCTGGAACTCTTATCTTCAATAGTGATTACAATTTCGGCATTGTCAATCTCTTGTTCAAGCTTATAGCACAAATATCTCGACATCAGTCGCGGTTGTACGCAAACCTATGGTGAAAATTATGCTGAATAATAGGTCCCATGCTTACTGGTTTGTATGATGTTTGTGATAATTACCTTGTGTCTAAAGCGACCAAATCAGTTGATAAATGTATAATGATTAAATGCAAAGTATGCATTAGCCAACAGTAAGTCGAACAAGAGTTCAGCTGATTTTTTATACGCATGCTGCTTAACTCCTGGTGTAATGACTTGTGTTTCAACAAACATTTAGCAAAGTATAACTGCATGTTAGTCACGCACTAGCTGCAACTCTTACCGCGCTATTGTGCCGTATTCCAAATGATACTAGATGCTTTTGTTTAAGGAAAAATTCCACGACATTCACATTATTTAGTCAACCAAACTTTGCGTAACAAATAAGCTGCTTTTTGCATAAAAAGCATAAGATGTACACTCCGACTTCCTACGACGCAAATTAGAAGAGGCTACAGGAGCAAACCCCTAAAGTATTGGAACAGTTATTCGGATCTGAAATTTAGGTTCCAGTATCCAAAACAATTTTGCTAGGTATGATTACCCTAAGAATTCAACAAAAGTAAACGACAAACTGAGATAAATATAACAGTCAGCGTGATAGAGATCTTAATTTGCCATCCCTATGAAAATTGCTAAAGCAAAAATTTCAGTACTGCTTGTGTGTATTCAGTTCTCCCTTAGGGTGGTTTTATGTCTTAGAGGAAATTATACGATTTCATGAGCATTTTCCAGAATAGTAAACCAAGATATGGCACGTATATTTTGTGTAACCATTTTAAAATAATATTACAAGCTTACTATTCTTTGGTAACGCCCAGTAACATGAATGGGCTCGCAAATCGGCGACCTAAAGGAACATATGAGTTACACAAATCTTCATGGCCATACGTCATCTCAGTGAGTCACAAAATGACCAAACTCTGTCACTACGAAATGCGTTGGTAGTTGATTTCGAATTGTCATTGAAGTTACCTGGTTACTACAGGCACTGATGCATGCAGAAACCCGATATCAGACCCAATCTTGCTATTATTCATGTGAAAAAAGAAAATGTATATTAAAAGAATGTG
This sequence comes from Dicrocoelium dendriticum, assembly GCA_944474145.2. NCBI lineage: Eukaryota > Metazoa > Platyhelminthes > Trematoda > Plagiorchiida > Dicrocoeliidae > Dicrocoelium > Dicrocoelium dendriticum. The sequence continues at coordinate 49,161,711 of OX104071.1, forward strand.
TTAGGCTTGAATAATTAACTGATGAATACTGCCAGTATTTTATTTTGTCATAGCAAGACGTGCTTGAACTTCAAGTTTCGTTAGGCGAGCGGGTTTGTTAAAATTATGCACTCGATGTACTTGGATATTTATTTATGACGGCCGGTGTTGTAATTCACAATATTATCATGCATATTTGCTTTAAACAATTTCGTGCATGCACACCACGGATTAAGTTACGTTTGGCGTTTGAGACCTTGAAAGCGCCCAACTTGTAACTATTATATTTAAGTTTCGCTACATTTTCCAGGCCCTGTCATAAGTCACATTTATGCAGATAAATAAGTATTCTGGACATCTAAGCATTGAGTACTGTATACAACAGTGAAGATCGATAGGATGGAACAGGAGTGTCCGTGGCATTCGCTACATTATTTGTGTGCTTTGCAAAAATAAACTGGTTTGTGATTTCCTGAAAATGGACTGACATAATACGCCAAGTTCTGGTTACAAGTTTACAAGAATAACTGATTATATAAAGCTAAACTTGTTCTTCAATCAAATTTTATGCTTTTATCACTAATTGATGATATATGTTAAACATACGTATTACGGTAGCCTAATAGCGTGTGGTAAATGCAACTGAAGATATGGGGACAAGTGCGTTAATATCCGGCGTAACAAGTAGCTAGCATTTGCCTTAGCCAATGTTACTTGTAGGAGGCAAAGTGACGAAAAAGCCTAATATTGGTAAGCAAAGCGCCACTGCATCGGTAAGTCATTTAACTCACTTCTATTTGTAATCATTCTTTTGAAAGTATTTAGTACGAAAAATGGCACTTTCCAAAATGGCAATTATTCCAGTAAATTCAATCTTAAGAACAAAACTGCCATAACTGCCATGCAAAGTTTGTCGCTTCAATCACGGTACACATGCGAGAACGCATACACATATAAGGATGACATAGGCCAGTTTCATTTATATACCAAGGAACAACTTGTGCGTACTTTAGGGCGCCACGATATTACTCATAAAATGTATTCTTTCGTATTTCGGTATGCGAAATATGTTGTAATAAAAGAGAGCACTTGGGTACATGAATTCTACGGCATATCACGGTATAAATGAGCAACATGTAACTTTAATATTTCTGAGCTAAATCGGATCTGATTTGCACGTTCTGCGGCGTTTTGGGTAGCTAAACGTTCAAGTGGAACACAGAAAAGACCTAGCCACCCAATGACAGTGCCTTACAGTAAATGTTAAAACAGTAATCTAGCTATGGTGTGCACATGTCCAAACAGTACATCCTTATCATCTTAACTCGAGCAGTATAAGGAAGTTAGATGAGTTACATCTTCCCATTTACGACTCTCTACTGCACATGTTCCGCAAAGTAATCTTACGTCACAGAGTTTAAGAATACAAGTAAGCAGTTAACCAACTAGTTTGACGAATTAGATAGAATAACACAACTCTACGTAGGAACATTGCTATTTCTAAATGAAGAGTTATTTCTTGGCTGGAGCATCTAGATCACTTTAAACGCTGTCTAGCACTACCTCTTGATTTTCAGAATCGAAGGCGTGTGCGACTGTAACCTCATCGGCGAAACTTGCAAACGCGATCGCGTTTAAAACATCAATAATCTATATGCTGCATATTAGTTACCAATACGATCCTCTTTCACTAATGGCATCTAACATTTCGAATATGTTATCCTGAGAGCTTGTTCAATTCTGACTACCACCTCCTTGTAGTCACAATTCATGGTTTGACCGCACGGATAACAACTTCGAACTTTACGAACAGAAATTGATTAGGAAGAAACGGGTTGAGTATACTTGCTAATTAGCTTCAGAAATATTAGGGGATCATCATGAGCTGGACGAATAATCTTGCAAGTTTATTCAAGTAAATTGCTTGTCTAGCACTACAAATGTGAACTTTTCGTTTCAACTGGTCTTCACTTCTTTCCTGTAGTGCTATAACAACCAACAGAATATTCCCAATACCAGTTATAGTTTAAAATCGTTAGCGTGGTCAATATTTCCCTCTTCACAAACTTTATTTAACAAGGCCTTTCATAATAAAATCAAGCCAAGGATAATGCACCAGATGAGTTCAAGTTTAGCTTTTACCAGCATACATAGCGTATGAAGTTACTTGGTTCCATCTATAGTGCAGAAACTTTCACACAAAATTAAAGCGAAATGGACCTTATAAGTAAAAGATTCCCTGTTGCCAAACTCCATCGCATCATACCGGAGGAATGCTTTGAGAATGGCATTCAATTAACATAACTGGGCATGACAATAAATTACTTTAAAGTACGAATTTTATCCTTTTATGTGGCAATTGTATTGCTGTGATCTAGGTTTTCAAAATATATTCCAAATTGTGGTCCATCATGCCTTCGTGCTTCTCGCATATGCATCTGGTCCACAGCCAGATCGCAGAAATACGAAGCAAGAAAACCCCACCACATTTACGCACCTTATAAATCCTGCTTGATAAATCCATCTTTCTCCTGTTATAGCATTAGTTATAAACTTAAGGTTGCATTTTCAAGAAACATGTGAACATTCGTTACTGTGAAATTGATTGCTAATAAGCTAAAATATCATCCAATTGAGCTATCAGTAAACCGGCTTGTTTGAAGTCATAATGTTATTCAAAAAGTCACGCAACATGTCGTAGAAATTTAGTAAGAATATGAGCAAAACACTAAATACGCACTATTTCCGAGGACAGTACCTAGTAGTATTAATATGATGAACTTATCAGTCGTACCATGATATTGAGAAGTATCATATGGGTGACAAAAAGAATTAACTGTTTTCAAAATGTTCGTACGTCAAACAACCCTATGCATCCCATTTCATGACAAACTGGTTTAAACGACACCGCTTTCAAACAAAGTAATCTCGCTTAGGTGGGACATGCTTTCAGTTCCGCTACGCATGAATGCACTAATGGGGCCACAATAACTGATTACAAGACTTTGCAACAAATCTGCCTGATGCAGTGAACATTTTGTCCAACAACTAAAACAGAGCTTCTTCAAAGGCAGTGGGTGCAATCAGTAGACAGCTGTACAATTTGTATCTATGCATAAATTACCAAAGGACATTTCGCGATAAGCAGGTTGTCTAGAAAGAAAATTACCAACCCACCAACAACTAACCTAGACAGGTAGACAATGCGTATTGCAGTGTGACAGCATCAATTTAATTACACTTGGAAAAGATTATTATTTGTCATCCATGCAGCATGACAATCCACGCAACATACTAGGCAAACAACTGATGTGTTAAATCTATTGACTTTAGTACCTTATCAAGTGTACCTTGTCAAACCGTCTATAGTGTTTTGACTACTTGTTTATGTTGTTCATATTTTACGGTATGCCATAGGAGCAGTCTTAACTTTCGATAAGTCGTACCAACGGTTTAAATACTCCGTAAACAGTAATGCATTGAGGAACATAACCTGCAGAGTTGAACTGTGATTATCTGGATCAGGTGAATATTATCTTTTTTAGTTGTCAGTCAAAACGTCCACCAGTTGGGCCAAAACGTAGTACAACCGTATCGCACTGAGTTTGCCAAGGAGTTCAGTTGGCAGTCAAGAAGTGGCACCGTTTTCTCCACATCTAGGTTTCACACTTTCAGAGGACCTACTAAAGGTCTTCATTCATTTCAAGAATCGCTATCAAAACACCCGATTCATCTTCTGCGATAGAATAAGAAGCAGATGTTTGAAAACATGTAAAGTACGACTTGATCTCATTAGGATGACTGCGCATTGCTTGACTGCTTTTATTCAGTCAAACAAGTTGCGACCCGTTACCAACAGCAAGTAGAAGCTGCAACATTTTCACTCGATGGAGGAAAACGATTAACTAGGAGTTGAACGCGCGAGAATCACAGGGCGACTAAAGAGCCATGCATGAGACTGAGATGGAGGTTGCGCGACTAGACATGAATGGATAGCATCTGCAATCAAATAGCAAGGCACGTGACAGACCCGCTATACATTTCCGACGTGTATGGTAGTAGGAAATATGCAACGATTCTAGTTCGTTTAGCATTCAAGCACAGCAGCTACGTTTTATTCATTACTAAATTGTAAAGTAGGTAAATTCCTGCATAACTATCCATATAGTGTAGAAATGGAAAAAGAAACACAATCATAGTTTGATAAATACGTATAAGTCAAACATTACCGATGTCGCTCTCTCCACACACACTGCACGATCGGTTCTGTTCTGATGCAGACTCTTCAGAAACAATTCGTCTTGATTCACAATAGAACCCGGCAAATTGATTGAAAATTACGTTGGATAATAAAGCCACTGAGCACCGCGCTCAGCGCTTCGTCTAGCGATTAGAAGTTCTGTGCTGGGTTTTGTAGTGCACGCCGAGGAAATCGATAGCCTGATTATCACGATGCAATCCGTCCAAAAAGCCTTCCGTCTCAACTCATAGCTTTGCTCTGTTGCTACCTGAAGCTTGCAAACAGGGAAGAAAATAAGCAAAACTTGTTCTTTTAGGTGCCAGCAAGAGAAAAGAGCTCCGGTTTGGTTTCATGCTTACTGCATTTACAAGTTTCCTAATTATATAAAATGCTGCCTCAGTTGGAGCTACTTGCAACAATCTTGATATACTGGGGGTACACCAAATTTCTTTAATTTTAGTTATGGCCTAGCTCCCGGTTACAACATTCCAGGTATCTTACTATTTCATCGTAACTGCTCACAAGCCAGACTAGTCTAACCCCCACCCGGTAAAGCCCCAGAAGATGGATTCAGCCTATTACTGCGCGTCAGTTATGCGCATTCCCTCGGTCCCCCGCTGGCGACGGAACCCATGAGTGCTAGCAGCTTACAGTAACTATCCAGCAGGTTATGCCACTGAGCCATGGTGGAAGGATACAAAGTGCCTGGACTAGCAAGCGAACTGCGATATTGCACAATCTATCCTCCAATTTTCGCTTCAGGTTGCTCACGACACTGATATGGTGTGCTTACTCTCAATCCGAGTTGCATCATATTAAAAAAGGCACTGCGGACTTAAGTGAGCGGCTGAGAGAGATATAAAAAGCTTAACTTCGGATTGATAAGTTAAGATGTACTTAAAGACTTACATATACTTGTAAACAAGTAACTTGCGTACAAATCAGTTTCTCTGTGGCAAGTGAAATAGAGCGCTTACCGTTTCATCGGCGTAGAAAAACATGAATACTATTATAGAGGCACGCTTTTGAACACTGTTTACAATATGTTGCAGAACGCAAATTTGACGAGTCGAAGAATTCCTTGTGTTGGCGACGCACCGCGTAGCATTCCATCTGCTTCACATTCTTCGTCCAACATGTAATATTATTGCGCCGTATTATTTTCATCAAACAACTCGGGCCGCTTACAGTTTGCATGCCCGATTATCTACTCGGCTGCAGCCGTCACCTTGTCGCAAATGTGATGTCATAGGTCGCGCAATGTGGTTATTCAGTCCACATCACACAGTCGTGCAGCCATCGTCTTCTCCAGCGCACTAAAGTTGTCCACAGTACCGAGGGGGAAAAACATTATATTTTCCCCGGTTCACGGCAGGCACACAGTACATACCTTTCCGCAAGATGATGTACAATACGTTCCGCACCAACTTTCGACCAGTGTCACATTCAGCTCCACGCAGTACACTTCTCTTGCGTACTTCAGGCATATCACGCCGACGTACGATAACATAGTTGATCAGGCTTGAGTGACCACTACGTGGATGCATCCAAGTTGATTAACACTCACACTAATTGCAAACCGAGTGTTCGTGATCGTCAGGGCGTGAGCGACACATAGTGAGAGTAGCCTGTCACCGTTCGCATTTGCTGAACCAATGCCATGCGGATCGAGGATAACTGTCCACGCCAATGTTTCAAGCCCAAGGCGCGCATTGAAATCATTCAGCAGAAATAGTCGGTCGTTCCTCGGCGCAAACCGTACTACGTAGGATATATAGTTGGCGGCATCCGGTTCTGGATTTGCTTGTCAATGTGATCACCATAGCGCATTCACAGGACGCACGCGCCTAGGAGGGACCATGGGTGACCTGCGTTACACCACCCACAGCGGTCACTCATTGTCAGAGGCTACTGGGCCTACATATCATTTACAGGTTGCTCGCAACTCGTTAGTAGTAGGTCCAGGCACAATGATGGGGAATGCGGGGAAACGCGCGTCAGTTGGTAGACATGTTACGTTGCCGCAATTTCATCTCCACAAACTAAAACCTCGATTTCACTGCTCCTGGGGAGAAGTTGAACCTCAGGCCACCATATTACCGCGAACCTCAAATCACCCATACGCAGGGAGGGAACCCGGCTCATGTAGTTACTAACTTGCCGCAACCAATGCAGCCATGGATTTCGCTGGCTACGATAAGCAGCACTCACAAATATTTGACCGTTACTCAGACGGATCGTACACCATAACTGTTCGCACAAGCCATACGGTAGTTGTGTACCAGTCACCCGCACAGCGAGGACCGCATGTATAATAGCACGCCGCCTCGACCGTTTTATACTCAGTCGCAACGGAAACACAAGTATCTACTGATCTGGACTTCGGGTGTATTGACCTCAAGATTTAACCAGGCTTCCGCTAGTCCTAGTACATCCGGACGACGAGAGGCAGGGAAGTGATATGCATTGTCATGTTTGCTCATCAGCCTACAAACTTTTGTGTAGGCTACACTCATGCGGCAAAGGAACCGGCGGACGCGCATGAATTGTCATCAGTCTGTAGATAGGAGTTCGGCGGACACTGGGAACTAACCGACAATTTACGAAGTGGAGGTTGGTTTCTCCACTACTAGTCCGCCAATTCAATTGCATGAAGGCGGACATCAGTTTCTCTCTGTCCGATGAAATTCAACCTGGACAAATATAGATCTTTAGATATATTAGCCTACCGAGTCTGGATAGTAAAAGCATCGGACCCGTTGCATCAACAAAAGTGAGCTGCAGATGCAAGGATTATCACTGTAGTCTCTTCCGATACGAATGATCTGCTTTACTCACAGCCCCTGTTTATTTACGTCGAGAAGCCTATCAAGCAGACTCTGCAGAAAATCTACGCTTTAGTCACTACGAGCCTGAGGATAAGCATCTGCCTACTCAAGCGGTTGAAATATCTTAGGGTTACAACACCGCTGATTGTTGGCAGTTATCTTCTCCTTTTCGTTTCGTTACATTCTCCTTGGCCTTCAACGCATGCGCTATCGGCCACTGGTATGTTAGTGTTTGTAGGATGCAACACGCACGCCAGCTGAGTCTCCAGCAACGGATGGACACTTCGCTCTAGATTCTACAGTTGGTGGGGAGGAGAGTTAGTTTGCACATAGATCTGACTTGCTTTCCGCTTGCTTAGATGAACCTGCGAAGCTCCACATTATGAAAAGTTTCGGCTGTATTATAGGCTCGCGTGACCTCTCAGCAGTGTGTGGCTGCGCAGGCATCCCAGCTGAGGCTGTAGCAACGATTAATCATTGCTCTGGAGGGCCTGCAGCCAGAGGGCAGGTGAGCTCTTTCCAACATCTATTGGCTGGGTTTTTCGCTTGCGTTGGTGAACCCATGAATTTCCTCCCCATGAAACCTTTCGCCCATCTTGTAAGCTCGCGGAGCTTCTCGGCTGTTAATGACTACACTGTGTCTTGGAATTTCTTGCACAATGGTTGGACAAACTCATACTGGATTTCACGTAGTAACCTTAAATGATCTAAAGACCAACCAATAAAAGAAACGTCAAAATTCACACCACAAATGAGGTATGTAAAAGAATTGGCTTAATGGCCAAGTATTTCGTATCAAGTGCCACAGAAGGCCTGCTTTGTCGTTACGGATAGCCCGGCAGATATGACGGTAAATTTGCTAAAGTGGGCGATAAGTACACTAAACAAACACCAGAGTAAGCTATGTGGACACGAAATAATACACAAGAATGGAACTCAGAATCGCAAAAAATATTTGAATCTGGCAAAAGTAGACACGAAAAATCTGCTCTGCACAAAGTAATGTACGATGCAAACTGACCAGTAAAACAGAGCGAGAAAAGCAGTCTGGCGAGAGATCTTTGCAATCTTGATATGAATCTCGGCAAATTGACTACATATCCGACACCCTTCACCTCGATCACCTGATCCAGGCGAGAGCGAATAATTGTTGGGGGGTCGTGATTCACGGTTCTCGTGAAAGTGCTAGACTCAAAGATTGGTTCCATGCAGTGTAGAGCGGACTACGGTCCAGCTACCTCATTGTGTACGTCTGGTACGCATGATTCCCTACCTAGAGAGAGAGGAATGCTGCTACTGTGCATGTTGAAAGTGTGTGGGCCTGCTCCGTTGATGAAACGTGGCTTCCATTCATATGCCTCCCGGTCCAATTCTTACGGGTTTACACTGGAAATGTGGTGTGTGCATGAAGCTGTGGTTGGCGCAGCGCAAGCCACCCATGGTTCCTCTGTAGGCGCGGTCGTATGGTGGCTGTCATATGTTGGCCATAGTGACAGGCAAATCTTGAACCCGATGCCACCAACCATATCCAACTATCTAGAACATATTGCTGCTAAATGTTGTAGAAGCAAAGTAGGTGTCGGTACTCAAGAAATAAATGGACAATCACTTGGCCAACATGAACTATCTGGAAGGCTGGTCAGAATAAATTGTATGTCATCTAATGTATTTTTGACGCAGCTACACATAAATAATTATACTTGTTGCTACTATAGATATTCGGTATTCAGTGCTCACACGTTTTCTAACAAAGGAAAATCCGCAGCTTTTTTGCAAGATTTCCCATACGATTCCACAAATAACGCCTCAGAATATAACAATGCTCTCCTATTTCTAATGGTTGTGATTGCTCGCGAAATATGAAACAAAACTAACCGGCGCAGGGTTGACAGCTTCTAACACTGTAAATAATGGTTAGTTCAGTACTCAAACACGTTTTGTATATTCTGGAGGATGACGATAATCACAAAGCCAAAAGCAATTTTTAATTTTCATGGTACACAATGGCGCTTTGTAATGGAACCTTGTTGCAACGCAGTAACCATTTTTTCTTAAATTAACTGACACGATTCACATGCATCTGATAGGCTCCATGGTTCAGCGACATTTCAGAAATTTTCGTTTCTAAGGGATGTGTATGTTTATGGAAGTTAAGTTTCTGCAATACTGTTTTTCGGAAGGTGGAATAAATGAGCAAAGAAACAGAGGTTCATTTCTGATTTTCCTGATATACATTCAAACCAGCATGATCACTCAGTTCTACAGACAAGCACTGCATACATCACAAAGCCATCACGATCGCAAAATATGACATAAAGGAGTTATCCATGGTATTAATAATGTTGTAATATTATATAACGGTATGTGTGAATAAAGGTTGGGCACATTTGGATTAAAATTTGCCAGGATAGACTCTGCTTTTGAGGAGTTCATGAAATATCCATTTAGTCTAACCAGCGAACCTTGAAAAGTGTCGACTGAAGCTTTGTGGATCAAACTAGGACTAATAATTTATGAATATTACGACTGGGTCTGCACTATAGTACTCATCGAATCTTCCTTTTCTTTGGCGTATTATTTCCGAAAATCATTGATTTATTCCACAGAAAGTATACTATTTCCAGTAACACGTCTAGGAGGTACGGCAAAAATGTGAAACGTTGCGGCATGTAGGAATTTTCGCTGAACAGAGGATGTCTGATCTATGTTTCTTAATAACTGGGTAGAATAGGCAAATAATTTGCTAAGTCGTGTAGGTTTCGAGTGGCCATCGATCGGCCTGTTGTTTATTCAAATCGTTGGTTGCTCTTATTGTATGATGTAACGCGCTTTAGGCTCACTAAGGATTACCTGAATGACTGCGACTGTGAACCATCGGCCCATTCCAATGTGACTGATTACATGTTTGTCACTGGTGTCTGATTAAATATCCGCGTAATGTATGCTGAGTAGCTCAAAGCAGATAGTAGATGGAGCTTTTCTTCTAAGCAAAGTAATACTCAGCAGCATAAGAAGCCCAAAGTCAGGGGATCGGTAACGGTCTATCGAGGCCAAGTTATAAGAAAGTCTAGAAATAAAGCCGTGAATCACCAGCCTCGTTCTAATGAAAACGGTAGGTTTTAACGTCCACCTTTCAGCATTTATAACTCGGCGTAGGGTAAGCTGAGTTATTCCTGGGTAGACAATAGAAAAACCATTCCTAGTATTACGAATTCTGGTGACTAGTTGTTCCTGAGTTCACTTTTTCGTTGAGCTTCGGAATTGGGATGCAAATGTTTCATCACCAAGCGAGGTGACTTCGTCAGTGCGCTCCTGGGTCCAATCTAATCCGCTGACATCTTCGTCGATTTGTAATCCATCAGCAAGTGACTTTTGAACTGGCCTTGATCTGTGCCCCGTGACCATCACCGGTCCACCCAACTCGGATAGATACGGTCGATCCGTGGGATGCTGATCGATTACAAATCGACGAAACTCAGTGGTTAGATTGGACCCAGCAACGCATTGACGAAGTCACCTAGCTTGGTGATGAAACGTTTGCATCTCAATTCCGAAGCTCGGCGAGCAAGTGAACTCAGGAACGATCAACCCGAGCTACCAATGCATCAAGTCACTACACCATTTCTCGGCCAAGTTGTCGTCTTGAGCAACATAATTAATCTGAGGGGGCATCCAACATGAGTCTACTCAATTAATTTGAGAAACAAAGGCCACCCTGGCGCATGGGCCAGCGACAGTGTCCCTGTTAGGAGCTGAAGCGTTCCACCGGCACCCCTATAACGTAGTGCGTCTGAGGTCCAATTGGCTGAAGGCGACGGGCTATGGTTGGCGGCATCCGGTTTCGGATTTTCCTGTCACTGTGGCAAGCCACAGGACGCCTGCGCCTACAGAGGGACCATGGGTGGCTTGCGCTGCACCACCCACAGCTCCAACCACATACCCCATATCCAGTGTAAACTCGAAGGAATAAGACCGGGAGGCATGCGGATGGGAACCACGTTTCATCAACGGAGCCGGCCCACACTCCTTCACGGGCAAACACAAGCACGCTGTATTTGGGGAATCAACCGCACACAAGGCCGTGGCTGGACCGTAGTCCGCTCCACACTGAGTGCATGGAACCGCTCTTTGAGCCTAACACGGCCACAAGAACCGTGCACCCCGTCCCCTCCAGCAACGACCAACTGTCTCCTGGAGCCAGTATGAACGATGTAGTGGGTAATAGACAGGTAGGCAACTTGTCAACATGCATATCAAGCGCAACCATACCAGGGATATCAAACAACAGCCATTCAATTTAAACGACAAGCAGAAATAAAATAAATCCAATAATGCATACAGATACGGTGGCATAACTCTTCGCTAAATTACCATATGAAGTAAGTTGGTCAGCAACAAATCCGTGTTAAGTAAGAAATGTCCACAAGTTACATAAAATGCTACAAACGCAACAAAAGTACCGAAGATAAGCGCAATTAGTGTAAGCAACGTGGCCAGTTAATAGAACATTATTCAGGAAGGCAGAACAAACCAAATAAAGCGGAATGAAATTTATCCAGCTTAAAAAGACCTAGTTTAAGTGTAAGTTGGTTTAGCCCAACTGCGGTGAAGAAGCATCAAGAATGCAATATCAGCCTCAGCATGGGACTATACACGGGCTATCCACGCACACCTACACACCTGCACAAGTAAGTGGCGTATGCACGGCTCAAATTAATTGAGTAGAGTCATGTTGGATGCCCCTTCAGATTACTTCTGTTGCCCAAGACGACAACTAGGCCGAGAAATGGTATAGTTGTTCCGCTACGTTTAGCGTAACAGTATAATTATCCATTCCTAGCCATTACATAAACCGTATTCGTCAGGACAATAAATATCTAGTGTGACAGCTGCTTTTTGACCTGAAGCAACCGGTACGAGATAGCAATACTTGAGGTTCTAGCATATATACAACTGAAGGTCTTGGAACTCCTGACAACACACAAATGGCAATCAAACAGAACAAAACAGAAATGTATCGGAAAGGAAAATAAAGATGTGAAGGGCCTATGAATGTGCCCATATTGATGAAGGTAAAGCAATAGTAGCTAGAATTATAACTAAGAGGTAATTGAGCGAGATGAGCACCTTGCCTAACAGGGCACTGGTATTTATTTTGCAACCTAAATTGATAGCATAGATTAAGCTTGCAGGTTACAATGCAAGGTGTTTAATGCGACTGATTTATCGTCGGCTTCCCAGGCGTTTATACGCAGGCTGATGTTATGGATGACATGATAAATGTGGCTAACCGATAAAATTGAGTAAGATCTACCCTGTTGTTATATGCAACCTGCGTTGAATCGTCGTGGTCGCCACCAGTTTTATTCAATTTTCTCCCAATTTGAGGCCGGGAATGAAAGCAACGTGCCTAATTCATGTGACTAAGAATACTAGACGCAGGCTAGTGGAGTATATGACTAAAATTGGACACGTAGATATATGCTTTACGTTTTCATTGTAGCACGGTGGGTAAGTGGCGTTCTTTCATAATCTCCGCAAAGTTCAGTGGCTGTATTTGAGTCATGACAGGTGATGTATACCAAGAATTGCCGTGGTAGTTCGTGAAGTGTGAAATACCATTTAAAAACAGCTAAATGTTACGAGTAATATTAAAACAATTAATATCATTCAAAAACAGGTGTGGTTATTGCGCAAATAAATAGGAGAGGATTGCTTAAAAGTTCATTTATCGTCTACATTAGCATCAAATACAGGTAGGATATCCGTTCTAATAGGTCAAACATACTTTAAAAATGTTTTCCTAATTCTGTTTGAGCTTTCCTGATGCATATATATATATATATGCGGAATTACCGCCTGATTGCTCACTATACGAGCAGCGCTCACAAAGATATAAGTTGCCACAAAATCCATGACTGTGAAATGAGTGCGGTTACTAGCGCGCCCAAACTATAAAGCACAAAAAAGCCAAAGCATACCTGTTGAGTTCAAACAGTTAACCAGTATTTTCCCCGGTTATTTTAATGTGCTCCGAACATAACATTTTATGTGAGATTGTGCCACTTAACTTACGAAATATGGTATTTATTTTTCCAGCACTGATTGCGGGAACTTTTATCTTCAATTAATGAGCATGATGTATTATGCCTCATAGTGATTACAATTTCGGCATTGTCAATCACTTGTTCAAGCTTATAGCACAAAAGTCTCGACATCAGTCGCGGTTGTACGCAAACCTATGGTGAAAATTATGCTGAATAATAGGTCCCATGCTTACTGGTTTTATGATGTTTGTGATAATTACCTGTGGCTGAAGCGACCAAATCAGTTGATAAATGTATAATGATTAAAAGCAAAGTATGAATCAGCCAACAGTAAATCGAACAAGAGTTCAGCTGATTTTTCATACGTATGCTGCTTAACTCCCGATGTAATGACTTGTGTTTCATCAAAAAATTTAGTAAAGTATAACTGCATGTTAGTCACGCACTAGCTGCAACTCCTACCGCGCTATTGTGCCGTCTTCCAAATGATACAAGATGCTTTTGTTTAAGGAAAAATTCCACGACATTCACATTATTTAGTCAACCAAACTTTGCGTAAAAATAAGCTGCTTTTTGCGTAAAAAGCATAAGATGTACATTCCGACTTCCTACAACGCAAATTAGGAGAGGCTACAAGAGCGAATCACTAAAGTTGTGGAACAGTTCTTCGGATCGGAAATTTAGGTTCCAATATGCAAAACAGTTTTGCTAGGTATGATTACCCTAAGAGTTCAACAATAGTAAACTACCAACTGAGATAAGTATAACAGTCAGAGGGATAGAGCTCTTCTTTTGCTATCCCTGCGACAATTGCTAATGCGAAATGTTCAGTACTGCTTGTGCGTATTCAGTTCTCCCTTAAAGTGGTTTCATGTCTTAGAGCAAATCATACGATTTCATGAGCATTTTCCAAGATAGAAAACCCAGATATGGTACGTAGATTTTGTGTAACCACTTTAGAATAATATTACAAGCTTAATATTCTTTGGGAAGGCCCAGTAACATGAATGGGCTCGCCAATCGATGACGTAAAGGAACATATGATTTACACATATCTTCATGGCCATACGTCATCTCTGTGAGTCACAAAATGGCCAAACACAGTCACTACGAAAGTGCGTTTTTCGTCGGCTTCGAATTGTCATTGAACTTACCAGGTTACTGAAAGCACTGACGCATGAAGAAATCCGATATCAGACGCAAGCTTGCTAATATTCATATGAAAAAAGAAAACGTACATTAAAAGATTGAGTTAGGCTTGCATAAATAACTGACGAATACTGCCAGTATTTTATTTCGTCGTAGCGAGACGTGCTTGAACTTCAAGTTTTGTTAGGCGAGCGGTTTGTTAAATTTATGCAATCGATGTACTTGGATACTTATTTATGATGGCCGGTGTTGTAATTTAGAGTATTATCATGCATCTTTGCTTTAAACAATTTCATGCATGCACACCACGGATTAGGTTGCGTGTGGCGTTTGAGACCTTAAACGCGCCCAACATTTAACCATTATATTTAAGGTTCGCTACATTTTCCAGGACCTGTCCATAGTCACATTTAAGCAGATAACTAACTATTCTGGACATTTAAGCAGCGAGAAACGTTATACAACACAGAAGAGCAACAGGATGGAACAAGTGTGTCCGTGGCATTACCTACATTAATTGCGTGCTTTGCAAAATAAACTGATTTGCGATTTCTTGAAAATGGTCTGACATAATACGCCAAGTTCTGGTTACAAGTTTACAATAACAAATGATTATATAAATATAAACTTGTTCTTTACTCAAATTTTATGCTTTTTGCAATACTTAATGATATATGTTAACCATACTTATTACGGTAGCCTAATAGCGAATGGTAAATGCAACTGAAGATATGGGGACAAGTGGGTTAATATCCGGCGTAACAACGAGCTAGCTTTTGCCTTAGCAAATGTTACTTGTAGGAGGCTAAGTGAAGAAAAAACCTAATCTTAGTAAGCAAGGCGCATTTGCATCGGTAATTCATGTAACTCACTTCTATTTGTATTCATCCATTTGAAAGTATATAGTACGAAAAATGGCACTTTCCGAAATGGCAATTATTCCAGTAAATGTAGTCTTAAGAACACAACTGCTATAACTGCCATGAAAAATTGTCGCTTCATTCACGGTACACGTGCGAGAACGCATACACATGTAAGGATGACATAGGCCAGTTTCATTTATATACCAAGGAATAACTTGCGCGTACTTTATGGATCCACGATATTACTCATAAGGTTTATTCCTTCGTATTTCGGTATGAGAAATATATTGTAATTAAAGAGAGCTCTTAGGTACATGAATTCTACGGTATAACAAGGTATAAATGATCAGCATGTAACTTTAATATTTCTGAGCTAAATGGGGTCTGGTTTGCACGTTCTGCGGCGTTTTGGGTAGATAAACTTTCAAGTGAAACCCAGGATAGTCCTAGCCACCCAATGGTAGTGCATTACGGTAAACGGTAAGACAGTAATCCAGCTATGAGTGTGCACATGTCCAAACAGTACATGCTTATCATCTTAACTTGAGCAGTATAAGGAATTTTAGATGTGTTACATCTTCGCATTTACGACTCTCCACTGTACATGTTCCGAAAAGTAATCTTACGTCACAGAGTTTAAGAACACAAGTAAGCGGTTAGCCAAATAGTTTGACGATTAAGATAGAATTACACAACTGTAGGAAGGAACATTGCTGTTTTGAAATGAGGAGTTATTTCTTGGTCGGAGCATCTAGATCACTTTATACGCTGTCTAGCACTACCTCCAGGTTTGCAGGATCGAAGGTGTGTGCGACTGTAATCTCATCGGCGACACTTGCAAACGCGATCACGTTTAAAATATTAATAATATATATGTTGCATATTAATTACCACTATGAGCCTCTTTCACTAATGTCACCTAACATTTCGAATATGTGATCCTGAGAGCTTGTTCACTTCTGACTACCGTGTATTTGTAGTCACAATTCATTGTTTGACCGCACGGATAACAGCTTCGAACTTTATGAATATAAACTGATTACGAAGAAACGGGTTGAGTATTCTTGCTAATTAGCTTCAGAAATATTAGGGGATCATCATGAGCTGGACGAATAATCTTGCTAGGTTATTCAGTTAAATTACTTGTCTAGCAGTGCAGATGTGAACTTTTCGTTTCAACTTTTATGTAGTGCTATAACAATCCACAAACTGTTCTTAATGCCAGTTATAGATTAAAATCCTCGGCGTAGTCAATATTTCCTCTTCACAAACTTCATTTAACAAGCTCTTTCATATTATAACCAAGCAAAAGGTAGTGCACCAGATGAGTTCATTTCCAGCTTTTACCAGCATACATGGCGTATGAAGTTACTTGGTTCCGTCTATAGTGCAGAAATCTTCAAACAAAATTAACTCAAAATGGACCTTATAAGTAAACGATTCCCTGTTGTCAATATCCATAACATCATACCGGAGGAATGCTTTGAGAATGTCATTCAATTAACTTAACTAGGCATGACAAGAAACTACTTTAAAGTACGAATTTTATCCTTTTATGTGGCAATTGTATTGCTGTGATCTAGGTTTTCAAAATATATTCCAAATTGTGGTCCAACATGCCGTGGTGCTTCTCGCATATGCATCTGATCCACAGTGAGATCGCAGAACTACGAAGCAAGGAAACCCCATAACATTTACACACTTTATAAATCCTGCTTGATAAATCCATCTTTCACCCGTTATAGCATTAGGTATAAACTTAAGATTGCATTTTCAAGAAACATGTGAACATTCGTTATTGTGAAATTGATTGCTTATAAGCTAAAATATCATCCATATTGAGCTATCAGTAAACCGGCTTTTTTGAAGTCATAATGTTATTCAAAAGTCACGCAATATGTCGTAGAAATTTAGTAAGAATATGAGCAAAATACTAAATACTCACTATTTCCGAGGATAGTATCTAGTATTATTAATATGATGAGCCTATCAGCCGTACCATGACATTGAGAATTATCAGATGAGTGGCTAAAAGAATTAACTGTTTTCAAAATGTTCGTACGTCAAACAACCCTATGCATCCCATTTCATGGCAAACTGGTTTAAACGACACCGCTTTCAAGCAAAGTAATCTCGACTGGGTGAGACATGCTTTCAGTTCCGCTACACATGAATGCACTAATGATGCCACAATACCTGGTTACAAGACTTTGCAACAAATCTGCCTGGTTCAGTGAACATTTTGTCCAACAACTAACACAGAGCTTCTTCAAAGGCAGTGGGTGCAATCAGTAGGCAGCTGTACAACTTTTATCTATGCATAAATTACCGAAGGATATTTCGCAATAATCAGGTTGTCTAGAAAGTAAATTACCAACCCACCAACAACTAACCTAGACAGGTAGACAATGCGTATTGCAGTGTGACAGCATCAATTTAATTACACTTGGAAAAAATTATTATTTGTCATCCATGCAGGATGACAATACGTGCAACATACTAGGCAGACAACTAATGTGTTAAATCTATTGCCTTTAGCACCTTATCAAGAGTACCTTGTCAAACAGCCTATAGTGTTTTGACTACTTGTGTATGTTGTTAATATTTTACGGTATGCGATAGGAGCGTTCTTAACTTTCGATAAGTCGTACCAACGGTTTAAATACTCTGTAAATAGTAAAGCATTGAGGAACATAACCTGCAGAGTTGAACTGTGATTGCCTGGCTCAGGTCAATAGTATGTTTTTTAATTGCCCGTCAAAACGTCCACCAGTTGGGCCAGAACGTAGTATAACCGTATCGCACTGAGTTTGTCAAGGAGTTCAGTTGGCAGTCAAGAAGTGGCACCGTGTTCTCTACATCTAGGTTTCACACTTTCAGAGGACCTACTAAAAGTCTTCATTCATTTCAAAAATCGCTATCAAAACACCCGATTGAGCTTCTGCAATAGAATAAGAAGCAGATGTTCGAAAACATGTAAAATACTATTTGATCTCATTAGAATGACTGCGCATTGCTTGACTGCTTTTATTCAGTCAAACAAGTTGCGACCCGTTACCAACAGCAAGTCGAAGCTGCAATATTCTCACCCGATGAAGGGAAACGATTAACTAGGAGTTGAACGCGCGAGAATCCCAGGGCAGCTAAACAGCCAAGCATGAGACTGAGATAGAGGTTGCATGACTAGACATGAAGCTCAGCACGCAAATACGGGTTAGTAATTCGAATGCAACATACATACGAACGTAGGATAACTGAATGTAGAACAGACCACGCGTGTAATTAGTATAAAACATGATCGGACCGTACGAGTACATAAAAGTCGCAGGCGTACATTCCTCAGTCGTGCGCCGACGCTAGTGGGCTCAATCACCAGCTGGCCATTTAGGCGATTGGATAGTGCAAATACGACCCCAGCGAACCTGGTCCAGCTGAGTGCCGCAGTCTCAATCTTGTATTGCGCCCGTTCTATCGGGACCATTGAAGTGCGTCGGTCGGAGTGGTCTCTTGAGTACCGGTCCAGTACTGCGCGCATGTTCCAGCAAATTATGTTTTGTGCTTTGTTTGGAGGCGTATGAATGCACTGGTGGGCAATCACAGTCAGGATTATGAGTGTACTTCGGAATTTTGCTTGAGCATCTCCGTCCGGAACCGTTAACTCAATAACCTGACCCACAAGACAATAGGTGATATGGAGGTTTGCTTGAGGGTGGCCACCCTGAGACTACAGCTCAATAGGCTTACCCCCAAGGAAGCGGGTGACATAGAGGTTTGCTTGAGGGACTTCACCCAGAGACTTTGAGTCAATAGCTTGACGCACAATCTCAAAGGGGAGCAGATCAAGCTCGGGAGTGTGATTGTAGACACCCACTGTGATCTGCTTGATGTCGCGTACAACCTTTAAAAATAAGGATTACTCATATGTGTTTTGCGACCGTAGTAGGATACGCACCTGCGACCACGGCCAGATGCAGGAGGGTTTTGTCTGGTTTGCACCTAGTTGATCAGGGCTGTCTGGTTTGAAGCTGGCGTTAGCAAACCATTGAAAACTCGGTTGTGATCTCCCACCGTCAGAGACACTACGAGGCGCTCGTGCTATAGACCAAGCAAGCTGTGAGCTTATAACTCGCGGACCTGTTGCCTCCTTTGGCTAGGTTTTAAGGGAAGGGTGCCATTGACAAGTTCCTGATCTACGAAGAGGATGGCGTTTGGACTAGAATACTTTCAGGGAACCTACACTTGACAGGAGAACGAATCGGGTCCTTAACCAAAGTCTTCAGATAGTGTATATCTGAAAGTCAGCTGGTCTAGCATATGGTCACCTCACTGACTCATGCGGCTTAGTGTGTCCTGTTTATTAGTTATAAGAATACAAGATTAAAACACAGTGTTGCAAAGAGATCTCTTTTCGGCAGTTCACATCAGGCAAATACAACTACAGGACTGTAAAATGCATTAGTAAACTGGTGCAAGTAACAAAGAGGACGGATGGGACGATTTGAACAGTTTTAGTATGTTCATTTGATGCTCGAATCGATTTAATCAGGTGACATCGTGATCGGGCTAACCGACAGCTAAATAACTTGTGTAAACAGAAAGGGCAAAATTACTAACCAAATAAAATTAGTTAATTACGCAAATAAATAGCACCCGGTTAAGCGAGATACTCCGGGGAACCTTATCATCAGGGCCATGGCAAAGTCAAGGGTTGCACGAGCACCCTATGCTTGCATAGCTCTGGTTGTGTTAGCCTGATCGCGATGGCTTCAGCTGTCTGCAGGAGGTGTTTCCTTAGCCCTTTCGGGTATCGCCTCGGTACGACATAGTAGACTTTGAAAGCATCTTTTGTCAGAATCTGATGCCCACTAAGAATCAGATGCTCCATAATTGAGCTGTTGATACTTCTGTGCATGCCTCTCCGCAATGACCCTGGACAATGTTCAGCCATTCGTACCGACAGACGCCTGGTCGTATGCCCGAGGTACTTTGCACCACAGGTGCAAGTAAACCGGTAAACAATATACGATTCGGACGACACTGGCAGTCTGTCCTTAAGGCGTTGAGCTATGAAGGGAGCGGTCTCTGCAACTACATGCAGTTGGGCGGCCGGGTAGGTTCTTGCTACGGCATTAGAAAGTCTTCTGTTCAGGAGATCGAAGGCGATATCTCCCTTAAAAGGAACAGTGAGAAACATATCCTTCTTCGGAACCGTTGCTACGGGCTTATCCCGCTCACGGGTCATGGCATGCTTTTTGATGAAAGGCTCTGGGTATCCATTCGCAAGAAGTGCTTTCACAACTCGG
Organism: Dicrocoelium dendriticum; assembly: GCA_944474145.2. NCBI lineage: Eukaryota > Metazoa > Platyhelminthes > Trematoda > Plagiorchiida > Dicrocoeliidae > Dicrocoelium > Dicrocoelium dendriticum. The sequence continues at coordinate 49,182,120 of OX104071.1, forward strand.
TCCTTCTCATCTTCGAGAGTTTCGGGACTACAAATTTTGGTGGCCCGGTAATTCAAGCAACGTACTAAGTTGCGTTTGTACCTCAGAGGGACAAAGCTCGAAAAGTGTGTGTACTGTCCTACCCAAGTAGCTTTGCGGAAGACTCTACGCTCAAGTGATCCATCCTCGCGCCTCCTCAACAAAACGTCCAGAAAAGCCAGCTTACCTTCATTCTCCATTTCACTAGTGAATTTAATTAAGGGGTGTGCACTGTTGAACTGGTCGAGCAAATGGTTGACATCAATGTGCGAATCACAGATGATGAAAGTGTCATCCATATACCTCCAATAAGAATCAAATGAGGCAATAAGCCTTTGGATGGGACCGCGCTCAATCTTAGCGAGAAAGATGTCGGCAAGAAGAGGTCCAAGGGGGGACCCCATAGCCACGCCATCGATTTGCCTGTAATAGATTCCGTCAAACAGGAACTGTCTATTAAAGGTACACCGCAAGATTAACTCCTTGAGCTTGGGAACCGGAATGCTAACGTTTAGGTTCCTTTCCGTTATGTACTCACAGATGAAATTAACAGTTTCAAACAGTGGGACATTTGTGAAAAGTGATTCTACATCGAAGGAAAACATTTGTTTACCATTTAAATTCAGCTCTTTAACTTTATCGACGAATTCGAACGAATCCTTCAAAGAATGAATAGAGAGTTCCTTACGTACGGGTTCCAATAACTGCACAATCCATTTCGCGACTAAGTGGTGTGCCGACGCGGACATGTCAATTATTGGACGCAGAGGGACTTGTGGCTTGTGTATTTTAGGCAAGCCGTAGAGCCGAGGAGGTTGGGAGCCAACAGGAGTTAACTGCTGAAATTGAATATCGGTTATCAATTTCATCTGTTTTAATTCTTTCAAGATCTTTGTCATCTTTGCTTCATCGTCTGCCGTCTTGTCTTTCTGAATTGTGTCATGCAAGAATTTGCTCGTGTCTTGCAAGATAACTTTTAATTTCGAAATGTAATCTGATTTGTCCATTAGCACCCATCCCGATCCTTTATCAGGTCTAGAAAGAATAAGATCAGGATTTGACCTCAATTCTTTTATTGCTTCTCGAGCCAAATCCCACCCAGCGGTCACCACGGGGAGGTGTACAGTAGATGAGCCCAAGGTACACGATTAGCTGCAATGGGTCAATGATCTATCAGGATCTATCCATCATTAGGCTCGGCGAATCATGAGCACTCCCAACAACCTGCTATCATAATGGTGACTGCAACTGCAGAGTTTGGGTGACTTAAATTCCAAGGCAAATGGAAGCCACTTCGTGTTCACATATATCGTGTTGTTTGTCCACTTGAAAAGTGAACCGTAGTTCGGTAAGCAGGCTGACATTTTGTAACGCGGTGTCCAACTAATTAATATGTTGATCTACAAACGCTTTTATTAATGCATTGAGAGACGATTAGATCGTACAACGCGCGTTAGCTTGGGGCTATTTGATTTCGTCTTAAGTCTTTCCTATCACAAGGATCCGGCAAAGTTCCTGTACCAGTGCACTCTCAAAACAGAGACTGCTGTCAAAATGTAGCTGTCTTGATGCGCCTGAATGACAAACACCATTGCTTTCGCCTCACAAACCGTGTTCGACTGTGCAATCAGCACTGCCTTGAACCAATTGTTCAAGAAGACCACCGTGAGCAATATTAAACAATGTCCTCGTGGTATTTTGGGCAACGGTCCAATAATATCCACACCCACCTACTCATTGGGATTTCCAGCCTACATGGTTTGTAAAATAGCGCAATCGGCTAATCGAGGATTCCTTCGCATGCCTGGCAGACGTTGATTGCATCCCACCATTGGTATGACCACGAGAAGCGTCGCCGAGCTTCCGCATCTACTTTCTTAATCACCGCATGTGCCAATTATCTGTAAAGGTTGCTTAACAACTGCGTTTACTATGACTGTGGAACTACGATATATCTAATGTGGTTCATGCCGAAATCAAAAAGTAATACATCTCCCTCCCTAGTTGGGCTGCCCCAAATGACCCACAAGCTTTGTCCTTCACAATGTTTTCCTGCGCTCTTCTTACTTGTTGCCTGTCATCGTATTGAAGGCAATTCGTAAATCATTGCAATAACTGGATCACACACTCACACTATCTGCCAACCTCTACAATCCGCTCTACGAAGAGTAACAATGGCTACGTGTTGCATGTTGCACGATGAGCATTCTACATAGGTCCCGAGGAGAAATCCGAGACAATGCGCCTGCAATATTCTGTTTTCTACCTGGTCGGTATCTGCATACAATCTCATATTCCTGCAACTGTATTGTCAAGCTTCTGTTTGTTACTCAGGATCTCTAAGAGTTAATCGTCATCGAAAGGACTGATGTTAGCTTCGTACCAAGTATATCCGTCCAAGCAGAAAAACCCGATTCCGCTTTATGAAAAATGGAGTACGCATTTACTCCCGAGTAGTGCAATACTTCCTTTCTCTCTATCTGATGCTTCTGCTACAGTAGGATGGAACGTTTTCCATCCAGCTGACTCTTTCTGTAACAACAAGGCTCAAATTGTGTAGTCACTCGACACGTGCCCAAAATGAATTCTCCAGCCGAGGGTAGGATATCAGTGTACGCGAACACCAGCGTCTCACAGAGCGACTCGGTCAAACGCTTCTTTGCAATCTACTGAACTTTAACGGGTTAAACATTTTGCAGCAGTGCTTTCAATAAAGCGGCAGTGGTAGAAAGCATTTAACGGCTGGCCGGTAATATAAAGCAGACACAAGAAAACTACTCTCTTGCTCAATGTTTACAGGAGGCGGCCACAACTTTACTTGCTCCGTCTCGTAGGGCTCAGTTCGGAAATCCGAACTTGAGATGATCGGTTTCAGATACACTAATTTCTCTAAAAGTAAATAACAGTCAGTTTTTCTGAGTATGAAGATTTACTCAGTCAGACATTTCAATCCATTGGCCCCACTGTCCAAGTGCTTTTTCTGTGTTCTTCAATACGCTATTATCGCATCCATGTTGACCAGACTTATCCATATGATCAATCCAGGCAAAAATGTTGTATCAAGCACTGAAACTCGCAGCTGCGTTTGCTAATTTAAACGGAACAGTTTGGAGAAGTACAATATCGCAATGTAGGAATCTAAACAATTTTCTTATTTAGCCGAATTTCGCACCGTTAACTTGCAATTAGTTCAAAATAGCTAGCAAATGCTGCATTGAAATGGCACATGTACAAAATTAAAATGTCCTAATAAGTAGCCTTTTGTATGGTCGATTAATCAAGGGAGCTGATCAATCAGAAACTGTGGCACAGCGTAAGATAACCAATGAACTGGCATGCACGAATATATGCGTTTCTTGCAAGATCACTCACATCAATCGGACAAACGTCTAATGGATCTACTAGTATGTGGATGTGGTCTAACATGTAACAACCATGAACCGATCAATGTTATTATTCCAATTAGTTTGCAACATGTCATTCGAATTGTGTAACCACTCGTTTAGCATAATTTGCGCATTAAATTCCGGCCACAGTCTGTGGTCCGAAGGAAATGTCATTGCTGGGCACATGTGACTAGCGGACCTAAGCTTGGTGACCCCTTGCATTAAAGGGGGATAGATTAATAAGCATATCCATATATGCTTCAGCAATACAAACAAATCTGTTTAAAGAAATAATTGGCAAAGCACTTTTTTAAGTTCTTACTAATAAAATGAGGAATGTTACATTCTAGTGAGTTAAAAGTTGGCATATCGTTGGTTTTAAGTTTCGCCTCCAGGAATGCATTAAAGTCAAGCTCCCTCTTTTTCTCCGGCTGTGACAAAAGCAGCTAGCTTATTAGAATGTGTTACCTGGTTGCTAGTTTCACCCAACATTATACGCGGTAACTTGTTTTAACTTTTAAGTGTATTCAAACTACGTACACAATGGAATCAAGTGCATTCCAATTCCTGGACAGTACTCACACAGCAAGTATAACTGGCAAATTGATATACCAGCATATTCAGAGCATTTTAAAAGTACGGTTTCTGTACAGACAGAAGTGTAGCCTTTCGGGAGGATATTAACTATCAATGGGTGAAATGGCAATAATTTCTAATTAATTATGGCAAATTTGTATCAAAAGCCATCGTTATTCTTCAGCTGTTTACTTACTAACCCCCGGAACTAACTTTTTAATATAAATTGAAACAAATGATGTTGCAGGTCAGCTGACAGTGTTTGATTAAGTAGACATAGTCTGTTTTATTGGCATAACTGCATATCATTTTTTAATATCACACTGCAATCTGTTTCAGACAATTCATGCAAAATTACCACAAAATATATTCGCCTATATCTAGCACATTAGCTTAATGTGTTATACATATCTCGACGGCGACCAGCCAAATGGTATGAAAAGCAAAATCCACATAAAATACAGCACCTTAAAACGTGTAAAACTTATATTGCAGTGTTAGCCAAGTGAAAGCTGTTTACATACGCATACGCCTTTAATAACTTTCAAACTATTTACAAATTCAAGAATTTACATATAAATTAACCTATGCAACTTTATTTAAGCTTTACGTTGCACATTAAACAAACATGTGTATAATTCAGCATTAGAATAACGTACTCGATGCTTCTGATAGTGTATTATAGACGCTGCTCAATGAGGAATAGCGATGACGACACTGAGAGTAGACGAACTTTGACACATGATGTGTTATCTCTTATCTCTGCAGCTTCTTTACAATATCGGAGCAAAGGCCTACGTCTCATCGCCTGTTATGATCTTCATAAGGAAGTTTTTATTGTCACCGGCAGTGTTGTGATTCCTGGCTTATTTCAACCCGGTTCTCCTTCTGCTCAGCAGTTAGAAACATGGCACGAATTATCTACTGACACGAAGCATCTCAAGTTAGTCAATCAAAGTTTGATGTCATAATCCTACGTTGATTCCCACTTTGTCAGCAACCTCTCACACAGTTATGGGACGATCTCCATGGATCACAGCACGACCTTTCTTGACATGATCATCGTCTGGCTATGTAGAATGTAGTCCGGTTACGGATCGTCATCGACCGACATTCTGCGTGTTCAAAACACTTAAACCACCAAAAGCACTGTGTGTGATTCATATTGTATTCTCCGTATGCTTGGCTAAGCAATCGAAACACCTCCGCATAACTTTTGCCGTTTGTAGCAACGTTTTACACACACTTTGCTTTTGAAGCTGTTCCATAGTCTTTTGGCACCACTCTGACGAACAGCTTGTGCAGATACTCACTTCAGCTGCTGTAACCCGTTAACTGACGGTCAGAGCGAAATGAGACAATTTGTTTTCTTAACAAGCCTCCACATGCCCTCAGTAGCCGCATCGCGAATCCTCTGCCGGTTAGCGCGCTAGTTCTAAAGGGTGATTTCTTTATGAACACACCTCGCATAGGAGCAATGGTTGCTAATACAAGCGACGCCGGTGGCCCTACTGAAGTTGTTGCATCCACCCTACCTCGTTTTCACCTGCCTATCAGCTGATTATGACGGTGGTAGTATCATGTTTTGGGTGTGTTGGCACTGCTTCTACATTAGTACACTCTTCAGATTTCCTATTCACTACAAACAAAGTCAATTTCCTATTTCATTGTTGTGTGACTGCGATTAATCAGTGAGAATAATTGGGCTAAATGATAATGTTGGCGATATTAGCGATTTGGGAAAACATTGCGGATCCATTTACTGCTAACTTGCGCCTAAACGAAGGCGCCAACTAACACAATGCCAACACACTATAAGCAAGTTGATGTTCGCCGTGTTTGTATGTCACCTAAGCTGCGTTCAAATAATGCAGTTCCAAAAATTCTGCATAAATATCGTCCGTTTTGTTGCACATTCCACATGGCATTTTCTCCATCTACCCAAACTGGGTATAATACTTACTTTTTTGCCTCAAATGTTTTAGTCAAAAAGCTGGCTATTGTAAAGCTAAAAGACAGTCACTATCTGAAAAGGCAACCAAAGAGGGCCTCTACCGAAAAGACCTGCATATAAACTGTCAAATGTAAATCATAACAAAATAACACATTTTTCCGAATGTGTTTAGTTATTTCTCGGTGAGTGATGCTTTTGCGCGAAGCGACACAGCGCACCCATATGGAACAACGAGACAAGCAAGAATATATGTATAAAAAAGGACGTTTGACAACTAGCATTGCAAAGTTTCAGTGAAACATTTGCCGTAACCAGCAAATTCAAATCACTGTGCCAAATCCCGCGCGCGGAACTCAATAGCCTTGTGATCATGACGATAGCCGACGCGCGTATGCGCCGAGTTCCAATTCCATCTCGGCTATCTCTACCTGATTAGTCTAAACAACAATGAAACTGTCGGTCATGAAGTGCAAGGATTGGAGAGAGCCACACCGAAACCCTCCACTTCAGTGATGGTCCCAGTTACCGTAATGACAATTGTTGACTGAAATGTCATCCGAAGCCACAATAGAGAATGCGTATCGCAATCGATGACACACGGCGGGTGCTCCGAGCAAGCAATAATCTACTTCCAACCGCTGTTTTATTCGCTGCTCATGGAGCACAAAGACCTGGTGATCACGGCAAAAGCCGCCAAACGGTACGCGCCGAGTTCCACTCCTAGCTTGGCTATATCAACCTGATGAGTCCCTAAGGGTTTAGGTAATGGATGCTCTAAGCAACAGCCTAAAACTCTGCAAGATGGTAGGTCATAAATACATCGAAAGCTCTTAACAGCGTGCCCCATATGTTTCGGCCAAAAATCGTGCGCAGAGTATGTGTGTCCAGATAAGCTTCTGGCTTCCGTTGCTCTTAATTGTTTGTATAAATTTGCACAAGACCTCACGGAATTGGCCAAACTTCGAGCTAGTCAAGCCACGATCATTTTTGACCACATCAATGTAACGGAGACATGGCTTAAGGAAGTGATTTCCAACGTCGAGATCGCATTACTTGGTATGTAATCTTGCGCAAGGGCTGACCCACCAAGCGAGTCTGTGTAATTGTGTATTCCTGTTCCGACGTACACCTTGACTTCGTGCACGACTCAGCGTTCAAAACGTAGAATCCTTATGGTGCTGCCTACGCCTAAGACTCGTCAATTTATGCTTAGTGGTCATCCTATACCGCACACAAATATCAACTTTAGATTTGGACCGAGCCCTAGCCTCCGCTATGGAGAACCTATTGACAGGATCTTACGGCCACTTTCTTTTGGTAGAGGACTTAAACCTGCACTGCCTAAAACTCTAGTCACTCTCGTTGAACAATTCGAGGCTTGATCTAAGTGGCAATCGCTACTTGCTAGCTACTTGCTAACTGCTAATAAGCCGCTGTACAGCAATGACACTACCCAGACGCATTTCGGGACATGAAAAACCAGTCAGCATTAACTACGTTTATGGCACCAATATGACAATGATCGACGTAGTAAAACTTACCTCCACTTAAGCCACAGTGATTACGTGACATTAAGGTTCTTCTATATTTTCTTCGCAGAGTACCTTAAAGAAAGCAAAGAAAAATCGCATATCGTAACTAATTAAGATAGTGTGTCCAACCTCACCGGAGCAACAAGACGATCTTCCCTAATCCAACTCTCTCATTAGGTGGGCTGCAGGAAATTAGTTAACAACTTTAACAGGTTCGAAGAGCTGCGAATAGATGATGAGGAAACAATGATACCTTTCGACGTGATTGCACTCTTCGGGTCTGGGAAGTTACAAATAACAACAACAGTCATCACTGAACGCCTGAACAACAGTGAACCGCCA
>OX104071.1:49189938-49303553 GCA_944474145.2 Dicrocoelium dendriticum
TATTTGACTAAATTTGGACACGTGGGATATATGCTTTACGTTTTCATTGTAGCACGGTTGTAAGTGGCGTTCTTTCATAATCTCCGCACAGTACAGTGGCTGTATTTGAGTCATGACAGGTGATGTATACCAAGAATTTCAGTGGTAGTTCGTAAAGTGTTACTTCCTTTGCTTTTTATCCATTTGATTGCACAGGTCTGACGAGGAATTCATGGAAAACAATTGTTTACCTTCGGTCTCTTGTTCTTGTAAAGAAACATTTTAACAGCTAAATTTTACAATTAATATCCAGACAATTAATATCCTTCAAAAACAGGTGTGGTTATTGCGCAATTAAATTGGGGAGGATTGCTTAAAACTTCGTTTATCATCTACATTAACATCAACTACTACTAGGGTATCTGTTCTTATAGGTCAAACATCCTCTTAGAAAGTTTTCCTGATACTGTTTGCGCTTGCCTTATGTATATATATATATATATATGTTTGCGGAAGTACCACCTGATTGTTCACTAACTGAGCAGCACTCACAAAGATACAGGATGCCACAGAATCCATGACTGTGAAATGAGTGCGGGTACTAGCGCGCCCAACCTATAAAGCACAAAAAGGCCAAACCATACCTGTTGAGTTCAAACAATTAACTAACATTTTCCCCGGTTATTTTAATGGGCTCCGAACATAAAATTTTATGTGAGATTGTGTCATTTACCTTACGAAATACGGTAATTATTTTTCCAGCACTAATTGCTGGAGCTCTTATCTTCAATTAATGAACATGATGTATTATGCCTCATAGTGATAACAATTTCTGCATTGTCAATCAATTGTTCAAGCTTATAGCACAAAAGTCTCGACATCAGTCGCGGTTGTACGCATACCTATGGTGAAAATTATGCTGAAAAATAGGTCCCATGCTTAGTGGTTTTATGATGTTTGTGATAAATACCTTGTGGCTAGTGACCAAAGCAGTTGATAAATGTGTAATGATTAAAAGCAAAGTATGCATTAGCCAACAGTAAGTAGAACACGAGTTCAGCTGATTTTTTATACGCATGCTGCTTAACTCCCGGTGTAATGACTTGTGTTCCATCGAAAATTTAGCAAAGTTTAACTGCATGTTATTCACGCACTAGATGCAACTCTTACCGCGCTATTTTGCCGTCTTCCAAATGATACTAGATACATTTGTTTAAGTAAAAATTCCACGACATTCACGTCATTTAGTCAACCAAACTTTGCGTGACAAATAAGCTGTTCTTTGCGTAAAAAGCATAAGATGTACACTCCGACTTTCTACGACGCATATTAGGAGAGGCTACAGGAGCAAATCCCTAAAGTTTTGAAACAGTTATTTGGATCCGAAATTTAGGTTCCAGTATCCGAAACAATTTTGCTAGGTATGATTACCCTAAGAATTCAACAATAATTAACGACAAACTGAGATTAATATAACAGTCAGCATGATAGAGATCTACTATTGTTATTTCTGTGACACTTACTAAAGCGAAAAGTTCAGTATTGCTTGTGTGTATTCAGTTCTCCCTTAGGGTGGTTTCATGTCTTAGAAGAACGCATACGATTTCATGAGCATTTTCCAGAATAGTAAACCAAGATATGGCACGTATACTTTGTGTAACCACTTTAAAATAATATTACAAGCTTACTATTTTTTGGGAAGGCCCAGTGACACGAATGGGCTCGCAAAACGACGACCTAAAGGAACATATGAGTTACACAAAACTTCATGGGCATACGTCATCTCTGTGAGTCACAAAATGGCAAAACTCGGTCACGACGAAAGTGCATTGTTAGTCGGCTTCGAATTGTCATTTAAGTTACCAGGTTACTGCAGGAACTGTTGCTTGCAGAAACCCGATATCAGACTCAATCTCACTATTATTCATGTGAAAAAAGAAAACGTATATTAAAAGAATGAGTTAGGCTTGAATAATTAACTGATGAATACTGCCAGTATTTTATTTTGTCGCAGCAAGACGTGCCTTGAATTTCAAGTTCTGTTAGGCGAGCGGGTTTGTTAAAATTATGCACTCGATGTACTTGGATACTTATATCGACGGTCGGTGTTGTATTTGAGAATATTATCATGCATCTTTGCTTTAGACAACTTCATGCATGCACACCACGTATTAGGTTGCGTTTGGCGTTTGAATCCTTTAAAGCGCCCAACTTGTAACTATTATATTTAAGGTTCGCTACATTTTCCAGGCCCTGTCCATAGTCACGTTTAAGCAGATAAATAAGTATTCTGGACATCTAAGCAGCGAGAAACTTTATACAACACAGAAGATCAATAGGATGGAACAAGATTGTCCGTGGCATTCCCTACATTATTTGCGTGCTTTGCAAAAAATAAACTGGTTTGTGATTTCCTGAAAATGGACTGACATAATACGACAAGTTCTGGTTACAAGTTTACAAGAACAAATGATTATATAAATCTAAACTTGTTCCTCACTCAATTTTTATAATTTTTGCACTAATTAATGATACGTGTTAACCATTCGTATTACGGTAGCCTAATAGCTTGTGGTAAATGCAACTGAAGATATGGGGACAAGTGCGTTAATATCCGGTGTATCAACGAGCTAGCATTTGCCTTAGCCAATGTTACTTTTAGGAGGCAAAGTGAAGAAAAAACCTAATGTTGGTAAGCAAAGCGCCATTGCATCGGTAATTCATTTAACTCACTTATATTTGTATTCATCATTTTGAAAGTATATAGTACGAAAAATGGCACTTTCCGAAATGCAATTATTCCAGTAAATTCAGTCTTAAGAACGTAACTGCTATAACTGCCATGAAAAGTTTGTCGCTTCAATCACGGTACACGTGCGAGAACGCATACACATATAAGGATGACATAGGCCAGTTTCATTTATATACCAAGGAATAACTTGTGCGTACTTTATGGCGCCACGATATTACTCATAAGGAGTATTCCTTCGTATTTCGATATGGGAAATATGTTGTAATTAAAGCGAGCTCTTAGGTACATGAATTCTACGGTATATCACGGTATAAATGAGCAACATGTAACTTTAATATTTCTGAGCTAAATCGGGTCTGATTTGCACGTTCTGCGGCGTTTTGGGTAGGTAAACGTTCAAGTGGAACACAGAATAGACCTAGCCACCCAATGGCAATGCATTACAGTAAACGGTAAAACAGTAATCTAGCTATGGGGGTGTACATGTCCAAACAGTACATCCTTATCATCTTAACTCGAGCAGTATAAGGAAGTTAGATGTGTTACATCTTCGCATTTACGACTCTCTACTCTACATGTTCTGCAAAGTAATCTTACGTCACAGAGTTTAAGAACACAAGTAAGCGGTTAGCCAAATATTTTGACGAATAAGATAGAATAACACAACTGTACGAAGGAACATTGCTATTTTCAAATGAGGAGTTATTTCTTGGTTGGAGCATCTAGATCAGTTTATAGCACGACCTCCTGGTTTGCAGGATCGAAAGTGTGTGCGACGGTAATCTCATCGGCGAAACTTGCAAACGCGATCAATAATCTCTATGCTGCATATTAGTTACCACTTTGAGCTTATTTCACTAATGGCATCTAACATTTCGAATATGCTATCTTGAGAGCTTGTTCACTTCTGACTACCATGTCTTTTTAGTCACAATTCGTTGTTTGACCGCACGGATAACAGCTTCGAACTTTATGAATATAAACTGATTACGAAGAAACGGGTTGATTATTCTTGCTAATTAGCTTCAGAAATATTAGGGGATCATCATGAGCTGGACGAATAACCTTGCTAGTTTATTCAGTTAAATTGCTTGTCTAGCAGTGCAGATGTGAACTTTTCGTTTCAACTGGTCTCCACTTCTTTCATGTAGTGCTATAACAACCCACAAACTGATCCTAATGCCAGTTATAGATTAAAATCCTCGGCGTAGTCAATATTTCCTCCTCACGAACTTCATTTAACAAGCACTTTCATAATATAATCAAGCAAAATGTAGTGCACCAGATGAGTTCATTTCCAGCTTTTACCAGCATACATGGCGTATGAAGTTACTTGGTTCCGTCTATAGTGCAGAAACCTTCACACAAAATTAAATCGAAATGGACCTTATAAGTAAACGATTCTGTGTTGTCAATATCCATAGCATCATACCGGAGGAATGCTTTGAGAATGTCATTCAATTAACATAACTAGGCATGACAAGAAACTACTTTAAAGTACGAATTTTATTCTTTTACGTGGCAATTGTATTGCTGTGATCTAGGTTTTCAAAATATATTCCAATTTGGGGTCATCGTGCCGTCGTGCTTCCCTCATTTGCGTCTGATCCACAGCCAGATCGCAGAAATACGAAGCAAGGAAACCCTACAACATTTACAAACTTTATAAATCCTGCTAGATAAATCCATCTTTCACCCGTTATAGCATTAGGTATAAACTTAAGATTGCATTTTCAAGAAACATGTGAACATTCGTTATTGTGACATTGACTGCTTATAAGCCAAAATATCATCCACATTGAGCTATCAGTAAACCGGCTTGTTTGAAGTCATAATGTTATTCAAAAGTCACGCAATATGTCATAGAAATTTAGTAAGAATATGGGCAAAATACTAAATACTCACTATTTCCGAGGATAGTATCTAGTATTATTAATACGATGTGCCTATCAGCCTACCATGACATTGAGAATTATCAGATGAGTGGCAAAAAAATATACTGTTTTCAAAATGTTCGTACGTTAAACAACCCTATGCATCCCATTTCATGGCAAACTGGTTTACACTACACCGCTTTCAAGCAAGGTAATCTTGCCTGGGTGAGACATGCTTTCAGTTCCGCTACACATGAATGCACTAATGATGCCACAATACCTGGTTACAAGACTTTGCAACAAATCTGCCTGGTGCAGTGAACATTTTGTCCAACAACTAAAACAGAGCTTCTTCAAAGGCAGTGGGTGCAATCAGTAAGCAGCTGTACAATTTGTATCTATGCATAAATTACCAAAGGACATTTCGCGATAAGCAGGTTGTCTAGGAAGAAAATTACCAAACCACCAACAATTAACAAGACAGGTAGACAATGCGTATTGCAGTGTGACAGCATCAATTAAATTACACTTGGAATAGATTATTATTTGTCATCCATGCAGCATGACAATACATAAAACATACTAGGCAAACAACTAATGTGTTAAATCTATTGCCTCCAGCACTTTATCAAGAGTACCTTGTTAAACAGCCTATAGTGTTTTGACTACTTGTGTATGTGTTTAATATTTTACGGTATGCCATAGGAGCGTTCTTAACTTTCGATAATTCGTACCAACGGTTTAAATACTCTGTAAACAGTAAAGCATTGAGGAACATAACCTGCAGAGTTGAACTGTGATTGCTTGGCTCAGGTCAATAGTATCTTTTTTAGTTGCTCGTCAAAACGTCCAACATTTGGGCCAGAACGTGGTATATCCGTATCGCACTGAGTTTGTCAAGGAGTTCAGTTGGCAGTCAAGAAGTGGCACCGTGTTCTCTACATCTAGGTTTGCACTTTCAGAGCACCTACTAAAAGTCTTCATTCATTTCAAGAATGGCTATCAAAACACCCGATTGAGCTTCTGCAATAGAATAAGATGCAGATGATCGAAAACATGTAAAACATGATTTGATCTCATTGAAAGGACTGCGCATTGCTTGACTGCTTTTATTCAGTCAATCAAGTTGCAACCCGTTACTAACAGCAAGTCGAAGCTGTAACATTCTGACTCGATGGAGGAAAACGATTAACTAGGAGTTGAACGCGCGAGAATCACAGGGCGACTAAAGAGCCATGCATGAGACTGCGATGGAGGTTGCGCGACTAGACAAGAATGGATAGCATCTGCAATCAAATAGCAAGGTACGTGACAGAACCGCAATAAATTTCCGACGTGTATGGTAGTGGGAAACATGCAGCGATTCTAGTTCGTTTAGCGTTCAAACGCAGCAGCTACGTTTTCTTGGTTACTAAATTGTAAGTTAAGTAACCTCCGTGCATAACTATTCATATAGTGTGGAAATGGAAAATGAAACACGATCACAGTGTGATAAATTACGTGCAAATTAAACATTACCGATGTCGTTCTCCCCACACACACTGCACGATCGGTTCTGTTCTGGTGTAGACTCTTCAGAAAGACTTCGTCTTGATTCACAATAGAACCCGGCGAATTGATTGAAGGATTACGTTAGATAACAAAGCCAGTGAGCTCCGCGCTCAGCGCTTCGCCTAGCGATTAGAAGTTCTGTGCTGGGTTTTGTAGTGCACGCCGAGGAAATCGATAGCCTGATGATCATCACGCAATCCGTCCAAAAATCCTTCCGTGTCAACGCATAGGTTTGCTCTGTTGCTACCTGAAGCTTCGAAACCGGGAAGGAACTAAGCAAAAATTGTTCTGTTAGGTGCCAGCAAGAGAAAAGAGCTCCGGTTGGGTTTCATGCTTACTGCAATTACAGGTTTTTTGATTATATAAAATGCTGCCTCAGTTGGAGCTGTTTGCAACAATCTTGACACACTGGGGTACACCAAATTTCTTCAATTTTATTTACGGCTTAGCTCCCGGTTACAACATTCCAGGTATCTTACTAATTCATCGCAACAGCTCATAAGCCAGATTAGTCTAACCCCCATCCGGTAAAGCCCCAGACGATGGATTTGGCCTATTATTGCTCGTCAGTTGTGCGCATTCCCTCGGTACCCGCTTGCGATGGAACCCATGCGTGCTAGCATCTTACAGTAACTATCCATCAGGTTATGCCACTGAGCCATGGTGGAAGGAGACAAAGTGTCTGGACTCGCAAACGAACTGCGATATAGCACAAACTATCCTCCAATTTTCGCTTCAGGTTGCTCACGACACTGATGTGGTGTGCTTACTGTCAATCCTAATTGAATCACATTAAAAAAGCACTGCAGACTTAAGTGCGCGGCTGAGAGAGATATAAAAATCTTAAACTCGGATTGATAAGTAAAAATGTACTTAAAGAGTTACATATACTTGTAAACAAGTAAATTGCGTACAAATTAGTTCCTCTATGGCAAGTGAAATAGAGCACTTACAGTTTCATCGGCGTAGAAAAACATGAATACTATTATAGAGGCACGCTTTTGAACACTGTTTACAATATCTTGCAGAACGCAAATTTGACGAGTCAAAGAATTCCTTGTGTTGGCGATGCACCGCGTAACATTCAATCTGCTTCACATTCTTCGTCCAACATGTAATATTATTGCGCAGTATTATTTTCATCAAACAACTCGGGTCGCTTACAGTTTGCATGCCCGATTGCCTACTCGGCTGCAGCTGTTACCTTGTCGCAAATGTGGTGTCATAGGTCGCCCAATGTGATTATGCATTCCACATCACACAGTCGTGCAGTCATCGCCTTCTCCAGCGCAATAATTTTGTCCACAGTACCCAGGGGGAAATACGTTATATTTACGCCGATTCACAGCAGGCAAAGAGTACATACCTTTCCGCAAAATGATGCACAATATGTTCCGCACCAATTTTTGACCAGTGTCACATTCAGCTCCACGCAGTATACTTCACTTGCGTACTTAAGGCATAGCACGCCGATGCACGATAACTTAGTTGATCAGGCTTGAGTGACCACTACGTGGATGCATCCAAGTTGATTAGCCCTAACACTAATTACAAACCGAGTGTTCGTGATCGTCAGGCCGTGAACGACACACAGTGAGAGTAGCCTGCCACCGTTCGCATTTGCTGAACTAATGCCAACCGAATTGAGGATAATTGTCCACACCGGTGTTTCAAGCCCCAGGCGCGCATTGCAATCACTCAGCAGAAATAGTCGGTCGTTCCTCGGCGCAGACCGTACTACGTAGGATATATAGTTGGTGGCATCCGGTTCTGGATTTGCTTGTCACTGTGATCACCAGAAGGCAGCCACAAGACGCACGCTCCTACGGAGGGACTATGGAGGGCTTGCGCTTCTTCACCCACAGCACCATCCACACACCCCATATCTAGTGTAAACCAGAAGGAATAAAACCGAGCAGCATATGGATGGGAGCCACATTTCTTCAACAGAGCCTGCCCACACTCTTTACATGCAAAAACAAGCTCGATCTAATTGGGAATCAAGCACACACCAGGCGGTGGCTGGACCGTAGTTCGCTCCACACTTGGTGCATGTAAGCACTTTACGAGCCAAGTACGGCCACAGGGACCATGCACATCGTCTCCTTCAGCAACGACCGACTGTCTCCTGGAGCCACTATGGAAGAGGTGGAGGGTGTTAGACAGATAGGCATCTTGTCAACATGCACATTAAACGCAGCCACACTGGGGAGATCAATCGACAGCCAATCACTTACAATGACAACAGCAAATAATAGTTTTCGAATAAAGCATATGGGTACACTGACTTAACTCTTCGCTAAATGAGTCTATGAAATAAATTGGTTATCAACAACTCCGCCTAAAGTACCAGCTATCAAAAAAGGTATATTTTTTAAAATGCTACAAACGCGAAAAGGTTAACGAAGTTAACCACGATAAACTTAAGCGACGTAAGTACAATGAAACTTATTCAGACGGACATTTAAATGATTTAACAAAGTAAGCATTAAGAAAACACAGCAAACCAGTCACCTGAAATAAAGAAGCTCAGCACGCAAATACGGGGTTAGTAAATCGAATGCAACATACTTACGAACGTAGGATAACTGAGTGTAGAACAGACCACGCGTGTAATTATTACAACACATGATCGGACCGTACGAGTACATAAAAGTCGCAGGCGTACAGTCATCAGTCGCGCGCTGACACCAGTGGGCTCAATCACCAGCTGGCCATTTAGGCGATTGAATAGTGCAAATACGACCCCAGCGAACCTGGTCCAGCTGAGCGCCGCAATATCGATCTTGTATTGTGCACGTTCCATCGGGACCATCGAAGTGCGTCGGTCGGGGTGGTCTCTTGAGTACCGGTCCAGTACTGCTCGCATGTTCCAGCAAATTATGTTTTGTGCTTTGCCTGGAGGCTATGAATGCACTGGTGGGCAATCACAGTCAGGATTATGAGTGTACTTCGGATTTTGCTTGAGCGTCTCCGTCCGGAACCGTTAGCTCAATAACCTGACCCACAAGGCAATAGGTGATATGGAGGTTTGCTTGAGGGTGGCTACCCTGAGCCTATAGCTCAATAGGCTTACCTCCAAGGAAGCGGGTGACATAGAGGTTTGCTTGAGGGACTTCACCGGGAGACTTTGAGTCAATAGCCTGACCCACAATCTCAAAGGAGAGCAGATCAAGCTTGGGAGTGTGATTATAAACACGCACTGGGATCTGCTTGAGGTCATGCACAGCCTTTAAAAAATAAGGATTACTCATATGTGTTTTGTGACCGTAGTTGGATAAGCACCAACGATCACGGCCAGATACAGGAACGTTTTGTCTGGTTTGCACCTAAGTGATCAGGGCTGTCTAGTTCGAAGCTGGTGTTAGCAAACCATTAAAACTCGGTTGCGATCTCCCACCGTCAGAGACACTACGAGGCGCTCGTGTTATACACTAAGCAAGCTGTGAGCTTATAACGCGCGGACCTGTTGCCTGCTTTGGCTAGTTTTTAAGGGAAGGCTGCCATTGACAAGTTCCTGATCTACGAACTGGATGGCGTTTGTACTAGGATACTTTCAGAGCACCTACACTTGACAGGAGAACGACTCGAGTCCTCAAACAAAGCCTTCAGATAGTGTATATCTGAAAGTCAGCTGGTCTAACATATGGTCAGTGCACTGACTCATGCGGCTTAGTGTGTCCTGTCTATTAGTTATAAGAATACGAGAGCCAAATCCCACCCAGCGGTCACCACGGGGAGGTGTACAGTAGATGAGCGCACGGTACACGATTAACTGCAATGGGTCAATGATCTATCAGGATCTATGCATCAATAGGCTCAGCTCACCATGGGCTCTCCCAAAAACCTGCCATCATAATGGTGGCTGCAACTGCAGTGCTTGGGAGACCTAAATTCCAAGGCAAATTTAACCAACTTCGCGTTCACATATATTGTGTTGTTTGTTCACTTGAGAAGTGAACCGTAGTTCGGTAAGCAGGCTCACATTTTGTAACGCGGTGTCCAACGAATTAATATGTTGATCTACAAACGCTTTTATTAATGCATTGAGAGACGATTAGGTCGTAAACGAGCGTTAGCTTGGGGCTAATTGATTTCGTCTTAAATCTTTTCTATCACAAGGATCCGTCAAAGTTCCTGTACCAGTGTACTCTCAAAACAGAAACTGCTGTCAAAATGTAGCTGTCTTGATGCTCCTAAATGACAAACACGATTGCTATCGCCTCATAAACCGTGTTCGACTGTATAATCGGCACGGCCTTGAACTACTTGTTCAAGGAGATCACCGTAAGCAATATTAAACAATGTCCTCGTGGTATCTTGGGCAAAGGTCCAATAATATCCACACCCACCTACTCATTAGGATTTCCAGCCTACATGGATTGTAAAATAGCGCAACCGGCGAATCGAGTATTCCTTCGCATGGCTGGCAGACCTTGATTGCATCCCACCATTGGTATGACCAGGAGAAGCGTCACCGAGCATCCGCATCTACTTACTTAATCACGGCATGTGCCAATTCTCTGTAAAGGTTGCTTAACAACTGTGTTTACTAGGACTGTGGAACTACGATACATCTAATCTGGTTCATGCCGAAATCAAAAAGTAATACATCTTCCTCCCTAGCTGGGCTGCCCCAAATGGCCCACAAGCATTGTTCTTCACAATGTTTTCCTCGGCTCTTCTTAGTTGTTGCCTGTCAGCACTTTGAAGACAATTCGTAAATCATTGCAATATCAGGATCACATGCTCTCGCCATGTGCCACCCTCCACAATCCGCTCACCGAAGATTAACCATGGCTAGGTGTTGCATGTTGTAAGATGAGCATTCTACATAGGTCCCGAGGAAAAATCCGAGACAATGCGTCTGCAATATCCTGTTTTCTACCTGGTCGGTATCAGCATACAATCTCCTATTCCTGCAACAATATTGCCAAGCTTCTGTTTGTTGCTCAGGATCTCCAAGGGTTAATCGTCATCGAAAGGACTAATGATCGCTTCGTACCAAGAATATCAGTCCAAGCAGAAAAGCCAATTCCGCTTTATGAAAATTGGAGTACGCATTTACTTCCGAGTAGTGCGATAGTTTCTTTCTCTCTATCTGAGACTTCTGCTACGGTAGGATGGAACGTTTTCCATCCATGCTGATTCTTTCTGTAACAACATGGCTCCAACTGTGTAGTCACTCGACACGTGCCCAAAATGAATTCTCCAGCCGAGGGTAGGATGTCAGGGTACGCGAACACCAGGGTCTCACAGAGCGACTCGGTCAAACGCTTCTTTGCATTCTGCTGACCTTTAACGAGTTAAACATTTTGCAGCAGTGCTTTCAATAAAGCGGCAGTGGTAGAAAGCATTTGACGGCTGGCCGGTAATATAAAGCAGACCCAAGAAAACTACTTACCTGCTCAATGTTTACAGGAGGCGGCCACAACTTTACTTGCTCCGTCTCGTAGGGCTCTGTTCGGAAATCCGAACTTGAGATGATCGGTTTCAGATATACTACTTTCTCTAATAGTAAATAACAATTAGCTTTTCTGAGTATGAAGACTTACTGAGTCAGACATTTCAGTCCCTTGGCCCGAATGTTCAAGTGCTGGTTCTTTGTTCTTCAATGCACTATTATCGCATTCATTTGGACCAGACTCATCCATGTGATCAATCCAGGCAAAAGCTTTTGTATCAAGCGCTGATAAGTCGCAGCAGCGTTCGCTAATTCAAACGGAACAGTTTGGAGAGGTACAATATCGCAATGTACGAACCTAAACAATTTTGTTATTCAGCCGGATTTCGCATCGTTAACTTGCAATTAGTTACAAATAGCTAGCAAATGCAGCATTGAAATGGCACATGTACAAAATAAAAATGTCCTAATAAGTAGACTTTTGTATGATAGCTTAATCAAGGGAGCTGACCAACCAGAAATTGTGGCACAGTGTAAGATAAACAAGGAACTGGCATGCACGAATGAATGCGTTTCTTGCAAGATCACTCACATCAATCGAACAAACGTCTAAGGACACTACTAGTATGTTGACGTGGTCTCACATGTAACAACCATGAACCGGTCAATGTTATTGTTCCAATTAGTTTGCAACGTGTCATTCGCATTGTGTAACGTCTCGTTTTGCATAATTTATGCAATAAATTCTGGCCAGAGTCCGTGGTCCGAAGGAGCTGACATTGCGGGGCGCATTCGACTAGCGGACCTCAGGTTGGTGACCCCTTGCATTAAAGGGGGACAAATTTCTAAGGATATCCATATATGCTTCAGCAATACAAACAAATCTGTTTAAATAAATAATTGGCAAAACACTTTTTAAGTTCTTACTAATAAAATGAGGAATGTTCCATTCTAGTGAGCTAAAAGTTAGCATATCGTTGGTTTTGATGTTCGCCTCCAGGAATGCAGTAAAGTTAAGCGCCCTCTTCTTCACCGGCTGTGACAAAAGCAGCTAGCTTATTAGAATGTGTTACCTGGTTGCTAGTTTCACCCAACATTATACGCGGTAACGCTTTAACTTTTAAGTGTATTCAAACTACGTACACAATGGAATCAAGTGCATTCCGATTCCTTGACCGTGCTCACACAGCAAGTATAACTGGCAGGTTGATATACCAGCATATTCAGAGCATTTAAAAAGTACGGTTTCCGTACAAACAGAAATGTAGTCTTTCCCGAGGATATTAACTATCAATAGGTGAAATGCCAACCATTTCTATTTAATTATGACAAGTTTGTATCAAAAGCAATCGTTATTCTTCAGCTGTTTACTTACTAACGCTCGGAATTAACATCTTATTAAATATTGAAACAAATGATGGATTTAATGGACAAGAAATGATGTTGCAGGTCAGCTGACAGTATTTGATTAAGTAGACATAGTCTGTTTTATTGACATAACTGCATATCCTTTTTTTAATATCACACTGCAATCTGTTTCAGACAATCCATGCAAAATTACCACGAATTATATTCGCCTATATCTAGCACAATAGCCTAAAGTGTTATGCATATCTCGACAGCGACCAGCCAAACGGTGTAGAAAGCAAAATCTGCATAAAAGATCTCTACCTTAAAACGTGTGAAAAATTATATTGCAGTGTTAGCCAAGTGAAAGCTGTTTACATACGCACATGCCTTTAATACCTTCGGTCTATTTACAAATTCAAGAATTTTAATATAAATTAACCTATTCAGCTTTGTTTAAGCTATATGTTACACATTAAACAAACATTTATATCATTCAGCAATAGAATAACGTACTCCATGCTTCTGATAGTGTATTATAGACGCTACTCAATGAGGAATAGCAATGACGACACTGGCAGTAGACGAACTTTGACACATGTTGTTGTGTTATCTCTTTATCTTCTATTGCCGTCTTCTAGCCTCTTAATTTGGCTCGCTCTATTTTGTTACTGTCTTTCGCTATATATTCGCTAGATATGGATATCCATATGTTCAAACTAACCTCCATCTGTTAGTAGGTTATTTTGACAATGACATCCAAACGTCTGCATGTTATATTTTTTGCCTTCCAGCCTTACATTTTTATTACGACCTCCCTCACGCACCAGACATGAAGTAACCCAGGATCCCATAAAATTGCATGCTGCAAACGATCGATAATTAAATAATTCATGAGACTGCATTTAATTTAATAAATGGTAGCTTGAATGCAGCTTAGTATTTTCAAATCGATTCGGTCTAACTTTGTGTGTTAAATATTATCCCAGTTAAAGTATAAAACAATCTGCGTACATAGATTGCCCGACGTGCTAGTCGTCTCTTTTCTCAGCAGGGCGTGTAAATGCTAGTTTAGTGTTGTCCTGTTTTCACGCATAGAAATCGTACAGAAGATTATGGCCATTACTTTAAATTTTGTGATACAGTAAGTTGCTTGTGTAAACGATAGATGAATGCAGGCGAACACTTGAGTTTCGCCGACAATATTAACTTATGATGACAAAATATTTTAACTACGCACGTAAAGTGATATTACGACTTAAATGCCGCTAACAGTTACCTAATCAGTTACGTTTATCAAACTCACTTGGCGGTTTGCATTGGCAGTGGAAGAAAATTTCCGTTTTCTCTATAGCTAAATTTTCATACAATGTGAAAATAAAAACCTACACAGCGGGTAAAATATCCTATATCCAGAAATGATGCCAACACCGTAGAAATTGATGCTTAGGGACTGAAGTAAATAATAACATTGGCCACAACCTAAAACATTTGTGATGTATCTGCTCACATACACATCTGAAATCCAAATAAGTACTTCTTAAGGTGGGCATTAAATATATCGTTGAGCAAGATTAGTTTATGAAAGCTATTCCAAAAACATGAATATTTACTACGGGTTGATAGAACAGCTAATGCTTTCCGCGTTTCAGGTGATTGCACACAAAGCGACTGCAGTATCGCACATGATATTATTTTTGCAGTGAATATACTTTGCATAGCAAAAGCAAATCGCACGTGACATGAACAAAGACTGTAGGGTATTGAAACAATGGAACAGGTAAGAATGGGTTAATTCGGGTAAAATAGCAAAGGCTGGACAGGTCCGGTAGGAGGTTTTGTGCGTATAACAAATGTTAAAATATGTTACGCTCAAGTGAAACGCTCATCTGTGGATAGCAAATTATCCGCGTTAACAAGCAAGTAAATCCGCTTAACCCCAATTGTGGGGGTTTGTGAGCGCAAAGTTGGTCTGCGTGTTTTCATCCCTCGTTGAGCAGAATTCAAATCAATTAATGTAGATGGTATAATATTTCATGGAACGGGTTTTAAAAATGGGTGGTGCGGGAGCAGAAATGACAAAGTTCATACAGCGTACCACTTTAAAATTTTCGAGGGGAAGACCAATTCCAGTGGATTTCTAACTGTATTGGGTATCCATTTTCAGTTGGTATCCACTAAGTATTTTGCGGCTAAATTTCAAGAGGGTCAGCAAGCGTGATCGGGTTCTTCAAGATCTGGTACGCCAAAACTTTGGTCGCACCTAGACGGCGATAAATTCTGCTGAATATTCCCAGGGCCTTCACCAACGGATGTTAAGGTAAGTGGAAAATTCTTCCATATGTTAGGTTGCTCCTTAATTTATTGTCTTCACTGTAACTGGTTCGTGCTTTAGCCAGAGTTGCCGGGCCTGAATCACGTTCTCTACGTGGAGCGCGACATATGCGTTGAGCAGTTAAGGAATGCTTGACAACTCGAAAAGCCTGCACGCGCTCCTTAAAGAACAATAATTTGGTTGCCACTTTTGGACACCTTCAAGGATTGCTCTGAACAGATGAGTTCGTCTCGCTTCTGCGAAGTGTTCTTCAACATATTGTCTCCAATCTTATGTTTGTTTCCGGCTTATAGCCTAGATGTATTGGTTTACAACTGTCCGCGTTGAACCCAAGACGATTATATTTTAACCATTCATCAGCACTGAATGTCTCGTTGCACCAGCTCAAAATCTTCCTAACAACGTTTCGCCTGCCATACATTGATTTCATTGACAAAAAAGCAGGAAATTTGACATGCTACTACGCACGATTCCGTTAATGAATAGCGTGAACAATCGGCCTCAACGCTGACACTAGTGGAATACCGCAGCCCATATCAACAGAAACAAAAGGTAGCCCTGAAACCAAACGTTGATCCTTCTATGGCGAAATAAAATTTCCATAAAACCCGACAGAGTTCCCAAATCCGTACGTTTGCAACTTATGGAGAACCAGTGTACTAAGCGGTTGGAGACTTAAATATCAAGATCAATAACAAAGAGTCGCTGCCACCACCAGATGTTTCAGTCCAAATGCCAGGCGCCAAAGTTAAATGGATAGTACCTGACTGTTGCTAAAGAAATCCATCTTGCTCCGGCACTGTGATAGATAGTCCTAAATGTCTTTTTGATTCAGCTAGGATAGAATTCATCATCTTTGATGGCACCGGAATGAAAATCCCTGGGTGATAGTTGGCGTGCTAGGAACGGCCACCGTGCTTGAAGGTCGGGATAATGAGATCCTGATGTAACATGCTGTTCCTTCAGGAAAATTTAAAATAATCGTGTGAATTTTTCAGCTATCCTCGTAGCTTGCGCGAACAGGCTTACCGGGGATTTTTAATTACTAGTAAAATATGGCTACACAAAACAATCACACAGCATAAAGGAAAGTGTATAAGTACCGGGACCTGGTGAATCACGCAGCTTAATGCCCTACTATGATGGTACTCGAAGGTGCGCATACTAATGGACCAGAACCCGAGTGAGCTCCCTGAGCGACGCACTGCACTGGTCGCGATGGAACTGGTGCGCTACCACATCGTTATTGCAGCGCTCAGTGAGACCCAGATAGCTGAGCAACTTGCATGAAGCAGGTGCTGGTTACACGTTC
Organism: Dicrocoelium dendriticum; assembly: GCA_944474145.2. Taxonomy (NCBI): domain Eukaryota; kingdom Metazoa; phylum Platyhelminthes; class Trematoda; order Plagiorchiida; family Dicrocoeliidae; genus Dicrocoelium; species Dicrocoelium dendriticum. The sequence goes on from OX104071.1 coordinate 49,206,493, forward strand.
TACTGGGTGGGCAACACCACCTCAGCACCATGTGCACATGGGGTCGGATTTGCAATATCCGATCGAATCCATGGCCACCTAGTGAGTGAAACAACAGGCATCAGCGCGCCACTGATGACTGCTCGCCTGTGATTTGGAAGAGATAAGTTTGCCACATTTATAAGCACGTACGGTCCGACCATGTGTTATCCTGATGACACGCGTGATCAATTCTGCACTCAGCTATCCTCCGTGGTATGGTTTGTGCCGAGGAGCGGACTACTATTTCTGCTGGGTGATTTCCACGCTTGCGTTGGGCGTGACGCATCCGTGTAGACATTGGTTCAGCGAACGCGAATGTTGACAGGCTGCTCTCACTGTGTGCCACTCACGGAATGAACATCAGTAACTCCCGGTCTGCAATGAGTGCGAGTGATTCAGCAAATTGGACACACCCAATGATTGGTCACGCTCACCTGCTGAACTACGTCATCGTACGTCGGCGAGTTATGCGTGAAGTGCGCATGACTACGTGGAGCTGTGTGGCACTGAGCACAAATTATGCGGAGCAAACTGTACATCTATTTTTCTAGATATTTTCTTGCACTCCGGCCCTGAGTCGGCGTAAATTTAACATTCACTCACTCGGTGCTGTGAGGAAACGTACTGAGCTGCAGAAGGCGATGGCTACACGACTATGTGATGTGGAATTCATAGCCACAGTGGGCGATCTGCGGCAACATATACCCGACCAGATGACAGCTGCAGCCGAGGAGAACATCGAGCGTGCGAATTGCAAGCGGCCAGAGTGGTTTGATGACAACATTGCGAAAATTGGCGCATTCGTGCGTAAGAGGAATGCAGCATTTGTTGCACATGCTGCAGACCCCAGTAACTTAGAGAGAAAAAGACTATTTCCGCAGAATTTGACGACGACTCACCCCAGAGCTCCGTCGCATTCAAAATGCATGGTAGACGGAAAGGGCGAAGCAGATGCAATGCTAAGCCGAACGTCGCCAACACAGAGAATAATTTGACTCTTTGATTGCGGAATACGGATCGAGATTGGAGCAGCTGAGGACGCTGATCGATGGTAGCTCAGGCGCTACCTGCACACAGACCGCAGACTTAATGCAGGTCTGGGGGTAACAATGTCTGTCACTTGAACGGCCGTTCAGAGATCGACTGGCCTACTTTTATCTACCTGAAACAGCACGTGGTAAAGGCGAGGCTGGCGGATCCGCGTTGCTGACTGCGCTGTACCACTTGGTGCAACAAGTGTGGATTAAGGAGGAGGTGTTTCCTGAGCTGAAGGATGACCTTGGGCTACCACTGTACAACAGCAAGAAAAACAAGCCATATTGTACGAGTTATCGAGAAATCAACTTGCTGAGTTGTGTGGGAAAGGTGATTGTCGAATGGTGCTCAACCGCCTCTTCTATTAGGTAGTGGAACCTAACGTGGAGGAAGGGCAATATGGATTCCGTTCGGGTGGCAGCGCTATATATATATACATATATATATATATATATATATATATAGGGTTTGCAGCTGCTTAGTTGCAGGAGAATTCTAGAGAAGGATACCAGCCATTGTACTGGCTTTTGGTTGATTACACCAAAGCATTTGTTACCCTGAACCGCGACGCATTTTGGCTGGTGTTGGGTAAGTTTGGTTGCCCGAGTAACGTTGCAAGTTTAATTGAAAGTCTGCACAGTGGTATGCGGGCGAGGGTGCAGCTAAATGGAGAGACCTCGGATGACTTTGCAGTTGTCTCGGGTGTGAAGCAAGGCGGTGTCTTAGCTCCAGCCTTGTTTAATATTTCTCTTCATGCAATGATGTGCCTTTGACGCGGCTTGTGCTTACGGTGTTCGTGTAGAGCACCGTATTGATGGTGGTCTGCTGAACCGCCTTGGTTTCGGTGCTAGTTCTCTAGTCTGTGAGACCACTATCCGTAGGTTGCTGTTAGCTGATGACTGTGCGTTGTTTGCACACAGCACGGATGAGTTGCAACCTACGACTAGTGCTGTGGCTTCGACAAAGGACAAATTCGGTCTTACGAACGACACAAGTCAAACTGGCCGTCTCTTTCCGCCTTCACCAGAGATGCAATCTTCTATATTGCAGCGAATCAACATTGGTGCTGAAGTATTAGAAACCATCTCCCACTTCTGCTACCTTAGGTGTGTGATGTCGACTGACCGGCAGCTACACAGCGAGCTGCTATCCGCGTCGCAAAGGGAGCGATGGTATACGGAAAGCTAGAGTATCGAGCGTGGAACAACCATCAGCTCACGGTTGGTATGGAACTGATGGGGCACACATCTATTATGCTGTCCGTACTTCTATACGGCAGCGAAACGTGGTCGGTTAACCGGGAAGATGTGCGATGCCTCGAGCGGTAAATCAAAGTGTTTGCGACGGATGCTGCGCACCGGTTGGTGCGACTGTTGCAGAAACGGAGGGGTTCCGCTGTAGTGGAAGGTGTGCAGTGGACTGCATACTTTTACTGAGACAGCTGAGGTGGCTAGGTCAGTTGAGCCGTGTTTATACAACGCAGATTCCGAAAAAGCTTTTATATCCTCTGCTGAGTATAGGGAAGTGGCCTGCAGAAAAAGCGATGCGTTATTACCAGGACATAATCCAACTGCGTTTATCACGTTCAAATCTTAATTGCAGGTCATGGGAATCAAAGGCGGTTGATCGGTATGCATAGCTTGATCTGATCAGGAAGGCAGTGGCCGAAGTATGGGATAAAGCCCTCATGCATGCAGAGAATAAGCGGCAATAGCGGAAGCGGCAAACGTCGATGGGTCGTACTCCATCGACTTCGAGCGTATGTTGCTGTAGCACACGCCGTCGCCAGTACCTAAGTTAGGCAGTCCTAGTGCACCATGAGGAGACCACTCGGGTCCACCAACGAAGCGACGAATGGTCCTGCAGAGTATGTAGGCAAAACAGGCGGAGCTTTTGTAGGTACGCTGCATTCGATGTACCAACCGCGTGCTTGCGTGCTAAGTCTCTTTATTTCAGGTGCTGTGTTTGCTATCTTTCACTAATTCTTGATTATCTCATATTAAGGTCTACGTAAGCAACCATCTATAAACTTGCACGTCACTTAAGCTAACTGCAATTAACTTCGATAACATTTCCGCGTTTGTAGCATTTTCTTAATAGATATATTCCGACGTCTTGAACTTATCGCACATTTGTTCGCAACTATTTTATTTCATACGCTAAGTTAGTGAAGTTATGTTATCCAATATGTATGCATTATTTTAGTTATTTTATTTGTTATTATCTTTTCAAGTGATTGACTATTGCTTGTTATCCCCGGTGTGGCTGCGCTTGGTGTGCATGTTGATAAGGTGCGTACCTATGTATTACCCACTAGTTCATCCATATCTGCTCCAGGAGACAGTTGGTCCTTGCTGGAGGGGATGGCGTGCACAGTCCTTGTGGTTGTGCTAGGCTCGAATAGTGGTTCCATGCACTCAGGGTGGAGCTGACTGCAGTCAAGCCACCGCCTTTTGTGCGCTTAATTCCCAAAAACAGCGTGCTTGTGTTTGCCTGTGAAGGAGTGCGGGCCGGCTCCGTTGATGAAACATGTCTCCCATCCACATTTCTCCCGGTCTAGTTCCTTCGAGTTCACACTGGATATTGGGTGTGTGAATGATGCTATGAGTCGTGCTGCGCAAGCCGCCGCTGGGCCCTCTCAAAGCACAGGCCTACTGTGGCTGGCCACAGTGACAGGAAACTCCGAAATCGGATGCTGTCCACCATGATTATGCTTATGAACACTACAAACAATGCCGTAACATAACGCCTACTCTTGGATATGAATAACGAGTGCATAATGTTCTTGCGACTATGCGCTCGCTAAACGGCTTTTCTCGCTTAATTTGACAAGCCAGTTTGCATCATACATTAAATTGTGCAGAGCAGGTTTTTCGTGCGCATTTTTGTCAAATTCGGCATTTTTTGCGATTCTGCATTTGTTTATTGTGTATTAGTTTCATGTCCATATATTTTACTCTGGTATTTGTTTCATGTACTTATAGTTCACTTTATCAACTTTACCGTCACATGTGCTACGATATCGGTAGTACTAAGCTGACTTCCTGTGAGTCTTGGAGCAAAACATTTGGGCATAAGGCCAATGCTGTTACAGGCTTCATGTTTGGTCTGAATTTCTACGTTTCTTGTATTGGTTTGTCTTTAGATCATTTTAAGCTACTACGTGAAATCCTGCATAACTTTGTCCACATATTGTGCAAGAAATGACAAGCCACGATGCATCCACAAACAGCTGAGAAGCTTCACGAGCCTACAAGGGTGGGGAAACTTTTCATAGGGATGAGCCCCTTGGTTTTATCCAAACAAGAGGAACACCAGCCAATATAAGTTAGAATGAGCCCACCTGCCCACCCGCTGTAGACATTTCAGAGCGATGTCTACCCATTACTTGAGATTCATCTGGCATGTCTGTGCATTCACAAACACCCCAGAAGCCACGAGACATTACGAGATGGGCAAAACCTTCCCCAGGGAGGAGCTCTGCGGTTTCATCCAGGTAAGCGGACACCCACCGACAACTATGTGCAAAAGCGCCCACCTGTCTACCGGTTGTCTGCTCTACAGCGCGATATCCATCCGTTGCTGGAGACTCAGCTGGCGTGCGTGTTGCGTCCTACAAACACTAACATACCGGTGGTCGATAGCGGATGCGTTGAAGGCCAATGGAGATGCAAGGAAGCAAAAAATGGCACACAACTGCCAGCAAGCTGTGACATTATAACATGATATTTCACGCGCCTGATATGACAGATGCTAATTCTCAGGCTGGTTATGACTACGGCGTAGATTTTCTGCAGAGTCTGATTGATAGGCTTCCCGACGTAAATAAACAGGGGATGCGAGTGAAGCAATTCACTCGTATCGGAAAAGACTGAAGTGATAATCCATGCATCTGCGAGTCATGCATTTTATGCAACGAGTCCGATACTGTTAATATCCAGCCTCGGTAGGCTAACATATCGAAAGATCCATATTCGTCCAGGTTGAATTTCGTCGGACAGAGAGAAATTGATGTCCGCTATCGTGGAGTTGAAGTGGCGGAATTGTAGTGGCGAAATCAATCTCCACTTCGTAAATTTTCGGCTAGTTCCCAGTGTCCGCCGAACCCATATCTACAGACTGATGACACTGCATGCGCCTCCGCCGGTTGCTATCGCGGCCTGCGTGTAGCCTACACAAAAGTTTGTAGGTTAATGAGCAAACATGGCAATGCATATCACTTGCCTGCCTCTCGTCGTCCGGATGTACTAGGACTAGCGGAAACCTGGTTAAATCTTGAGGTCAATACCCACGAAGTCCAGATCAGTAGATACTCGTGCTTCCGGTGCGACTGACTATAAAACGATCGAGGCGGCGTGCTATTATACATGTGGTCCTCCCTGTGCGCGTGACTGGTACACACCTATCGTAGCGAATATGGCTTGTGCGAACAGTTATGGTGTTCGATCCGTCTGAAAAATGGTCAAATGTTTGTGAGTGCTGCTTAAGCCCGCGAAATCGATGTCTGCGTTGGTTGCGGCAAGCCAGAAACTACATGAGCCGGCTTCCCGTTTTGCATATGGGAGATTTAAGCTCCGCGCCAATACGGTGGTCAGACGTTCAACTTCTCCCGCGGCACAGTGAAATCGAGGCGCAGTTTGCGATGGTATTTGTAACTGGGGCACCGCAACATTTCTACCAACTGACGCGCGTTTTCCCGCATTCCGCATCATCGTGGCTGGACCTACTACTGAAGGATTGCGAGCAACATGTGCAGAAAATATTGGTCCATGAGCCTCTGACAACTGGGGACCACTCGATGGTGTTAGCTAGCTTAGAGCTGCAGCTGCCCTAACGACGTCATTCGGAGCCGTCCTACAATATTGGAAGCCAGACTATAATGGTCAAATAGGGCCGCCGGTAAAGTAGACTATTCTTTGTCGACGAATCCATCTGCTGAAGCCTGCAATTCTTCCATAAACGACGGTGTGCACTCGTTGTGTGCTCTTTTCGTAATCCCCCGTTATCAGTAAGCTGGATGATTGAAGCCACAGTGGTTCAACCAATATTAGGTCAATTGGCTTGAAGGCGACGCGAATTGTGGGATAAATTCCTCGTCTCTCGGTCTGCCGACGATTGTGTTGTAAAAACGGCAGCGAAATTTATGTAACATCCCAAAAAAGCGGAGTCGGTCGTTCGAAGAGAAGCTGGAAACCTCATCAAAGTCGACCAACAAGAAGATTTATATTACATGAAGCGCCGCCTGAGGTCCGCAATTAAGGTAACAGTGTTAGAGGGCACGGACGAATACACTCTGTCCTCCAACACTGAACGTGCGTCCGCATTAACGGAGCACTACGCCTCTGTAGTTATAAGTGAGCATGCGCCTATGTTGAGCTCGACGTGTGTAGCCGTTACTGAATTTGAAGGCCTGGATTTCGGTGTAGATGTCCACAGTCTACTCGCCAGCCCTGACGGCACGAACCATGCCGGACCCGATGTACTTCACCTGGTAATTTTAATGTCCTGCTTAGCCGTCACCTCGCCTCCTTTGACGGATTTATTCAACAGATCGTAGTCCGAGAGTGTATTACCAAGCGAATAGAATTGTTCGGTTGAGATGTCAAGTTCAAAGGGCGGTGACCCATGCAATGTAGAAAATTACCGGCCGATTTGTCTCATCGTTTTGGCGAAGGTGCTCGAGAAGATTGTGAAGATGGTCTTATTCAACTGGTGGTTTCGAAAGATCCCCTAAAGCCGGCACCACAAGGCTTCGTGAAGCGCCGCTACTGCACCACCAACCTGATGCTGACGCGGCAGGAATGGTTGCAAGCGTTGAATCGGGAGAAATCAGTGGATGTTAAAGTGAACCATGAGGTCCTGCTCTACAAGCTGAGGATGTGCGGTGTCAGTACCGCGCTGCGCTAGTGGAGCTGTGACTTCCTTATTTGGAGAAGATGGCGGGTTCATGTGGATGACCACCCCAAGGCACAGTACTGGCTCCAGTATTATTCCTGCTCCACGTCAACGAAGTACCTTAGTTTCTTCGGTTGCCCAGCTCATTATTTGCGGTTGACCTGAAGATTAGGAGGATTATTTATTCTCCCGACTATTATGTCGTCTTTCAGCTGGACCTCGACCGCCTTTCCCGGTGGTCCGCAGAAGTTAACCTACCGGCCAATATGGTTTGTGTTCTCCTTTATGAACCTGGGGCGGGTTGGCAATGTGCGTGCGTTCACCCTGTCCGGCAACCCGCTGCATCCCACCAGTTCCTTAAAGTACCTAGGTGTACTCAAACGCTATGAACTGAAGTCTGTCGACAACACGAACAGACTGTACGCAAACGGACTACGCCTGCTTTGGGCACTTAGACCTAGCTTTTGCACTGGTTCTGAAGAGCTCGTCACCTGCCTGTTCCCCTCCCTAAAAATACCGGGGATTGCGTAAGGCCCACCCGCCTATTGTCCGATCAAAATAGATGAGTTGGAGAGACTGGAACGGGTCTAGCGTGTGACAACCTCGCTCATCCCCGGTTTACGAGTTATGTCTCAGGAGGACCCATGTAGGAGACTAGGGATCTATACCCTATCATACCGTCCGCTTAGCGTTTATCTCAAAATGGCGCACCGGATACTGCAACTGGGCACCTTCCCTACGCGGAGGCAGCTGCTGCGCGTTCGCGCACCAAACAGTATACCCGGACACCGGTACAAACTACGCCATTTCTCACTTGCTAACATCCTCAAAGCAATCGCATACATCCTCAAAGCAATCACTTACATCCTAAGTGTAGAAACTATCATCATTTGTGCAAAAGATATCATTTTTAGTGCAGAAGCTTTCCATCTTAACGCAAAGGCTATCATCCGATAATCATCGCACTTGCACCCACTTCTCACTGCGTGGACGGAGGCTACCAGCCAATAGAATTCGGTATAGCGTAGAGCCTGAACACAGTTACGCGCAGAATACTCAACTTTCAGAGGTGCGTAGGAAAACTGTGTGACTTGGGTGAGACTAGCGTGGTCCAACTCAAATGGTCGGCAATTGGGACTTTACTAAACGGAGCTCAGCCGGTACACAATGTGGCCCACACCCGCACTGGACAATGGGGGAGTCTGAGACATCCATTTGAGCGCGCACAGCTCCTGGGGAAGGGAAACGCGTGCGCTCAGAGCACCAATTATAATCCTGAAGTCCCGTATTATAAGTGAGCAAAGGAGGCTAGGGCGCAAGTGATGCACGCAGCACAAGATTGTAAAACGTTGTCTTGGTACTAAAATAGTGCTCTAAACAAGAGGTGCACATAGGTTGCCTCGTTTTGGTGGGTATTCAGGCTAGTTCGGTCGGATCGTTGAAGGCGCAGTAGAAGCTACTGTTTGACCTCGAAGTCAAGTTGTCCGTAACATAAGGAACGGAACGATCATCGTCGCAGCAGAATGGCTACCAATCACTACACGTAACGTCTTTCTTTATGCGATGAAATATCATTTTTTGACGGATCCACAGGTCTAAGTCGAACGTGGGGTAGAACGTAATCATATTCCAAACAATTCGCCCCCCATACGAACCACACTGGTCAAATCTGATCGAGGTAGGCAGGACAGCTCCCGGATGGAATGATATAATCACCAATGGAGGGATGAAGGAGGCATGTGATAGATGTTTGATTGAAGCCTTGCAATTTCCTTTCAAAGTATTTGTTAAACCGTGAATTATATTACGTTCCTCCTTGTTCCGTAAGTACGCGGCCATGTAATATTTTGTTACGAAGGAATTACACTACAAGCAGCTGGTCTCGTGATATATGGGGGTATTGCGAGCCGGTGCACTCTACGACAGTGGTCCCCAACCTTTGTATTGCCGTGGACCGGTCGGCGTTTGATGATTTTACCCCGTCCCGCTGAGGTGGTTTTTTGATCGTTTACATTTTAGATGGTTTTGAGTGAATAATTTTACTGTAATTGTGAGTGAACATGCCTTGAAAACAAAATCCAGTTACACCAAAAAATAGATATAAAGTGATATAACACGTAAACTCACTAGAACGCTAAATTACGGACAACCATGAGCGTGTTCCTCTGCAACGAGACTGCTCCATATGAGGGAAATAGGAGACAATGACGCTCGATGTGTGTTGCCTAGGTCCAGTTAATTTGGTTGCTTTGTTTCGGATGCTGACACTGCATAAAACCCCGTTTCACACAGTTAGGTTTTTAGGAATGGCAATCTGCGTGTAATTCACTATGACTTTCAATGCAGAACACTGGCGAAGTTGTTTGTCACGAAGGTACTATCAAGGCCGTCGTAATTTGCAACCTCAGTAGTGGTGTATAATGTGGGCTAGATGAGTACTAATAATGCGATAATCGCAAAGACTGTGTGTCAACAGTTTAGAAACTGACTGGCAAATCTTCGAAATCCACAATCTTTAAAAAAATCATACACACATTTCTATTGTCATAATCATTATCCACCAGATAAAAAATATCAAAGTGTTCTGTTATTTGGCAATTGAAATGAAAGGAATTTAGTTTTTCCCTCACGTCCAGAAGAAGTGCAAGCATGTCATTGTGTCCGCTATGTATTGCGTAGGAGCGCGAAATATCAACTTCACCAAGTGCCTCCATGAATGTATACGTTTTCAGGACGTTTGTAGAATCATGTTCCTACTGGTAGTCTTATTCATTATTCCCATCCTCAGCTACCAAAATTGATGTGGTTGGCAGGTCCCAGTTTATTTCCGTTGTGTGACATGTTTGGAAAAAAGAATCAACCAGATGGATGTCAGCCAGTTTGCTTCCAAAAACTCCTCTAAGAGAGTATCATCCATGGCAATTGAGTTTGAAGGAGGTAAAATTTGCTCATATGTCTCAGGTCAAGTTTGCATTGTTCTCTCAGAAGCTATTTCGGCAGTAGAAGGAAACCCCGCTCTAAAAACAGAGATGGTTGAGTTCTGCACCTCCTTCCAGATAGAAGTTATGTAGAACACGACGTCTACTAAATTTACTCGTTCCATGAAATCAGTTCCGAACATATCTTTGTGGGATTCCATGATGGAGAATCTGTTTTTCCTAAACTTCGATTTAAGCGCCTGAATGACACGCTGGTCGAAGGGTTAAAGTAACACAGTGGTGTTGGGTGACAGGAACTGCAATTTGATATTAAGTAGGTGGAATTAGGGAGGGCAACGGCTTTGTCGAGAGAAGGTATGATGTTGCGTTTTTTGTAGTTTGCTGTTGAATCTTCGGAAACAGCGGCAGTCATCTATGCCTTTTTATTCCCCTTGTAAACTGCCGGTAGTTTTTCATGTTGATATCTCTAAAATTCGATTGTTGGCTGAATTCCAAATCACTGCAGCCGGTTCTCCCTCCCCCAATGTGGTAGTGCACAGCATAACTGTGATGCGCGCCCTGCTTCTTTTCTCACCTGCGCATTTCTATGCATTTACACAAAGCCTTTATTCGACGTCGTTTTGAATAGCAAAGCAGCTTCATGTGAATTGAAAATGTTTTGAGCTGTGTAGCCGGAAATTATTTCGGGCAATTTTTCTGCCTACTCGGATGCTGCACACATATCTGAGTCACCGCTTTCGCCCGATTGCTTACCAAACACAAGCTCGTCTGCTGATGAAAGTCTGTAGCCAACTGTTTGACGATGTAAAGTCTGGGTTTTGTAATTCTTTTGCTAAGTCTAATACTCGTTCTTGAATCACTTGTCCAGATAATGGGATTTTCCCGTCAGTGCTGACTGGCACCCTATTCAGCAAGGTGCATTCATGTCTTTGTTACCCATTTTTCTATCATTATTTCTTTTCAGTCTTGGTGTATGGTTCACAAAACCATTCAAAAACGGCTTTCCTCTTTTATGTTACACGGATTTGTGTTGTCCCACTGGTAAATTTTGCAGCAATCTTAGCGAACTGTTCCTTCTTAACATCGTCGAATCACTAATACCATTTATTTAAGTGTGAGTGTCTTTGGCTTTGCTGAAATAGAACTAGCCATTTTGTTCTTCGTAAGAGCACTCAAAAGGAACTATAAAAATGAACCTGAATATTCACTAAGGACGTACTTCAGCAGTACCCGCTCAGTTCTGACAATCGACTGGTTACACAGTAAACAAATACACACAGAAAGTGATAGTCACAGTACATGCGACTGTATAACAGTATCATAAAACCCAGCGTGCGCGAGGGTATTACCACTGCTCTTTTATTGTGTAACATGGCTCTATCAGATTTGTTTATTGCACAGCCCATAGCAGCATACACGCATTAGTTACATTGGGTGAAATCCCGGGGGGGGGGGAGTGATGCGTCACTCGACAATTCTGGTGTGGCTTCTCCATAACGTAGGTTGTCTACCACGCCTATCCAGCAACCCCGAAGAACGCGCGATACGGAAGACGATGACCAGGCATACGCAGTACGTGTCCAAAACACCGCAGCTGACGCAGCGGAACGAGCTCCTCCAGTGAATGGCTGCCTTCACCTAAGCCACGCTGTCTAACTTCCACATTGGTCACGTGGTGCAGCGACCACACACGGGCAATCGACCTCAAGCAACGGTGCTCAAAGACAGAGAGACGGCGCAGGTCAACGAAACGAACAAGCCGTCTCGCAACCGTACAACAGTACAGCGCGGACAGTCGCACAATAAACCCGTCGTTTGATAGATATACCGATGTGATGACGGCGCCACAATTGCTTCAGCTTAGAAAAACCGAGGCAAACTCTTGAGATACGCAACGAAATTTGGTCTCCAATAACTCCATTGGCTGTGATGCAACTACCCAGGTAGACAAAACTCTCCGTAACCTCTGCTATCTTACCACCAACAGTGAGTGCAGGTACAGGCATCTGAAAGTCTTGGAAAATATTTTTGCACTTGGATGGGGAAAATTCATTCCATATTTTGACACTTCAATCGCCAAGTGGTTGAGTGCAAGTTGGACGGCCTGTGGACCGTCACCTAGCAAGATGATATCATCAGCGTAGTCCGAATCAACAGCCCGACTACCTAGGAGGAGCTCAACGCCAGCGCGTTTAACGAATTGTGCGGAGCATTATTTAGGACCTCCTCAATGGCAAGGTTATTAAGATATTTGCACATACAGTGTCCCGGAATATCCCGGATGAAAGCTTTAGTCAGAAGTTAGGTATATTGGCTTTTTATTGACAACGCTATCGGTGATTGTGTCCCCACATATAGTAAATGTGCATCAGCAGCGAAACTTCCGAGCAAATTCACCCAAACCTGGATGCCGGCGTCTAAGCCATGGGACGGAATTCACCTTGATTTCCTTTATCCCGTTCAAGGCCAGATTATTTGAATTGTAATTGATGCGTATACCAAGTGGCCGGACGTACACTTCATGAACACAACTACGACAGCGGCCACGGTACGAAAATTACAACAGTTGTTCGCACGGTTCGGTCAACCAAACATCTTGTTTTCCGATAACGGTTCGCAATTTATCTCCGACGATGTTGATGCTTTTTGCCAGTGTAATTGTATCAACCACTGCCGGTCGCCTCCGGGGCATCCCCAGTCCAACTGGTAAGCAGAAAGATTGGTGGATACCATTAAACTTTTACTTTAAAAACTGCGGGAGGAAGGACCCACAGAGGAGATCATACAGTTGCTCCTGTTAAGTAATCTGGGCTACGCAAAACCACGATGTACCAGGCGGCAGATCCCCAGCGGAAGCGATTTTCGGACGTGAGACACGTCCTCCAATTGATGCAGTTCTCCCTAAGGTTACGCGACGGCTACAAGCGTCAGGAGTGAACAGAGGTTTTCTACTATGAGCGCATGTGTACGCTTTGGATGCATGGCCGAATCACCAAACCTGACAACCTGCATTGGCACGATAAAGAAAATGCTCAGTGCTGTAGGTTGTCTCTGTCGGAACGTTGTCTGTCATGCGTCACGTTTATCAGCGACGCAAACGACGGAGCGAACAAGCAATCAATTATACTTTGTAGTTGCCGTTTGATATATTGCTGGACACATTTGAACTACCAAAACCTGTAGGGCGTATTGAACCGACAGAGACGTGCGCAGAGCCATGCGATGGAGTCACCGGAAGAAATATGCGGCGTACTAAACATATGCACCGTTTAGAGGCGAACCCAGCTCATCATTCGTATGAATCGGAATAAAGTGTTTATAAAGAGGGAGATGTTAAAATAGGCAGTTTGGTGCCTTAAAAGTACAATGTAGTCCCGTACACCTGAACTTATAATTCACACTCACCCAGTGGTCCACTGTGGTTCATATCCATCAGGCCGCCTCCATTCCGAAACACTCACACCGTCACCTTTGTTGTCAGCCGTCTGGCCTGTTCCATGACACTTGAGATCTGGACCATACACTGTCCGGTGCAGAGAAGGTATTTGTTCTGATAGCCCCATTAAGCCCCATTAACCGCAATTATAACACTTAGGTAAGCGACTATGCAGGATCGAGTTTGTGTGCCGTTCCTGGCCGTGTGTCCCGTTAAATGATATTGCATTAGAAATCCGTAGACTATCGGAAATTGTGTCGCTCCGAAACAATGCATTTGCATCTGATGAACTGATAGCATTCAACAGCAATGGACAAGTATACTCTCTAGACTTCCTATGAACTGTTCTCAAACTTCAGTTAACCTGTGTTATTGTTCAAGCCTTTGGTAGGTGCCCTACACAGGATTTATAGTGTATGTATCTGTTAGCTGTTTACCTGCGGGTGCATTTGACGTGGTTATTCTAACATGCTACACGCGCAGATGACTCGTAAATGTCAGTGCAACTCTACCGACCAGATCGCTCACTTTTGTGCAGCGCACCTGCCACGCAGCTCTGCAATATGGAACGAAAAAGTTCTTCGCACACAATGCGATTTCTGGTTTTCATTATCAACAGCGAAATGGAAATAGTTGGCCTGCCAAAGCTCAGCATACCCAGTGATTCACTGGAACATTAATCGTTTTTGACGTCAGGCAAACCGGACATTTTAGACCGTCGTTCAACTTACATTTGTGCGTCGCGTTTAGGTTAATGCAGCCTTTCAACATACTGCGAGTTAGCAAGCAGGCTAAATCCCTGAATATGGGACGGAGAAAGTTGCCTTACTTTGTACATCCTCCGACGCGTTTGTGATGCGTGGACCAACATGTTAAAATCCTTCTGGCATCGAACCACGAAAGAGTCGCGGGACGTGTCGGACAGGGGCCCGTCATGTCAGGCCTGAGAACGTTGTCAGTTGGGAACGGCGGTAGGTCACAGATAATTGTGGCTCCGAAACAGGTGAGTCATGCTGTATGGGGCTTCACACTTGTACAACCACGCCTAACAGATGTGGCAGCGGAGACGAAATGCACACTGGACAGCGGTGACTTGCTCGCACGCCTTAGAAGCCTTTGCACCTGAGCATGGAACTACCTAATGGGGCTGAGAAGGGTCAAGCTACGATAGGAGCCAAACACGTCTGGCCTGAAAATGTTGCAAATGTTCTCGTACGCGCGGCTAAAGTTATATGCTGACCAGCACACCGAATCAGCAAACAGCAAAAGAACTTCGAGTAAGCGAGTGGAAGCCTACAGTCAAAATGTCATTGCGTTGGTCTGTGTTAGACATATAAACATGGACCTGACTAATGATAGCATATTCGCCATCTGGTCAGCCAACTTTTCGCTTCTGGTTTGCGCAGGCATTGCGTAGAGATAGGTCTACGTTGCATCAGCAAGCGCTTTCGAGAGATTCATTTAACGACGCAAGGTTTGCCTTTCATTAATTTTTCATGGTTTGTTACCTTTAGTTTGGGCTAATCGCGATAAAGCAAAGAAGAACACGCATCCATCATCCGAGTGACGTGAAGGCCATTAATCTGAAGACCTATGAGGATGGCGACGACTGGAAGAATGTTGCATCTGTGTTACAGGTCAACGTGAAGGCCTGTGGCAGTTGGATTAGAAAATTGGAAATAAATGAGCCGAAAACTACTGCTACCGTGACGCGTCGAAAGTCGCTGTTAGAGAGTCACGTTGATTGCCTGGTTGAATGGGTTGAATCGGAGCCAACAGTGATGTTAACTCTTCGGTTACGACTGAAGGGTGAGTTCGAGGTGGAGATAATCGTCAGCACCATTGCTCGATACGTAGACGGTCGGCTCATGACAATGAAGAGGTTGCATTCAATACCGGAATCTATGAATACCATAGAGTATAAGAGACTAAAGTAAGTTTACCTCCTGACACTGACGAGGTTGGAGGCTGAAGGACGGCGAGCAGTATGGATGGATGAGACAAATTTCAATCTGTTCTGCGCAAGCACAAGCGGTCGATCGGCACGCGGCACGCGGCACCCGTGCACAATGCACGATAGCCAACACTCGGGGACAAAATTTGCATCTAATAAGCGCAATGACCGCGGACGGATTGCTGGGGTATCCTTTCTAAGGAGCAGTTACAACAAGGAAAGGTGTGCGCGCTGATTGCGGCTGATGATTGATACAGATGGTAGACTTTTGTCTGACAACTGTGTTCTTGTTTGTGATAAAGCCCCATGTCACACTAATCTGGAGCGTATTTTTCAAGAGGAAGCTTACACCTCGGGAACACTGCTACGACTCGCACCATATTCTTCACAACTGAACCCCATTGAAGCGATTTGGAGCATCATTAAGGCCTACGTTAAACAATAAATGAGGAGGAGATATAGTGAAATACTACAAGGAGATCCAGCTGGTTTTCTGAGCAAGACGGAGTGGAGGCTGAAGACTTTGGAGCAGGTTGTGGCGGAATCACGCGCTTGCGTGCCACTGAGCCACTGTCAACAAATGGTGCATCAAGTAAGGCAAAAGTATGCTGTTGCTTTACGCCTACTTGCTCTGTAAACACTTCAATATCACTGATAGATTACACGGTAACTGTCACAGTTGGTTTTATTTTCAAATACTTGTTGGTCCAACCTAAGTGACGGGCACAGTGGCGTTAAGTTGCTATTGCTTCCAACCCTGCGTAGTTCCCTCGGACATGGAGGTAGTTCGACTAAGTTACCATGACAGTTGTTTCCTGTTGCGTTAGTAACAGGTTGTGATCCAGTGGAATCAGCAGTTGAGGTCACTTATATAGGTTGTGTACATAGTCAGTGCGTGGCTGCATAGATAAACTGACGAAAAATGACCGCGAATAGTGCAACTGGTTCCCGGAATGAGTATATTCAGTCCATCAGTTCATTTTGTAATTAAGATGTGTGTACATCCGCCTAAGCGTTACCTGTCACAACTTAGCGTTGTCGGGCTCGTAAACATGACCTCTTGCCTTCCGGTTGCATTGCTGCCCGCATAGCCCATATGCCGTCATCCGGTCACCGTTATGGCATGGTACATAAGGGTGGCGCGTGATTTATGTGCCTACTCAAACAAGTGAGGCAGTACTATCGGCACAACCAATCATAACGGGCAAGCTGTGAGGGATTAAAATGGTATACTGACAGCACTTTGGTCACCGCTGTGATTGTGATTACACCGCTGGAATGTTACACCCAGAGAGTATTCACTGAGCCGAGAGGTATCCGCAGGTATACATGTTTGCGGGCTAGACACGAAGTAAGAGAGGGTTCAGCGACTAGTGAAAGTTCGCATTCAATGGTCCTAACGCAATTACAGGGGGCGTTAAATGCTTCACTGGCTGCTTTCAAAATGCAGACAGATTCATTAGTTGTCAACTTCCATCTACGTGCGAATCAATACGCAGCAACCGCGTACGGATACAAAATTATAGCATTCGAGTAAGACATTAGAATAACCATGCAAGGTCTACCTGCAGCTAATAAGCTCGCAACAAACCGACTGTCTGTAAGCTCCTAGATAGATATACTATAAATCCTGTGTAGGGCACCTACCAAAGGCTTGAACAATAACACAGGTTAACTGAAGTTTGAGAACAGTTCATAGGAAGTCTAGAGAGTATACTTGTCCATTGCTGTTGAATGCTATCAGTTCATCAGATGCAAATGCATTGTTTCGGAGCGACACAATTTCCGATAGTCTACGGATTTCTAATGCAATATCATTTAACGGGACACACGGCCAGGAACGGCACACAAACTCGATCCTGCATAGTCGCTTACCTAAGTGTTATAATTGCGGTTAATGGGGCTTGATGGGGCTATCAGAACAAATACCTTCTCTGCACCGGACAGTGTATGGTCCAGATCTCAAGTGTCATGGAACAGGCCAGACGGCTGACAACAAAGGTGACGGTGTGAGTGTTTCGGACTGGAGGCGGCCTGATGGATATGAACCATAGTGGACCACTGGGTGAGTGTGAATTATAAGTTCAGTTTCAGTAGTGTATGATGAGATAAAAAGCATTGGCTTTACAATACCCGTAGGATGGTAAATGCAAAATACATAAAATCATTAGATTCCGATATGGAACTGACATGCCAATAGTCTAAACCTAGTACATCACACCACAATGTGTTGTTTGTCACTCAGATGAATGTCTAACAATTGTTTGAAGGCTGTAATGTTCGGAGCGTTTACCACATGCGTTGGCAAGTCATTCCATTGTGAACAGATTCTAAGAGAGTAAAAATATTTTCTACAGTCTAATCGGGAGTGTTGGATTATCAGCTTGAGGTTATGACCTCTCGATCGCTTATATGAGGTTAGGGTGAGCAGCGATTTGCACGGGTGATCGCTTTTCGTTAATATCTGGTAAGAGAGAATGAGCTCCGCGTAGTCGTCGGTATTCGGAGGAAAACATCCCGATTAAACTGAGACGCACTTCATAATTGAGACCAGATAATCCGCGTGTTGCCTTGGTAGCTCTTCGTTGGGGCTGCTCTAAGATATGAATGTCCCGTTTTAACCATGGGCACCAAGCCTGGACGGCATATTCGACGTGGGGACGGATATAATAGTTGACAAGCATGGGTACCAACCGTCGTTCAGAAACACCAAAAGCTCGCCTCAAAAGTCTCAGATTCATGTTGGCCACGTTTGCTGCTTTCGAACATTGGAGCGAATTCCCCAGAATTTCTTGCACAATGATACCTAAGCCCATTTCTGTGGTCACGCGCCGTAAAACGTACTGCCCCAAGAGGTACGTGTTGGTAAGATTGCTGCGCAATGACAGTAGGTGACACTTGGCAGGATTCAGGGGGAGGTTGTTTATATCTGCCCATTTGTTGATTCGATCCAAATCATTCTGGAGGAGGGCACAGTCTGATGTTGAGCGAATAACTTTCCAGATTTTTGCGTCATCTGCAAAAATTTGCATCGAGGATTGAATATTATCCGAGAGGTCGTTAATGTAGACCAGAAAAAGGAGGGGACCAAGGACGGATCCTTGAGGATCACCGCTGGATATACAGAGGGTTTCCGAGAGGGCATCGGCGACTCTGACCTTGATCGTTCTGTCATGCAAATATGCTGCTAGCCAGGTGAGTAGGGAACCATGGGTACCGTAGGCACGAAGCTTATGAAGCAGAGCTAAGGGATTGACTCTGTCGAATGCCTACGAAAAGTCTAGGTAAATCACATCAAGGGGGGATCCTACATCAAGCGCTTTGATCCATGAATCCCGAGTAAGAAGCAGATTTGTGAGGCAAGATCGTTTGCTCCTAAAGCCGTGTTGGAGGTGAGAAATTAGCTTCAGACTCTCAAAATATCGTGTAATTTCATCTGCAATTAACGATTCCATTACTTTTGATAAAACAGGGAGGAGAGTAATGGGTCGATAGTTGGCAGGATCCGATCGCTTATCTCCTTTGGATATCGGAGTGACTATCCCGCTTTTCCACTCAGACGGAAGGGTTTGGAAATTGAGTAGACTTGGAAAAAAGCTTGCGAGGTGTGCTGCTATGGTGGGATCAAGAGTTTTAAGAAATTTGGGTCTGATCTTGTCGACTCTTGGAGCGCTATTTTCTCTTAGTGACCGTAATTTGCTAGCGACAGCTGCTGAGGTAAAAGTGACAGTTGATATGCCGACCACGTTGGGTGAATGCTGGTTTGGCAAAGGTTCTATGGCGTTTGCAGTCACTGTGCCAAACTGCGGAAGTAATGCGTTCGCAGCATCCACAGCAGTAGTCGTTAGGTCACCATCCGTCTTGAGTGGTAGTACTCCTGTTTTAACTTTTCTTCTGCTGTTCACGTACCTGTACAGCAGTTTTGTATTGTTCGTGAATTTAAGTACCATGTTTTTTGTCCTTCGTACTTATCGGCTCTAATCAGTGATGTGCAATAGTTCCTCACTATTTGTACTTCTCCCAGGTGGCGTCGCAATTGTTTAGCGCGTAATGTCTCCAGATCTCGTCTCTGGTGCTAATCCAGTTACACCTTCTGCTTCGAATCCAGGTGTTGGTCTGACCTCTGCACTCGTTATGGTATGACTTTAGAGGCTGCTTGCGTGACACTGCTAATTTTGTCTTTTAGTTCGTTCCACGCGTCGTCTGCCGTGCTCTGCAGATTGAGGTCCCAGTTGACGGTTGTCGCGACGCTGTGAAGCACGGAATAGTTGGTTATAGTTCGTCGGTTTTCATGTCTGATTTCAGTAGTATTTTCGTAACACACATAGGCAAAATTTAACACTGAGTGGTCACTGTTGCCTAATGGTGGATCGTATGAAATTGTCTCAATCATCAGCTCTTCGTTGGTTAGGATTAAATCCAGAAGCGATGGCTTAGTTGAACCGCGGTGTCTAGTTGGTCGGTGCACGTGGTTGTACAGAGCTGCTGTATCCATAAACTCGAGAATCTTTGATTTGAAGTAAGGGCCACTAGAAGTCGCTGAGACAATTGAGGGTACATTAAAATCGCCCATGAGGTGAGTACTTTTGAGAAACTGTATAATGAAGCGCGTTTAACAGAATGTCATCTCGGTCTGCGGTGGAGTTCGGTGGCCTGTAGACAACTGCCAACAGACAAGCATCCCACGTCTTCTTCGAAGGTTCACCACCTCGGCCATTTAGCTGCATTCGGTAAAACAAAGCGTCGAAGACAGCAAGGTGACGTTCGTTAATAGCCTCACATCTCAGACAATTCCAATAGAATAGAGCAACGCCGCCACCGCGAGATGGACGATCATTGCGAATAACTGACATATCACTGAGTTCGATTTCCGTGTCGAGCATGTCATTGGAGAGCCAGTTTTCAGTTACAGCTATGATATCCCAATTGATTGTGTTATGTCGATGGCGCAATTCAGATAGCTTAGAGTTGAGCCCATGAGCGTTTGTGTAGCAGCACTGTATCTGTTGACACATTAGGAGCTCGGTTCGTTGTGGTTGACCGGCACGGATTGTGCCGGTCTGCGTAAGTCTTTTGTCAGAGGCGTTTGCACATTTGTCTGACCTGAGTTAGAAACAACCGAGTCCGGTTCATCTGTATCTGTAGCCCGTACTTTGTTTAGGAACGGTCTTAAACGTACTTCAGGTGGCCCACGTTTTCTGTTGTCGTGCCAAGCTTGGACGGCCGTTGATACCATCTCAGGTGTAGCCACGGTGACTTTCAAAATTTTTGGCCCGTTACCCTGATAGTTTAAGGAGGCCGCTAGACGGGGGACATCGAAAGTCACGATATTTTGTAGGTTAGAGAGCTCCGTTATGTATCTCCACTCTTCTATATCGTGCTTCTGATGTTCATTTATATCGCCATGGTTAAGTTCTGGAACACCGTGGACCAGCACTACTTTCTTCGTCGTATCACGTCGTGACGGGACTGGGTAGGATTTCCATTTCTGCCTTTCTATCCATGGTTTATCTGGGAAAACGCGGGCGCTGAGAGAGGAATACTTTAGCTTGTGGTCTGTCAGGAGCACATCCTCCAGGTCGCGTGTGTTACCAAATGTCACTCGTAATAACCGAGGTTGTCCTAAATGCGGCGAGGAAGAATTTCGGGAAATGCGCGTAAGACTAGTTGGTGGAACGTTAATTTCGAGAGCACAGCATATCTCTGCCCAGCGGTTTTGTTCTTCCACTTGCCTACCTTTTAACGACTCGCTCATGGGCTCTGGTACATTTGAACACATAATTGTCAGAGCTTTTTTGTTGTACACTAACTGCTTATCCTGAGAGTTGTTACTGGTGGACATTTGTCTAGGTTGACTACTCATCTTGTCCCTTGTGCAGGGAGAGCCTGCGCTGCTACATGGCTGCATACGCGGAACGTCGTTTGTTGTGCTGTTTGTGGGGGTCAAATGTTGCTGTCCAACCCGTGACAGGATTGAGCGTGCAATTTGTGCATAGCTGTTTAAGCCTTGAGACACTTCACAAAACTTGGGAGGTCGTTCGACAGGCCTGTCTTCGCTGGCGTCCATCAACAATGGTGTGTTCTTTTCACCTTACTGTGTGGCTTCTTTACTAAAAGACTCGCGTTTTGACAGGTCTAGGATTCGGGCTACTTAATACACTAATCTGCGACTCAAGTTCAGTGGTTTTTCTTACCAAGCTAACGGTCAATTCCTTTTGTTCTGTGACCGTTAGGGCTAAACTTTCACATTTCCCAATAAGCGCCTGAATGATCCTGGTCAACGGTTTGGTTGAACATGCGTCACACACACACACAAGCAGTCGATCGACATACAGTGTTTTGTAGCCCCCTCAAAGTAATTGGAACAAAGCGAGCATGTGGTGACTGACGTATCTGGACCAATATTGACCTTGGATTTGTAGTTCATTTGCGTAGCTGAGACACTGCGTCGGCCCATCATGTGCTCACGGTGCACAGTGGGCAGTGAAATATCACAAAGGCTTTGCGTGGCAAAACGCGCTAAAGGATTTACAGCGGTAATTGCGTGATCACCAAATAGCCTCTATTTGTGGTATCGAGAGGTGCACTGCAATAAATAATGTGTTGTCTAGTAGCCTTAAAAAAGCTCCGTCGTATGGTATCCCAATGTAGTGGGAAAATAAAAAAACAACGCAGTTTCACAAGCAGGTCGTACCGAAGGAACTGTCACAGACGGTGTTCAGGAGTTACCAGTGGTTTGTTAGTAGTACTGCAGAAAGACTGAATCCGTTGGATAGGTCACGACGATAACAGTCGATTGATGCACTTCCGCAGCTCTGGCACAAAATGGAAGGCGAATAGAGAGAAGTAATACAATTATCCAGCAGCGCGCGTCACGCTTGTCACACAGCGGCCGACGATGGTAATTGGCTACATTGTGCTAAATTGTACTAATATATTGTACCTTTAACGCACCACACTGCCTATTTTAACATCTCCCTCTTTAATAAACACTTTATTCCGACTCATACGAATGATGTGCTGGGTTCGCCTCTAAATGTTGCATATGTTTAATACGCCGCATATTTCTCCCAGTGACTCCGTCGCATGGCTCTGCGCACGTCTCTGTCGGTTCAATACGCCCCACAGGTTTTGGTAGTTCAAATGTGTCCAGCAATATATCAAACGGCAACTCGTAAGTATAAGTGATTGTTTGTTCGCTCCGTCGTTTGCGTCGCTGATAAACGTGCCGCATGACAGACAACGTTCTGACAGAGACCACGTACAGCACTGAGCATTTTCTTTATCGTGCCACTGCAGGTTGTCAGCTTTGATGATTCGGCCATGCATCCAATGCGTACACATGCGCCCCTAGTAGAAAACCTCTGTTCACTCCTGACGCTTGTAGCCGTTGCGTAACCTTAGGGAGAACTGCACTAATTGGAGGACGTGTCTCACGTCCGAAAATCGCTTCCCCTGGGGATCTGCCGTCTGGTACATCGTGGATTCGCGTAGCCCAGATTACTTAACAGGAGCAACTGTATGATCTCTTCTGTGGGTCCTTCCTCCCGCAGTTTTTAAAGTAAACGTTTAATGGTATCCACGAATCTTTCTGCTTACCAGTTGGACTGGGGATGCCCCGGAGGCGACCGGCAGTGCTTGATACAATTACACCGGCAAAAAGCATCAACATCGTCGGAGATAAATTGCGAACCGTTAAGGGATACCAAGATGTTTGGTTGACCGAACTGTGCGAACAACTGTTGTAATTTTCGTACCGTGGCCGCTGTCGTAGTTATGTTCATCAAGTGTACGTCCGGCCACTTGGTATACGCATCAATCACAATTCAAATAAACTGGCCTTGAACGGGATAAAGGAAATCAAGGTGAATTCCGTCCCATGCATTAGAGGCCGACATCCAGGTTTGGGTGAATTTGCTTGGATGTTTCGTTGCTGATGCACATTTACTACATGTGGAGACATAATCATGGATAGCGTTGTAAATAAAAAGTCAATATACCTAACTTCTGACTAAAGCTTTCATCCGGGGTATTCCGGGACACTGTATGTGCAAATATCTTAATAACCTAGCCATTGAGGAGGTCCTAAATAATGCTCCGCACAATTCGTTAAACGCGCTGGCGTTGAGCTCCTCCTAGGTAGTCGGGCTGTTGATTTGAAAAACGCTGATGATATCGTCTTGCTGGGTGACGGTCCACAGGGCGTCCAAATTGCACTAAACCATTTGGCGATTGAAGTGTCAAAATATGGGATGACTTTTCCCCATCCAAGTGCAAAATTATTTTCCAAGACTTTCAGATGCCTGTACCTGCACTCACTGTTGGTGGTAAGATAGCAGAGGCTACGGAGAGTTTTGTCTACTTGGGTAGTTGCATCACAGCCAATGGAGCTATTGGAGACCAAATTTCGTTGCGTATCTCAAGAGTTTGTCTCGGTTTTTCTAAGCTGAAGCAATTGTGGCGCCGTCATCACATCGGTATATCTATCAAACGACGGGTTTATTGTGCGACTGTCCGCGCTGTACTGTTGTACGGTTGCGAGACGGCTTATTCGTTTCGTTGACCTGCGCCGTCTCTCTGTCTTTGAGCACCGTTGCTTGAGGTCGATTGCCCGTGTGTGGTCGCTGCACCACGTGACCAATGTGGAAGTTAGACAGCGTGGCTTAGGTGAAGGCAGCCATTCACTGGAGGAGCTCGTTCCGCTGCGTCAGCTGCGGTGTTTTGGACACGTACTGCGTATGCCTGGTCGTCGTCTTCCGTATCGCGCGTTCTTCGGGGTTGCCGGATAGGCGTGGTAGACAACCTACGTTATGGAGAAGCCACACCAGAATTGTCGAGTGACGCATCACTCCCCCCCCCGGGATTTCACCCAATGTAACTAATGCGTGTAGGCTGCTATGGGCTGTGCAATAAACAAATCTGATAGAGCCATGTTACACAATAAAAGAGCAGTGGTAATACCCTCGCGCACGCTGGGTTTTATGATACTGTTATACAGTCGCATGTACTGTGACTATCACTTTCTGTGTGTATTTGTTTACTGTGTAACCAGTTGATTGTCAGAACTGCGCAGGTACTGCTGAAGTACGTCCTTAGTGAATATTCAGGTTCATTTATTATAGTTCCTTTTGAGTGCTCTTACGAAGAACAAAATGGCTAGTTCTATTTCAGCAAAGCCAAAGACACTCACACTTAAATAAATGGTATTAGTGATTCGACGATGTTAAGAAGGAACAGTTCGCTAAGATTGCTGCAAAATTTACCAGTGGGACAACACAAATCCGTGTAACATAAAAGAGGAAAGCCGTTTTTGAATGGTTTTGTGAACCATACACCAAGACTGAAAAGAAATAATGATAGAAAAATGGGTAACAAAGACCTGAATGCACCTTGCGGAATAGGGTGCCAGTCAGCACTGACGGGAAAATCCCATTATCTGGACAAGTGATTCAAGAACGAGTATTATACTTAGCAAAAGAATTACAAAACCCAGACTTTACATCGTCAAACAGTTGGCTACAGACTATCATCAGCAGACGAGCTTGTGTTTGGTAAGCAATCGGGCGAAGGCGGTGACTCAGATATGTGTGCAGCATCCGAGTAGGCAGAAAAATTGCTCGAAATAATTTCCGGCTACACAGCTCAAAACATTTTCAATTCACATGAAGCTGCTTTGCTATTCAAAACGACGTCGAATAAAGGCTTTGTGTAAATGCATAGAAATGCGCAGGTGAGAAAAGAAGCAGGGCGCGCATCACCGTTATGCTGTGCACTACCACATTGGGGGAGGGAGAACCGGCTGCAGTGATTTGGAATTCAGCCAACAATCGAATTTTAGAGATATCAACATGAAAAACTACGGGCAGTTTACAAGGGGAATAAAAAGGCATAGATGACTGCCGCTGTGTTACTTTAACCCTTCTACCAGCGTGTCATTCAGGCGCTTAAATCGAAGTTTAGGAAAAACAGATTCTCCATCATGGAATCCCACAAAGATATGTCCGGAACTGATTTCATGGAACGAGTAAATTAATTAGACGTCGTGTTCTACATAACTTCTATCTGGAAGGAGGTGCAGAACTCAACCATCTCTGTTTTTTAGTGCGGGGTTTCCTTCTACTGCCGAAATAGCTTCTGAGAGAACAATGCAAACTTGACCTGAGACATGTGAGCAAATTTATCTCCTTCAAACGCAATTGCTATGGATGATACTCTCTTAGAGGAGTTTTTGGATGCAAACTGGCTGACATCCATCTGGTTGATTCTTTTTTCCAAACATGTCACACAACGGAAATAAACTGGGACCAGCCAACCACATCAGTTTTGGCAGCTGAGGATGGGAATAATGAATAAGACTACCAGTAGGAACATGATTCCACAAACGTCCTGAAAACGTATACATTCATGTAGGCACTTGGTGAAGTTGATATTTCGCGCTCCTACGCAATACATAGCGGACACAGTGGCATACTTGCACTTCTTCTGGAAGTGAGGGAAAAACTAAATTCCTTTCATTTCAATCGCCAAATAACAGAACACTTTGATATTTTTTATCCGGTGGATAATGATTATGACAATAGAAATGTGTGTATGATTTTTTAAAGATTGTGGATTTCGAAGATTTGTAAGTCAGTTTCTAAACTGTTGATACACACTCTTTGCGATTATGGCATTATTAGTACTCATCTAGCCCACATTATACACCACTACTGAGGTTGCAAATGACGGCGGCCTTGATAGTACTTTCGTGACAAACAACTTCCCCGGTGTTCTGCAATGAAAGTCATAGTGAATTACACGCTGATTGCCATTCCTAAAAATCCAACTGAGTGAAACGGGGTTTCATGCAGTGTCAGCAACCGAAACAAAGCAACCACATTAACTGGACCTAGGCAACTCACATCGAGCGTCATTGTCTCCTATTTCCCTCATATGGAGCAGTCTCGTTGCAGAGGAACACGCTCATGGTTGTCCGTAATTTAGTGTTCTAGTGAGTTTACGTGTTATATCACTTTATATCTATTTTTTGGTGTAACTGGATTTTGTTTTCAAGGCATGTTCACTCACAATTACAGTAAAATTATTCACACAAAACCATCTAAAATGTAAACGATCAAAGAACCACCTCAGCGGGACGGGGTAAAATCATCAAACGCCGACCGGTCCACGGCAATACAAAGGTTGGGGACCACTGTCGTAGAGTGCACCGGTTCGCAATACCCCCATATATCATGAGACCAGCTGCTTGTAGTGTAATTCCTTCGTAACAAAATATTACAGGTCCGCGTACTTAGGGAACAAGGAGGAACGAAAAATAATTCACGGTTTAACAAATACTTTGAATGGAAATTGCAAGGCTGCAATCAAACATCTATCACATGCCTCCTTCATCCCTCCATTGGTGATTATATAATTCCATCCGGGAGCTGTCCTGCCTACCTCGATCAGATTTGACCAATGTGGTTCGTTTGGGGGGGCGAATTGTTTGGAATATGATTACGTTCTACCCCATGTTCGACTTAGACCTGTGGATCCGTCACAAAAATGATATTTCCTCGCATAAAGAAAGACGTTACGTGTAGTGATTGGTAGCCATTCTGCTGCGACGATGATCGTTCCGTTCCTTATGTTATGGACAACTTGACTTCGAGGTCAAACAGTAGCTTCTACTGCGCCTTCAACGATCCGACCGAACTAGCCTGAATACCCACCAAAACGAGGCAACCTATGTGCACTTCTTGTTTAGAGCACTATTTTAGTACCAAGACAACGTTTTACAATCTTGTGCTGCGTGCATCACTTGCGCCCTAGCCTCCTTTGCTCACTTATAATACGGGACTTCGGGATTATAATTGGTGCTCTGAGCGCACGCGTTTCCCTTCCCCAGGAGCTGTGCGCGCTCAAATGGATGTGTCAGACTCCCCCATTGTCCAGTGCGGGTGTGGGCCACATTGTGTACCGGCTGAGCTCCGTTTAGTAAAGTCACAATTGCCGACCATTTGAGTTTGACCACGCTAGTCTCACCCAAGTCACACAGTTTTCCTACGCACTCCTGAAAGTTGAGTATTCTGTGCGTAACTGTGTTCAGACTCTACGCTATACCGAATTCTATTGGCTGGTAGCCTCCGTCCACGCAGTGAGAAGTGGGTGCAAGTGCGATGATTATCGGATGATAGCCTTTGCATTAAAAGGAAACCTTCTGCACTAAGAATAATGGCTTCTGCGTTAAGAATGATAGTTTCCGCACTATGGAGGTAAGTGCTTGGGTTACGGATGTTAGCAATTGGGAAATGGTATAGATGCATTTTTCGAAGTCTCCACAACCCTCATTAAACTTGGCTGCAAAGCTCTGAAGCCACATTAGTCGTCCTCATTTGCTACTCATGGGTGTTATTAGTTGTTCTCTATAGTGTTTTTCTAATAGTGTGCAGGACTGAATCTGAACTCGTTTTCTGACTTTGCGTGATAGTAGCATCTTGCTTTGACTTAGTAAGTTGAAGTGGAGCAGCACAACATTTATGCCAGCCAACACGAATAATGCCACACTCAGCTTTCGTCTCTTGGCTAGGCTTGGTGTTAACAAGTTTGAACATGTTGTAGAACGTTCAGATCTTGGAGTCTCAAGCAGCTTGCTAACGGTCAGTATCTATATCCAGTATGGATTTAGCATAACCGTATTTCTCGTCTGTTGGGTCCAGCTTAAAGCTATTGGGAAACCTATTTCCATATTCTACCTGAGGCTGCAACCCAAATATAATGGTCTCTGCATCATACCATATATTTGGAAGACTCGACTATTACTAAATAGGCATTTGTATTACCGTATTTTTGGGACTATAAGACGCAACTTGAAATCATTATATTTGTTAAAATATCGGTAGTGCGTCTTAGCAGATAGCAAGTAGCTAGCAAGTAGCGATTAGCACTTAGATCCCGCCTCGAATTGTTCAACGAGAGTGACCAGAGTTTTAGGCAGTGCAGGTTTAAGTCCTCTACCAAAAGAAAGTGGCCGTAAGATCTTGTCAACAGGTTCTCCATAGCGGAGGCTAGGGCTCGGTCCAAATCTAAAGTTGATATTTGTGTGCGGTATAGGATGAACACTAAGCATAAATTGACGAGTCTTAGGCGTAGGCAGCACCATAAGGATTCTACGTTTTGAACGCTGAGTCGTGCACGAAGTCAAGGTGTACGTAGGAACAGGAATACACAATCACACAGACTCGCTTGGTGGGTCAGCCCTTGCGCAAGAGTTACATACCAAGTAATGCGATCTCGACGTTGCAAATTACGTCCTTAAGCCATGTCTCCTTTGCACTGATGTGGTCTAAAATGATCGTGGCCTGACTGGATCGAAGCTTGGCCAATTCCATGACGTATTGTGCAAATTTATACAAACAATTAAGAGCAACGGATGCCAAAATCTTATCTAGACACACATACTCTGCGCACGAGTTTTGGCCGAAACATATGGGGCCCGCTGTTAAGAGCTTTCGATGTATTTATGATCGACCATCTTGCAGAGTTTTAGGCTGTTGCTTAGAGCATCCATTACCTAAACCCTTATGGACTCATCAGGTTGATATAGCCAAGCTAGGAGTGGAACTCGATGCGTACCCTTTGGCGGCTTTTGCCGTGATCACCAGGTCTTTGCGCTCCACGAGCAGCGAATAACACAGTGATTGGAAGTAGACTTTTGGTTGCTCGGAGCACCTGCCTTGTGTCATGGATTGCGAAACGCAATCTCTATTGTGGCCTCGGTTGTCATTTAAGTCAGCATTTGTTATTACGGTAACTGGGACCGTCACTGAAGTAGAGGGTTTCGGTGTGGCTCTCTCTCATCCTTGCACTTCATGACCAAAATTTTCATTGTTATTTAAACTAATCAGGTAGAGATAGCCGAGCTGAGAGTGGAACTCGGCGCATAACGCGCGTGGGCTAACGTCATGATCACACGGCCATTGAGTTCCGCGCGCGGGATTTGGCACGTTGATTTGAATTTGCGGGTTACGGCAAATGTTTCACTGAAACTTTGCAATGCTAGTTGTCAAACGTCCTTTTTTACATATATTCTTGCTTGTCTCGTTGTTCCATATGGGTGTGCTGTGTTGCTTCGCGCAAAAAATATCCCACAGAGGAATAACCAAACACGTCCAGAAAAAGTGCAATTTCGTTATGATTTGCTTTTGACAGTTTATAAGCAGGTCTTTTCGGTAGAGGCCGTCTTTGGTTGCTTTCCAGATAGTGACTGTCTTTTAGCTTTACAACAGCCAGCTTTTTGACCAAAACATTTGAGGCACAAAAAGTAAGTATTATACCCAGTTTGGGTAGATGGAAAAAATGCCATGTGAGAATATGCACCAAAGCAGACGATATTTATGCAGAATTTTCGGAACTGCATTATTTGACTGCAGCTTAGGAGACATACAACCACGGCGAACATCAACTTGCTTATAGTGTGTTGGCAATGTGTTATTTGGTGCCTTCGTTTAGGCTCAAGGTAGCAGTAAATGGATCCGCAATGTTTTCCCATTTCGCTAATATCGCCAACATTATCATGTAGCCCAATTATTCTTACTGATTAATCGCAGGCACACGACAACGAAATATGAAATTAACTTTGTTTGTAGTGAATAGGAAATGTGAAGTGGGTACTAATGTAGAAGCAGTGCCAACACACCCAAAACATGATATTACCGCCGTCACAATCAGCTGGTAGGCACGTGAAAACGAGGTATTGTGGATGCAACAACTTCAGTGGGGCCACCGGCGTCGCTTTTATTAGCAACCATTGCTCCTATGCGAGGTGTGTTCATAAAGAAATCACCTTTCAGAACTAGCCCGCTAACCGGCAGAGGAAGCGCGATGCGGCTACTGAGGGCATGTGAAGGCTTGTTAAGAAAACAAATTGTCTCATTTCGCTCTGACCGTCAGTTAACGAGCTACAGCAGCTGAAGTGAGTATCTGCACAAGCTGTTCGTCAGAGTGGTGCCAATAGACTATGGAACAACTTTAAGAGCAAAGTGTGTGTAAAATTTTGCTACAAACGGCAAAAGTTTTACGGAGGTGTTTCGATTGCTTAGACAAGCATACGGAGAGAACAATATGAATCACACACCGTGCTTTTGGTGGTTTAAGTGTTTTGAACACGCAGAATGTCGGTCGATGACGATCCGTAACCGGACTACATTCTACATAGCCAGACGATGATCATGTCAAGAAAGGTCGTGCTGTGATCCATGGAGATCGTCCCATAACTGTGTGAGAGGTTGCTGACGAAGTGGGAATCAGCGTAGGATTATGACATCAAACTTTGATTGACTAACTTGAGATGCTTTGTGTCAGTAGATAATTCGTGCCATGTTTCTAACTGATGAGCAGAAGGAGAACCGGGTTGTAATAAGCCAGGAATGACACCACTGCCGGTGACAATAAAATCTTCCTTATGAAGATCATAACAAGCGATGAGACGTGGGTCTTTGCTCTGATATTGTCAAGAAGGTGCAGTCGTCGCAGTGTATGGGGAAAGGATCTCCTCGGCCAGAAAAGCACGCCTGAATCGGTCAAAGATCAAGATGATGTTTGTTGTGTTTTCTGACTGCAGAGGCATTGTCTATCAGGAATTTGCACCACTTGTTCGGATGGCGAACGGCGGAGTCTACCAGGAAATTTTAGCGCGATCGAGGGAGCTGTGGGCAGAAAGTGGCCTGGATTGTGAGAAAACCAGGTTTGCAGATTGTATCATGACAATTCACTGGCACTCGTATCGCTTCTTGTCCACAGTTATCTGGAAAAACATCACAATCTAGTTGTGCCCCATCCATCGTATTTTCTACACCTAGCACCAGCGGAATTTTTACCTGTTTCCAACCTGAAACAAAGTTAAAAAGACGTCGTTGCCAAATCATAGTGGAGATTCAGGGCGATGCGACACGATACCTGCGCGCCTTCCCAGAAATTGATTTTCCGCAGTCTTACCGAAATGTAAGCACCCTTGGGAACAGTGTATTGCCAGTGGAGAGAATCACTTCGGTGTGAGAACTGCTCAAATGTTGTGCAATATGCAATTCTGTTGTTATAGGAAATGTTCCGTTATTTTTTAAACGTCTCGTGTACCTTGTGCACAAATATGTAATCTGTGATGTCAGTTTATTTGGACCAAAAAACGCCGTTTCCTTAACTCTTGTGCTCTGACTATTGCAAGTAATCCAACACCTCATGCTGTAAATAATAGAAACTGTATGACTGCTCATACATGCAATAACTATTATATCTAGCGTTTGTTGTACTTTGTCGTTGTTTGTGTGAGGACGTCACCAGTCCAAACCGGATGTTAAGCGTATCTATTCACTCACCTTCGTATCAAATTAGACCGCTACTGCGACAAACTGCTAGGTTAAAATAAATAAACGATAAATGCCTGATTAATTAATTTACGTTGAAGCTTATTGTGCACATTTCGCGTCCAACAAGGCTATTTAGTTTTTCACTGGATTTTCCAATAATGTCTCATGTAGATAGGCTTTACTATCGTTGTGGCGTATTTATCGGTCAGTTTGATGGAAGATTAAGTAATTTTATCGGTAGTGTGTTAACGTCCAAGTTAAATAAGTTCGATTGCTGTTAAAATGTAGTTAAAATTTGTAGTTAAAATTACTCAAAAAGGAGGCATTTATAAGAAAGTTCTTTCAAATAATGGAGAACATTTCTGAAATCAATTGTGCTACATAGCAACAACTGCGTAGAATCAATTCTTTTCGCCCAACAATTCCTGCAACCTGGATTCTCTAATTGATTTTTTGTCTAAATTGCTCTATTTGTGGGATGACATTTGAGAAGTTTGGTGAATTATAAACGAATTCGTGCCTTGGACTGGAGGACAAGCGTAGTCCAATTGCATTCACATAACGCACTCATCTTTTCTATTGGAGACAGATTGGCTAGGATAGATTGTTTATCGCTCTTCTGCGGGTGTAGATCACAATCTTTTATTTTGGAGTTTGCATTTTAGGAATACAGAAGCTTTTATCGGTTGTTGACAATATACACTGTATATAAAGATAAATATTTTGGGATTTACACATTTAATTTACTTTGTCATTTTTAAGCAATTCTCGTTCTTGTATATATCTTTTTCCGATTTATGATAAGCTAAGAGTACAATTTGGTCTCCAATGGCTTACCCCATGCAGCCGCATCAAATCATGCACTAGAATTAATAAGCCAAATATTTTTAGTTCATGTGTTTTGGCATACGATAAGCGGAAATGTGCGGTGTGGTGAGACACGTGAATGCAAATTTAGTGCATCCATAACGCAAGCCGCGATACTTGCGTTACTTGGGACAGATCTTCTTGCCTTTGATATGTGAGATACTTATCCGTCTCATAACTGAGCTAGTCTTGTCTCGTTCCACGCAGAAAGATGATCGGCATCTCAGTCTGGAGGAAGTTTACTGCATTCTATAAAATGACATTAAACAGCTGATGTGGTAGATATTCAGAATGATAAATTCGCTGTCAAAATGTAGCGATCCAACGGGACACCTTTGTGTCTTGAGAGGATGGGAGGATTTTACACGGTTCGCTGCAAGCGATCGTGTTCTGACAACCGGCGAATTAAAGAGTAAGATCATACCAAGCTAAAAATTTCATGTTATATGGAACGTTGTCATAGCGATAGTAGTAGTCTGATTTATGAATTATTGAATGTTTTGGAACATAGTTCGTATTATTTTGTTTTTTGTTCAGACAGTACATATCAACTTTAGGTTCTCAAAATGTGTCCGCGTGTATGCAGTGGAGTATATGTTGCTTTCCGGAAACCAGTAATACACTGCGTGTTCATGAAAAACCTTCCTTAAATAAGGTTTGGGTGTGGCAACAGAAATATAATGCTTTTATTGCAAAGTGCTTTCGGTGGCGTCGACGGCTTCTTTATCATTACATTTGACTATCTTCATAAGGTTCTACAATAAACGCAAGGTAAGGGCTTTGATTTTTGCCAAATTTTGGCCGGATGTTGCCGTTTTCGGATTGGCTGAGCAGCTTGAGGTCGTGGACAATGGTTTGTTTGGTAAGTTTGAAGTAGCCAAATTCAAATTCAATAAGAAACAGAAACAGAAGGAATAACTTGTAAATGTTTCATTGTAACAGTGATCCAGCCCCAAGTTCGACGAATCAATCCGATTTCAGTAGCTGGAAAATGCTCATTTAATCATCAAGAACAAGGGACCGAAGGTAAACAATTGTTTTCGATGAATTCATTATCAGACCTTTACAATCATATGGGTAAAGAGCAATGGAAGTAACAGTGTTTTCGGTCAGTTCAAATAGAATTGGATCACGCGCCAATCAGGGGCATAAACCAGCGGTAAACGTAAACGATAGGCGCAAACTAGGGCAAAGATGTAGTCAACCGATTGTTTCTGGCCTCCGAATCGTCCAGCTTATCTGACCAGGGTAACTTAAGAGCTTCGATCAGTTTCTTTCCTGAACACAAAAGCGACTGATACAACCGAATACTGATCGCTTCAGCTGTAGCGAGGGTGCGGAGGCGCAGGCCTTTCGATTGGAGCGGCGGAACCTTGTAGAGTATTCGAAAGGCGCGGACTGGATCAACTTCGTGCCCACTATCAACTAGATGAGCCATACCAGAGGTAGTTATAGCCCCGGTACCGCCTCGACGTAACCAGCGTGGAAGGTGCGCGAAAACGAGTATCCTGATCGATTCATTCTTAAGAACATGCAAGACAAACGCGAGCCGGTGCAAGTTCTAACAGCTGAGAAGAAAGAACTATTTATAAGATTACCTTTCAAAGGAGACGCAGCCGCCGAACGTGTATCCAGAGCCTTTCTACAGCCGTTAAGTCAACTTTTCCAGCTGATAAGCACAAGTGTACTTTCTCAACGGAACCCCTCATTCGCATTTCCAACAAAGACAAGTTGCCGATGCTGACCGCTTCTATGGTCATTTATCAGTTCGAGTGCGCCTGCGGCGCTACTTACATCTGTCGAACGGCACGGCACTTGTCAAAGCGCATTCATGAGCACCTTCCACGCTGGTTACGTCGAGGCGGTACCGGGGCTATAACTACCTCTGGTATGGCTCATCTAGTTGATAGTGGGCACGAAGTTGATCCAGTCCGCGCCTTTCGAATAATCTACAAGGTTCCGCCGCTCCAATCGAAAGGCCTGCGCCTCCGCACCCTCGCTACAGCTGAAGCGATCAGTATTCGGTTGTATCAGTCGCTTTTGTGTTCAGGAAAGAAACTGATCGAAGCTCTTAAGTTACCCTGGCCAGATAAGCTGGACGATTCGGAGGCCAGAAACAATCGGTTGACTACATCTTTGCCCTAGTTTGCGCCTATCGTTTACGTTTACTGCTGGTTTATGCCCCTGGTTGGCGCGTGATCCAATTTCATTTGAACTGATCGAAAACACTGTTACTTCCATTGCTCTTTACCCATATGATTGTAAAGGTCTGATGATGAATTCATCGAAAACAATTGTTTACCTTCGGTCCCTTGTTCTTGAATCGATCCGAGTAAGTCAGTTCGGTAAACGCGTGTCACATCACGGTCAATTAATTGCTGCCCATGTATCATGCACTATTGGTCGCCACTTTGTCAGTCACAGGAAATATAACAAAATATAAAAGAATATCAAAAAGAAAAGAACCAGAAAATTACTGAACAAGTATGGGACTGAAAAAGTGGGATTGAAGGTCGGAAACAATGTAGGAGAAAGTCAGCATAATGCTCTGTTAGATATTTAGCATTGAATGTGAAGTTATTTAGCTACAAACTAAGTGCATCAACTGGACATTTGAACACTCTTACAGTGGGCGCCAATACCGCCACTTCAGGCACAGCCTTCCAGTGTGGCAACCGGGCGTCTGCTCTAAACCGATCAGATCGAGGTTTGTGAAGCTTCCTTTAGTGACCAAGTAGATTTGGCATTGTCTTTGAAACGAAAAAATGGAACAAGGCTGGACCCTTTTAACCCATCAGTATGTGATAGGTGAGGATCAGGTCTCCCCGACAGCCACGATAGTGGCGAAAAGCTGATAACTAAAGAGTCGCTGTTAGTATGACAAGCGGTCTAGCATATGAACCCTTTTAATACCGACCCTCAAGAACCTTTCCAATGCCAACTTGTCCAAAATTAATCAAGGTAGACCTGTAATCTTTGAGATGATACCTACTGAAGGCACAATACAACAGTGCGAACATCTAACTTGTTAAGGTTTCGAATAGCCTGCGAATCATTCACAACATCCTGAAACACAAGCGGCCGTTTCCCAGTCTTCAATGGACTTGAAGTTTAACGATAGCGTAATGTCCAAGTCAACTTGCTCGGAAACTCATGCTATTATGTTCTCAGCTACGAAGTATCTCACGTTGTGCCAACCTGTTTTAATGTGTAAAAGCGATAACTTGGAGAGAATTATTGGCTGCTTTCAGGAGGCGGACCATTGCCAGCCCTTATCTAGTGCACGCTGTAGCATCTGACAGCTGACCACGTCGTTGACCGTATCCCAAAATTTATGGTCATCTGAGAACCAAAGATATGGTGCGCCCAATTTATCAGGTAAGTCGTTTACGTATAAGAATAACAGAAATGGGCTAGTTGCCGGATCAGTGGTACACCACTGAGTACTGGTTGTCGGAAAGATAGGTTCAAACCGCCAAACTCACATTACCCTATCCACTCGGAATGCCGTTTTCCAACGCAGGGCACGCTTGGATGCACCATATTACAGCTATTTAAACGGTAGACCGGAAAGTGGGGCGGTTTCAAATGTCTTCGCGAAGTGTATGAACAGTATGCCAACCAATGTAACCTGATCTACATTCTAAGCTCATCAGTTACGAGTACATAACCAATTTGTAAGACAGGAGTAGCCTTTGTAAAAGCCGTGTTGATGCGGACTGAGCAGGCCGAATATCATTAAGTGGGTATCAACGGCATCCCATACTAGCTTCTCCAGTAGTTTGACTAGCACCCTCGTTAATCTGACCGGATCGTGTGGTTCTAAGCTAGGCGTTTATTTCCTTTCTTGACTATGAGACAAACGCTAGATTCCTTGCAATCAGAAGAGAAGGAACAGCTGAGGATTGACTTTCAAAGACTCGCCTAATTGGAACGTATAGTTCTGCTGCCAAACCGCACAACAATTTGGGGTGAAGATTATCTACTCTAGCGGCCTTGGTTTGATTCGGCTGCTGTAAAAGCCGAAGCACCTAGGGTTCCGAAATAAAGATTTCTCTCAGTTGGATCGCATCTATTAATTAGTATGTGGTAGTGTAGATGTACTGACGAATTTTTTCGCATAATTATCCGCTACAGGCAGGCTTTTGCTTGATCAGTGAGCAGAGGTGCCACCAGAATTAAACAAAATAGGCGGAACGCAACCAGAGTTAGTTAGCCTTTGATAAGAGAAAAAACGCTTTGGGTTGGTCAAGGTCAAGTTGGCTAACTCGGACTGCGTGCAGGTGTTACTTGCAGACATTCCGTGGGTCACGATAGTGTCGAAAGGCATTAACTAAAGGAACAGACAGAAACTTCCGCCAGCAATTTGTTCGTCTGCCCACCAATTTGTGCGCTGTTGTGTCGAATCATGGTGGCTTCGTCTCACGAGTCATCCTAACGGAAATCGGCATATTGATACTCAACACCTCAGAAAGATAAGACGTAAAACGATCCCACGCCGTCTGGACAGCCCCGTCTGTTGCAATAATGTAAAGCGAAGCAGCAGTCATACTTCTACTTGCTCAGAAGTTCGCTCGCCATATATTCGGACTTCCGGTGTTATCTTCAGCTTGACAAAGACAGAGCGCACATTTGAAAAACAAACAAACCTGGTAGCAAACTCCAAGGGGCGGTTCGGATGTAAGGTCTTCAACAATGTCTACGGACTTAGCAAAGTAGAGGCATTTCGTTCCAGGAACATGGTAGGCTCTTCCACGAACTGGTGCAGGGGTGCGTGCAAGGAATTAACAAGATCAGGAGCTAACTGTCCCGTAGCTGATTGATACGAAATGTACACCAACATCTATTTGGGTGGTCATGTTCCCCCATAACAAGGCACTCATTATTCGAATGACCAAGGATTAATTCAATGAGACCACTGGAAATGCTGTCCTGGCTTCTATACACTAACCTTATGTTGATCCATTTAGGGCAACGGGCATCAAGTGAAAGGGCTTCAGTAGCTCCATTCAATGAGGGAAATTCATAGTTTCTCAATTAATTAGAGCAGGTCTAAACAGACATCAGACCTAAGATTTAAACCGGGGCTTCAGTACGATGACGCAAGGGTGGTTCCAAATTTACGGAACACGGAGTAACGAACACAGGCTGGTTTAAATTCGTGTAAGCCTACGCAGGGATTTGGGGTGTACATGAGGATGAAAAAT
Organism: Dicrocoelium dendriticum; assembly: GCA_944474145.2. Taxonomy (NCBI): domain Eukaryota; kingdom Metazoa; phylum Platyhelminthes; class Trematoda; order Plagiorchiida; family Dicrocoeliidae; genus Dicrocoelium; species Dicrocoelium dendriticum. Next base: position 49,244,190 of record OX104071.1, read on the forward strand.
GTAATTTGCGCATTCACACAGTAAATGGTAGTAGGCATGCGTGTATTAGTGTGCTGGATATGAACTTAAAGCTACTACTTTTATATCTGTGCCTGCATATATAGTTGCAGCTTTCCACGATACATTTAGCATTCAACAATCTGAAATTTCCGTATTTTTTACAGTGTGCCATGTTCAACGTTCCTGTACAATCGACAGACATACAGAAACTAGCCACATTCGATCGATCGTACCTTCGCAGCTTAACTTATGTCTGGCGGGAGCGCCGCTTGAGCACTTAATGTGTTCTTCATCGGGTTTTCCGTGCAGGAAAAGCGAGTGAACCTTCAGATAGTTATATCACGCACCACGATAGCTGGGCCACGTGGTGCGCATGCCAGCCCACCGACTCACGCGACGTGCGTTGCATTTTCACCGCGGGTGTGGATGGAAAAAAGCAAGTGGGGATCGGCCATGACTTGGTCTAGAAGAATGAAGTTCGTCACTTCCAATTTGGCTTTGGTTGGTTTTTTCCGCCTGCCTGCATGGGGACCGAAGGATGATGAACACGTTTGTTTGGACACATTAGCCGAACTAGCAAAGAGTCAAAATTAGTGGCGATTTCTAGTGTCGTTTTGACCCACGCCTTCCTTTTAGCCTCTCCTTCCAACAACGATCACAACCCTGAGAATATCTTACTGTTACTTTTATAGCTTTTAATTCTTGGTCGCTTAAGGTCTTACTTTTTGTATTGCGGCGTATTAGCTGAGGTTTATCACCCTCGGCTAAACTGTACTGATGCTGATTAGCATGTACTAAAACTTACTTCAATGTAAATGGAGCCCTTTGAAGGGGTTGTGAAATTTGTTTTTTGTGTGTAACGGTGCTAATTTTAACTTATGGCAGACTTAAATATTCCTTAATGTGTTTGCTGTGGCGCATTGCTACCAACTAATTAACCTATTCCGAAGGATAGCGAGCTGATTGTTGCTGGGTAACAAAGAGAATTAAGCCATTCGAATCGATTGCTGTTAATTCATTCGACTTTCCAAATCAGGATCACATGTGAATTATTTCTAAGTAGACTATAAACTAAGTAGACGCTATATTTACTCAATATAACTAGTTTATCACATAAATAATAATACGGTTTAATAAGGATACGTTGTACCAAGTAAAAAACTGGGTTTGTACGATATTTAGTGTCAAGAAACGAAGCAAACATCGGAAATAACTTATATGTCTAAGTATTTATTTGGCAACCTTCTTCTTAATTCTGAATGTATTTACAACCTGTCGTGCTGCTACTGGCTTCTATGAACCTTACCAAGTAAGTAGCTCACCCACCTATAATATACGCCTGTAAGCATATTTTGACGTAATTTACCGGTTATAGCAAGTGAACCGTGGCATCTTACATTTATTTGGTACACGTTGCTAACATGTTGTATACACGGAAACGTAAATCTCATCTTAGAATGAGCTGCACCGCTCGTCATTCAGAAACCGCCAGGGCAATCATGCGTTCCCTCATGGCTAATTGGACATGCCCACTTTCGCATGGGCTGACACTTGCTGGTTCTAGCGCAAAAGTGCATGCACTGTGATAGATTTCCTAAATGGGAAATCTCCGCGCAGCCCATTTCAAACTGAGGCATTTTGTTCACGTTGTACAAATGATAGCATTGCGCGGAAATCACTATTAGGCAATTTTTCGCATAAACAGGATGCAGCAACTTTTGTGAAAACCGCCTTGCATTACGTTATGCCATGACGCCGAATGAACAACCATTCGGGAGAATGCAAATCCACCAACCAAAACAAAGTGAAGCAAGTTTATATTCCACTGCATTCAGCAAAGTGAGTAGGATGGAAGATGAAGATATTGTAATAAGAATCGTTGTCCAAGCAGTACATAAATAAATCCCAGTGGATTTTATTGCCCTAGCAACCGTGTTCATTTTATCAATGCATTCTTGTGTTGAAAAACTCACCAACTCTCCTGTAAGTGAGACCAGTGCCACAGAAATACTTGAGATAATCGGTTTGTTTTTCACTATTGAATGTGTTTGGGAAATTGTTACACCTACAGACAATTGGGCTTTAAAAGATTGCCCAAACCAAGCGCATAGCTACCGCAGCAGCAATTTTAATTAACAGAACATTTTTCGCATGCAAATTCATTTTATCCTGCCTTACTTATAAACTACAAGTTGTAATCCATCATCTGCCGTTCCACTGTTTCAAGTTAGACGTTTCATTGCTTACTGTATGGGCGCTTATGCATCAATCTTTAAAGCAAATCTCTCACTGACCTCTTCCTTTGGTATATATTGTACCTCATTTATTATAAACAGCTTGTTTGCACTAGCAAAGACTTCTATATAAACTAGAATTTCCAACAACTGGAATTTAGTTCTCTTTTGTTGTGCGGCATGTTTATAGTTTGGTCAAATTTTGCCTTAGATAAGTTTCTCTTTTTTATCTTACCGCTTGATCTATCGTCATTACGCAGTCAAACAGTTGTTATATGCGTCCTTTGCCAAACATCCTGAGATTGGTGGTAGGGAAACATGCGGGAAAATTTACTGTCCCCAAAGGAATTTTGGTAAATTTAGCGAAGCAAGCAACTAACACTTAAGCTTTCATGGTGAAGTCGGAATCTTGCATTTTTCAATAAAGCTTGCGGGTTCTAAGAAAGAATGCGTGCGCTGTTGTAATTAACTTATGAGTCATGTCAATGTTCCTTCACATTTGATCATGTGTAATAAGCTGCCGGCAAATATCACATCGGGTAGTGTCAGAGTTCATGGTCATTCTTCCTGCTGGAGCTGGTGGATGTGCACCATTGAGGGGTCATTGTGGAAAATTACCCTCATTAGGGGTGTTTTTATTTAATAGTGTTCCACTTTCCCTGAAAGTCACCGCGATGAACTATCAGTATTTTACACCAACAGCCGCTAATTATCTGTATTTTCTTCATAACGCAAAATATCCTCTTTCCAAGATAGTTAATATACCGAAGTGCGTTAAACAATCATCCGTTCTGCTTATTTCTGAATGGCATTCCAGCTAGTTCAACAAAATGTTGCAAAATAGCTCAGTGTAAAACAATAAAACAAGAACTAACGATTAGGCAGCTCTTGTGTCAAGCGCATACGTCCTTAAATTTAACACGAACGCGTTCTACTGAGAATTAGCAACGAAACGAACACAACTGCACTTGCAATTCAACTGCAAATGCGTTGACGTTTAGGGAGGCAGGACTGACTGTAGACTGATCCTAAGGATGGCGGAACAACTACCAAATTGGCTACGGCAGGCGTTGATACAACAAAATGGTGCAGCTACACTAATGATTACCTAACAGACCAAAAAGCAAACTGCGCAAGAAACTGATACGCTGGTAAAAATATAACCGGATTTTGGCAAAATATAAGACAAAATTGGAAATTCAGCAATTGAAGTGTTTGCATTTGCGTAGTTTTGTGCCTTTTTTCTGCAATGTTTTCCTAAGTATATGAAATTGCTTCTTGCTTTGCAAGCCGTAAACTCCATTCTAGCTTCCTACTTGCAACATAAGTACACTTCTTTAATTGCAAATAATTGTGTCAAACAACACAAGGTTTATTTATATTAGAGTTAAAAAGTTTACCGTAAGGTTACGTAAATAGAGTCTCACTAGTGTTTAGAGGTTTAAATTACACATCGTGGTGTGCTACTGGATTTGTGCTACTGAATTTGTTGCACTAATTTAGATGGGCAACAAACATTTTCTTCTGATTTGCACTGCCAACGATAGACTGCTTTTAAATGTGCCACTAAAGAAAATGATCTAGCTCTAGTTATCGTTTATGAGTGTATTCACATTAAACCAGCATTTCCCATCTCACTCGTAACTGTTATCTGCTGATTAGCGGGCATTTTGCACTTAAGATATTCGTCATACGTTTGCAGAAAGTAAGTTCGGTTACTGCATGGTAATTTCATTTCGGACGCCATATTCTTTGGCTTGGCTCCTTCTAATGAAAATGTAATGTACACCCGGTGAAAGCAAAGTTCAGAACTTAAAATCGCCGTTACAAGTATTTCCCAACTAGATTGCGTACAAGGACGGAGTAGCACATTTTAAGTGAAGTGAAAACGCACTGCGCTGAAGGCTGAGCAAAACTAATGTCTTAATTTCTGTCGGAGTGAAAAAACACATCACGTACTTGGTAGAAATTTTTCCGTTAGATTAAATAACCAGAAGCTACACGCCCGCATTTGATGTTTTGTTCTGTGCATTTTTGCTGTGTAGATGAAATATTTTCATTCTGCCAAATTATTCCATTCAACATTTTGTACAACCCTTGTTGGAAAGGATGGCTAAACTGCAAAGGTAAACGAGTTTCTGAGAACAATTATTCAGTCATAGTGTGTGATTACTACGGATTTACAACAATACAATACACAACACAGGGCTTTTAAAACTTTTATAGACCGACTTTTGCGCAATATAGCAGCGTAATTTAGCTACGTCCATTTTCATAATTAACCGCACGTTTACGTTTTTGTGCGGAATATTAAGGCCAGTAATAATATAAAGGCGTTTACAATTTTACATTTTATTCTTCTATACGTATTTTAAGTAAAGTAAAGTAAATATGTGTCAGACATATAATTAGCATAAAAGCATGATGCACAATATTTAAAGTGAAACGAAAACTCAAAAGGCCGATGGGCATGTATTTTTCTAATAATATTTACTTTAGATTTCTGCTACGCGCTTAACCATATGGGAAATAACTTATGGCTCATTTCGGACGGATGCTCAGGAATTTTGTGCTAGGTACACAGCGCTTTATATTACGGGTCAGTTGGGTATTAGTACTAACGGACAGGTTGTAATTCGCTCTGCTAGTATATATAAGGAGCTATTCCTTCTCCAAGGGATAGCTGCTTTGTTTTGGGATCTATACGTGCAAACACTTTAATATTTTTAATCCACGGCTAGGTATACGCAACTATATATAGGTAAAGTATACGTAACTTAGGTTTACGTAACTTAGTTACTTCAGTGATGTTTCTTTGTGCACTGTAAGGGAAGCGCAAAAGTTTACATGGATTCATATCAAAGATTCTGCCTAAGAATTCGCCAAATATATACTCTAATGTATGTATTCACTCCTTTTGATAAGTAATATGCGCAACTTAGAGCTAACTCAAAATTTTTTTAACAACTGTTATCCAAAATCGAATAAATTTACGGTAGTTGTAAAATTCACATATTGTCGTTGACAGGACCCACGACTGACTAAATCTGAGCACCGTATTAAGGACCAGATGTGAAAAGCTGCTAAAAATCTGGGAATCGTCTCAACTGTCAAAATCGTTTAGTTTCAAATAAGATTGTCACGTCTGCATGGCGGATAACACGAAGCCCCATTGCCTTTATTCTGAATTGTGTGGCTCCTTTAATAAGATCAGAAAACAAGCAACTCAAGCCAAGTTAGCCAGAATTTTCGAGGAAATACGCAAGCGCATATCAGGATTTTTGGGAATAGTCTATATATTTTGTATTTCAAGCAGACGATCATAATGCATAATGGTTTCACAAAGGTGGGATAATTAATTCCTATGGGAACACTGTAATGCAAGCCATAACTGCGAGCATGCGAAAAAGTAATATGTAAATCCATTTAAAAACGGTTTTAATAAGAGAAAACTGGTAAATCTCAGACGAACAAAAGCTGCCTTCTCAATAAATTGTATTATGACGGGCACCATTCGACCATGTTGAGAATCATAAATAATGTGCGCATGTAACACCAAGTGCAGGTGTAATATTATCGTAAGTGCATTTCAAGAATATATTTAGCGATCCTTTATATTTTCAGATTGGTTTGGTGGAGCGGTAGATTACTTCAGTATGTACTCGATAAATTTTTTGCATTATGTTAAGTAGGGTTACCTATTTAATACACTACCTTATTTGGGATACGATATATCGAGTTAGATCACAGATTCTTACTGGAGTTATAGTCGGTATACACAAAATGACTGCTTGTATCCTTTTATCGTATGCTTTGAGGAAGAGTATAATGTTATTGGGCAGCACTGCTGTCTCGGATTTCACAGAAAGGTTACAAAAATTGTAAAAGTATATGTAAAATGTGTAGAGGGAAAAATATATAAAAAACACATATATGGTGCAGCAATCACTCTGAAAGAAATAAAATAATCAGTTTTACTAAACTAAATTGAAATAAGCTGGAAAGTTTTACAGAAGTAAGCATTATCGTAAAAGAATTACAAAAACTGTACTTAAGAGCACAACGTTTAATCAGTCACACGAAAGTTTAGCCCGGTGGGAATTTATTGCACAAGCAAAAATCGGTAAGATTGGTGAACCAATTGTTAAATAGGTTGCAATGAAACCGGAATACCGGCCCGCAAAACGTATGCAGGTTTCTTGCACCCTAGTTTAACTTATATATATACATATAAATGTTTTATTATTTAATTATTAACAAATGGATATGCAAGGAAATGTGGTTGATAAATGACTCAGGTTAATCTCCGCATAAATAGCCGTTACTATATACGATGACAATATCTTTTAAGTCGCTTACCATAAACGCTGACACAGATTGAAAAGCCTGAGTAGGTAGCCATGCAAATGTAGCATTTTCAGAACTAGCATACTGAATACTACAATAGACACTGTGAAGATAAAATCCTGTGTTGCTCCATCATAGGATGATCGGGCACGTGCGCGGAAACTCGTCGCTGATTCCTGCGAGGCGACAGAATTGTAGCTGCACTACATTTTATCCAGGTATGATCGGCAAACGCCATCGTGATCAGATCGCGCCATGCACGCCGATCAACCGCCTTCGATTCCCATGAACTGCAAACAAGATTAGAAATTACGTTGGTCAGGGTGATCAAGGTGTTTTCATACGCACATTCATATACACGTATATAAATATATATAGGTACATAACTTTCCTACCATGAATGTGTGCAGTTAGCATTGACATTTTCCATGTTCTAGTTGTTTGTTTGCTTCATCTGCATTTGTCAATAAGTTTTCTTCAGCCATTTTAACCATACGTGGTATTTGCAAAGTCGCCTTCAGAAACCATCTTTGGGTTGCCCCTAAGAGTTTCTACATTTGTACACTGTTATACTGTGGCCACAAACTGATGTCAGAAGTATGCTTACCAGTTGTCTTATAATTTCACGGGTCAAGCAAGAATAAATTTAGTACCATCAATCATTCATGCTACCTGCATCTTTCGCCTTGTCGAACAGCAGTATTTAATACCCATTATATAACTGTGTAAAAAACAGAACAAAAACACTAGAATATATCTACGTATATTACTTATTAACAACGATATATTGCACAAATGGGCTCTTCGGCATAGAACAGCCTCGACAGTAGTATGTGGAATACTTATCATCTTTATTTATCGCATCACCAAAAACTGTAATCTTCCTATGTGTTTTATTTGCCAAAACATTCTTTCAAATGAATGTACGCAACCAATTGAAAAATCAATTGGAAAGTGTTTATAAGGACGAAAACTAAAAGGCTATGAGTTTTTGCGGAAAGCTGCGGGATAATTTCGAAAACAGACCAACTTTAAAGACATTGGTTGCCGATAGAGCAAAAGAAGGTGAATGGGCTTACGGCGGCTTATAAAATCAGCTAATTGATTGCCAAAAATTGCAGTTCACAGAATATTGGAGAAAACAGTATCTTGCCTTCAGTATCAATAATACTGTCGGACTTGATGAACATGAATCCGAAAGAGGAAATTCAAGTCATTGCGCTCAGTAATTCGACTGTATCTAGGCGAATAGGTAAGATGGCTCAGGACATAGAGAGTACCTTAGTTAATTTACTATGACTCAGCAAATGTTCGTTATAATTAGAAGAATTTACTTTAGCTGACAACGACGTTCTCGTGCCACATGTCCGGATTCTTCAAAGATAATGAAATAGTGGAAGAGATGCTGTTTGCCAAGAGAACTGAAACTCATACAAAGCGCCAGTCTATATTTGAGGTAGTCAATAGCTATCTGACTGAAAACTCCATTCCAATAGAGAACATGGTTGCATGCGCAACAGATGGTGCTGCCGCAACGGTCGGAAGATATAAAGAATTTATTGCCTATGTAAAAAAATTTCTCCCTTCTGTTCATACAATTCCATATGTGATTCATCGAGAACACCTAGTGGCTAAGAACTTGGGAGGTCGCTTAAATGACTCATTATCAACTGTTATAATAGTAGTCAACATTATCAAATCGCGCCCTCTTCAAGATTGCCTTTTCTAGCAGTTGTGTGAGGAGAACTGGTTCTACTGTTGCATACAAACATTAGATGGCCCTCCAAGGGAAGCTGTTTTCGTCGTTTTGTTGCACGCTGGGACACCATCATCACATTGCTTCCTGAAAATGAGTATGTAAGAAAAACGTTAACAGCTAAACCAGACGTTCTTGTTGAAAAACTGATTAAATAAAATTCTTCAAGTCGTTGAGTAATCTCATCTCAAGCAAGGAAATCATTATCGATTAAAAAACTGGAAGTGTATACACAAAGAATCAGACGTCGGGAATGTTCACAGTTCCCAGTTATCACTACAGTCTCGAAGGAATTGAAGTATGCAGACTTAATTGTTTATGCCAGTCACTTAGAACAACTTCGAAAATAATTAAAAGACAGTTTTAAAGACCCGATTGACAAGGGAATCCCGATTTGGATTTTAGATCCATTTGTGGTACAGCCATGCGATATTGGAGCTAAAATCCAGGAAAGTCTCATAGAGCTTCAAAGTGACACTCGCAAGCTCCAGATTCACGCAATATAAAAGGGATTTCCGGTTAAAGACTGATACTCCTAACAGACTGTGGAGAGAAGCTGAAATATATTTCCTTGCTTCTCCATTCACATACTTGGTTGAACGTAGATTCAGCAAAGTGGTTTCTCTAACGAAAAGTAGAAACAGATCGGACATCCCAGAAATAGATGTTCGACTCTCGCTGTCAAATCTGGAGCCGGACATAATCAAGCTTGCTCAAGGACATCAGACTCAACGCGCTTGTTAATATCTCAACAAACATATTGTTACGAAGTTACTGTACCTAATTCATGACGCCTCACAATTAAAAGCCAACAATAAGAAAAATTTTATATATTAATGACGACTGATGTGTAATTACAGTCAAGTGACTTGACGGTGTCGCACAATGAATGTTATCGTGAGGCTGTGAAAGTTAAAAAATGAAGTTTAGGGGAAAGAGCAGTGATGCCAACACTAAACATTTAGCCATCATGACAAAAGATACCAATATGACCACTGAAAATCACAGGCTTACGTCTGTTAGGCGTTGCGGATTGCTGAAATTGTGGTGGTCAAGGTTGGGGGGTAATGAGAAGTTGAAAGGTTCAAAATGAGGCCACCTCTGAATAATGGTTGAGAACACCTGGAGAAGAAATTGATTTCTGACTGAACGGCTCAAATCCCAGTTCCGATGAAGTTTCTTCCATGTACTTGGGGAGTATCGATCGAGCTGTCAATGGGTACACAGAGCCGGCGCAGTAAGCCGCGGGGACCCTGGACGCGATATGCTTGAACGAACATCTGACCGTGTCTCATAAGAATTCGGAGCTATCGCAGTCAATAAACTACGGTCTAAGACATGGCACCATTTTACTGCTTTAATGTGCGAACTTACCAGCAGCAGACCGGATGTTACCAGTGATGAATTATATGATCAAGATAAAGCATACCTCTGCATGGCCGAAATAATGGACACGACTACTGTTGCTGATAAAATGTACGTTCATGGAAGGGATCGCCAGTGGCAAAATCGCTGGTGGTAGTAAATAGTTACTCGCACTCACGGGAGTGACTTCAGCGTAGCGACTGTGCGGCTATTCCACGTTTCAAGAAGTCCACTGGAGTTAAATTGACCGGAGCACCAATTTCATTGTAGCTTGTAAGGCAACCGGTCAAGGAAAGTCACCAAGAAGAGAGCAGTCGGCTAATACATCTGATTAGAACGTATTGACCATATAGCCGCATCCCATTAAGTTTCAGGAAAGTACATTTGGTTGCCTCATTACAGCCGTTTTCCATCAAACAGAACACCACAATTGATGCCGGTGATTGCATCTATTTGAGAATCAATCTTTTGGAGATGCGTACGAAATGATTTGCTATTGATATCTTTGAGCAGAGATGCTCTTGGAATGCTCTAGACATTAAGTGCCCAGTGTGAAGGTGCTCGCTTATATCTTTCGAGCACTAATTTCCGACACAGCACCCGCCAGAGGTGACTTGGCGCACATGAGCCTTGAACCAGCCATGGATGCAAATCGATCACAATGCAGTCAGTCATCGAAGGAGAGGATGCGTCCAAAACTGTTGCTCGATGTGGAGTACATGTATGGATACCGACCACGCACTTGTATGCGCTGACCTGCGGATGAGTTTCGGCGAATGCCCAGGAAGACACTATGAACTAATGACAACTGGCGAAGCCAACTATTCTGAATGCGAGTTGAGTAAGCGCTCACTGGATACAAGAGAAGGTCACTGGTCGCATGTTCACCAGACCTGAATAGTAGCAGGCCAATCCTCATGTGGTAAATCCAATAGCCAACATGGACAATGGGTCTCGTCGAGGTCTCTGTAGTTGAACGATGCTCGCCGGCATATTCCGACTGGAAGCGAACACAATGAGAGTCGCAGAAACTCCGTGCTAATCTGAAGAGAGAAAACGAATCCTATTAGTCTTTTCTTGCGTAAGAGATGGAAGTGGTCGCTACCCTTGGTAACCATCGGAAATTATTCCGTCTGATACGGGAAACGGGCATCAGGGGAACTGGTGTTAGTGAAAATATACGTGACGAAAGTGGACAGCCTATCCACGACTTGTAAAAACCTTTGCAGCGTTGGGCTGAGCATTTTGTAAAGCAAGTTAATTGGCCGGAATCATTAGACTCCTCATCGCGACCAAGGATCACCCTGCTCCCTGGGCTATCCCTTTGGATCCGACATATCGCTCAGGTGTCGAACGTGAGATTCGTGTTGAAATTGAATAAAGCCGACAGATCAGATAATCTTCATTAAGCCCTTATCGAATTCGAGGACCTGCTGTTGAGGATTTACACGAATTACTAGTGAAACTGTGGGAGCGGGAAATTGTCCCAAACAACTGCAGCTGCTCCGTTATCGCCCCGATCTTCAAAGGAGGCTCGCGCTCGGAATGTGGCAACCATAGAGGAATCAGGCTGATCCCATCGACAAAAATTACTTGCCTCTGTAATCCTTCGCAGAATGAATGGCGATCGTAAAAGTCAGATTCGTGAGGAGCAAGCCGGGTTTCGTCGGGGTCATGGATGCATTGACCATATTTTCATCTTGCGTCAGTTGTTGGAGCCCCGCCACATATATCGGCGGCCCACTGCTGTCGTGTTCCTAGACATCAAAGATGCCTTCGATTCGGTTGATCGATGTGCCCTTTTCGACTGTTTACTCAGGAAACGTGTGGCCGAGAAAGGTAAAAATTATCCGTGCACTATACGCGCGCAGCTCTGGCAGAGTGAGGGCTTACGGCAAACTGTCGCCGCCCTTCGATATCTCCAGCGGTGTGAGACAAGGATGCCCGCTGTCACATTTTAACTTCGCCATTGACTAAGTCATGGGGATCGCGTTCACAGACACGACTTAGGTGCGCTCTCAGGAGAGCGACTTCTTGAAGTAGAGTTTGCAGACGATATTGCCCTCATCTGTGACAGCTCCCATATGTGGCAAGCAGCACTGGACACATTAGCACTAGCAGTCAGCCGCTTCGTGTAAAGCTTTCCTCCAAGAATGGCATGGACCGACTCCTGCACTGACCTTTGGTAGGGATCAGCTAGAAGTTGTTCGAAAATTCAACTACCTGGGAAGTTATATCAGAGTCCTCGGGATCGAAGATGAGATCACGAACCGTACAGCAAAAGCTCGAGGTGCTTTTGCTAACCTTCGCCACCTATGGCACCCGGGCGACATCACTCTCGTCCTGAAAGGTAGAGCGTACAATGAAGTGGTACGTTCCACTCTACTGTACGGTTGTAACACTTAGGCCCTTAGATCAGCCGACATTGAGGCAATTTGCGTTCGACTACCGGTGCCTTCGTAGTTTGGCTTACATCTGGTGGGAACACCGCGTGAGCAAGGAGCGTGTTCGACGCCTTGTTTGCGGCACAGGAAAAAGAAATGAACCGCTTAGCACCATTTCAAGCGCCAGGCTCAGTCGCATTTTACACATGCCAGCCTCCTGACTCCCGCGACATGCGTTGTTTGTGATTTAGGGGTGTGGACAGAAAAGGGGGTGGCCAAGCGATGGTCGAGAGAAATGTAGGCCCTTACTTCGAAGTTGGCCTCGAGCCCCTGGTTGGGGTCCGAAAGACGATGACCATCTTTGGCTGGATAAACTTGCTGGCCTGGCTAGGAACCGACCTCAATGGCATTTGTGCTGAGTTTCCTTTTCCTCCAACCGCAATCCCATTTCTTAGCATAATCTAAGCGAATTTAAGAATTTGGTTGTTGCATAGTAGTCGGCGGGTGGGTTGCCGGAACGATGTCCATCCGTTACTGGTAGCTCAGCTGGCATACATCTGTTGCATGTCTTTTCCTTCTTTCTTTTTCTGTCCTTTATGTATTGCTGCACAGTAGCCGAGGTGTTGTCCACCACTAGCTAATGTACATAATTATGATGATGTGATAATAAATGGGACCGAAAAGGCCACCCAATCTTATCTGCATTTTCAACGATAAACAACAAGACGTAACCCACTGAACATTGTGAAGTGAAGGCACCTACGGAGCGTGCTGCATTCCGGGGGACGGGAGCCTGAAAGTTTCCGTGCAAGTAGCTATTTGATAAGACCATTGGATTGAGCTGTCTTGCGTTGTCGAAAAATAGGCCACGTATTAGATATTTTTATTAAGTTAGTCGCGTGCTTGCATTCGATCTCCTGCATGTAGGGTTAACTTTAGGTCTGACAATCACGGAGCTCCCTCTGAAGCATCCAAGCATTCCACTTTGTGAAATACTGGCCCTCAGCAAATCCTCCCATCTTCATTAACGTGAAGAGAGACACAACTGCCGGATCCGACGCACCTGCATCAAGCAATGTCTTTAAATTTACTTTCCCAAGCCAATGAAAATGCAGAGTGTAAATCCATCACGCATCGGCGACATATTACGGTTCACATGAAGTGACAAGCGGATATCACTTTCGGTAAAGGAGATCCCACTAACTCGTATGCCCGAACAGTGCAGGCTGAGGTCCTGCAGACAGTAGCCAATTAATGGAACGGACAAAATGATTGAGCAAGGAGTGGTCACGACCATCTACAGCCAATGTAAATATCTCGAGTGACGTGGTAACAGTTTGAGAAGCCTAAGATGAACAAGGTGTTTACGTATCACACAGTAGATGATACACAGTGCCGTGCGCATGCTGCGCGCGTTAATACGTGTGTACTTACTGCCGGAAGGGCTTCATGCTGAGGTGGATGTTGCATCCATGATGCTCCTCCACCGCAGTTCGGCTAAATCAACGTACACTTAAAATTGGTCTTTATAAAGATGGATAAGTTTCATACCACTTTATTTGGTTTGTTTTGCCTACCTGAATAATCTTCTACTAACTTGTACGCGTTGCTTACGCTTATTGTGGGTATCTTCGTTAGCTTCACTGCGTCTGAAGCATTGTTTGGATAACGTTTACTTCTTGCGGATTCGATGCTAACCAAGTTACATTCCATGTAATGTCGGTATATCCCTAGGCTATAAGATACATTTTATTTGATATTGTTATTTCAAGCGATTGACTGTTGCTTGAGATCCCAGGAGTGGCTACACTTGGTGCGCATGTTGACAAGGTGCCTATCTATCTATTACTCACTATCTCGTTCATACTGGTTCCAGGAGACAGTTGGTCGTTGCTGTAAGGGGACGGGTGCACGGTCCTTACGGCCGTACTAGGCTCAAAAAGTGGTTGCATGCACTCAGTGTGGAGCGGACTACGGTCCAGCCACCGCATTGTGTGCGATTGATTCCCCAACTACAGCGTGCTTGGGTTTGTCTGTGAAGAAGTGTGGGCCGGCTCCGTTGATGAAACGTGGCTCCCAATCACATGTCTCCCGGTCTTATTCCTTCTGGTTTACACTGAATATGGGTTTGTGTGGTTGGAGCTGTAGGTGGTGCAGGGCAAGCCAACCCTGGTCCCTCTGTGAGCGCAGGAGTCCAGTGGCTGGCCACTGTGACAGCCAAATCCGAAACCGGATGCCGCCAACCGTGTAATGCTGGCTAGTGGTCCACCTGACAGTTACTGATTGGTGATTCTGGATCAGCGTCCGTTTGATTCGCGCAACTATCGTCCACAATGCGTTTCGCTTTGGTGTATAGCTGTTCGTACCGCTTACCTGAGTAAATGAGTACTACGCAGCAGTGTTTTCGGATTTCGCCTTGGCGCGACAGTAACGCTTTCCTATACTCAAAGCAGAGTTGAAAAATTACTAGACCGATTCCCGTTTGCAACGAACTGTTCCGCATGAAATTAGTGTGGTAATGAGGGTAGACATGTCGTTTCAGAGGCTGTGTATGCGAATTCGAAAGCTTTGGTCATCTAATTGACGGATTTAAACTTACAGACGTTACTGCTCCAAGGATCAGCCAAAGAATTGTTTCACTAATGCTATGCAGTGTGCCGCAACATGCAAAACTCGCTCGGAAATATGTCTACATCTCCGAGAGCCGACCGGTTGGTCTAAGAAAATCCTCACTGTATGTGAACGCTGTGAAGTTTACAGATTAAGGTGTTCAGGAGAATGCGCCAAGATACTTTTCATCTGTTCTCCAGTGATTGCAGAGTAACAAGTGCACAAGTCAGAACTGCTTTTAATGGCCGAAGAAAAATGACATTGCTCATGCGTTGATGCACTTGCTCATAGAAAGAATATGCGATCCAGTGGAAATCGCTGAGAGTAAACCAAACGTGATATGGTCGAAAATAAAGAACAGAACAGGGTGTGCTAGGAATTAACAGTAAGACTAGGAAAAAACACCATCAGAGTTCTGTATAAACAAAGTAAAAATGGTATAAAAATGAAGCCTAATAGATGAAAAAGGTAACAAATTAGTGCGAAAAAACAGGTTAGCGGGTATGGTAAGCTAATAATCATCGGCACCAGGCGGTGAATATCTGAAGCAGAAGAGAACCAGAGGAGAAGAAATGTTGAGTGACTGGATAAAGAGGATGAATTAGGGAGAGCAGCAAATACACTCTCATGGCTTTGTGGCTCAGTCGAATTGTCGAATGACCAGAAGCGTCAAATTCGCTTGGTTGACCAGACGATTGGCACTGTTGTACACCGCCTGTTGGCTGGTAAGTGAAGGGAAACGCAAAGCGGGATTAACAAAAGAAATATGTACAACATTTGGGATGCAAAGCCAAGAGAAACTATGAGTAAACTGGAGTGACACCATGCAAGCAAACCAGAAAAGGCCTTGTGGTTTCCAACTAAACGAAGAAGTGAACCGCGACAAACGGGAATACAAGTGATAGATTATAGCTGAAAAAGAGACAGAAACACGAACATATCTTGCGTTAAGGTCGAAGGCACCTATGGCGCAATGTGCACCGATTGGTCACTTATCGATCCCATATGACTGCGTTAGGTTATATCTATCATTGTGTGCTAGTTCGTGACTGGTAAGCACGTACGAAATGACTGAGCCATCTCACAGCTTACGTCTATTAGTTTTCTCGCTTAGTCCATAGGTTACGGTGGGACCTGCAAATTTGGGCGTACTCTAAAATTCTTACTACCGTTCCTCGGCACTGCACTGAACCATTTGTTTAAACTTTTCAATATTTTATTCTGCATATGGTGACAATATCGTTTACACTGGCGATGCTTTTGTGTTTCCACACATATGAATTGGGCACTTGTTCCTAGTCAAACTATTCGAGACAAAATACAAAGAAAAGGGGCAAAGAAATTCCACCACGTATGATAGAAGGTTGCACATCGGAGGAAAAATTTCAAATATGAACCTACCTATTTCACTCAGTGACAAAGTCCGATCGCTACTTTGAAAATTAGGAGACCTCAAAAGTGCGATAGAATGTCGCAAATATGCTCGCTTGAGCATCAGTATGCTGCAGAAAACCTGGCTACACATTGATGTTGAGGATGCAGTTGTGGAACTCGACGTCTGTAACCCTTTTCGTGTTGACTGCTAATGTACACAGAGGAACCGCGGAACTAGTGTTACCTTTTACATTATGTCTCCACGGCGCTCGTCCAGTAAAGGCATATTTTGCTACATCTCGCAACACATCAGCTGGTTAATCGCTGAATGCAAACCAAGAGCCCTGGACCGTTGTTGTTCAATTTTATTGGCAATCATCAACACCAACAAACGTCAAAATCAAACTTCTACTCGCTGTCCCAACTCCGAAGTCGAAGAATGGTAAGACGGAGGTACACTAGATTCATTGTGAATCTTGGGTTAAAGAAGATCATGTAGACTGCAAGCAGGTTAGATACAATACTTGACATGGTATTTGTTAACAACCTGAAGGTGTTTTTTCTTTGTAATCAGAAGCTTTCACTATGTCATCGTAAAGTTAGCCATTGTTATCTGTGGCAAAACAAACCACAAAGATCTCACCCGTCGCAAAGACAAAAAGTTTAGGCGGAGACAATGCCTTTCCCAGAACATGCAGCAACTGCGTGAAATTATTGCCTCTAAAGATTTCAGTCTAGTTTACGATGCAGACGTAAGGAAGTATTGTGACCAGACAACAAGTTACTTAATGTATGTATGTATGTAATCTCAACAGTCTAGTAACTAGACATAGAGCCAAGAAAACCATGGAAATCAGTGTATAAGAGACAGTCATTGCGTCATAATCGTCATGGCATGCTAGTTGAAGGTGGGCAACACACTTCAGCTAATATGCCGCAAGAAAATGGAATATTTTGACAAAAATACAGAACAAAACATTTTTAGTTTGTTTGTCACACGCCGGTTTTTCTCTTTTTTTGCCATTTTCAATTTTTGTAGAATTAAACATGTGAATCAACACAACACTGTACACAATTCTTCCACTGATTCCGGTTGCGGGCCATGTCTTCAAGTGTCCTAAGCCATTGGCACTCGCCATCTTTGGGTCCCCATCCTGGAAGACGTACGGGTCCAACAGCAGCTAGACACGACGTCAGCGATTTC
Source organism: Dicrocoelium dendriticum (assembly GCA_944474145.2). Classification (NCBI taxonomy): domain Eukaryota; kingdom Metazoa; phylum Platyhelminthes; class Trematoda; order Plagiorchiida; family Dicrocoeliidae; genus Dicrocoelium; species Dicrocoelium dendriticum. The sequence goes on from OX104071.1 coordinate 49,261,464, forward strand.
ATGTGCTGCCGCCAAGTGGAAGGCTGACCACCACGCGGTCGCTTCCAGCCAGGTCCTTGACGAGCGAATAGAGCGCGACGCGATAGACGCTCAGGTGCCATGCGTAGGACATGACCGAGCCATCTTAACTGGCGCAACAAAGCCAGTTTGTTGAAGGAAATACTTGCATTCCCCAAGACGCGACGTCGAACGTCATTACTGGTAAGTCGATGTTGCCACCGAACACGAGCGATCCTCCTTAAGCAACCGTTATCGAACGCAGAAAGACGACGCATGTCTTCCACGCGAATCGGCCAGGACTCGCTCCCGTACAACAATACTGAGCGAACGGACGCGCTGTAAACTCGACCCTTTAGTGAGAATGAGACGTCGCGACGACGCCACAAGTGCCTCAAGTTACTTAAACTTTTGCTTCGATACCTGCTGTCCAATTGAAACAATTTTTATCCGTGCAGACAGATTCTCGTCTCAACTTCCCAAACGAGTGCATAGAATTAAAGATTTTTGAACGCAAAGACGTCCTCAGTAGTCGATTGTATAACAAAAAAATCATTTTTCTGTGAACGACTGTGGTGGATGTATGGTTTTACAATTCCCCCGGTCCTGTGTTTGTTGTGTCAATGCACCTTGTTCGGCAACGCTCACTTCTCTGCATTCAAGACGCGACCATTCAAAGGTAACGCCGAGTGACGCAACAGCACGTTATGGTGATCCCACAGTATTCTTAGTCATCGCGCAACCGATGGTAGGGAAGTGGTAGTAAAAAGAACATCGATACGACGTATTGGTGATTCAGTTTTTTCTTGAATCTGTGGCAGCTGGCATGCAAGCGCTGCACAACAGGCTAAAGTGTAGAACGCCTTTGTATGTACATTGCCACTTCAAAAGGTAAAGCCTTGTTTTTGCACTGGACCGACGACACCGAGTTTCAGAACTACCTAATAACCGTTAAAATGGTCGACCAGATCAAATAAGTAGGCAGCTGCATCAATTGCGTTGGTGGCATCGTATACGGCCATGGCTCATTTGAGTTTTAAAAAAAGTGGGACCGAGGAGGCGCTCGGGTTTTCACCCGTATCGTTGAGAAGTAACTCAAACATAAGACGCGTCGTCGAAACATTTCCAAATGGTGCACCATCGAGTGTCTGTTGAAACGGCATTTATCTGGCTAAGTTGTATCCATCCAAATTCCATGGTTCGGGCGTTCGAACAATCGATTGGATGCTCACACCATAGATACAACACAAATTTAGAAAAGCTTGAACGATCTACTAACACACTTTCGTCTTCCGTAACTAAAAGCATAGCAGAGTTGGTAATTGTTGTGTTTGCGCAGATTATCCCGATAACCTGCTGCTAGTGCGCAAGTTTAACGGAGGAGTTTCCAGGTTAGAAGACAAACGTCTCAGGCGAATCTTTTGTGGAACATGCAGCAAGCAGGATAAACAATCAAAAATAAATTCTATATAGGAACGACCTAGCACTCACTGGCAGGCTTCAAGGTAGACCATTCTCATTGGTAGCCTTCAACGTGAAATCTCATCATTAGTCCGCCATTATTCGTTGGTCAATAAGCTTCGGGCTGCGGCAGGGTCAACTGCTACTGGCTGTTAGCAAAGGGGTACCAGCTCCCTTAACATTTTCCCCGCGAAAAGTAACATACGACTTCCTCCTTGGATCCAACTGCATTCCGATGGCAGATCGCCGTACTCGATTAGTCCGACGTCATGGTTTCAAGTTCGCCTCTTCTGGAACTTCTGTGCGAGGTGTATCCGAAGCGTACAGAGTGTTTGATGGCATATCGAAACTGCCCAGTAGAACATCTAGCGATAGTAGTTGATTACTAGTGCTTGCCGAGATGCTAGTTAGTCGCAGGCGATTAGCAAGTATGGTCCAAAGCCGTCACTCTGACCTCATACAGTATCCGACAAAGGCTCCTCCGGATCGATCCAATCACCTACTGAGGACTCTCTACGCGATAGCCTCTGATGAAAACACATTGTCCCGGAGAAAAGTGACGTGCTTGAATTCTGCGTCGCGCACTGTAGTATCTTACCAGCTGCGGATCCTTTTCCTACGAGATAGTACGCCTCAGGAGCAACAAAGAATTCAGAGTACGGACCTATATTCACAATAAAGCCTTTGCTGGTGACAATTGATTTGGCATGATGGGGCTCAAGGTTAATCTCTATACTAGCAGGAAAGTGTCCAGTATCTCTATGCGTAGTTCCTTTCCCCTCATCTTCAGTACAGACCGCTTAACACGTCGAGGGAACGCCCCGCTTGCCAATTTGACTGGGGGTGGTACGCGGTGAGCGCAGATGCGTGATGTCATTCTGTGCACAAAAGTCGGCAAACTGGTAAGAAGTGAACTGAGAACCAGTGTCGCTGACTAAGGTTTAAGATATGCCGTGCTGGATGAAAAGCCTTCTTAGAACGTTGATTCTTCGCCACTTGTTGTATGCTCCATGCAGATCTCAGGCCATTTGCTAAAGGAATCAACAACGACCAGATACTGCTGATCACTCGCGGGATCAAAGAAAGAAAGAACATCCAGAAGGTTGAAATGTTCGATCCAATATAGCCCAAGGAGGAGCACGTTCTCGTGAATTGCAACGAAAATATTTCGCCAATCGGTGAAAGCTGCAAAGCGGCATTCATATACAATCTGACCGGGTAAATTCAATTTGGTGCCTGATGTGCTCGTCGCTTGTTGGCCGGCCAGTGTAATGTCATGGGCACCAACAGCCTTTCACAGATGCTCCGAAATGAGAGTGATGTCGGATGCTGGGTCAATTTACAAATGTGCCAATCTCCCGTTGATGTTTTATAGTGACAAACTTCTTCCTATCCTTAACATTTTCGGTGAAGTTGGCGTTTACTCTTCATGAAAACCTGTGGCGACCTTGGCTTCGGACAGTGTATGGTGGCCTGAACGGTAGTTTGAACCTGCAGTAGGTCTCCTTTTGTTCACGTCTATGGCCGTTCGGGCAGATGTGTCTGCTGAAGGGGCACTAGTTCACAAAATGCCAACTTCCGTGTTGACAGCAAGCTAATGGGGGTTTAGCTTGTGCACATCTCATGTGTTCATTTGCTGGAGTGCTGATCCTAGAAACCTGCTGGACAGTAAGATGACCAGTATGCACCTTTGAATTCTCCACCATAGATGTGTCGTGCATTAAATTCATGATCCTATGGACTTCAGCAGCGACCTTTTGTAATGTGAAATCCGGGTCGCGTTCCAAGTATTCTGGTCCGGATTCCGCCATCTTTTGGGGACTGCAAACTGCACACTAATATCAGGCACGCGAACTGATCTTCGGTAAGCGACTTTAGTTGTAATTTCTGGCATTCACACTTTACTGTCGCCGCACGAATAAGAAAACTGTCACTACATTTCTTGCAAAGCCTATAGTAGTTGTATCGATTATTAAAAAGCGACCAGTTGTCTCCAAAGATTTCTGTGAGTAGAGCAACTGTGTCATCAAAGCTGAAACCATGGATACTCTTTGGTCAAATATAGTTGAGAGATCAGTCATGCTCGACTGTTCCCAGTTTTCGTAACAACAAAAACTTTCGATGCATCGTCGAGACTAGACAACCCTGTCCTGAAAACAACTTCATAGCGCCTGAACCACGCATCGAATATTAGTCCTGAATCAAGATCAAAAATGAACTCACTAACGCTGCTGATTACTGCGACCACCGAACGGTACCCAGTTCTGGATGAGTGTGGACTGAACAGATAACGTTCGGGTGAGTCTCAATCATTCGCAGCCGTGTGGCTTCAAATTTCTGCTTCTGTTGTAACAAAATGGTCTCCAGGTCTTCTGATGAAATTGACATCCTAATTTAATCACCCTCCGTCGCCAAAACTGTTGTGGTTTCCGCTGATTGTATGGACAAGCTGCTGCTAGTGCGCAAGCTGACCGGCCGACTTAAAAGGTTAGAAGACAAATACCTCAAGCGAAAATTGTGTGGAACATACGGCAAGCAGAATAAACGACCAAAAATGGAGTCGAATCAATAGTTTAAAGGGAATGACCTAGTACCCACTGGCTGGCTTCAAGGTAGACTATTCTCAGTGGCAGCATTCAAAGTGAAACGTTATCATTAGCCCGCTCTTATTGGTTGGCCAATAAGATTCGGGCTGCAGCCGGGTCAAAGGTTACGGGCTGCTAGCAAAGAGGTGCCAGCTCCCTTAACACTGCGGTGTGGCCAACTGAAAATATGAAACGTTGGACCTCAAACGGGGTGTTAAGGGGAGAACTCCCTAAGGAATCGAACAGGGCAACGAACATCCCTAAATTCGAATCCTTAACCTAGAAATCCGCGAAAAAATTTCATCGGTGAATCAGAAGAGTGTACCAGAACAGTCTGTTACTATGATTGGTAAGTAAAGATTAAAGAACAAAGAACGTTCACGGTCAACCGCGCTGTATAAGTGCCACTAGCGTGTGCCATGCAATCACCCTGTTTCTTCTGGCAAATAAACTAGTACTTAAAGTTCGCCTGTTGATAAACCAATCAGAGCGACTGGAACGACCTTTGGGACTATAACAACGGTACTAAGGAACAGACATGTGGAAGCAAATAGCACGACAGATGGTTCTACATACACAACAATGGACAATGGCAAGTTGAAATACAGTAGCACGAGTGAACTCACTTATTGTCCTTGAAGTAACTTTTTAATGTGGTGCTAAACTGACGACAGTAATGCAAGAAACTTCGCTTCTGTTCATCAAGGGCTTGACGCTGAGCTCCGTGGGGCAATGTGTCAAGGACTTGAGAAACTGCGTCGAGCATCTGTTTGATGGCGCTTGCGATAACCTTGATCAATTCAATGAAGGAACGTCGATCTGTTATCTCATCTGGTATTGTGCTTAAGCTGGCCTTCAGCGCTTGGGCTTTCGTCTCTATCTCGACTAAATGGGGTCGCCGGGAGCCTTTTTGTAAACCTTGGAAAAGTGAAGTAATCAATGAGTGTAACCAGTGACTAACCACCTTCCTGCAATCCGGCGATTCGTAAGCTCGTTTCTGATAAGTCAACTTCACTCTCCAAACCCAATCGCTGCAGAAGACCAATGACAAATTCCTGGCTAAACCCGGGAAAACGCCTTTCCACCTACACGGAAGAAACCCAGCGAGTTGGAAGGTGATAAGCATCGAATACTTTTGCGAACGCTTCTCGCAACTTCTGAGTGGAAGAATAATCTAGATCCTCCATCTACAGCACAGTGAAAGGGATATTGGCATGGAGCCATGTTATTACTTTTGAGAACGTTGGTTCGAATATGACTTGTCTGGTGGATGCAGAGACCATATGCGGATTGGGTACGAATTCGTGGCTGGGCCATCGTGCTGCTGCCATGGCTTGGATAGTTGGGGGTGGAAATGGTCAGCAGATCAGCTGTAGGTAGAAAAATAAATAAATAAGTAACTGGGTATATTCCTCGGTGATTCGAGGTGCGGTCCAACTATGTGGTCTGATCAATGTGTACAACAGAATCGCAAAAGAGAATCAATTTGTTCACGCTTTTTACAATGGATCCAAAACAGGTATTAAAGTAATTGGCAAGATTAAGGGATTAAAGAAATTAAAAAACCAGGAACAAGAACATATGCATATTTAAACAGATGTCCAGTCAAAGTAATACGGCCACTCGTGGAACCATCCCCAGGGGACCTGCTTCCATGCAAGGTATTCCCTCGAAAGGTTTCGCCCGCACTTCCATGCTATACCTGGCCGCGTGCTGGTGTGGCATAGTAGCATATGAGCTATCACCTGTTTATCATACGTTGTGTTCTTTTTAGGGCTGCTTTTATACATGTATTATGAGCGATGAAGCCTTAGCCCAGTCCGTCGTGCGGATCAATCAATTATGGCACTTTTTATACGCCAGTCAATTTGTGGCAATGTATAGTCTTTTATAAGTCTTTATAAGTCTTTTATAATCTGGAAGCTATAATCCGTCACCACAGGAGATCAACCTAGTCGTGGCCAACAAAGAAATAAGGAAGAATGAAGAATAATGTGAAGGAGGTACTATATCGTTAAGGTAAAAAAATAGGAACGTGTTTTTTACATCAGCGTAAAAATGGATCGAGCCGATCATACGATCAAATTGTGTGGCGTGACAGCCGGAGACTTAAATGTACGAGTTGTCCATAAGTAAAAGTCATATAGGGAATCTGTTATTGCCATCACTGAATTCAAGTATATGTTTCTGGACTGTTAACTCCAAAAAAGAAGGGGAAATGATTAGCACTGCAGAACAAATGTAGCGAAGGGGATCGCAGAACAATATTACGAATTAATCAATTTGTGGGGAAAATTACGAAAATATTTTCTGGCGCTACGCCAGCAAATAATTTTGCTCTCGATTTTAAGCAGAAAACAGTTGGTATGAATTAAGTTTGAAAGGAGTAAAACCGCACAGGAAGCAGCATTAAAAAATAGCATAAGAAGCGGTTTGTAGCAGCTCATTCTAGATGATCAAATAGTGAAGGCGAACAACCTGTGAAAGATAACTGTGAGCTGTCAGCGTTATGTGGTTACTCCACATCACATAGTCATCCAAGGTAAGATGTCAGCATGCCGAAGGTAGATAGCGATTCCAACATTAAAAGGATTGGTTTGGAAAGGGGGCAGATATTCCAAGCATATATTGGTTAATGTTGAATGGATGTATTGTATTAGCAGTCAGGAGGCATGGGCTAGGCCGACCCGTAGCTTAAAGGATCCCAAGCTTGCCTTGTAATCGGAGCGTGCAGATTCGAGCCAGCGTAGGGGACCGCGTGACCCTCACAGTATCCGTATCCCACGCGCGACTGTTGGTGGTTGCGTGACAGCGAAGTGTCGGCACTGCGTACCCCCGTACTGCTGATAGCTTTGTAGCATCGGATGAAGTATTTTTGAGACAAGTTTAAATGGGTTCGATTTGTTGTTATCATAGAAAAGAAATACCAAGTTGCGAGTAAACATGAGAACCAACTAGGGCTGCACAGTAATTCCAACGAACGGATCAGATGACATTCCATGATACAGTAAGTCAACGACGGAGTGGGTTGCCATTGAGATGTAAGCACCTTGATTATGAATATTTGGTAGGAATATCATCAGCTCCATCTCCACTGCAGCTGCAATCGGGACCTTGTGCTTATGCGGCAGTAAAGTATCAGCAGGAAGTACTAAGATGCAGTTGCTGTGCTTATGGGTAAGCGAAAAGAGGTAGATTGGGTTCTCTAGACGGCAATCGGGAATAGCGGATTACTGCTTTGGGTACACAATCCCAGTACTTAAGTTAAAGTTATGCGCAGAGTGTCGATGTAAATCGTGAAGCCAACAACAAGTGAAATAAGAAAAAAGGTGTAGAAGACGGTGGAGTGCCTAATGAAAAGTTTGACTGACAACCGAGTGCTAACGCAAGAGCGCGCTGAGCTCTCAACTAGACTACATCAGAGGGCTTCTAAGCTGCTCAAAAAGAATACGCACTCCGGCCTTTCGAACAAGTGTCTCACGCTTCTTTGATGAGCCAAAACCTGAACAGTTAGGTGCTTCGTTCAGCGTTATCCAACACCCGAAATTAAAGCACAGGATAGGGGGGTGCAGAACACGCGAAGAATGCAATCCACCAAGGCAGCAGTTAGACGCTCACTTCGCATACGTCACCAAGGAGGAGTAAGGTATAGCTCGTCGTACATCTCATGCAATATCGTTGGTGCAACACATTAAATGGGGACAAAATTATCCCAAATGGAAGATATACAACACTTAAGGTGACCTAATGCTTGAAGTGGCGAATGTGTGGAGCGGAGAGCGCCCCGTGGAAGCCGGTGTTTCCAATCACCAAAATCTTCCGCCAGTCAAATTTTATTATCAAATGAGGTAACGAAACTAATCAACCCCTTCTAAAATACATAATCCACACAGATCTAAACGAAGTGAATACAGTGAGTGGAACATGAAAAGCTGATAAAATGACCATTAAATTACGTGTGAAAGGAAAGTAAAGGCGGAGGAACACGCCTGCTTAGTAGAAACATACAGGTTGGAACCGAATGAATTAAGCAGTGCCGCCCGTAACAAATGAATGCGAAATTTCAAATGGGCCAAACGTTTGTGTTAAATCGGAATACCTGTAGCTTGGGTTGGTTGTCCATGTTTTGATTTGTTCTCCGAGCTGAGTAACTTTGCTGCAGACGTTTCATCACCAGTAAAGGTGACTGTGTCGAGGCTTTATTATGTAGAATTCAATCTTGCTGAATGGTCTTTGATCGATAAGAAAGTAATGCTTGAACTTGACCTCAATGATTCTGTTGTGCGACCATTGCCCGTTCGTTGTTCGGTCGCCGTCTCTTTCCGTTTCATGTTGATGTTCATGGTTCGCCTAATTCCTTCCTTTCGCAGCTGTTAACACACCGGATCTAGGTTAATGTGCATGTTTATTGAGTTCTCTGTACAGAACCATACTTCGAGAAATTCTCTTACTATTCTTGTCACTCGATATGCTTGCTCTCATCTCCATTTTGGCGAAGTCAAATTTGTGTCCTTCGGCATCAAGGTGCGCCGAGGGCAGTGATGATGAATAATGGTTTCGGCAGGCTCACCCGGGCTGTAATAATCTTGTAGATACATTCCCCCTGTTTGATCCGCATTTAGCGGTTCTCGCAAGTTCTACAAAGGATCCTGTAAAGGACATTACGGTGTTCGTGTGCTTCCATTTTCTCTATCAATCTAAACAGTTCCCATCAGAATGACGGTTGGTTTGGGAGTTATTATTAGGTAGTGTGGTTTGAGGAGTCGAGTGGTCATTTTCTGTACGTTCTTGGCACACGACAAACGTTTGCCGAATCGTCCGTGTGATGGCTCTGGCTGTGCCGCTATCCGCGACCAAAGCGTCTGGTAAATGACAATTAGCAATTACAGCAATAGACGTGAGGGCAACACGTAGGCTGTCTGCTACATGCAAAGGTCATCAGCACGGGCGTGGTATGACTTTTGACCTTTCCGCCGAATTTGGGAATCGAGTGCGAATTGATCGGCCAGCAAATACAAGCCCGTATCAAAGGAATCGAACTATTCCGTCAATATGATAAACTCGTGGAGCGGAATTCACTCACACTGGCTGAAAGCAAGACGCAGAAGAGTGAGTGATCTGAACCTCCAAAATTAGCATGTCACGTGCACCAATAAATAGAGCTGATCTATCCTGTAAATATACACTCTCTGTCGACCGATTTCTGGCCTTTTGTATTCCTTCGGTTGGTTGGGCGCGTGACTGAGCAGTCAGACAATCGCAGTCTTACATGGCAGCAAAACAGCAGTACAACAGTGACAACGCGAGTTTTAATCGGACCCAGAAATGGCAGCCTGCTTCGAACAATTGCAGGCAGTTTTGCAGCAGCAGGCTAAGCTCATTGAGATATTGACGCAGAAGCTATCGATACAGTCCAGCCCAGGGTTAAGGGCAAGTGAAAGTGTCCCCTTTCCAGAAACCTAGATCAGTGAATTTCATTATGATGCGGATACTAGCGTGACATTCGCTCCCTGGTTTCACAAGTATGAAGACGTTTCGTGTTGATTTCACAAATGTACCAAAAAAGAAGAAAATTCGCCTGATGCTTCCGAATCTGGGTTTGGCTGAACATGAGAAGTTTACAGATTGCACCTTGCCAAAGAAGAGTATTGACCTATCCCTTGACGAAGTCGTCTCATTTATGTCACAAACTTTTGATGAGTAGACATCATTGTTCTACATCCGGTGCAAGTGCTTCATGATGGCCAAGAAAGAGGACCAAGATTGGGTCTCCTACTCGAGCCGTGGAAAACGAAAGTGCAAACGTTCACAGGTTCACAAAATGATCGCCTCATTTACATTTGCGCCTTACAAGCAGCCAAGTATGCGGACATATGAACGAATACTGAGCAAGATTGAGTTGAATCCTGACATTACGTTGCAGCAAGTGACCGGTGAGAGCCAGAGAATGACGAACCTGAAGCATGATACATCAGTGATTCCGCAATAGTCCAATACGAACGAGCATGACCATATTTGTGCAATCAACCGGACGCCCCAGAAAGCACCAACACACGTGAGTCCATCACATTCCAAACACCTCCCTCTACTTGTATTGTGCAGAGAATGGCATTTTGCTCGACAGAGCCCATTTATGTATGTATGTATGTATGTAATCTCAACAGTCTAGTAACTAGACATAGAGCCAAGAAAACCATGGAAGTCAGTGGATAAGAGGCAGTCATTGCGTCATAATCGTCGTGGCATGCTAGTTGAAGGTGGGCAACACACTTCAGCTAATATGCCGCAAGAAAATGGAATATTTTGACAAAAATACAGAACAAAACATTTTTAGTTTGTTTGTCACACGCCGATTTTCCTCTTTTTTTTGTCATTTTCAGTGTTGGTAGTATTAAACATGTGAATCAACACAACACTGTACACAATTCTTCCACTGATTCCGGTTGCGGGCCATGTCTTCAAGAGTCCTAAGCCATTGGCACTCCTCATCTTTGGGTCCCCATCCTGGAAGACGTACGGATCCAACAGCAGCTAGACACGACGTCAGCGATTTCATGTGCTGCCGCCAAGTGGAAGGCTGACCACCACGCGGTCGCTTCCAGCCAGGTCCTTGACGAGCGAATAGAGCGCGACGCGATAGACGCTCAGGTGCCATGCGTAGGACATGACCGAGCCATCTTAACTGGCGCAACAAAGCCAGTTTGTTGAAGGAAATACTTGCATTCCCCAAGACGCGACGTCGAACGTCATTACTGGTAAGTCGATGTTGCCACCGAACACGAGCGATCCTCCTTAAGCAACCGTTATCGAACGCAGAAAGACGACGCATGTCTTCCACGCAAAACGGCCAGAACTCGCAGCCATACAACAATACTGAGCGAACTGACGCGCTGTAAACGCGGCCCTTTAGTGAGAATGAGACGTCGCGACGACGTCACAAGTGTTTCAGATTGACAAATGCTGATCGAGCTTTAGCGATACGAAGCGAAACTTCTTTGTTGATAGTGCCGTCAGCGGAAACACAGCTCCCAAGGTAGACGAAACTATCTACCTGTTCAAGTTGTGCACCTTGGAGACTGAGCACGGGAGCAGGTGAAAGCCAATCCTTGAGCAGTACTTTACACTTCGATGGGGCGAAGCTCATGCCATACTTAGATGCTTCAACTGCCAAACGATCCAGAATGTGTTGTGTACCCTGAGGATCGTCACCAAGTAAGGCAATATCATCAGCATACTCTAAGTCGGTCGCGCGTTCACCCGGTAGAAGCTCTAGGCCAAAATGTTGGAAACCTTCTAGGGCATTCGACAGAACGTCTTCGATTGCGAAGTTGAAGAGGAATGGGGACATAGGGCAGCACTGTCGCACACCGCTATTGACAGCGAATTGCGAGGAAAGCTTGCCATAGACCCTCACTCTGCCGCATGTATGAAGGTAAAGTGCTCGTAAGATGGCGGTATATTTCTCTGGTACCCCGTTCTTTAGTAAGCAACGCCATAAAGCAGGTCGATCAACGGAGTCAAAAGCGGCACGTATGTCTAGGAATGCAACGATAGTGGTCCTGTGATAAATGTGGCAATGTTCAAGGAGTTGGCGGAGCGTGGAGATTTGATCCACGCATCCGCGGCCAGGAGGGAAACCAGCTTGTTCTTCACGGTAGTATGATTCACTTACTGGGGATAGTCTACGAAGTAGAATGGATGTCAACAGCTTATAGGCAACCGAAATAAGACTAATCCCGCTATGATTTGCACATGAAGTGCGAGCGCCTTTCTTGAAAATTGGGACAATAACTGATTCGCCCCAAGAGGAAGGCACTTTCTCTTCATGCCAAATTTTTGCGAACAGCGTGGTTAGCTGGTTAATGACTGCTACACCACCATACTTGAATAGCTCCGGAGGAAGTCCGTTTAAGCCGGCAGCCTTGAAGTGCTTCAAGCGTCGAATCTCGAGGCAGACTTCTATTTCGCTGGGTGGATTCAATGGGACGAGCCAGGGTGGACAGCAAGGTGTACTGCATGTACTGATGGATGGTGGAGGCCAGTTGAACTCCAAGTGAAAGTGCTCGGCCCAGTGGTCCATACGCCTGTTGGTTGGTGATCGGAGACTCATCCACCTCACAAATGACCTCACTGACACCAGGCTTCCTGAGGCCAGTGGACCGAATGAGTTGGAAAAGCCTGCGAGTGTTACCAGAGAGGGCAGCAGTCTCCATCTCTAAAGCACGCTCAGACCACCATGTCTCGCGATCCTTGTGTAGGCTTTGCTTAAGCAGCCGGTTGGTAGAACGGCGCCGCTCGTTGCAATCTGATTCCGCAGAGATATCTTTGCGGCGTTCGAAGAGCTCCAGAAAACGAGCAGAGATCCAAGACTTCAAAGAGCGTCGAGTTAGACCGCAGCATGACTGTCCGGAAATGGTCAGCGCTTTCCGTATACAAGTCCAGTGTTGTTCCACTTCTCGCGGTGGATTGCAACTGAGTGCATATGCCAATGAAAACTGATAGCTCTCCTGGACAGAGGAATCAGTTAATCTGTTTACATCAATTTTGCGGTGCTTCGTGTTTCGGGATCCTCCAAAACACATACAGATTTTCGCGAAGACCAGAGCATGATCTGAATCAACGAAAGTAGACCAAAAGGACCTGCAGTCCAGTACGCTGCCGCGCCATCTGAAGCTAATCGCAAAGTGCTCAATTTGAGACCAAGGTTGTGTTGGCGAAGGGGGACGCCACGTTGCGGAACGCTTCTTCGTACGCCTGAAGCTAGTGCTCGAAAAAAACAGACGGTTGTCCTCGCACAATGTGAGAAGTCTCTCTCCGTTATCAGAGCGGTTCTCATCGAGCGCGTGATGACCACCAAGATGGCGTTCGTGTGGTAACAGGCGGCCAACCCGTGCATTAAAATCCCCAGCAAGGATAACGACATCCGACTTTTTAGCATTAGTCAAGAGCTGTTCTAGATCTCGGTAGAATTCGTCCTTGACCGAGTCGCCACTGCAGTCAGTTGGAGCGTACACAGTGATCACAAACAAGTTGCGTCTCTCTTCGCGGTGCCTGTTGATTCTACATGAACCCCGAAGCCGAACTGCACACAGTCGGCTGTTAATCGGGAACCAGTCCAGTAGTGCCGCCTCGGCCTTGCCACTCAGTGCTATACCTACACCAGCCAAACCCGCTGAGCTTGCTTCTGGATCTCCAGAAAGACGCAGGTGATATCTGGCTTCGTGGTCAGTGGGGGATGTCAATGTAAGCACAGTGCTCGGGTCTTGTAATTGGGTTTCTGAAAGGCAGCAGACATCAATGTCTAGGAAATCTAGGGTGCGCGCTAGACCGGCTTGCTGTCCAATCTGCATGGGTGTCCGGACGTTGAAGCACGCCAGACGGAACGAGGATCGGGGACGAAGGAGAGCCATAGGTTGAATTCCTTGATCTGCGGAGCAACCGGAATCGCAGCCAGATTGTTGAACAGATGAATCGGGTAAAAGAAAGTGAGGATTGTTAGCAAACAAACAATTGGCGTGTGATGGAGTAGCGTGAAAGTGAGTAGCAGGAACAGTAGCTGATGAGCGCGTTGTAGTGAAGTCCATGGTTTTGCGAGAGGGCGTGATACTACCCGGTTGCCCAAGCCGAAGTAGGGAGTTGACTTAGGGGACTCCACCCCGAGCCTTTGGCTAAATAACCTACCCGCAAAGCAGCGGGGCGAATTTAGGGAATGGCGCCCATTGGGTGGCGTTGACTGAATGGTCAGCTCATGCGTCTTTGTTTGGTAGATTACCAAACAGGGGCCCAATACTCCCCATGAAGTCAGCACAATTGCTGGAATACAATGCCCCACGGAGGTGGAACATTGTCACCGAATACTTTGCTGGAACGGGGTACACCCGAACCACCCAGCTGGCACCACGAGGAGGTAGTTCGGCAAGCCATTTAAGAATCACATTTGCAACCCATGCGGCATATGTCATAAAGAGTCGTGTTGTTTAGCACGTGTTCTTAATCTGTCCAGAAAGAAGCGCAACAATGCCACACTGTTTAGACGACTTGATGGGATCAGAACGATCACTGCGACTTTCAAGATTGATGGCGTCAACAGGCGTAAGTACACCATGATGGAAATAAATGGCAGGCAAGTCAAGGTACAATTTGATACAGCTTCAGATATCACTCTGATCTCTAGATACACGTGGCGCAGGTTGAGACGGCCGACAATTGTACAAAAGATCCATATAGCAAGGAATGCTTTAGGTGGTACGTTAAAACTGCTTGGTGAATTGAAGAGTCGAGTCAATTTCCGAGGCCAACGATTCCACACAACGTGCTTTGTGTCAGACCAACCGCGGTTAGATTTGCTGGGACTCCAATGGATGCACGAGTTGAACTTGCTCGACCAGTCGGTAAACAGCATATGCTAGCAGTTGCAAGTCAAGCAAGCTACGCAGATGTCAACGAAGAACCTTGGATTGCGCAACCAAATTGCAGATCTGAAGCGACACCATGAAACGTTGTTCAAACCTGTCTCGGATGCTGTCGAGTAGCCGGGGCGGAGACCAGACCACTTCAGACCAAGGCACCCGGTGCCGTACGCAACTCAATCTCTAGCGGAAGCCGAGCTAAATCGTTTGCAATCCGAAGGTATACTCAAACGGGCCCACTATTCAGAATGGGCGACACCGACTGTGGTGGTAAAGAAAGCCAACGGTATGGTCTGTATCTGGGCTGATCTTTTAACAGGACTGAATTCTGTGCTAGAGACGCATCAGTACCCATTGCCTGTACCAGAAGACTTGTTCTCCAAACTTAACGGTGGCAAATGCTTTGCAAAACTTGACCTAGCCGACGACTACTTACCAGTTCCAGCTGCCGGGGAGTGCAGAACATTACCGACGGTTAATATGCACGTCGGGCTTTTCCAGTAAAACCGGCAGCCATTTGGAGTGAAAATCGCACCGGCCATTTTCCAGCAAATGATGGATACCCTGCTGAAGGATATTCCCAATACTGCGGTCTAGATGGATGATGCATTGATTATGGGCGCAGACTCGCAAGACTTGATGCACACACTGAAGAGAGTGCTTTCACGTTTGGAAGAAGCTGGATTTTGATTACAGGTTGAGAAATTTGAGTTCATGTTAGACAGTGTTAAATTCCTCGGGTTTATCATAGACCAACATGGCCGACGCCCAGATCTCGCCAATATCGAAGCTATCAAACAGATGGAGCCTCCGAAAGACGTCGCAGAGTCTCGCTCTTTCATTGGTCTCATGAGTCATTAGTGTTTTCCTACCAAGCCTGCGTCAAACCAGAGGTCCGCTGAGCCAGTTGCTGATGAAAGATAACGTTTGGCGATGGATAAGGGAATGCTAGCAGTCCTTTGACGCAGTTAAAACAGCATTCACTTCTGATCTACTATTGACTCATTTTAATCCGAACTTGGAAATCATTGTTGCTTTGGACGCTTCCAATTACGGTGTCGGCGCCGTTATTTCCCAAGTTTTTTGCACAGGCAGCACGATCCCTAACGTCAGCTGAGAAGAACTATAGTCAGATTGAAAAGGAAGCACTCGCAATCGTTTTGGCCATGAAGCGATTCCACAAGATGCGCTATGGCAGGCATTTCACCCACCTGACTGAGTATAAGCCATTGCTGTTGATATTCGGCACAAAGAAAGGAATTCCCGTTTTTACCGCGAATGGATTACAAAGGTAAGCGACTATACTGTTGACGTACGATTTCAGTACACAGTGTGGGCCTATGCACCAAATCGACCGAGCGGATGCCCTATCTCGTCTCATCAATTCGCACCCAAAGGAGAACAATGATTGTGATCGCAACCAACAGGTCCAAATCAAAAGTCGAGCGGATCCTGATCGATAATATCAGAAGATTACCGACGGCAGCTGACACTATTCGCGCAGACTTCCCGAGACAGAACCTAAGAGAAAGTGATGCATTCCGTCCAAACAGGTTGGCTAAAATGTAGTATCCCTGCGGACTAGCGGCCTTTCTTCAACCGACGTGCGTCCCTGTCCGTTGTGGATAATGGTTTAATTTTTGGAAACCGAATGGTGGTGCCAAAGAAATCGAACAGACAATTCTTACATCAGTTTCATACCGGGCATCCAAGTACCAACCGCATGAAAGTCTTGGCACGCAGATAGTGGCCTCCGGTCGGTTATTTTTGGCTGTGTTGACAAGATCACTCTGCGTTGGATTTCTTCGTTCATTGGAAGTATTCCATGGAAATTTAGATACAATTCAGTTTCATTTCTGATTCTGAAATTTCCGACCAGAAATACATGTTTTCATCGCTTGCTTTCGCGATCTTGCTGTTGCCATTTTCTCTGTCAATTGGCCGTCATCTTGTTTTCGGATTATTCACAATGCCGAAGCAGTCACCTTGTGGCACTTGTTCCAAGGAAGTCGGATAGTGTGCTAATGCTCTCACGTGGGTTTTGCGCCAAGTTAAATACCACATTTTATGTGTTGGATTATCAGTTGAGCATCTTCATCGTCTTCGTGAAGTCCAACACGATTTCATTCAAAATTTATGTGAAAATTGCCCAAACAAGAGACAGTTAGGAAGAGTAAAGCCGACGTGTAGGCTTCAGCATTCCGTTGCGAACATCTCCGTGTGCTGGGCCCAACAACCTAGCCCAAAGAGCCTTCAGGTTTCACTCAGTCTCCCTCCTCTACCCGTGCAAACTCACCGGCACGAAGTCCAACCGTTGTGAGCCCAGTTTCAGCTGGCATAAATTGTTTACCTTTGTTATGTTCAACGGGCACTGATGTCCTAGCAGGTGTCTGAGTGCTGAAGGACAGTGGAAAGAATAAAGAACGAAATTACGAAGGGATGTTGGGCGTTTAACTTCTGTAAGTCAACAGTTAACCAAACCACGTGAGACTGGTAATGTACTATTCCCTGCAAGATCAACCACGTCCGACCAGAAGCGTTATAACCTCGTGATCTTCCACGCGCCGGAGTCCAGTGATCCATCACACCAAGTGCGCTACGATCGCGATGTCGAGTTTGTACAGGGTCTAATTGACAGACTCCTCAACGCTGGCGAGAACTCGGTAAAAGTGAGGCAAATTACCCGTCTTAGAAAGCAAGGCGATCAACAAAATCGGTCTATGAGAATCACTTTTGTGGACGAAGCCCATCCAAGACTGATCATGTCTCGCCTAAGTAGGCTGAAAGGTTTGAAGATTCATGTTCGTCCAGACCTGGACCCAGTAGACAGGAAACGGCTCAAGTCTGCCAGCACTGAGCTGAAAAGACGTATTGGTGAGGGGCAAACAAATCCTGGTATCGCGAATTTTCGAGTGGTTTTCAAAAATCTGCGAATCAGGATAAACAGGCTGCTCACGCTTCAAGCACGCTCGGCGGCTCCTGTTGTGACTTGCATGTAGCCTTCACAAACGTTTGCAGTGTTATGAAAAAGCACGATGAGCTGTATTGTTTCGTTGCGTCTGATCGGCCAGACGTAGTGGGACTTGCAGAGACATGGCTGCATTCAGAGTTATACACCCAAGAAGTTGAACTCAACAGTTACTGGTGCTTCCGATACGATGGACTAAAGAATGCCCACGGTGGTGTCTTGCTTTACATCCGGTCTTCCCTGTGTGACTTATGAGCACCTACCGAAGTGACGATGGTTTGTGTGAGCTACTGTGGTGCTCCATTTGCCTCAGGCGCGGAGAACTGCTTGTGGGCGCAGTTTATCGCAAGCCCTTGAGTCGCTGTTTGGATTGGCTGCCCCATCTTCGAACCCACATGAGTCGTCCATACTTTCTAATTATGGGCGATTTTAACTGTCCTCGAATACGATGGCCTGATGTGCATTTGATACCTGGACATAGTGAGGTTGAAGCAAAGTTGGTGGATTTGGTACTTGAAACTGGTGCATCGCAACACATATGCCAGCCAACACGTATAACAACACGCTCAACCCCGTCCTGTCTAGACTTGATGTTAACAAACTACGAACAACAAGTGCGTGAAGTTCGGATCCTAGAGGCCCTGGCTACAAGCGACCACTCAGTGCTCATAGCTGAATTGGAGTTACCTTTGCCGTATTCATGTCCGCTGGAACGAGCTTACAACTACTGGAAAACGGACTTCGATGGTCTAGCTCAAGCCGCGAGCCAACTGGATTGGCCTCTGTCACAAGCTGCATCTGTGGAAGACTGTTGGATATTGAAAAAGCGAGTGACATCATTGTGTACCCAACTTGTGCCATTGAAATGTCGGAAGGTTGGGCCGATTAAGCCTTAATGGTTTGACAAGGAGTATGGAAATCTGGCTCGGAGACGGCGCAGACTGTGGGACAAATTTCTCCTCTCTGGTTCTGCCAATGATTACGAAGGGTATAAAAGTCAGCGAAACCTCTGCAACAGTGCAAAAAGAAATAAGCGCCACCATTACGAAGAGCGGCTCGCAATCGCCGCGAAAATCGCCCCAAAGAGGAGCTTAGCTTAAGTGAAGCGACACCTGCAAATTAGTCTGATGAGTGTAGTAGTCAAATTCCTCGAGAAACTGGTGAGAAATTCATTGGAGAGTCATCCGAGTAAATTTAATCTACTTAGCAATGTGCAACACGGATTCCGGAAGGGATTTTCGTGTCTGACGAATCTGTTGGTGGCTCGCGAAAGTTGGGCGGATGCACTGGAAAACGGTCACGTACTGAATGTACTTTCCACCGACTTTTCTTAGGCATTTGACATTGTACCCCATTTGAGGCTCGCGCAAAAGATGACCTCCTACGGGGTATCTGGCCACGCCCTTCATTGGGTGACTGGCTTCTCGGGGGGTAGAGAACGGTGTGTACGGGTAGGCCGGCGCCTACCATTTCGGCAGTCTGTCCTCAGTGGCGTGCCGCAGGGCTCGGTCCTTGGACTGCTGCTGTTCTCTATCTATATGAATGACCTACCCGCGGAGCTTGAGGTACCATCGCTGCTATTTGCAGATGACCTGAAACTGTGGAACATTGTCGATGTTCCTGGGGGTTCCGAAGCTATTCAGCGAGCGTTAGGACTGGTCTACGTCATGGTTACTGCCCATAAATCAAGCAAAGTGCTCCGTTCTTCGAATTGGAGGAGGTTGTCCTCCTACGAAGTACGTGGTCGGTGGGGTCGAACTCCCTCGTGTATCTAGCCAGATTGACCTAGGCGTCGTACACTCTTCGGCTTTACACTCCGGCGACAACTGGAAGAAGGCCGCAAGCAGAGGTTTCCGTATGTTGTGGTTAATACGACGTTCTTTCGGAGTCTTGACGGGCGGCATCTTTACGAGGCTGTTCTCGGCTTTACTTCGGCCTTATCTGGAATACTGCGTCTAGGCTTGTCCGCCTTGCTTCGTCCGGGACAAAATGGAGCTAGAGGGTTTTACGAGTGGGTACTAGGTTAGTCGAGGGATGACGGGGACGGACGTACCCCGAGCGTCTACTTAGTTTGGGAATGCATTCAATGCACTACCGAAGTCTTAGAGGAGACCTAATATTAACCTACCGTATCTTAACTGGGAAGGTTGGTCCAGATTTATCTTGGCTATTTAGACCCGCTAGATTGTCTGTTCTGCGCGGTCATTCCTTGAAGCTGGACAAACTGCAGTCCGATCAGATTAGGGCGGAAATCCGGCTGTCATGCCGTTATCGACTGCTGGAACATGCTTCCGGAAAGTGTTATCAGGGAATCTACGGTTAAGGGGTTTGAGCGGCAACTTGACGCTCTTGGGTGGCAACACGAAACCTTTCCATTTTCCTGAATAACTCGCATCTTCGTACTTCGATTTTCTTTTCGCTACTTTTCTTCACGCGTTGGTATTATTTTCCTATTTAAGTGCACTTCCTTATTCTGTACCTTCGATTTCTCTTCCTATCCTTTGCTTACTGCAAGTGACTGCCACAGCAGGAACTGCTAGGGCAGGAAACGTGGGCATTAACTGGTTGGCCAGGGTGTGATACAGGTGTTCCGTTTTAGATACATCAATAACTGAGCACTTCATCAATTCCTGGCTCAACGATCCACTCAAGATGGAACACTCACGGGATTCTCCTATCGTTCCAGTCCCATCTGAACTGAACTGAACTGAAGCCGGCATGTGATGTGCCAGTGCTGGATGGCCTGGATAGACAGCCCCTAACCTCCAGCACTGATCGTGCGTCCGCCTGAGCGACGCACTTCGCTTCCCTATTTGCAAATGACCAGGTGTCTGTTCCGAGTTCGATGTGTAACGCTTTTACCTAACTCGACAGTGTGGGTTGCGGCGTTGAAGAGGTATGAAAACTAATCGCTAGCCTTCACGGCACCAAACCTGCAGGACTTGATAGGTTACACACACTGATTCGCAAGTCACTTGCGGTCATCATCTCTCCTGTCGGGACTGACCTTTTCAACAGGTTGCTGTCCGAAGGTTCGTTGCCGATTGACTGAAAATGTTAGGTGGTGAAGCCTATACCGAAATGCGGCGACCACAACGAAGTTGACAACTACAGGCCAACTTGTCTGACACCTATTATAGCAAAGGTTACTGGGAAAATCGTAAAAGAGTATTTCAATTGCTGTAGTCAAAAGAGGTCCTAACGCGTGCACAGCACGTTTTATGCAAGGCCGCTCATACATTACAAACTTCCTTGTGACGAGGCATGAGTGGTTGAAAGCAATAAGCAAGGGGACGTCTGTGGAGGTAATATTCATCGATTTCAGTAAAGCGTTCGACAAGGTCAGCCATGAGGTTCTCCTTCACAAACTTAGGATGTGTGGTGTCAGTGGCTCACGGCACCGGTGGATTCGCGACTTTATTGTTGGACGAAAGTGCAGGGTACAAGTCGACGAGCATCTAACTGACTGGTGTCCCTCTACAAGTGGCGTGCCTCAAGGCACTGTGCTGGGCTCCACTCTGTTTCTGATCCACATCAACGATCTATCTCAACTTCTCCAGCCGCCGTGTGGCTCGTTTGTGGACGACATGAAGATTTGGAGAGAAATTGACGCTCCCGATGACTGTGGCCTACTTCAGCAAGATCTCAACCGCCTATCCATGTGGTCTACAGAAGTTCATCTCCAGGTCAACCCAGCCAAGTTTGTATTTGTGGGCCTGGGGAAGGGTGCTGACGGCCGAACCTACACCCTTGACCGCCAAACGCTATATCCCACACCCTCCGTGAAGGACCTAGGTGTACTCTCGCGCTACGATTTGAAGTCCGTGGACAATACGAACAAGCTATATCGTAACGGACTGCGCATGCTTTGGGCACTCAAACGTAGCTTCGGCACATGGTCTGAAAAGGTTGCCACTCGCCTCTTCTCTTCCATCATTATACCAATGCTAGAGTACGGTTCGCCCGCCTACTTTCCGATTACTCGAGGTGAGGCACAAAAGATCGAACGGGTCCAACACGTTGCTACTAGGCTCATCCCGAGTTTACGTGGCTTCGGGTATGGAGACCGGTGCGAGAAACTAGGACTCTACACTTTGTCCTACCGATGAGTGCGAGTCGACCCCATTATGACCTACGGTATTATACATCTCAGTGATTTCCAAATGCTGAGGCCAATGCTGCACTTACGAGGGCCATGGAGCACACGCGGACACAGATACAAACTTGTCGTGCCGGATATGAAACGTGTTCCCCACCCACTGTGCTTCCAACTTTGCCTAAACATGTGATGGAGGCAACATGTGTGCAGCAGTTCAAAACGTTGTTAGATTTGCATTTTACCACTACTCGATTCAGAGAACGATTGCATAATTACGACGACATGTCACATTTGTGAGTTCTGCAATACCGTGAGTTTTAAATCTTACATGAGAACGATAACGATATTCACGGCAGACAATTTTTATGACATTTTTCACCATACTTCGAAAGAGTTGTACAGAATTCATTGCTACTTGCTCTAAAATACAGTATTCAGTATCGTTTGTCGGCCTGGAATGGATTCAGAAAGCGAACGATTCTGCCAAAAATGTGAATTCTGTCAACTGGCGGCGAAGGCGCTTCCCAAGTTCCCCTGGCAACCTCGGCCCAAAGTAGAGAAGCCATGGCAGCGAATGCACTTAGAGTATGTAGGACCAATCGCTGGTCAATCCTATCTTGTTTTGGTGGACTCTTTCTCCAAGTGGCCCGATGTGATCCCGATGCAAGGTACAATTGCCCAGTACAGATCAACGAACTGGATAAGCTGTTCCAGTATTTCGGCCTACCAGAGATGATAGTGACAGACAACGGTACACAATTCACTTCAACTTCTTTTCGCGAGTGATGCAAAGAGAAAGGAATTCAGTAGATGTTCTCAACACCATATTATCCGCAATCAAACGAACAGGTGGATACCTTCAAACATGCCTTGTCTTTGCACGATAGCCAGCTGTTTGTGACGGAATGTTGTCTACACAAGGTGTAGGCGCCCTGACCCAGAATGTTTGCTTAGGGCATTAAGGTTTTCAGGTAAGTCCCCCTTCTCTCCCTCTTCTTATTCTTTATTTCATAGGTCCTCATGGTTGTATGGCAGCGAAGCATCAGTTCAAATGGCTGAGGTACTGCTGTTGATGATGATGATGATGATGATGATGCTCTTTGAAAATTGAGGAAAAACATGGTTGCAAAGGACACGATCTAGTCTTTCCTGTGCATGTATCGGAATGCGCCAAACCCAAACGCTCCAGATGAAAGAGACCCTGTCGAAATTTTATTTGGAGGAAAGATCCGGACATTGTTCGATAACCTTGTGCCAAGCAGAAAAGAAAAGCACTGTAGTTGTCCAGCAGAGGAAAATCTGACAGACAGGCTCCGGCATTTCAAAATTGGTGACATGGTGTTCGTGCGAAAGTTCTGAGGACCGAGGTGGTCAACGGGAAGAGTGATCCGCAGCAAGGGTCGAGTCATTTACGAGATAATGGTAGGAAATGAAACACGAGTAAGGCACGCCAATCAGCTAAGGCCGAATCACGGCAAGACTAAAAGTTCCTCGGAATCACCATCCTTACCGTGGGACATTGTGCTAGACACGTTTGGTTTGGAGGAGAAAACTGAGTGGCTAGGTGAATCACAACAGAACCTGCAAGCATCAGCTGATACACAATGCACGCCGACCCGAAAGCGGAGACAAACACAATGGCTACAAGTTGATCTCAAAGCGAAAACCTATGAATAAAGTCGAGTTCGAACGGTACGCTGGCATACTCAATACGAAAGGGGAGGTAATAGAGACGTAAGCGGACCACGTAGGCTGTCTGCTACACGCAAAGGTCATCAGCACGGGCGTGGTACGACCTTTGACCTTTCCGCCGAATTTGGGAATCGAGTGCGAATTGATCGGCCAGCAAATACAAGCCCGCGTCAAAGGAATCAAACTATTTCGTCAATATGGTAAACACGTGGAGCGGAATTCACTCACACTGGCTGAAAACAAGACGCAAAAGAGTGAGTAACCTGGACCTCCAAAATTAGCATGTCTCGTTTACCAATGAATAGAGCTGATCTATCCTGTAAATATACACTCTCTGTCGACCGAGTTCTGGTCTTTTGTATTCCTTCGATTGGTCGGGCGAGTGACTGAGCAATCAGACAATCGCAGTCTTACATAGCAGCAAAACAGCAGTACAACACACAGAAATAAGCCAAGAAATTATACTAACAATCAGTTTTCCATACCTGATGGCACATTTGTCTGTTCTCAGACTTGTGAAGCATTTCAAAGCTTGAGCTCGGTTCACATTGACAGCGACTGTGAGAAAAAAGGAGGTTTTCCTTTCAGTTCCTATCAAAGGTGATATCCCTTTTGACCTGCTGGATAGAAAATTGTCCACCGCAGTGTACCAGACGTACACATCCGCTAGAGTTCATGTCCTTAGTGAGACTGCTCTGCTCATAACCAAACGCCCCAAGGATGAAATTCCGGTCCTGTCCGAATCGTTTATCCAATATCAGTCCACCTGCACCTGTGGTTTACGGTACATCGGACACACGACCAGACGCCTGTCGAGGCGGATAGCGGTGCATTGCCCTGCCTCTCTGCGGCAAGCACTGTCAAGATGGTTCAAAGCTCAATTTCAGAACACCTAGTGAGCAGTTGACACCGTGTTCAAACCAAGGACTCGTTCAAGATGCGTTATATTGTGTCTAAATGGCTCCCTAAAGGACTCAGAAAGCATTCGCTGGCAACCGCGGAAGCTATTGCGATCAGAAGGCTGAAGTCAGAGCTATATAAACAGAATGCGCTGGTGCAAAATTTGACCTTCCCTTGGCCACGGACCAGACAGTTGACTTTAGGCTAATTGACATGTCAATATTCAAATTTGGTCCCTGAATATGACACCCCACAGACCCGACCCGGCTTTATTGTGCTAAGCTAGAAATAGCTTGGTATTCCAATAACAGTTCGATTAAATAATTGTAGATGCCTGAAGAGACTACTCGAATATATATATATATATATATATATATATATATATATATATATAATACAAACAGCAGCTGACAGACCTCAGCATTGCGAACTCGGCGTTTTCACCAGATATGAGCGATACGCTGTTAGCATCGATGATCAAAGGACAGTCTGGTATTATCTTCAGTGCAAAATTCCCACGTCTCTAACTCATAAAATAACACCGCCCTTATCGCAGCGTTATACACCCAGCCTATGACTGGCAGAGTGACATCCCATTGTGTCCACAGATGACAACTTGTGAAAAGTTGCACGTACTTTGCTGTTAGACGAAGTGATTTAAAAAGTGATGCAACCTCTAAAAGTGACACGACTACCAGACCCAGTGCCTTGTTGGAGAGCAGAGGAACCGGTAGCGTATCAACCCAGTTCTGTAAGTGTGTAGGAGCTTTAACTTATTTTGCTATTTTTAGCTTATTTCTCTTCGCACAGGGAAGATACTAGCCACAATCATGTGACTCTAACCACATCATTCAAAAGCTATTGATGTGTATACAATCAATGGACAACTTACTTTGAACTCTGGCTTATACCATCTAGCCAACCACCACCTGTGTTTTCCCTGTGCAATCTTTCTGCCCTACTGTCGTAGTGTATTTTCGGGAGCCTCCCAAAATATATCATTGGGATACCAACAAGATTTTATTTCTAACATCCAGTAAGGACGACGGGACATGGCTATTTTCGGACTCCGCACCTAAGCAGCGCTCCTACAAATTGGAGACCCCGACGTGAGTTCGTTCCATCGGATTCAGCTTCCATCATCCGGTGAGTCGTGTCCATTTTCGTCGTTCTTTTTATTGCTTTCATGTATGCGAATATGATCGAGCAGCAAACTGGGGAGATTAACACCGTATCTACTAGCTGTTTACCAACATTTTGGATACAATATCCCCAGCTTTGGTTTTTTCAGGCCGAGTCATTTTTTGAAATTAATCGCATACATAGGGATGTCTTAAAAGTTCATTATGTGATCTCTAAGCTCCCACCTGAATTATTACTCCTGGCACAGGATATCCTGAAGACAAGCCCCACATACCAGCAACTAAGGGACTTTTTAATTCGCGAGCTTAGCCTTAGTGAGCGTAAGAGAGTGCAACGTCTACTTATAGAAGAACAGTTAGGCGATCGCACTCCTACGCAACTACTGCGAGCCATGCAAGCTCTGGTAGGTGACAGCCCTCCAGAGAATTCCATCTTTAGGCAGTTATTTTTGCAACGGCTCCCTACACACGTACAACAAATACTGGCTAACGCTCATCAGGATACCGACTTGAAAGACCTAGCCCTTATGGCTGATAAAATAATGGAAATACAAGCGCCTACGATCTCAATTTCTTCGCCTCCTATAACTGACGACTCGCTTGTAAAAGCTGTGCACTCCCTGCAGCAGCAACTGGCCTCCATCTCCATCACCCACCGAAACCGTAATTCGCGGTCAGGCCAGCGGCGTATTCGCAGCGCTAGTCGTTCACGTGGCATTTGTTGGTATCACCGTAGGTTCCGTAACAAAGCTCGGAAATGCATAAAGCCGTGTCGATTTTCCATTTCGGGAAACGAACACGCCAGCTCGTAATGGCGACGACGCAAGCTGGCATATGCGAGCCAGGTCGCCTCTTTTATCTGCGAGACGTAAGATCTGGCATGCGATTCCTCGTAGACACTGGTGCCCAAGTCAGTGTGGTTCCTCCACGTCCGGAGGACTTAAGGCACTGCTCTGTATACAGCCTGCAGGCAGTAAATGGCACGCCTATCCGAACCTATGGAGAACGGTCCATCACGCTGAACCTTGGTCTCCGTAGGCCTTTTCCTTGGATTTTCATTGTAGCCAAAGTGCCCACTGCCATTCTAGGCCTCGATTTCTTCCAGCATCATGGCATTATTGTCGATCCCAAGCGCTGCCAAATCATTGATGGCCTAACGCAAATATCTCGGGCTGGTTTTAAAGGGTCCATTATGTCTATGAGTCCGCAGCTTGCCCCACCACGAGCCACTCCAAAGTACTTGGATTTGTTACGAGAGTTTAACAGCTTAACAAAGCCTGGATACCAACCCGGTGATGTCAAACATGAGATCGTACATAGGATAACGACAACAGGTAGTCCAGTCTACCATCGTCCGCGGCGTTTAGCGCCCGATAAACTTTCCGTAGCGAAGGCTGAATTCGACCATATGCTACAATTGGGCATAATACGTCCATCCAGCAGTACATGGGCATCGCCCCTACATATGGTCCCGAAAAACCAGCCTGGGGATTGGAGACCTTGTGGGGATTATCGGGGACTAAACGCTAACACCGTCCCAGACAGGTATCCCATTCCGCATCTCCAGGATTTCTCTTCCTCGCTATACGGAAAACACGTGTTCAGTAAGATAGATTTAGCACGAGCATATTACCAAATTCCTGTCCATCCTCAAGATGTTCATAAGACTGCCGTTACTACACCTTTTGGCTTATTTGAGTTCTTGCGAATGCCATTTGGTCTCCGCAATGCAGCTCAAACATTTCAGCGTTTTATGGATCAGGTTATTCGTGAGCTCGATTTTGTTTTCGTCTACATTGACGATGTCTTGGTTGCAAGTTATAACCATGACGAACACTTGCGTCATCTGCGACAACTGTTCGAGCGATTTGCGCATTATGGGGTGGTTATCAATGCCTCCAAGAGTCAGTTTGGTGTTGATACGGTAGACTTTCTTGGTCACCGTGTTTCCTCCGCCGGAATTACACCCCTACCCGACAGAGTGACAACCATCACTGAATACCCTATCCCCGATTCCATCAAAAAGTTACGTCGGTTTGTAGGCATGGTTAACTTCTACAGACGTTTCATCCCACACTGTTCTGAGTTAGCCCAGCCACTTACCGAGCTACTCAAATTAGATGCCAAATCATTCAGCTTCACGGAATCAGCTAAGCGGGCATTCAGTGATCTAAAACATCAGCTAGCAACTGCCACTCTCCTCGTGCATCTTGATCCTAAGGCTCCGTTACAGTTAACGGTGGACGCTTCAGATGCAGCAGTAGGTGGTGTGCTCCAACAGCGACAGGGAGGTGAATTGTATCCAATTGCCTTTTTCTCTAAGAAACTGCAGCCTGCCGAACGACGTTATAGTACGTTCAGCAGAGAACTCCTAGCTATTTATCTCAATGTGCGTCATTTCCGACATTACTTGGAAGGGCGTACATTCACGATATTCACCGATCACAAGCCGCTAACGTATGTACTGCGTTCTGCTTCTGATCGACTTTCCCCACGAGAAACTAGACAATTAGATTATATCTCCCAATTTACCTCCGACATTCGGCATTTGTCCGGTGTGAACAACACCGTAGCAGATGCCCTATCACGGGCGGAAATCAATACCCTCCTTGAGCATTCCCCCATTGATCTTCAAGAACTAGCCACAACACAGCATCAGGATAAGCAGTTTCTTCAACAACTGCGCGAAACCAATCTACAGGTGAAACCCATCCAGCTGCCTGATAGTTCGGATGTTCTGATGTGTGACGTTTCTACAGGAAAGCCACGACCTGTAGTTCCACCGACCTATCGGCGAATCATTTTTGATTCATTACATGGTCTATCACATCCAGGCATCCGTGCAACGCGCAAACTCATTTCCGATCGTTTTGTGTGGCCGGCACTGAACAAAGACGTGCAGACCATGGTGAGGAATTGTCTCCCATGTCAGCGTTCAAAAGTGCACCGCCATACACAGGCACCTCTTGGCGAGTTCACCGTTCCCGATGCTCGTTTTAGTCACGTGCACATCGACACCGTCGGTCCGCTGCCGCCGTCGAGTGGATTTAAGTACCTACTTACTTGTATCGATCGTTACACTCGTTGGCCCGTGGCAGTACCCATCGCGGACATTTCCGCAGAGACGGTAGCACGTAACTTTGTGGCTCATTGGATCGCACATTATGGTGTCCCATCCACCATAACAACGGATCGCGGTGCGCAATTTGAATCAACCCTCTTTCGAGATCTCACTAATATCCTCGGAGCTAAGCGAATAAGAACAACTGCGTACCATCCAACAGCGAACGGGTTAGTCGAACGTTTTCACCGCCACCTCAAAACATCTTTGATGGCATGTTCTGACACTACCCGTTGGACAGAAAACTTACCGCTGGTTCTATTAGGTCTACGAACGACGTTTAAAGCTGATTTAGGTTGCTCTGTCGCGGAGCTGGTATACGGTACCACGCTAAAGCTCCCGGCTGACCTCGTTCAACCCATCGACTTCAACGCTCTAGATCCCTCAAACTTTGTTCATCGCTTACGTTCATCCATGCGTGAACTGCATTTTACTGCCACACGCGCACAAACTAACAAGTGTTATATACCAAAAGAGCTGACAACTTGTTCACATGTGTGGCTACGAAACGATGCAGTCCGCAGGCCTCTACAACCACCGTACGAAGGGCCATTTGAGGTGATCGCTAGAACAGAAAAACATCATATGATCAACAGGAATGGTAAAGTCGATGTAGTTTCGGTAGACCGACTCAAGCCAGCGTATATCGAACAAACTTGTGAACAACAATCGACAGGTTCTAAAAACACCATATGTACGCAGGAGTCATCAAAGCGCTTTGAAAACGATCCTCAATCATCAACATCTGAAGCTAAGCCAAAAGAGACTAGTACGCGGCAAACACGGTCAGGTAGAAAAGTTCATTTTCCAGACCGTCTAGCGTATTAGACATCTTGAGAATAACAACTTGCCGTGCTGTCTATCTTGTTATACTACCTGCTGCCAGTTTTCTTTCCTGCTTGTTGCTTTCCAGTGTTTGCCAGGAGAGGAAAGAACAACCTTAGCACGAATAAGAAGATTCTCATGTCGACAAAAGGCAGAAGGATTGCGTCGGACAACACTCGCAACTCAAACATCCTTGTTGCACTACTACATTCTGCTCCCACATTTTCATTGTATCTTCGCTAATAACTTTACCTGCATGCCTCCTGTGTCTCAGCCTCGGGCATTTTAAGCGACACTGTATCAGGTAGAGGTCAGTTTTCCCGGCAATTCCCACCGGGTTTTTTACTCCTGGTCGCTTATCACCGTGCGGCTACCGCACTGGTGGGGAGGTATGTAGGAGCTTTAACTTATTTTGCTATTTTTAGCTTATTTTTCTTCGCACAGGGAAGATACTAGCTACAATCATGTGACTCTAACCACATCATTCAAAAGCTATTGATGTGTATACAATCAATGGACAACTTACTTTGAACTCTGGCTTATACCATCTAGCCAACCACCACCTGTGTTTTTCCCTGTGCAATCTTTCTGCCCTACTGTCGTAGTGTATTTTCGGGAGCCTCCCAAAATATATCATTGGGATACCAACAAGATTTTATTTCTAACATCCAGTAAGGACGACGGGACATGGCTATTTTCGGACTCCGCACCTAAGCAGCGCTCCTACAAGTGCACTTTCCACTTTCGATGTACAATGCACATGCCAAATGTTGTAGCGTGGCACATCAGCTTATTTATTGATGTTTATATAAACGCTTGGTGGCCCGACGCAAGGAGAACTATGGCGTCTGCATACTCCAAGTTTATTAGCGGTCACGGGAGGAGTAGGTAAAGGAGTCATTTATGATCATTTCGAGTAGACATTTGACACCGCTGCCCAAAACGCCAAGATCTCATGCAGTGAAAAACAATACGGAACATATGATACTGGTCCAACAACACTGTATTTAATGGGAACAAAAGCTGGAGCTTCACATGACCCATAGGGTGTAGAGAGCGTCGAGTTTTATGAAAAGCCCAAGCAACCTTATAGCAGGTTAGCCTCGCGTGTTAGCCATATCTTCATGTGGCCTATGTGGCATTTAAACAGAATACACACCGGCTCAAATCGCGACACACCACCACGCCCTCTGATACAGCTAGGGAAAGAATTAGGTAGAGTGGAAAGAGGAGACTCCAGTTCAGTTTCGGTTTCAGTTGAACAACTATGGTCTGAGCACCGAAGTGCGGTGGATCCAGTTGCCACGACTCGAATCTTAAGAACAACAATAAATAACAACAGCAAGATGGTGGAATTGAATGCAAACAGAATAGGAAGGAAACGGAAGCAAGAAGAAAGTGCGTTATACTAGTCAGAATGGAAGGAAGATTAACAATCAGATAAACAGACCAAATGCAGAAAGCCATTGACTGCGTGACTGCACCATGTCTGACACGGTTTTCAAACATTAGTGTGGACCATCCTCAGCCTCCCATCCACGAACGCGGCACACATCAGCGTGACCAAGCCTCTCAGTCAATTTCTTCATGCGTCCATACCACGTAATGGAATGGCCACCTCGCGATTTCGCCAACTTGGTGCAGCCACGGCGTATAATGCACGCCGAGAAAGTTGATCAACAGGCATAAGGAGGACATGGTCAAGCCAACATAAACGATTAAGATGCAGTAAAGAGTCCAGTGAGAAAACAGAAGGCTTCTTGTCAAAAACCAACTGGCGAACCTCAAGATTGCTCACTCAGTGTTCCCATCAGACGTGAGAAATACTCCGCAAGCACCGGTGGTCAAACACGGCCAAACCTGTAATGTCTCTGATGCATACAACAAGACCGGCTTTACTGCAGCGTTATACATCCTACCTTTCACTGAAAGGCAGATATCCAATAGTGTTTACATAACGACTGCGTCGGACACAAGAAGAGCTATGTCATCCGCACACTCCAAGTTTGTCGTTCAATCACCTGACAGAACTTCCACTCTGGTAGTCCGAAAGAACGGAGTCACGCACAATCGTTTCGATAACATAGCTGAGAAAGAAAGGAGAGATGGGACAACTCCGACGAACCCCACTTGTCGTGGGGAGCTGAGACACCCGCAGACCCTTACATGTTGTAGCTTTCTTTGAGTGACTCATTTTTTTAGATCATCCATAGGAGGAGCAAAACATTGTGGAATACCATTTCGTTGGAGTCACTGCTCATCACCCTAAAACTGTTCTCTTTTCGCTTCCTGTTGATTTATTCGCTATGGAACACTACGCTATCGATTGTGCTTTTTATTTTCAGCCGGTGCACCGCCGAACTCTCCCCAATCTGTACCACTTCCAACTGGGCGGCTATCTGTCGTCGGTTCAATGTACCTGAACTAAATCTCCTGGTTGGAAGTCCGATATGTGATTTGGACGCCTGGAAATAATGCAAGGTGTGTCAACCGTTCGATCACCCGTAGCGATTTCCAACCCGTAACATATTTGACGACGGAGGTGTGGTTTATTGTTCTCCTTAACCATGTCTGCTGAGGCCAATTCGAAGCAGATGATGCGAGTTCAGATCAAGCTAATGGAGATACTAGTTCCGAAATTCGCTATCTTGTGGTCGTCTTCCTCCCCCGCAGATGTACGGTTAGTGGATTAACTTGCACGGAACGTCTCTGATCCAGAAGTTGTAGTGACATTCGAATCATGGTACAAGCGATATAAGGAGATTTTCTCGGTTGAGCTGGCCAACCGAGATGACGATAGCAAAGTCCGATTGCTTCTCCGGAAATTGGGCTCAACAGAACAGGACCGTTACACAAACTTTATCCTCACTGCTGCAGCTTCGGCGAGACGGTGCAGACGTTGGAGTCCATTTCCCAGTGCCTCCAGATAATCAATCGGGATGCCGATGAATTTGTCACATACGCTGACGTTGTCAATGGTTAGTGCGGTCGTTTCAAGCTCAGATCGCTATCCGAGGATCAATTCCGAGGCTTCATTTTTGTATGTAGACTCCGATCATCACGTGATGCAGATTTACGAACGAGATTGCTAGCTAAGACTGGTTTGGAACCCGACATCACATCGACATAGTTGGTGCACGAATGCGAGCCGCTTCTCAACCTAAAACACGACTCCGACATGATTCAGTAAAGGGAGAGGACGTCTGGTTATAATCCCTTGGTCGTTGCTACCCAATCAAAGCAAAAGTCGTCATCGCAGCCGTTCACTGCTCGACAAGAAAGTTCAAAGAAGCCACCATACGCCTATCGCTACTGTGGTTTCAGGCACTAGCATAAGTTCTTCTAGTTTAGACAGTACCGCTGACGGTTGTATCACACAGTCGGAGATAAGAGTAGTTTCTGTTAACCATGTTCATCTAAATAAAAAAGAGGCCAGCATTAGTTTTAAGGTCTCACAAACGATCGATTTCCAAGACAGTTAGCAAATCATCCCGTCTGTCCGCAACCTCCCAACTCCATGCCGCCCACAACCGGATGTATGTTTTGGTCCACACCGATAGATATCCAGTTCGCTTGAAGCTTGACACGGCCTCTGGCATCACTCTCATCACGAGAAGGCTCTGGCGCCCTCATGATATCCCCATGGTTCAAACATCCAGATGAAAAGCCACTAGCGCTTTTGGTGGCTCACTGCAGTTGGCTGGACGTTTACACTGCTGTCCTCGCGCGGAAACACCATCGGAACAGTCTGTTACGTCTCTGATTCTAATACCGGCCTCGGACAGAACTGGCTTGAGCTACTTGGTCTCATGGCCTTGCCTATCCGTTCTATCTGCAACGTAGTGCAGTCACTAGTCCCTCGGCCCTGATCCAGCAGATCCCCCATCAATTCGCTGATGTTTTCAAGGAGGAACTTGGTCTCTGCACTCGCAATAAGGCCACGCTTGAACGGCGAGCCGGCAATCAATCTGTCTTCTGTCCGAAAAGACCAGTACTCTACGCTACCTTGCCGATAGTCGATCAGGAGCTCAGACATTTGGAAGAAATCAGTCTTGCAGCCCGTTTCATATTCTTCCTTGAGCGCTCCTATTGTTGTAGTCAAGAAGGCCAATGAATGTCCGCATTATTGCCGGTTTTCCAATAGGTT
The DNA here is from genome assembly GCA_944474145.2 of Dicrocoelium dendriticum. Taxonomy (NCBI): domain Eukaryota; kingdom Metazoa; phylum Platyhelminthes; class Trematoda; order Plagiorchiida; family Dicrocoeliidae; genus Dicrocoelium; species Dicrocoelium dendriticum. The sequence goes on from OX104071.1 coordinate 49,294,810, forward strand.
GCAATTCTGCCCTGGGATCCAAGTATTATCCGTTTCTAGCTTCAGATGATCTATTCATCGTGCCTAATGGTGGAACCTGCTTTGTTAAGCTAGACCTGGTGGAAAATTACCTCCAGATCGAAGTGGTTCCTAAATTCCGTGAACTGCTTAATATCAATACCCACCGAGGTCACGTCCAATACACCAGGTTCCAATTTACTGACAAAAGTGCCTCAACAATCACCCAGCAAGTGGAAGACACTATGATTGATGGACTTCGACGTAGTGGTATACCTAGGCGATAGTGTTGTAGTAAGGTCAACGGAAGAGCTCAGAGATCGCACCGACGCGGTTCTCAAGCGTATTCAGGGTTTTCGGTTCCGTCTCCGCGCCGAGAAATGCCAGTTCTTTCTCCCGTCAATAAAGCATGTTGGTTTCATCTTCGATATTAACGGTCGCTACCAGGATCCTGAGAACATTCGAGCACTTCAATAAATGTCTGCTTCGAATGATGTCTCCAAACTGCGATTCTTCCTCGGCTTGATCACACACTACCGTGCGTTCTTACCGTCCAATCACCATCTCTGGGCTCCACTAAACCGTCTCTTGCAAAAGGAAGCAAAATGGCTTTGGTCCGCGGAAAGTGGACCTGCACATCCCAAGCATAAGACGATGCTCAGTTCAGACCCCTTGTTGACATATTACGATCCGAATATGCCCATTCTGGTCGCAGCAGAAGCTTCTAATTATGGTTTAGCAGCAGTCATTTCCCATACTTACCCAGACGGTTCTGAAAAGGTCATCGCCCAGGTCTCGCGGACACTTAAGGCAGCTGAGAAAAATAACGGCCAAATTGAACAAACGGTTTGGTTATTATCTTTGTTGTCAAGAAATTCCACGAATCGCTGGTTGGTCGCCACTTCACACTACTCACTGAAAACAAACCGTTGCTTTCGAAATTTGGAACCAAGAAGGGTATCCAAGTATCCTCTGCCAATCCTCTTCTAGATTAAACAACAATCCTGTTGGGGTGCGGCTTTGCCATCCAGTATCGTCACACCGATGATTTCGGACAAACCGATGCGCCGCCTCACCTTAGCAGAACCATCGCGCACCTGAAGACGACGCAGTCATTGCCCCTACACACATTGTGGTAGACGTCTTTCTGCAGTTCACAAATGTAGTTTGTGGGATTGCGGTTACCGCTGCCGACATTCGTCACGCAACCGCGCACGATCCGATTCGTCAACATGCTATCTCGTTTAAACGTTCACGTTGGCCTGTGGAAAGACGTACTGGTGAACCACATCAGTTATTTTGTCACTGTGAACCCGTATATGTTTCTCCGGGAGAAAGTAAGAATTGCCTTGGAAATGCACTATTTTAGCGATCAATCGATTAGATTCAGATTCAGGTTCAGATGGACTGGAACGATAGGAAAATCCCTCAAGTGTTCCTTCTTGAGCAAATCGTTGAGCCAGGAAATTCTAGTGCTAGTTCTTGATAGATCTAAAACGAAACACCCGAAACACACCCTGATCAACCAACTACTGCCCACGTTCCCTGCACTAGCAGTCCGCGCTGTGTAGGTTACGTGAAGTAAGAAGTAGAAAGTAAATGGAAGATTAAGGGGAATGAAAGTCATTAAAATGAAGGATAACACCGAAGAGTGAAGAGAATGACAGAATAAGAACTAAAAGTTTAAAGATCGATATGGTCAGGAGAAGGAAAAGGTTTCGTGTTGCCACCCAAGAGCGTCTAACTGACCCTCGAAACCCTTAACCGTAGGTTCACTGACTACACTTTCTGGAAGCGAGTTCCAGCGCTCGATAACTCTACGCGATAACCGAGTTTCCGCCCTGATCCAGTCAGAACGCGGCTTGTGTAGCTTCATGGGATGACCGCGAAGACAAGGCAACCTAGCCGGGCTAAATAGCCAGCGCAAGTCCGGCCCAACCTTCCTTGTTAAAATGCGGTAAGTAAGGATTAGGTCTCCTCGAAGCCGTCGGTAGTGCATTGAATACATACCCAAGCTAAGTAGACGCTCGGGGTACGATTGCCCCCGTAACCCCTCGACCAATTTGGTACCTACTCTCAAGCTCCATTTTGTCCAGAGCAAGGCATGGCGGGCATGCCTGGACGCAGTATTCCAGATGGGGCCAAGCGAAAGCTGAGAATAGCTTAACAAATATGTCGGAAGTTAAGACCCCGAAAGAACGGCGTATTAACCATAACATTCTGAAACCCCTACTAGCGGCCTTCTTCCAGTTGTCACCAGAATGCAAAGACGAGGAATGAACGACACCTAGGTCTACCTGATTGGAGACAAGGGGGAGTTCGATCCCACCGAGTACGTAGCTCGAAGGCGGGAAAGTTGCTCCTATACGAAGGACGGAACACTTAGCCTGATTTATGGGCAGTAGCCACAAAGTAGACCAGTCCCAGAGTCCGTCCAGTGCATGCTGTATAGCCACAGAATCCCCAGGAACATTTACAACATTCCATAGCTTAAGGTCATCAGCAAACAATAAGGATGATACCCCAAGCTCTCCAGGGAGATCGTTTAAGTAGAGGGAGAACAGCATCGGTCCAAGGACCGAGCCCTGTGGGACACCGCTAAGGACCGCTTGCTTAAAGGATAAGCTGCGACCCACACGTACACACTGCTCTCTTCCCTGCAAAAACGCAGATACCCAGTGAACGGCGCGGCCAGATACGCCGTAGGACCTCAGCTTTTGTGATAGCCTCAAGTGGGGTACCTTATCAAATGCTTTCGAGAAGTCGACGAAAAGCACATCCACCACGTGGCCATTTTCCACTGCCTCGGCCCAAGCTTCAAGAGCAAACAACAAATTCGTAAAACACGAAAACCCCTTCCGGAATTTATGTTGTGCACTACTGAGTAGATTAAATCTATTCAGGTGACATTCCAACGAATTTCTCACCAGCTTTTCAAGCAGTTTGACCACGACGCTAGTCAGACTAACTGGCCTATAATTGGCTGACAGACTCCTTTCGCCATTTATGAAGATAGGACAGATGACAGCCTCCGTCCATTCGGAAGGTAATGTACAGGTGTCAAGTGATTTCGGAAAAACCATCGTCAGCGGTCCACTCAGTTCCACCGCCAACTCATGCAGAAGCTTCGGGTGAATTGAATCAGGTCCAGCTGCTTTGGAAGGGTTTAGTTCTTGCAGCAGTTTAAGGACTTGCGTTTCCACCACAGTAAACTCAGCTAAATAAGAACCCTCAGGTACTCTGGGGACAAATTCAACGCTAGTCAACACGGCCTCTGCATACTGTTCCCTAAATACACGAGCCTTATCTGAGTCCGCATACGCACGAGTTCCATCAGCCCTCATCAAAGTTGGGATTACCGAAGTTGAACCACAGCGTCTCTTAACATAAGCGAAGAACTTCTTCGGATTTTCCGAAGCTCCATCAGCCACTTCCTTTTCGTACAACAGCCGAGCTTTCCTTAAGTGTTGTTTACACCTATTTCTAGCCTCGCGGTATCGATCATAGGTGCTAGTTGATGGAGCCGCACGGTAGGTCCTCCAGCACCTAGAACGCTTCTGGAGCAGGTGCCTGCCAGTGGTATCTATCCACGGCGGCCGCGCCCGTGTCTCCTTTCTCCTAGCAAGCGGGATGTAGGGAGTAGACACTTTCGTGAGATAAGATTTAAATCTATCCCAGGCCGCCTGAACCGTATCAACCACCGAGATTTCGCAACGCATCCCAGCAGCCTTGGTACGCATTGCCTGATAGTTAGCACGCCATATGTTTGGAAATGGCTTATCAATGCTCTGGTGACGCCTGGTCAAACTACACCTGAACGATAAACAAACATGATCACTAGCACCTAAGGGAGAGCTGTAAGTGATGTCCCCTACGAAGTCTAGTGACTTGGCAAACACTAGATCCAAAATAGACGGGAGTTGGGCGTCTATGTACTTAGTGGGGAGGTCCACGAACTGGTGCAATGGTACTTGTAGCGTAAGCTCAAGTAGATCTGTCCCGAAAGTACCTTCTGCCGAGTTGCAAGAAAGATCCGCCCAGCAAACTTCTGTTAGGTTGAAATCCCCCAGTATCAAACACCTGTTTGCGGATTGGGAGCGAATAAAGTCAAGCACCTCTTTGGACGCACTCCCAGGGATTCTATACACAAGTACGACTGTAAGTTGAGCTGAGGAAGTGTTAATCACTACCGACAGCGCTTCGACAATTTTATCTGTCCACTGGAACATGTAGGTGCGTGAAACATCAAGTTCACACCTAAGTAAATAGCAACGTCCCCGCCTTGTCGGCCAACGAAGCGATCACATCTAAATAGTGCGTAGCCAGACAGATGTACTTCACCGTCCATGATGTCCCGAGACAGCCACGTTTCAGTGAATGCAAGTATATCAGGATGAGACCCATCTACATGCAGACCTATCTCGCGCATCTTATTCCTTAGGCACCGCACATTGCTTAGCACTATTTGAAGGTACTCGTAATGTCCAGCCCTGGGACGTGCGATATTAGTACTGGCACTGGTATGGCGGAAACAGACCGCCAACTGACCACCCGAAAACCCACCAACCGGAGACCTTGTTCACCGGCCGCTCGCCTGGTTTTGAGGTCCTTAATGGCCTCTTTTAACTTCAGCCTTTCCGCTAATGGGAGGTCTGGCTGAACACTAACATTAGTACCCTTCAATTTGAAGACAAAACGCAACAGCGCGTTGCGTTCCTCCGGGGTAGAAAGGACTACCCGAAGTAAGCGCGGTCGAGGGTTTGGGGCGTTAACTGGGACGTTACCCAATCTAGTCAATTTCCTGACAGTAACACCGGGAAACCCAGGCGGAAGAAGCTTCGTTACGCACATCTTAAACCACTGTAGATCGTCCAACGGTTATCGCATCGATTTCGAACATTCCGGAGTGCTCTACTTCTGCAGGTGATTAAAAACCACCTGACACCTCGGCAAAAAATATGGGGAACCACTGACGTTGGTTGCTGCGAGGCTAATTTTTGACATGAAAAGCTGGCCTGGAGGGACTTTGAGTTCCGGTACACCAGGCTAAATGGTGATGCATTCAAGTTCAAGTTCAGTTGGGACCGGAACGATAGGATAATCCCGTGAATGTTCCTTCTTTTGCGTATCGTTGGATCGGGAATTGACAGGTCTGCTTGAGATGTTGAATAGCCTTAAACAAAGACCGCATCACACCCTGTCCAACCAATTACTGCCCACATTTTCCTGCCCAGCAGTCCCTGCCGGGCCGGTTTATGTGAAGTAAAAGAGTGAAGGGTAAGCTAAGAAAAGAAGAGGAGGAATGTCAGCTAAATAATGATAATACCAAGGTGAGAAGAAAATTAAAAAAGAACTAAGGGAAAGTTGAAGATACAAGTCGGTTAGGAGAAGGGGTAGGTTTGGTACTGCCACCCTAGAGCATCTAACTGACGCTCGAAACCCTCTACCGTAGACCCCCTAACCACGTGAGCCGGAAGCGAGTTCCAACGTTCAATAACTCGACGCGACAAGCGAGTTTCCGTCCTTACCCGGTCAGAACGCTGTTTGTGCAGCTTCAACGGGTGACCTCGGAGACTAGGCAGCTTGGCGGGACTAAATAGCCAGGACAAGTCTGGACCGATCTTACCCGTTAAGATACGGTAAGTGAGAATCAAGTCTCCTCTAATTCTGCGGTAGTGCATTGAGTACATACCCAAGCTAAGCAAACGTTCGGGATACGTTTGCCCCCGTAATCCTTGCACTAACCTTGTACCCACTCGCAAAACTGTCCGGGAGAAAGTAAGAATTGCCTTGGAAACTCCCTATTTTAGCGATTAATCGATTATTAACGATTATCGCATCGATTTCGAATGTTCCTGAATGTTCTTCTTCTACACGTGATCAAAATCCACCTGACCTCTCGGGAAAAGATATGGGGAACTACTAACCTTGGCAGCTGACCCTCCAATTCTAGAAGTCGAAGGTCAGCAGAGACCTATAAATACAGCCAGGGTCCTCAGTCGTTGTACAGTGTTCGTTGGCTGCGATTAATACCTTATTTGTCAGGGTCATTGGCGTTCTGTTTTTTCCTTCGGTTGGGCTAGAAGTTTTGCGGAGCAGTAAATTGTTATTTTTGGAGTTGCGTCTAGTGAGAAGATTATAACAAAACCCTCTCCAGTTCCATTTTGTCCCTTACAAGACAAGGTGGACAAGCCTGGATACAGTACTCTAAGTGAGGTCGCACGAAAGCTGAGAACAGCTTCACAAAGTTAATGGCCGTTAGGACACCGAAGGAGCGACGAATAAACCACATCATACGGAACCCTCTACAAGCAGCCTTCCTCCAATTTTCCCCAGAGTGAAGCAATGAGGTATGGGTGATACCTAGATCAACCTGCTGAATGACAACAGGGAGTTCACTTCCACCAACTACATAGCGCGTGGGGGGACTAGCACCTCCAATGCGGAGGACAGAACATTTCGCCTGATTTATGGGCATCAACCATAAGGTTGACCAAACCCAGAGCCTATCCAAAGCACTCTGAAGTGTCTCAGAGCCACCAGGGACATCCACAATATTCCAGAGCTTGAGGTCATCAGCAAACAATAGCGACGGTACTCCAAGCTCCTCGGGTAGGTCATTGACATAAATTGCGAAAAGCAACGGCCCTAGAACCGAGCCCTGCGGAACGCCACCAAGAACAGCTTGTCTAAGCGAAAGGCTACGCCCCACGCGTACACACTGTTCTCTGCCCTCTAGGAAAGCAGAAACCCATTTAAGGGCGGCTCCTGATATCCCATACGATCTCAACTTCAATGAGAGTCGCTGATGTGGGACAGTATCAAAGGCTTTCGAGAAGTCAACGAAAAGCACGTCGATGGCGTGGCCGTTGTCTACTGCCTCAGCCCAGCTTTCACGAGCTACAAGCAAATTTGTCAGACATGAAAATCCCTTACGGAATCCGTGCTGGGCCGCACTGAGAAGGTTAAAATTAATCAGGTGATTCTCCACCGAATCCCTGACCAATTTTTCAAACAACTTAACTACTACGCTTGTTAAGCTGACAGGCCGATAGTTCGCGGGCAGAACTCTGTCCCCGCCCTTAAAAATCGGACAGATGATTGCCTTCTTCCATTCAGAAGGTAAGGCACAGCTGTCGAGTGATATTGTAAACATGCATGTCAGAGGGCCACTTAGCTCAGCGGCCAATTCATGCATCAGCTTCGGATGAATTGAATCAGGGCCAGAATCTTTGGAAGGATTTAGCCCTTGCAATAGCCTGAAGACTTGTGTCTCCGTTATGCTTATTTCAGTTAGATAAGAATCCTCCGGAACTTTTGTGACCAGCTCAACTTGAGGTAGAGAGGCCTCATGAGAGAAGACACCAGTATACTGTTCGCTAAGTATACAGGCATTATCATAGTCCGTATGCCCATGGGTCCCGTCCGCTCGTAGTAAAGCCGGTATAGACGAGTTTGTACCGCTACGTCTCTTTACGTAAGCAAAGAACTTCTTTGGGATTTTTACGGCTGCGTTAGCCAAATCCTCTTCGTACTGAAGACGAAGAGTTCTAAGATGATGCTTACATTTATTTCTAACCTCTCGATGGCTTTCGTAGGTGCTGGTTGATGAAGCCGCTTGGTAAGTTCGCCAGCACTTAGAGCGCTTCCTGAGCAGGTATTTACCTGTATGATCTATCCATGGAGGCTGCACCCGTGTCACCCTTCTCTTAGTGAATGGGATGTGGGGAGCTGAGATCTCGGTGAGGTACGCTTTAAATTTCTCCCAGGCTGTCTCAACGGTGTCAGCCACGGTGAGCGCACAACGCAAAACTGAAGCTTTGGCTCGTATTGCGTTAAAGTCTGCCCGCCAAATATTTGGACATGTCTCAGCGGTAGCTTGATGACACTTAGTTAGAGCACATCGAAAGGATATGCAGACATGGTCACTGGCTCCTAGAGGACAGTGGTAGGTAATATCACTTACGAAATCGTGTGACTTCGCAAAAATGAGATCCAAGGTAGACGGAATTCGGTTGCGCATATATCTAGTCGGGAGGTCCACGAACTGATGCAAAGGCATTTGCAATGTTAGCTCAAGGAGATCCGAACCGAAAGTGCCCACCGCCGAACTGCAAGATAGATCAGCCCAGCAGACTTCAGGGAGGTTGAAGTCACCCAGTATTAGACACCTATTGGCAGCCTGAGTACGAATAAATTCAGTAACCTCCCTGGAGATACTACCAGGACTTCGATATACCACTACAACTGTAAACTGAGCAGAGGAAGTGCACACAATAGCCGAGAGGGCTTCAACAGTTTGATCCGGCGACTGGAACACACAAGTCCTCAACACATCGAGTTTACAACTCACATAAAGAGCGACGCCCCCACCTTGGCGGCCAACGGAGCGATCGCATCTAAGCAGTGCGTAGCCAGGAAAACATACTTCACCGTCTGTGATGTCCGGGGACAGCCACGTTTCGGTGATAGCAAGTATGTCGGGACGAGATTTGTCTACAAGTAGACACACCTCGTGTACCTTGTTCCTTAGGCTACGCCCATTACTAAGCACTACCCGAAGGAACTCGGCACGACCAGCCCTGGGTCGTACGCTACCAGGAGAGGTTCTGGTAGGGCAGAATTTGACTTCCGGCTGACCACCTGAAAACCCACAAGACGAAGGCCTTGCTCACCAGCCGCCCGCCTGCTTTTGAGGCTTTTGATCGCTTCCCTTAACTTCAGTCGATCTGCCAATGGGAGGTCCG
>OX104071.1:49303651-49397901 GCA_944474145.2 Dicrocoelium dendriticum
GCGTGGGGTGTCCGTGAGATTGGGAGGGGGACCGTTGGAGTCTTGTTACTTCTCCTCGTATCACGCGATCTCTGGCCGAGGACACTGGAGAGGGGTTGGGCGGGCTGTAGGTGCTACGTGTTTGTTATGGAGAGTGTTTGGGGTTTTATTTACGAAGTGGAGACTTACTATACCTATGCCCCATTCGTGTAGGGGGGCATGTTGGTTTGGAAGGCGTGGGTGGGGGATTACCGTGGTGGTTAGATCTGGGGTTTGTTGCGGATTATCCTGCAGAGGCGGTGCTGGTCTCACTATTAGGTTTGGTGTTGGTGGGGCCTGCTATCCGTCGCCGCAACTGGCTGTAATGTTTGGTGGGCTACGGGGGCTGGGGGGCTCTTTCGGTTGTGTTTAGTGAGGGGAGCTGGCGCGCCATATATAGGCTGTATTCGGGGCAGGCGTTTTGTGCTGGGGTCGGGGAGGTGTGCGCCAGTGCGGGGAGGTGTTCAGGAGGGGTAGCGCGCGGTGGGGTTTGTTGCTTTGCGCGCTTCTAGCTGGTGAGGTGGTCTTGAGGTGTCGTTGGTGTGGGCGCACGTTGGAGACTTGGACTGGACGAGGAGTCGTGGGGCACGCAACCGTCATACCACGACACAAACGAGGCTGTCGCCTAAATATTGACAATTATCGTCCCATTAGTCACACAGCTATTGCGTCTCGACTCATTGGAAAGAATAAGAAAGGACGCGATGCTTTGCTTTTGGTTGCCACGCAACCTTATCAATAGGTCCCAACATGGGTTTTGCCGACTAAATCCTGTCAAACCTGCCGTTTGAATTCTTATAAACCACGTGACACACTCATCGACCTAGGTCAGGCACTGGTTTTTTAAGTCGGAGAGCTTATCGTGGTTGTGGTCGGGCTTTGGTGGGGGCGCTGTGGCACTGGGGGGGGCGGTGAGGATGCACTCGTGAGGGTGGGATGCTTTGGGAGCGCTACGTGGCTGGGCTGCGGGGGGGAGTGATGCATGTGCAAATGATCAGGGGGTCGGGATGGCTTGTGTAACCGGCGCACGGTAGGTCCTCCAGCACCTAGAACGCTTCTGGAGCAGGTGCCTGCCAGTGGTATCTATCCACGGCGGCCGCGCCCGTGTCTCCTTTCTCCTAGCAAGCAGGATAGACTAGGGAGTAGACACTTTCGTGAGATAAGATTAAATCCTATCCAGGCCGCCTGAACCGTATCAACCACCGAGATTTCGCAACGCATCCCAGCAGCCTTGTTACGCAATGCCTGAAGTTAGCACGCCATATGTTTGAAATGGCTTTTCAATGCTCTGGTGACGCCTGGGTCAAACTACACCTGAACGATAAACAAACATGATCACTAGCACCTAAGGGAGAGCTGTAAGTGATGTCCCTACGAAGTCTAGTGACTGGCAAACACTATGGATCCAATATAGACGGGCGTTGGGCGTCTATGTACTTAGTGGGGCGGTCCACGAACTGGTGCAATGGTACTGTAGCGTAAGCTCAAGTAGATCTGTCCCGAAAGTACCTTCTGCCGGAGTTGCAAGAAAGATCCGCCCAGCAAACTTCTGGTAGGTTGAAGTCCCCCAGTATCAAACACTGTTTGCGGATTGGGAGCGAATAAAGTCAAGCACCTCTTTGGACGCACTCCCAGGGCTTCTATACACAAGTACGACTGTAAGTTGAGCTGAGGAAGTGCTAATCACTACCGACAGCGCTTCGACAGTTTTATCTGCCGACTGAACATGTAGGTGCGTGAAACGTCAAGTTCACACCTAACGTAAATAGCAACGCCCTCGCCTTGTCGGCCAACGAAGCGATCACATCTAAATAGTGCGTAGCCAGACAGATGTACTTCACCGTCCGTGATGTCCCGAGACAGCCACGTTTCAGTGAATGCAAGTATATCGGGATGAGACCCATCTACAAGCAGACCTATCTCGCACATCTTATTCTTAGGCTCCGCACATTGCTTAGCACTATCTGAAGGTACTCGTAATGTCCAGCCCTGGGTCGTGCGCTACTAGTACTGGCACTGGTAGGGCGGAAACAGACCGCCGGCTGACCACCCGAAAACCCACCAACCGGAGACCTTGTTCACCGGCCGCTCGCCTGGTTTTGAGGTCCTTAATTGCCTCTTTTGGCTTCAGCATATCCGCTAATGGGAGGTCTGGCTGAACACTAACATTAGTACCCTTCAATTTGAAGACAAAACGCAACAGCGCGTTGCGTTCGTCCGGGGTGGATAGGACTACCCGAAGTAAGCGCGGTCAAGGGTTTGGGGCGTTAACTGGGACGTTACCCAATCTAGTCAGTTTCCTGACAGTAAACACCGGGAAACCCAGCGGAAGAAGCTTCGTTACGCACATCTTAAACCACTGTAGGGCGTCTAATGTACGTTCGGCAGGAAGTGCAGCAGTGGATTCCACTGCGTTACGGAATATCACGCTGCTTTCCATGAAAGTATCACCTCGACGGGGTGTATTTATACCACCGGTTTTGGAATTTACATGAACCGCAACCGGCTTAGCCGCGGGAAACGAGACTGGGCGCAAGTTATCAGACGAGGTTAAAGCAACTGTAGCGTACGACTTAGGCTCCAGCGTGTTTTCCCGTCATTCTTGACGCTTTTCGAACCTGCCTGAAGAGTACGGGCAGTTCTGTTCCGATTTCTCTTCCCTCCTGCAGCTCCCGCTGCCACATACAGCATTAGATTCGCTGATCAATGCAGCCGAAGAAACATTAGCGTTGGTATTCAGTGAATCCGACATGACGCTTTCAAAGAGTGTGAAACAAGTATCAAAACGTAAACCGACAAGCTGTTACCTGCAGGGCAGTCAACAGAAAGAGATGTGTATAGGTTGCTTTGTGCTTAAGTATGTACAAAAATGGTCGTTGGTGAGATTTATTAGTTGCAAATTTTGCTTCCATTCATCGCGATTTCAAAAAATACAAAAGATACAAAAATCGGACAAGAGATATATGTTCAAGTTCAAGCGGGACTGGAACGATAGGATAGATCCCGTGAGTGTTCCTTCTTCGGTGGGTCGTTGAACCAGGAGTTGGCGAACTTTGAAATACTGATGGACCTAAAACAAAGACCGCATCACACCCTGTCCAACCAATTAATGCCCACGTTTCCTGCCCTAGCAGTCCCTGCTGGGTCGGTTACGTGAAGTAAAAAAGAGAAAAAAAGTAAACGCAGGAGGCAAAAGAGAAAGTGGTAAGAGCTAAGCAAGTGGAATACCAAGATATTTGAGTCAATAAAAAAGAACTGAAAAATGAAGGTGAGTCAGCTAGGAAAAAGGAAAGGTTTGCTGTTGCCACCCAAGAGCATCGAGCTGGCGCGCAAAACCCTTAACCGTAGGTTCCCTAACCACGTGATCTGGAAGAGAATTCCAGCGATCTATAACTCGGCGCGATAGACGATGTATACCCCTTATCTAAGTTACTGCGTACATAAACTTCACATACATAAAACAACTGTAATAACACTTATTTGCTCCATAAAACAGCCGTTCACACCACTTTTATTTACCATTTGCTTGCTACCCATTATGTCGTGAACTTCAACTACATCTGTAGTCATCACTTTAATTTATCATATCCGTCTTCACAAGCAACTCCATATGGCATTATCTTCTGTTTCCACCACCTTAATACACCAAAATAAGAATATACTCTGCAGACACTCAAACAAACTTGGATTTTACCGAGGACAATGGTAGCGAAACCCTTTCCCGCCAATACTGATAATAGTCCTTCCTGAGCATTCCGGGGCTGTTTGATAGCAGGAACAAAAAATTTGTTGCTTCTGGACGTTCCGTGGTACAAACGGTGTATAGCAACGAGTTACCCAGCGACGTTGCCAAGTAGGATGAATGTGCAAATACCTGGAAATAGGTGGAAAGTGTTTGGGGAATGGGATTGTGTAATGGTGGATGTTTGTGAGTAGTGTAAAGTTCGAAGAAAGTAGAAGCCACGATTAAAATTCACGCACAATAATATGCCTCGACGAGGAGTCGAACCCCGGTCCACGAATTTCCGGTCCGCTGCTCTACCACCTGAGCTACCGAGGGCTGACGATTAGGTGCGCAAATTTTAACACATGTCTTCTGCTTGGTGCGCGACGTGTTGCCAATTGTGTGTTATGTATGATACCATCGAACTGGTAACCGGTAATGGTACGTGTGCACGCTGTCTGTTTTGTTATTTCGGTGGCCATACTTGGTTTTGCTGAAATCGCGATGGTTGTGGATGATAATGAGCTGTTCAGGTCTTTGGTTGTTGGGAATTATGAATGTGTTGAAGATATGGAGGAGATATTGTGACGTTTTCAGATGGAAACAGCGACTTGTTCTTCCCGTGCTGTTTCCAAGTCTGCTGCTGCGTACCAGCGTGGAAGGCGGAAGCATTTGCCCTATGGGGACGGATACGGTTACATCCTGTACCGTTGCGTACATTGTCAACGTTCAGGATCGCGTGGCAAGCGGTAAGTTACTATTTATGCAACATGGAGACTAACTCATGTAGATACAAAGCCTACAATTGCGAGGCGCGATTCTCCGTGGTTTGGAAGGAAGGAAAATATGTCGTGCGAAGTGAACCTTGTGGACCATCATTCATACGTTCTCACAGGTGACGATTGTTATCCCTGATGAAGGTTACCGAATAGGGAAGGTGATATGCTCCGCCCATGGACTTTCCACTTAGCACCACCACTGATGCACCTCAAACGTATCGCGTCGGACATGTTCTACATCATGGAGAATTAGTCACACGTGGGTAATGCTTTGCATCATCACATGCTCATCTACTGCTCTGCCACGATATCATCTTCATCCTACTCACGATCGGTATGCGGCATCCATAGAGGAACCCGTCTGCTCTGCATTGCCTCCAAATTGCTGGCCTCTCTCATCATTCATCGACTGACTGGCACTCGTGAAAGCCAGATTCGTGCAGAACAAGCTGGATTTCATTGATGTCGTGGCTGCATTGACCATATCTTCACCTTGCGTCAGTTGTTGGAGCACCGCCACACATATTGGCGGCCAACCGTAGTCGTGTTCCTCGATATCAAAGGTGCATTCGATTCCGTGGATATACTTGCACTTTGGTACTGTCTATGTGAATATTATCCGAGCATTATATGCGCGTAGCTCGAGCAGAGTGAGGGCCTACGGCAAGTTGTCTTCGCCCTTTAATATCTCCAGCGGAGTGAGACAGGGATGCCCACTGTCACCTTTCCTCATCAACTTCGCTGTTAACGAAGTCATGCAAATGGCGTTCACAGCACACGACTTTGAAGGTGTGGATCTGCTCCCAGGAGAACGACTTCTTGACTTAGAGTATGCTGATGCTATTGCCATAATCTGTGACAGCTCACAAACGTGCCAAGCGGCACTGGACAGGTTAGGAATAGCAGTCCGTTACTTCGGGCTTCGCTTCGCCCACTCGAAGCGCAAAGCTTTCCTCCAAGATTGGTCTGGACAGCCTCTTACGCTGACCGTTGGTGGGGATAAGCTAGAAGTCGTTCAATAATTCAACTACCTGGGAGGTTTATCAACGCCCGTGGGATTGAAGATGAGATCACGAATCGTATAGCATAAGCTCGGGACGCTTTTGCTAACCTTCGCCACTTATGGCGCCGGTGCGACACAACTCTTGCCCTGAAGGGTAGAGGGTACCGTGCAGCGGTACGTTCGACCCTACTGTCTGGTTGTGAAACCTGGCCGCTTAAAGCAGCGGACCTGATGAGGCTTGTTACTTTCGACCACCGGTGCCTTCGTAATTTAGCTCACATGTGGTGGGAACAGCGCGTGAACAGTGAGCTTGTTCGACGCCTTGTTTGGGGCACAGAAAATGCAACGGAACCGCTAAGCACGATTATTTCACGCATCAGGCTCCCATGGCTCAGCAACATGTAACGCATGCCAGCCCACCGACTCCCGCGACTTGTGTTGTTTGCGCGCCGGGGGGGGTGGATGGAAAAAGAGGACGGGTGGCCAAGCGATGACTTGGTCCAGAGGAATGAAGGCCCTCACTTCTGAGCTGGCCTCGGTTGGAGCGTCTCGGATACCTGGTTGAGGTAGGAAAGACGATAAACAAGTTTGGTTGGACACACTTGTTGATATGGCTAGCAGCCGACCTCTTTGGCGTTCATACTGTGAGTTTCTTTGTCCCACCCCTTCCCTCTTTGCCTCCCCCTCCAATCATGCTTTCATTATTTAGCCTTATATAATTTTGCGTCGTAATTTTTTGGGTGCACAGCAACCGCGTGGTAGCTAACCGGAACGATGCCCATCGGTTACCCGTAGCTCAGCCAGCTTGCACCGGTTGCTTATTTCTCTCCTTCTTTCTATGTATTGCGGACAGTAGCTAAGGTGTTCTTTACCTCTGGCTAACGTGTAGTATGACGATGATGATGACGATGTTCAACTACTGCTCTGCCACGACAGGACAAATGCCACCCCCATCTAATCCGCTGCACATCCCGGAAGGGTATGTGATATTAATAGGTGAGTTTAGTATGCCTCTCTGTGATGATTACTTGAATACTATGTCAATAACAGTTTCCCTGCATGTAACGTGTGCTGCAGCGTATATACTCCGTTGCACTTCTGGTAATTGCATTGCTTGTTCACTTTGTGCTTTCAGAACCGCTGTCTATCAGTGATCACCCACTACTGCTCTGCCTCCAAATCACATGTGCCACAGCAGAAATACTTCTTAACACGTTAGGTTGGTACATGATTCTGTAACACGTGGCTTTTAGAACGGGCGCCTATTCCCTTCGTAGGCATCAATACTCAGACCGTCCCTTCGCTTCTGGAGTAATGCAAAAATCGACGGGTATGTTCATCACCGCGTATTTCACGTTAGGTTTTCATGTAACATTTCTTTGTAACAATATTACCTTTTTATACTGCCTTACGTGTGCTTTCATGCAATGACTTGTTTATATTGAGTTCGTATGTTCAACTTGGCCTCATATGAGGCTTCCGAAACTATTTCTCTTTGTTCCCCCTTGGTGATGTCAGAACTACATACACGCTCACTCATCTAGTGATGAATATTTATGAATGGTCCAAACGTCCATCACGTTTATTGCAGCTGGTTTCCCTATGTCAGGAACCATTTACATCCACCGCTGCTTATCACCTAGAACGTTAACCTGCATGGTTGTTTCCTTAGCAATTAGCATTAATACCGAAGAGCTACCACGACCGGTAATACAGGGCAGCTTTGCAGAATATTAGACATAAATGCAGTAGGCGGATAAGTATATGCATTTCCTCTGCAGCCCGTCCGCGAAGCTGTGCGCGCAGCAGTGAAAAATGGAAACAACTGCGTTTCAAAAAGCTAGTGCAACACAGGTGTTTTCCATGAGCAACTTACCGTTGCATGCCATCTGCTGCTGTAGAACCGTTCACCCCAGCATATTCACCCCGTTATTCAGTTTATCGGCTAACGGAAGTCCCGAAGATGTCATGCAGAAATCAACCGCTTATTCACGTGCTAACCTCAATTAAGCAATCATGTCCCTTAATCTAAATAAATAAATAAATAAATAAATAATTTATTCTCGACTATGCGAGGCACGCTCATGGAGGCATGATCGGATACATTTATGCATGCAAGAAATCATCACCTGCACATATATATTCACATATACATACATTTCTTTACCTATATACGTATATATACATTTGTATGCATATACATATACACAAACATAATGTGATATACGCATATATATGGTTCGCAGCATCCGGTTTCGGATTTGCCTGTCACTGTAGCAAGCCACGGGAAGCCTGTGCCTACAGAGGGACCATGGGTGGCGTGCGTTGCACCACCCACAACTCCAACCACACACCCCATATCCAGTGTAAACCCGAAGGAATAAGACCGGGAGGCATGCGGATGGGGACCACGTTTCATCAACGGAGCCGGCCCACACTCCTTCACAGGCAAACACAAGCACGCTGTAGTTTGGGAATCAACCGCACACAAGGCGGTGGATGGGCCGTAGTCCGCTCCACACTGACTGCATGGAACCACTCGTTGATCCCAACACGGCCACAAGGACCGTGCACCCTCTCCCCTCCAGCAACGACCAACTGTCTCCTGGAGCCAGTATGGACGAGGTGATGAATAATAGACAGGTAGGCACCTTGTCAACATGAACAACAAGCGCAGCCACACCGGGGATATCAAACAACAGCCAAACACTTAAGAGAGAAAGGGAGAAAGAAAAAGAGAAAAATTCGATAAATCCATACGGAAACGGTGAAATAAACCTAAATTAATTAGCATATGTAATAAGTTGTTTACAAACAAATCCTAGCAAAGTGCACGAGGTTAGGAAGTATAGTTCACGGAATGACACGAACACAGAGATATTATGTCAATCAAATACAATCGGCTTAGGCGATGTGTGCAAATTAATGAAATAGAGTACAGGGAGATATGTATATGAGAAAGAAAAGCATTAAGGTAAAAACTGTAAACTCACCACCTGAAATAAAGAGACTTCGCATGCAAGCATGCGGTTAGTAAATCGAATTCAGCGTGCCTACAAACGATGCACCGGTGCTGCCTACGTTCACTGCGGGAACCGTCGTCGCTTCGGCAGTGGTACCGAGTGACCTCTTTCAAGGCTCACTAGGCCTGCCTGACAAAGGGACGCGCGACCGCATGTTCTACAGCACCATGAGCTCGATGTCGATGGAGTACAATTCATCCGTGCTTTCCGCTTTCGCAACTGCCGCATCTTCTCTACATGCATGAGGGATTTCTCCCGCACTTCAGCAACTGCCTTCGTGATTAGATCGCGCCATGCACCACGATCAACCGCCTTCGATTCCCATGGTCTGCAATCAAGATTAGAACGTTTGAGGCTCACTTTAATCATGTCCTGGTAACGTAACTTTGGTTTCCCCACGTTCCGCTTCCCAATACTCAGCTGACCGTATAAGAGTTGTTTCCGTATCCGCGCCGAATCCATACGGCTCACATGACCGATCCATCTCAGGTGTCCCAGTAAAAGTATGCCGTCCACTGCATACATCCCACTTCGGCGCAACACTTCCGTGTCTGCGACTATGGCGCCCCAACCAATCCGCAAAATTCGTCGAGACACTGCTGATGGAACCGCTCGAGATATCGCACAGCCCGACGGTACGTCGACCACGTTTCTCTGTCGTATAGAAGAACGGACAGCACCATGGATTTGTACACCATCAGCTTCGTGCCAATGCTAAGCTGATGGTTGTTCCACACTCGGTACTCAAGCTTCCCGAATGCTGCCGCTGTCTTCGACACGCGAATACGCAGTTCACTGTGTAGCTGCTGATCAGTCGACATCACACTCCGAAGGTAGCAGAAGCCGGAGGTGCCTTCTAATACTTCGGCACCAATGCTGATTCAAGGCAATATTGAAGGTTGCACCACCGGTGAATGCTGAAAGAGACAGACAGTTTTGCTTGTGTTGATGGTGAGCCCGAATTTGGCCGCTGTCGAAGTCAGAGCACTAGTCATGTGCTGCAACTCATCCGCGCTGTGTGAAAACAACGCACAGTCGTCAGCAAACAGCAACATACGGATGGTTGTCTCACAGACTAGAGTTCTCGCACCGAAACGACGGAGGTTCAGCAACCCACCATCAATACCGTGCTCCACACGAACACCGTAAGCACAAGCCGCATCAAAAGCACAAGACAACATTGCATGAAGATAGATATTAAACAGGGCAGGAGCTAAGACAAGCCTTGCTTCACACCAGAGACAACTGCAAAGTCATCCGAGGTCTCTCCACTCAGCTGCACCCTCGCTCGCATACCACTGTACAGACATCCAATTAAACTTACAAACATAAGCGGGCAACCAAACTCACCCAACACCAGCCACAGTGCCTCGCGGTTCACCGTATCAAATGCCTTGGTGAAATCAACAAAAAGCGAGTACAATGACTGGGGTCGTTCTCTGCACTTCTCTTGCAACTGACGAGCCGCAAACACCATATCTATAGTGCTGCGACCCGAACAGAATCCACACTGATCTTCCGCCACGTTAGGTTCCACAATCTGCCTCACGAGGCGGTTGAGCAGTATTCGGGCAATCAAATAGCCCACACAACTCAACAGGTTGATGTCACGATAATTCGTGCAACATTGCTTGCTCCCTTTGCCCCTGTACAGTAGTAGCACAAGGGCATCCTTCCTCTCAGCAGGCACCTCCTCCTCAATTCACACGCGTTGCACCAAGTGGTGCAGCGCAGTCAACAACGAGGGTCCACCGTTTTTCAGTACTTCAGGTGGGATCCCGTCACCTCCAGGACATTTGCCGTTTCGCAGCTGAGCAATTGCTCTCTGCGTCTCATCCAGTGTCGGCGTATCCGCCAGATCCGCCTTCACATCTTGCTGCTTCAGGCCGTTCAATGTAGGCCAGTCGATCTCTGAACTGTTGTTCAAGAGACAGTCAAAGTTTTTCCGCCAGATCTGCATTATGTCTGCAGTCTGTGTGCAGGTAGCGCCTGAACTACCATCGATCAGTGTCCTCAGCGGCTCCAATCTCGGTCCATACGCCGCCTTCAAGGAGTCAAAGAATTCCTTGTGTTTTCGGCGTTCGGCGTAGCATTCCATCTGCTTCGCCTTCTCCGTTCACCACGCACTTTTAATGCGACGGAGCTCTTGGGTCAGTCGCCGTCGAAGTTTGCGAAGCTGACTACTATTGCCCAAGTCACTGAGGTCTGCGAAATGTGCAGCAAATGCTGCATTCTTCTCTGACACCAATGCGCCAATCGCCACATTGTTGTCATCAAACCAATCAGGCCGTTTACAGTTTGTGCGCCCGATGGCCTCCTCGGCAGCAGTTGTCGCCTGGTGGCGAATGTGTTGCCACAGGTCGCCCACTGAGGCTATGCAGTCCACATCACGCAGACGTGCAGCCATCGCCTTCTCCAGCTCAGTATGTTTCGCCACAGTACCGAGGGAGAGAATATTAAATTTACGCCGATTCACGGCGGGAGTGTAATACGTAGTTTTACGAAAATATATGTACAGTTTGGTCCGAACCAATTTGTGATCGGTGCCACACTCAGATCTCCGCAGTACACGTGTCATGCGCACTTCACGCATATCAAGCTGACGTACGATGACACAGTAGAGCAGGTGAGCGTGACCACTCCGTGGGTGCGTCCAATATCACTCGCACTCAGTGCAAACCGAGTGTTCGTGATTGTCAGGCTGTGAGTGGCACACAGTGAGAGCAGCCTGTCACCGTTCGCATTGGCTGAACCAATGACATGCGAACCGATAACATCTGTCCACGCTGATGCATCACGCCCAACGCGCGCGTTGAAATCACCCAGCAGAAATAGTCGGTCGCTCCTCGGCACAGACCGTATCACGGAGGATAGCTCAGTATAGAACTGACCACTCGCGTCATCAGGATAACACATGGTCGGACCGTTCGTGCTTATAAAAGTAGCAAACTTACCTCTTCCGAGTCGTGGGCGAACAGTCATCAGTAGCGCGCTGATGCCTGTTGGTTCACTCACCAGCTGGCCATTCATGCGATCGGATATTGTAAATCCGACCTCATGTTCACGTGGTGCTGAGGCGGCGTTCCCCACCCAGTAGAATGTGTAGCCAGCACCTGCTTCATGTAACTTACCTTGCTCAGCGAGCCGAGTTTCACTGAGCGCCGCAATATCGATGTGGTAGCGCGCCAGCTCCATCGCGACGAGTGCAGTGCGTCGCTCCGGGCGCTCGCTGGAGTTCCGGTCCAGTAGTGTGCGCACGTTCCAGCACCCGATGTTGAGTGCTTTGCGCGCAGGCATACGATTGCATTGGTGGGCAATCGCACGCGGGTGGTCGTTGGGCTTCGGAGGTTTGCTTGAGGGACTCCACCCGGAGCCTTTGGCTCAATAGCCTGACCCACAAGGCAGTGGGTGGTTTGGAGGTTTGCTTGAGGGACTCCACCCGGAGGCTTTGGCTCAATAGCCTGACCCACTGATGACACTCATTACTTATTCCCACCTTACTTTGGAGGCCTAGCTTCAGCCTGCTGACTTACCCGGGTTTGACTGTACGCTCTCCTGTCGTCTGACATCGCTCGGACTTCTGTGATCTATGATCTAGACTCTGCCGACGAAAGTCTGTTACTCTCACCGCAAGACCACCGCTGGTCACGATTGAACCTTATTATCATGTCCTCTTTTTTCCTTAACATGTCCATTTCTGTTGATGCTCTCTGTCAGCACTTAGACTTTACTAATACGACTTTCACCATACGAGCTGACATTCTGGGCTCGTCTCAACGATCTCGTACCCTCCGGCTTCCGTGACCCTATTGAACAGAAACCGTAAGCTCCAACGGTCTGTGCACAGCACCTGGAGCATATCGTTGGCTTTCTTTTTCTTTCTCTTCTCACCCATACAGCCCTTTTTTTACACTTTAGCCTGACTTATCTGGTTCTGGCTGTACGGCCTCCTGCCTTCTGACCTCTCTCGAACGTCTGAGTTCTAAATGATCAAGTCTCTGCAGGCGCAATGCTGTGTCTCCCCCGCCTCCAGAGCACTGCTGCTCATGATTCATCACTAGTATATCCGCGTTTATCTTTAACGCTTCTATCCTGTTGACGCTCTGTTGACTTTCTGACATTTATAATACGGCTTTCTCTCCATGAGCCGATATCCTAATCTCGTCTCCATGGTCTCCTGCTTTCCGAATACTGAGCCCATACTTTTGAACCATCGACTGGTCCAAAGGTCCGTTCGCAACACCTCGAGATTTTTGAAGGCTCATCCACATCCCCTCAAGTGTCTCCTTCACGAGTACATTCTTTCAGTTTCGCACTCTGTCTGCCTTCCTTATCCATTGGACGGATAACACTTCGGGCCTAGCTCCACTCTAGCCTGGTCCGACCAGTCTCCTATTTTCTGACTGTTTCCAGAAATCAGAGACGCACGTGTTCTAGGCTGTGCAGTCACAACACACCCTGCCCTCAGCCTGAGAGCTTCGTTTGATATGCTAACGGGCTTTATATATAGCCTCTGTAGTCCCGCAAATTTACTTTCTCGCGACATTCACTACTGTTATCCCCACTTTAATCTGACTGCCTAGCTACATCTTGCTGACTTATCCAGTATCATCTAAACGCTCTTTTGCTTTCTGACCCCTCCCCAAACACTCCTGCTTCATCTTCAATCTTTCATTCTTTACTGATCCGTGTCCCGCTCGATTCTCGTCGTATTTCGCCACTTATGATATACGTGTATATGCGATATTTAAATAACAATTACATGCATAGTGGTACAATAGTTCAGGCATCGCCGCAATTGATTGACTGCATTCCAGATGCATTCCTTCCTTCTGTCTGTGTGGCTGTCTCTGTTCGTTTCCTTTTTCTCCCGAGTCTGTCACAGGTACGGCGACACACACCCAAGGAATTGTCCTCCTTTTCGACAACAATACAAGGCACACAGCTCCTCTACCTGGACATGAGCGGAAAATTATAAACTTTTTAAAACTTACTAACTGGACAAATCAATCAATTCTTCCGCGGCTTGAACCACTGAGTCCAATTTATCTAACAATACCTATTCCACATATCTCTTAACTGGAGGACTTTCGACTACGGAAGGCACATTCTCCTGCCAAGACAAAGCTTGAACAATCGGTCATTCTAAGCTCTTCAATCCGCTTTGGCCGCTCAAATGGCCTTGGTTACCACAATCTCTAATCAATTTCACTACATACCCCGGGGGATCTGCGATTCTTTCTTCCGAACCTATCCTGTCCTCAAAGACTTCAACATATTTCAACGTATATTCTTCGAGACTTCACGTGGTTCGGCAGATGATCAACACATCACATCCAGAAATAATGCTTAGTTTCTGAATTACCGATCTGGAACAGGAGTGGACCCAGGCACGCAATGGCCGCTCGCATAGCGCATCAGTCAGCAGAAAATGGGACGCAACTTGACTGCGAATAACGGAGCAAAAGAACGTTCAACAAGAAACATAGCCAGTTACAACTTGCCATTCAATGGATTGGCGGCAGTGTTTCAGGACGTGGTGGGTTATCGCCTGGCAAGCGTTCTCTCTATAAAAAGCCACAAATGTCCGTTTAACAACACTGCAACGTGGCGAACGTGACTCGCCACCGAATAAGGTCACAGCCCATAACTTCACACTGGCAGCTCAATTAGAATCATCATACTGGATAGCTTGCTCTTCAATTATCTTCCAATGGATCACTCAGGAATCTTTACCTATTATTACTCGAGGTATGACTGCGATATATGGCAGAGCGATTATGTCCAAACAAATCGTTCTTTCGCATGTTCACTATCGCACAGTTCCAAGCATGGACATATGAACAATTTTCTACTGTCACTACAGTTCCCATAAAATGTCTGTACAGCTGTACATACCTGATCATGCCTCAACTGGCGTGCCTCGCATAGTCGAGAATAAATATTTATTTATTTATTTATTTACAAGGCAGTGGGTGATTCGGAGGTTTGCTTGAGGGACTCCACCCGGAGCCTTTGGCTCAATAGCCTGACCCACAAGGCAGTGGAGAGCAGATCCAGCTCGGTAATGTGATTGCAGAGACAGATTGGGATCTGCTTGACGGCCGTCACACGCAGCCTTTGAGGTAATGGAACCATTATCATATGTTTTGCGACCGTAATTGGATACGCACCTGCGACCACGGCCAGACGCAGGTGGGTTTTTGGCGGGTTTGCACCTATTTGACCAGGGGCTGCCGGGCTTGAGGCGGGCAGTAGCAAACCATTGAACACCCGGAGGTGCTCTCCCACCGTCAGAGACAATGCGTGGCACTCGTGCTCTACGCCAATCGAGCTTTGAGAATATAACCCGTAAACCTGTTGTCTCCCATAGCTAGGTTTTACGGGAAGTGGGCCATCGACCACTTCCTAACCACGGATAGGATGGACTAGGATACTGCCAGGGCGCCTACACCTGACAGGAGAATGACTCGGGTCCTCAGCCAAAGCCTTCGATTAAATGAACACCCGAAAGGCAGCGAGTCTAGCACATGGTCAGTTAGCCGACTCATGCGGATTGGTGTCCTGGATCTTAGCAGGGAGAAGGGAGAAACCCAACTCCCACCCAGCGGTCGCCACGTGGAGGCGCCCAGGACATGAGACCGTGGCGCAGCAATAGCAGCAGTGGGCAGACCATCTGTCAGCATCTAGCCACCACCAGCCTCAGTGCACCATAGGCTCTCCAGCCATACATATATATATATATGGTTATATATATCCACATACACATATGTGGCATATAAAGTGGGACACAGATATATGGCGGGTGAGCCTATAATGCATTGGTGTCAGAAAAGAATGCAGCATTTGCTGCACATTTCGCAGACCTCAGTGACTTGGGCAATAGTAGTCAGCTTCGCAAACTTCGACGGCGACTGACCCAAGAGCTCCGTCGCATTAAAAGTGCGTGGTGAACGGAGAAGGCGAAGCAGATGGAATGCTACGCCGAACGCCGAAAACACAAGGAATTCTTTGACTCCTTGAAGGCGGCGTATGGACCGAGATTGGAGCCGATGAGGACACTGATCGATGGTAGTTCAGGCGCTACCTGCACACAGACTGCAGACATAATGCAGATCTGGCGGAAAAACTTTGACTGTCTCTTGAACAACAGTTCAGAGATCGACTGGCCTACATTGAACGGCCTGAAGCAGCAAGATGTGAAGGCGGATCTGGCGGATACGCCGACACTGGATGAGACGCAGAGAGCAATTGCTCAACTGCGAAACGGCAAATGTCCTGGAGGTGACGGGATCCCACCTGAAGTACTGAAAAACGGTGGACCCTCGTTGTTGACTGCGCTGCACCACTTGGTGCAACGCGTGTGAATTGAGGAGGAGGTGCCTGCTGAGAGGAAGGATGCCCTTGTGCTACTACTGTACAGGGGCAAAGGGAGCAAGCAATGTTGCACGAATTATCGTGACATCAACCTGCTGAGTTATGTGGGCAAGTTGAATCCTGCTCAACCGCCTCGTGAGTCAGATTGTGGAACCTAACGTGGCGGAAGATCAGTGTGGATTCTGTTCGGGTCGCAGCACTATAGATATGGTGTTTGCGGCTCGTCAGTTGCAAGAGAAGTGCAGAGAACGACCCCAGTCATTGTACTCGCTTTTTGTTGATTTCACCAAGGCATTTGATACGGGGAACCGCGAGGCACTGTGGCTGGTGTTGGGTGAGTTTGGTTGCCCGCTTATGTTTGTAAGTTTAATTGGATGTCTGTACAGTGGTATGCGAGCGAGGGTGCAGCTGAGTGGAGAGACCTCGGATGACTTTGCAGTTGTCTCTGGTGTGAAGCAAGGCTTGTCTTAGCTCCTGCCCTGTTTAATATCTATCTTCATGCAATGTTGTCTTGTGCTTTTGATGCGGCTTGTGCTTACGGTGTTCGTGTGGAGCACGGTATTGATGGTGGGTTGCTGAACCTCCGTCGTTTCGGTGCGAGAACTCTAGTCTGTGAGACAACTATCCGTATGTTGCTGTTTGCTGACGACTGTGCGTTGTTTTCACACAGCGCGGATGAGTTGCAGCACATGACTAGTGCTCTGACTTCGACAGCGGCCAAATTCGGGCTCACCATCAACACAAGCAAAACTGTCTGTCTCTTTCAGCATTCACCGGTGGTGCAACCTTCAATATTGCCTTGAATCAGCATTGGTGCCGAAGTATTAGAAGGCACCTCCGGCTTCTGCTACCTTCGGAGTGTGATGTCGACTGATCAGCAGCTACACAGTGAACTGCGTATTCGCGTGTCGAAGACAGCGGCAGCATTCGGGAAGCTTGAGTACCGAGTGTGGAACAACCATCAGCTTAGCATTGGCACGAAGCTGATGGTGTACAAATCCATGGTGCTGTCCGTTCTTCTATACGACAGAGAAACGTGGTCGACGTACCGTCGGGCTGTGCGATATCTCGAGCGGTTCCATCAGCAGTGTCTCGACGAATTTTGCGGATTGGTTGGGGCGCCATAGTCGCAGACACGGAAGTGTTGCGCCGAAGTGGGATGTATGCAGTGGACGGCATACTTTTACTGGGACACCTGAGATGGATCGGTCATGTGAGCCGTATGGATTCGGCGCGGATACGGAAACAACTCTTATACGGTCAGCTGAGTATTGGGAAGCGGAACGTGGGGAAACCAAAGTTACGTTACCAGGACATGATTAAAGTGAGCCTCAAACGTTCTAATCTTGATTGCCGATCATGGGAATCGAAGGCGGTTGATCGTGGTGCATGGCGCGATCTAATCACGAAGGCAGTTGCTGAAGTGCGGGAGAAATCCCTCATGCCTGCAGAGAAGTAGCGACAAGTGCCTAAACGACAAGCACGGATGAATTGTACTCCATCGACATCAAGCGCATGGTGCTGTAGAACATGCGGTCGCGCGTGCCTTAGTCAGGCAGGCTTAGTGTGCCACGAGCGAGGCCACTCCGGACTACTACAGAAGCGACGACGGGTCCTGCAGAGGAGTATTCAAAACCGGTGCAGCGTTTGTAGGCACGCTGAATTCGATTTACTAACCGCATGCTTGCACGCTAAGTCTCTATTTCAGGTGGTGGGTTTTCAATTTTACCTTAATGCTTTTCTTTCTCATATAAATGTCTGCCTGTACTATATTACATAAACTTGCACACCTCGCTTAAGCCAATTTTATTCGATGTCCATAACATTTTTGTGCTCGTGGTGTTTCCGTATTGTATACTTTCTTACTTTGTGAACTTATCTAGGATTCGTTGTAAGCAACTTATTTCATATGCTCATTAACGTAATGTTTATGTCACCGTTTCCTTATGCATTAATCGAGTTATTTTCTTTGTATCTCTCTCCCTCTCCCAAGTGATTGGCTGTTGTTTGATATCCGAGATGTGGCTGCGCTTGATGTACATGTTGACAAGATACCTACCTGTCTATTATTCATCACCTCGTCCATACTGGCTCCAGGAGACAGTTGGTCGTTGCTGGAGGGGACGGGATTTACGGTCCTTGTGGTCGTGCTATGCCGGAAGATTGGTTCTTTGCAGTCAGTGTGGAGCGGACTACGGTCCAGCCACCGTCTTGTGTGCACTTGATTCCCCAACTACAGCGTGCTTGTGTTTGCATGTGAAGAAGTCTGGGCCGGCTCCGTCGATGAAACGTGGTCCCCATCCGCATGCCTCCCGGTCTTATTCCTTCGGGTTTACACTGGATATGGGGTGTGTGGTTGGAGCCGTAGGTGGTGCAGCGCAAGCCACCCATGGTCCCTCTGTAGGCACAAGCTTCCCGTGGCTTGCTACAGTGACAGGCAAATCCGAAACCGGATGCTGCGAACCATATATATATAAATATTTATATACATGTATATATGTATGTATACATATATGTGTTTGGCGGCATCCGGCTTCGGATTTGCCTGTCATTGTGCCAAGGCACAGGATGCCTGCGCCTGCAGAGGGACGATGGATGGCTCGCGCTGCCCATCCCACAGCTCCATCTACACCCATTATGCAGTGTACACTGGAGGGACTAAGACCACGTAGCATGTGTGTGGCTGACATGTACGCCTTCGCTTATCCCGCCAAATTATGTACTTTGGCATCTCAGCAGGTACCAACTTACTCTTTTTTGCATAGAGCTTAACAAACACGTAAACATACATAAAATCTTTGGCACTTGTTATCATTCATCTTCACTGACACAAACAACAAACCCTACTCCGTGCATCCTCATTTAACATTACACATTTATAGTCACAACAATACAGTAATAGATGTTAGTCAGCCATTATACTTATCACATTTCCGCATGTTATTCCGTATGTTATTAACCATACACGTAGTGATACATTTATCATCACACTTATTTCTTTCTTATTTCCGCAGCTTCACAACATCACACTTCATTCCCGGTTATTTTCCTGGCATAATCAGTAAGTTTCACACTCATTATTTAAGAATCTACGTTCATTAGCATTACCCATATTAAATAAATTGCTTTAAATTGTCGAATTTTATGTCGTCCATATACGTCATCACTGCAATTAATAATCCGTGTTGATTTCTCGATCTTCCACCTGCTAGGTTGTAAAGCCATTTCCGTTGATAAAACACGCACACTTTCTGATTCAATACACGCAACATTTCAAAGTATTTCGCACGCAAAAATATTGCCATCTTTTTAAACGAATATTCAGCGCATTCGCATCCCTTGATGACCCACCACCGTTACGACCTTCCTCATTTCAACCACTTTACCTCAGTAAAATGTTTACCCATCATACCCCATGTATTACTATTGCATGATTTACTTTGCTTTAGGCTACCTATCTTTAGTACTATGAACGCAATTTATTCAAGTCGAAAAACGGATGTGCGAGTTGCCCCCAGAACATTTTAAATTTAACCGCGTACTTGTCATCACACGATCCCTTGGCATTCCGCGTGAACAGTTCGGGCAGTCCGCGCTTATTCAATGACGTAAGCAATGGTAAATTAAAACAATGTGTGCGGATGTCTGAGGTTCCCACATTGTTGTCAGTAAATAATAAGACGTCAGAAATAATAACGACTAAGGAAAACGTAAAAGTGACAGCACTGTTAATTCAAAAGCTGAATGTGATCAGTGTAGTAAGCTGTCAAATCACCGTTGTTACAAAAGCGAATAAAAATGTACTAGTTAAAAATATGTAGTAGCGAAGGTACACCAACGAAGCAGGATTCTAAGCATCGTTTATATCGGTGAATTAGGAATTCATGTAAGTCATGAACTGAGCAAGTTTGGATTGCGATGTGTCGATCGCTTTTGCGGTCACCTAAAGTCTTCCGGATATATCTGATAAAATACCTGCTTGAAGTGTTTTTGAGGCGCTACAGAAGTCTGAACCCAATTGTTCAGACACTGAAGTATTCCGAGGTATCTAGTACAAAAATCGAACGTCCTATGGGTGCAAGCTTTTAGACTGATTGGAAATTTATGCATGCACTGCTAGGTGAAAGGTCAAAATAAAGTGAACAGCTCCAGCTGGTTAGGAAGCAAACAGTATTTACCCGGTAACCAAAATGACCAAAACCAATGGTTCTGGTGCGGTCGTGCACGTCATCTTGCAGCATTTTATCGTGTCGGAATAAAAGTGAGACTACATTTCTAGTGCCGTTGTGGTTTCTCCGATTAGGCCATGGAATCAACGGTAAGTACTTAATCTGGACCATAGCCTAAGGGAAGAAGGCAAAGTTAATTAAGGTAGTTGTTTTCTACTACGTTACCACACTGTATATTCGCAGTTGGAATGGGGGCCTCGTAACGGATAATCACACTAACGGTTTCCCGATGGAGGTTGGCATCCATTGGGTGTGCCCGGTGCAGACCTTCTGGTGTTCGCAGAGTAGGTGACCACTGGTTTTGTTTCGGTTTGTTACACGTGGGCGCAAGATCTTTGACGATGACTAGCTGCGAAGACACAACATAAAATCAAAATTTATCCTGGTACAGGTACCTAGCACATTTGGAGCAGTAGGGAGTTCCGCTGCTTTTACTTATTTACAAAAAAATTAACGAATATACATTTTATTCCTTATTTCATCGCGGCACTCAAATTTAGTACCGGTTACCAATACATAAAAGGATTTTATTCGAGATTAGATGCGACAAGCCTGTAAACTCATGATAATTTGGGTTCAGCCGTTTATAGTACTTCGATACTACGTTGAACAGCAACAAACAATGGTTTTGAATACTGCTAGTTGTAAGCACTAGGTGCAGCATACGGCAAAAATAAGGAGACGGTTAGGTGGCACCCGGGATACCAGCCGCTAATCAAGGGCAAGTAAGAGCCTGTCAAATATGGGAGAGCATAGAAGAGAAAGGCGGCTGAACCCACCGTATATTGTGCAGGCTGAAAACATAGGAAGCGAGCAAACCAAAGCGAGCGGCGGTGCGGCAATTTACTCACCAAAACGAGTTGTGTCAACAAAAGTGGCGTACGTAAAATTATTGTAGGTTTTAAAGGTTAAAACAACGGTAAAATCCAAGGATTCAAAATAAGGACAATACATGTTTGCTGGTAAACTAAAAAGACCTCCCACTAAAAGGCTGATGGACATAAGCCTCCGGTGGAGCTGCTAACGCTTAAAACAAGAGGTAAAGATGGGTGCGAATAGTTGCATGAGCTTGCACAAGCGCTTCCAACCTGTAGTTTGGAGCAAAGTTCGCTGTGTTCAGGATTTTGCTATCAATTATTTAGGATGATCGTGTGCACTGGAGTGTAACATCGATGGACTTTTAGGCGGGGTGGTCTGACAGTAAAAACTGGCTAGTCCAGAAAAAATGGCCTAAGGCACGTTCCCTCCGCTGCAAGCTCCACGGTGCGCTTGGGAGGTGCCTTCCATCTCACCGCACTCCAGTCCACTCTCCTCGTCCGGTGAAGAAATCCAGCGTCCTCATCAGCAAGGCCTAGCCAGGTGGTTGGGGACCAACCCGTTCGTGGCTCTCTGCGGCCGAGGGCGACTGACTGTTCCTTACGTCAGGAAGAGGGCCCTGGGTTGGCTGACCAGTCACGAGGAGGTTGCGTTGAGCCGGTTGGAGATTCACGTGAGGGTTGGCTTAGCAGTCCCGGTGGTTGAGTTTTTGGAAGGCCGAACTCAGAGGGAGTAGTCAAGGGGCGGGGGAAGTGGCTTGAAGCCGGATAGGGAAAATGGCGTGCTCGGTAAAAGCAAATACGCGTTTTAAGTTTTCCCAATGTTGTGGGACCCATTGTCGAGTTTGCAAAAGCCTTGTGGATGAGATGCACGGTTACCACTAAAGACGATAAAGGCGTGTTTATGGAAATAGCAGGATTTTACAAAATCTGTAAAACGGACCGGACGTGTGACCTGTCTACCACGTCGGTCAGTTGCCTGGGGTAGAGGCGGGGTAGGTTTAGAGTCAAGGTGAACGTAGACTTACGAGATACCCAGGGCTCGGGAAATCACCGCAGGTGCTGGTGCTTGCGTGGTAGCATCAAGATTGGCTGCAAGTGTTTTGTCAAGGAAAGCCACTTTGCGGCGGTTGATGGACACCGTTGTTCGGTGCCCATTCTGGTCTAAGGTAACATGTTTCCGTATCTGTTATAGGAGTCTGAAAGGGCCAGTGTAGGGAGGCTGGAGAGGGCGCCGCACTGCGTCGGTGCGGAGGAAGACCTGAATGCAGTTAGAGACTCCGCTGTGCATTTGTACACTTCTGGTCTGCTCTCGAGGCGGATGAGGGCGTATTGGACACATTTGTTGGGCTACGGAGGACTCAAAGTTAGGCGGAGGAATAACCGACAATGTGGGAGGCGAAACAACTTCTCCTGGCAACTTAAGCGTTGTCCTGTGAGTCAGCTTTGTTAGCGAGCACTGCAGCTCAGCTATGATACTGCTGCGAATGCCTAAGCGTACGAGCGAACTGTTTTGCTGTATCTAGGGTCAGAGTAAAAGAAGAGCGACTCCACTAGCCGTCTCTGGAGGCGTGCAACTAAACCGCTGGATGCTGCATGATATGCTATTTTATGAATGAAGCGACAGCCTAAAAAGTTGCGAAGCAAATCGAATGGTGGAGATAACAAATTTGTTCCTCGGTTAGTTTTAATGGTGCACTGGCATCTCTATTGCCATACCCACCAAGCTAAGCGGTTCAGCTGACAATCTTAGCTGTGTAAGCTGTTACGGGAATGGCCTCTGGTCACCTAGTGAGGCGGTTGACCCATATAAGGATGTACACGACTCCGCGTGAAGGATGCAATAGACCTACTAGGTCTAACTTTAGATGCGAGAACTGAGAGTCCGGGGCGGAAAATGAACCAAGAGGACTGCGGGTGTGGCTACGTATTTTGGAGCGCTGGCATTGAATACAGGCCCGAGCCTAGATACGAATGTCTTTTTTTGCTTTGGGTCAACCGAAACGCTCGGGGCCACCTGCACAGAGGCACGGCTACCGGGGTGTGATAGGGAGTGCTGTGCGTCAAGGACCGTGCGTCTGAAAGAAACGGGCACGAGGGCCAAGGACAACTAGTGGAAGTGTCACAGTGAATGGTTCCTTTCGCAGTTTGGAGAGGAACTGTTTGAACATGCAGCGCAGTGGAGTGTAGATTGCGTCGTTTGTCTTCACTTGGAGCCTGTGCTGACGACATGCCAGCATGGTCGACGGCCAACAAAGAGTGGAGGGTGAAGTTGACGAGTGCTAGAGGGCGCCGGCGCCAGGATTGTCGGCACTGGCGCCGTGACACATACCAGCAGGGAACTGCGTGACATAGTTTAGGTGTTTGTTTGTCACAAGAAGGTTTAAAGGCGATGGTTATAGACGCATGGTCAGTGTAGGCCGAGAAAGCTCAGCCTTTCCTTGTGTGCCGGAGGTGAAGAATGGCCAGGTTAATCGTGAGCAGTTCTCTGCCAAACGTGACATAACGAGATTCCGCTAGCTGCAGGAGCTTGGATAAGATCCCAGACGGTGGCCTTTGCCCTCCAACGTGTTGTTGGAGGACGGCTGCTACCGTGAAAGCTGCGCCAGCGGTCGTAATATAAAGGAGCAAGTCGATTCGGAATAAGCGAGGGGGGCTAATTTGAAAGTAGCATCCTTAAGTGCGTTAAAGGCTGTCTGTGCTGTGTCAGGGAAAGCGCACTTACTTTCATTCCGTCTGAGTAGGAGAGTCAGAGGCTGCATGAGCCGAGTGTAGGCAGTACGAAGCGTCGATATTAGTTGACCAACCTGCAAAGAGGACGGAGGTGCTTTAATGAAGTCGGAGCTGGGTGGTCCTTCATCGTCTGGATCTTACCCGGAAGGACTATGACACAAGACGATGAAACGAGGTGGCGTAGAAATTCTACCGTTGGTTTTCCGAGTTCGCACTTAATCGGTTTGACTGTGCCACCGTCTTGGGACAGGGGCTGAAAGAAAGTTCGAGGATGCTATAGGTGTTGTGGTTCCGATGAAATGGCTACTAGACTATTATGGAGGTAGGACTGTGCGTATTCCAGGCCAGGTGTGACATTATGGATGAAGTGTTGGAAGATCTGCGAGACGTTGCACAGTCTAAACGGCATTCTAAAAAATTTGACTAAACCGAAAGGAGTGAGAACGGCTGTTTCAGCAATTTCATTTCCTTCTACTTGTATCCGGTGGTAGGTGCGAACCAGATCGATCTCACTGAAGAGGATCTTACCTATGAGGTATGCGGTAAGGTTTTCAATGAGTGGGAAGGGATACCTAGCTTGGACAGTTAGCCGATTAAGTTCGCGGTAATCACCGCACGGGGGTTAGTCACCAGAATTTTGGGGACAATCTGCAGGGGCAAGGGCCAATGGCTGTCGGAAGGGCAGCTTATTTTAATTTCAGACATGTGCTCAACTCTGCCCTACTTACCTTCAGCTTTCGAGAGGCCGACAGCATGAACGGCCTGAGCAGGCGGCCATTCTTCCGCAAGTGGGGTCTGATTTGCGATGCCACGGGCAAAGCTGCGTTCGTTGGCTGAAAGAGCTTGGAATGCTGGGAAAAGAAGTTGGTGTAGTCTGGCGTGGTCTGAGGAAAGACGTAACCTAGTCTTGTAGATGCGACTTCGGTGGCGATGCCACGTACACTGAGTTTCGTTGCAGTGCCGACCATTATCTGGCAAGTTGCACCGACCAACAAGTCATAAAGCCTGATAAAGTCAATGGCGTTGATGGAGAAGGGAGCTGCAGTGACCAGGAATACCCAGCGAAACGTGTGCAGAACACATTGGTCCAGGCTAAGCGACCCATGACTGTTGGTGGATTTTGTGGTACTGTTGGCGGTACGTTGGCTTGTGGGAAAAGAAGCGATTAGCTTACCTGGCATAGAGGGCAGGACACTGATTTTCGCCCCGGTGTCAGCTAAGAACTGGTTCCCGGAATCATAATCCCTAATGTAGATGAAACGACTTTGTACTTTGCCGACACCGATAGCCGACATAAGACGCCAGCCTGTAAGTTCCGCTGCTTCGCGGAGGAGAAACTGCATTGTTTTTCCAGTTTCTAGGCTTGGTTACCAGAATGCCAGTGGTTAAAGCAAAAGCCTGAATTGTAACGCTTCCTGCGACTGAGTGAGGAGCTAGTGCTGTTGCGCTGCGAGTTTCTCGAGGGGGCTTTGTAGTGACGCTATTTACGATGAAAAGGGAACGTTTCTGACGGCGCACCAATCGTGTATGTTGCTGGGGTTACTACGGGGCTAAGTCTACTGAACGTACTCGATTCGGTTCACAATTCGGTACCATGTTATTATGGGTATTTGTGCACAGGAAACTACGGAGTACAGTAAAGAGAAACTACACAACCTACAGCCACAGCATGTACAGTTTGTCACTATGGTAATTCAGAGCAAAGACTACCCAGACCTTTTTGATACTTTGGTTAACCCCCAATCGTTTACGTATACAACCTGCGAAAACTTCCGGTGGAAATTATTGTACTCAAAATGTATACAAGTACAATAAATTTCGTCGTGTTCGAAAGCTTGTACTAGTTACACTGGTTTTATAAAACTTAAATATTCATTAAACTATCCGTAAAGAGGATGCACAGTTTTGGCTTCTGGCACGAAGAAAACGAACGGCACAAGTAGGATCGCACAAAGCCGAACAGGGCCGAGTAAAACCAATGGAATTATACCGATTCACGGCCGAAAACATTGGTCCAACTATTCAGAAAAAGGCGCTTAATCGAACGCAGCGAACAGAAGGTCAAGAAAATCGGACACAACAGAATATTTTCGACTAAATACAAAGAGAGGTGGATGCACTAAGTGAGACGGAGGAATATGTCAGCGCCGTAACTCCCAGGATGCACGAGTGTCGAACGGGATTAGACCAACCTAGTCATATTGTACCAGAGGTTAAAACACTCAAGAATGATGTACAATTGATCAGCAATAAAACCGCGCATGAAGGATAGTAGTTATAGATAAATACTACAGAAACCTCACCCTAAACTAATGAGCAGAGGAGGACTTCCATATCGAAAAGATGGACGAATGGAGGTGCCTTGAGCGAAATCGGGCCAATTAAAAGTGCTTCCGCGTACATGGCAAGTAGTGGCTCAACGGAAATCTGTGTCAACTGGGCCGACCTTTAGTTATTACTTGTTGCTTAAAGGTAAGAGTGCGGACTTGTCGGATAATTAGAAGCTTGCTAGTCAAGATAAAGTCCGACAACACCTCAGCATTTGTTGCTGCCCACCTTGCGCTCGGAAGTGGCCTCTTCTCACCACAACACCCCGCACGACCCACGTCCCAGGAAGGATCTTCTAGCGCTCAGGTCTGGATCCTAGCTGACTGCGACCACTCTAGAGAGCGTAGCTCCTGTAGGATAGCCGAGCAAAGAAAAGGATAACATGTATGGCGAAAAAAGGAAAAACAAGCAAAGCGTACACCAACATGAACCAACGAATGGCATGGTTAAAAAATATTAAGCTATTTGTTTCATGGAATTTTGGTGTTTTCTCAATGCTTTGGACTTTCCACATTTTCAGAATGATAATCGTTCAAAAGCAGGACAACTGTGTACAGTGGAGTAAAACGGAAACGTCGTTTCACACTACAAAATCGGTGAAAGGATCTGGATTAAGGACCTCCAGCCCATGGAGACTGGTTCTTAGAGGTGAAGGTTGGGTTCGGGAGATGCTGTCGTTACAGTTGCTGCTTGTAGACCGGGATCGGTATAAGTTGACAATGCAAGGATATTGATAATTAGTGCGGTTAGTTGTAATGTCGCACAAAGCATTACGCGACGATGGGCCCGATGTGATTTCCCCCATGATGGCTGGGTTAAGGCGATCGATGGTAATGCGTTCGCGTCGGCTACGGCGGTCGATGCACTACGTCTTACTTGTCCGGTTGATAAATTTAAATAGTTCGATGTACGGTGAATGCAGGGGCTGCCGATCTCTGTCTACACGAAGCCGGACGTATGAGATTACAGATAACTTTCCAGGCACTTACTCCGGAGCCTTGTGCATTTTTTATATGGCGGGCGTAGCTGAAGTAGTTGGCAGGACAACCGATCAGTGTAGCTTTCCTAAGCGAAAATGGAAGCGGACGGTGACCATGCTAAGAGTTGTTCGGGCAAACGTAGCCTTCAGCCGTAGACTAGCTGCGCTGGTTTTGCGCTATTTATGCCCAGGGGGACGAGAGGAAGCACTTCACTCCATGTAACATACTCGCGCGGTCGGAGCACAACAATGTGCTGGAGATGCAAGCGCGTTAGCAGTCGGCTAATACGCCGTCGTCTGGATGTGGCAACAACCTAAATTTCTAAGTAACCTGCTAAACGTGGAAATGATTTGTGGTCACAATGGCGGAACAGCCGTAATAAGCAGCAATATACAAAGGCAATTCTACTGTTTCCGAAGAGAATGTTGAAATCGGTATAGCTGCCGTCAACCTGGTGAATCCGTCCATGCAAGTTAACGGGTATCAAAAGATGTTCAAAGGTGACAGATGACCTACGGGCTTGACGTGCACGCGACGAAAACTTGCATCTGGCGCCGGAAATGTGTCTACTGGGTTTTGCGTTTTTTTCACCATCACGCATTCACACGGAAGGCAAAAACCTGACCAAGTAAGAAAGACACGTTTGACTTTGCGCCAGACGAATCGTTCATTTACTAGTTGAAACGACGCACGAACGCCTGGTTGAGACATGCCTTGCAACGTGTCGAACACGCTCTGTCTAAACCCACCTTAAACGACTGGGCGCGGCGTGCCCATAGATAAATCGCGAAGTATGGTTCTGTCCGACGGTGTGGGCGGAAGGCCACGTAATTTTAGGGACGGGGAAATGCATAGCAGATCAAGCTCATGATCATTGATTTGTGCTGTGGCCACGGCTGCCAGGTCGATAACAGTGCCGGGATCAGTGGGGATTGCTTGGATCCGAGAAAGTGCGTTGGCAACGGCGTTGTGCACACCTGGGATATGTCGTATGTCGGTTGTAAACTGAGCGCTGTAGGTTAAGTAACGCCGCTGTCTAGGAGAGTACTGGGCGGTTGCCGAGCTAAGCCCATTAATCAGTGGTTTGTGGTGGGTGAACACGTCAAAGGAGCAGCCTTATAAGACAGGTCGGAAATGACGTATGGTCAGGTAGACAGTTTATGCTTTCCTATCGAACGTGCTGCAGCGAGATTTGGCATGTTGCGTGCGTTTATAGAAAACCGCAACCGATCACCAAGCGTCAGTTTCCTGTTACTACAAGACAGCGTAAACTGTCACGTCGGAAGCGTCGGTAGACAGCGAGAGCAATGCTGTCGAATCACGTTGCAATGTAGAGGCTGAGCCTGTGATGGCCTCTTTCAAAGCCCTAAACACAGTGGATACTGCATCAGTGAAACCGAATTTCTTATGGTGCTCTCTAGAAAGGTATGTGAGGAGCTGCGTAGGCCATACACAATTAGGCAGGAATCGCCGATAAAAGTTTATGAGTCCGTCTAAACGTCTAAGAGTTACATGGTTGAGTCTCGAGGTAGTCCATAGCAGCCTTCAATTTATCCAGCAACGGCATGACGCCTGAAGAAAAAGTGTGATGGCTGAGAAAATGTACGGAATCGAAACCAAACGAAAATATTTGCCCTTTGAACATAAACTCGCGTTAGGATTAATGGACAAAATGTCTTCGCATGAGGCGCATGTGCGCCTCGCGTGAGTAACTCGCATTTATATGTCCTCTAGATATATGTAGGCGAAATCTAAGCTATGTCAAACTTGGTCGATGGAAAATTGAAAATTTTATAAGACCCTCTTAATGTTAAACGACATGCATAGAAACTAACAAAACAAACGGAATCGTCACGGCAGTTCTAGCGATGTCCGCCTCTGCTACCGGAATTTCGTTGTATGTGTGGACCAAGTCGATTTTGCTAAAATAGTTCTTACTTGCCAGACTGGCAGTGAGTTTCCCGATATATTAAATTGGATAGCGGTGGTGGGTGGTGTCCGTATTCAAGGCCAAACAACCAAAATGTAATCACCGTTGAACCATGGCGGACCCTGTTTCAAAGTATTCATTGCTGCTAGATTTCTACGAAAGTGCGTAACTTCCTCCTCTTTATGGTCAATTACGCTTGGTTGCACGGAGCGATTGCGACAGTCCCGTTGATCGCTGTAAAAACGTCACAGGTGCAATCGGTTGTCCGAGGCTTAAGCCATTCGAGTTCTGATTCTGCTGTGGTGGCTAGTACTCTCAGGGAATTAGCTGGAGACAGGAATAGCATTACCAGAACTGGCTCTAGAAGACATGCAATCCACTGCTCCTTTATCCCATTTTTCGCTCAACAGTAAAGGAACAGCAGCGCGCTGAGTTTCGTGGAGCAACTTCGACGTTTTGGAACTTGCCATTTTGAGATCACTGAGTTGTTCCAATGGAGCCTGTGCGTTTGGCTGTTACTTCTGTAAAATGTCATAGTTCATCGTTTCATGCGTTTCCACATTCGATAGGCCAAGTAGAATGTCACGCACCAGCATTACTACCGACGAAAGTAGGCGTGGGACGAGCTCATGTTATCACAATCAGTTCCTCCGAATACTCTAATTTTCGAGTTCGATCTCGATGATGGCAAACCAAACTACTGGACTGTTTTCGTTGACAATTGGAACTGTCAAATAAAGCATGTCTGCGTTGTGAAACGATTCAGATGCTACTTTTGAGATCTGTATAGCGACGGTTGTATCTTTCAGCGAGTCGCCTTTAGCTGAATTCCGGTGAGCGATTCCAAACGACAGGACGGGTTTTAGGGAAACGTTTATTTTTGACTCCGTGGTGCAGTGGTTGCGCATCTGAATTCAGGTCAGAAAGTTGCGTGTTTGTATCACGTCGGGATCACCAATTTAGCGAGTAGCCTTTAACGGAAACCAGGTGTGCAATTCCAATAGACAGATAACGTAGCGGGGAAACTTTTATTAGTAAACCAAAATGGTCCCTGTTGCCCAGCAATAA
The DNA here is from genome assembly GCA_944474145.2 of Dicrocoelium dendriticum. Taxonomy (NCBI): domain Eukaryota; kingdom Metazoa; phylum Platyhelminthes; class Trematoda; order Plagiorchiida; family Dicrocoeliidae; genus Dicrocoelium; species Dicrocoelium dendriticum. Next base: position 49,333,659 of record OX104071.1, read on the forward strand.
ACAAACAATACCGGAGACACACTGGCTAGGGGAACGCAAAAAGCACAGCGCACAATGCAGTCGCGCGTTGCGACCGAAACGAGCGCCAATCAAAGTTGCAATGCTCGACTCAAACAATCGAACCTAGCAACCAGCTCAACATTCCGTGCCGGTAGCCTAAATGTACATTGAAATAGTGAATTGGTTTAGCATTTTCCATAGGCAAACAGGGGTATCCCCAGATTGCTACAAGCTGCAAGAAATATGAGGAAAGTATTTAAGTTAGACAACAAACAAATAAATGCATGTGGGCAATCATAATAATGGAAGAAACTCAACAACGAATGCCAAGGTATGGTTGTCTAACTCGTGAAACAAAAAAGCCGACCAATATTGCGTTGTGTGGTCGGTTATGACAGCGATCTATAGAGCCCTTGGGGGAAGAAGAATAGTATGGGTAGAAATTCGTCACATCTAGGCACACTCAGACAGCCGTCACAAGTCCGGAAAAGCACTGTACTCGTGTTTCATCCTTTCGGGAATCGTCAGCAGTGTGCATTGCGTCGCACCCTGATAGGGCTCGAACCCGCAACGTGACGGTTGCCAGTCGGTGGTTGAGACCACTGAGCTACGGGAGACGAATTTCTACCTATACCAATCAACTACCTCTACTACTCTTCTGTAATATGTACGCAGACCTAAATGCTTATAATGCCATAAGTCAATTGGCGGCTTAAGTTTGGTAAGCTCCTCGCTTGGTGAGGGGTCTACCTTGTCCTCTACACAACAGTAACGTGTAATGCAGTGGATAATGAGCAGCGATATATCACACCTAGTAAATTATTCACGATAGTCGTTGCCGTCCCCCGTAGCTCAGTGATCTGAACCACGGACTGGCAACAGTCGAGTTGTGGGTTCCAGCCCTACGAGGGATTGATGTAATGCACACTGCTGACGATTCCCGAGCCTACAGTGCATTTTCGGGCGTGTGACGGCTGACTCAGTGAGTCTAGATGTGACGAATTTCTACCTATACCATTCAACTCCCCCTACTATTCTTCTGGAAGAAGAATATTAATAAACGATATATGAGTGCATTTTAAACTTGCAAATGATTATGGTAACAGATTTCCCTTAGTTTGTTATTTAAATTTAATATTTTTACGTGTTTAGTTTAACTTGCACCCTTACATAAACAGTTTCTTTTATTCCCAATTAGGTTTTTTATTTACCGTTCATTCTATTATATTTATCTGCGTAATGATTACACTATTTTCCTGTCACTGCGCTTGAATAAATAAAGCGAGCAGTGAAACGCTTTCCAGACATTTCATGTGAAAGACACTGCCTACAAATGACGAAACATTTTGTAATACTAGACATTGGTCTGAGATGGTGCATGTAATCGCGTCAGATATCAAAAAGCAAATGAAGTCGGACAAGGCGGACTATATGCAACCGCCTACAAACTGAAGTAGACGGCTGAAACGAGACAGGCAAAAGTTACAGCACCGTAACGTATATGGTGAACTGGAAAGGCCCGAATGTAAGCTAAGATGATCGTAGTGTATGAGTGGCTAAAACAAGCAAGAAGAATGTACGATTGATAAGGAATAAAACCGAACATAAAAGATAGTATTTATTGGGCGCTACCTTACCATGACTATATTGTAAGCTCCTGGATGCGCAAACGTATTTTTCATTTGAAATCCATCATCACCTTTAGATTCGTTTTATTCTGTGTTCGATGGAGAATAAAAACGTCACTTTTATCACAGGAATGTATGGAGGTGTTTACCGTCACTCCAGATCTTACGAAATACAGCAAATCTTGTCACGCTCTTGCTTTTATCATGTCTATCTTTGAAGAGATATTGTTCTTGGCATAATTGTCCTCCTATATTTTCCTATGTTAACTGTTTAAATAGGTTTTTGATGTCAATTATTATAGTTTCCTTGATCGAAGAGGATAAGGAGAGGTTGATGTTATCGCCAAAACCTTTGAACATGTAAATATGCAAATGCTTTCTAATACCTACTACAAACAAGCTTGTCAGTTGTGTGAAATTTATCCGTGGCTAACTTACGTGAATTGACCATTCTGATGTTGCCTGTGGCGCTGATTCCGGTGGGGGTTACAGTTCCGTGTTCCTAGGGGATGAAAGGATCATTGAACAATGGGGAAGGCTGTTGCGGCTACATCGAAGGTTCTTCATATGGGGTTTTGGCTAGCGTGTACACTAACGACTTTCTGACTTCGGAAAAGTACACTAAAGACATGATGTTGATATGGCATTATCACCAAAAATGTTTATTTATTTTGCCACCATTAGACATCAAGTCCCACCTACAATTATTCTTGCACCATCAGAACTGGAGTTACCTATTTTTTCGTCAGGCAGTTGCTATCTTCTAATTAACCAGGACCGACGAACCACGTTGCGCAACCCAACTCCTTTTCATCGTTTGCATCCATGCTCACTTACCCTCTGTGAAGGGTCGTAGAGGTATTGCTGAAGCGTTCCTTTACTCGGTGTGATTCATCTCACGTCTGCCAGCAATAGGGAAGCAATTTAGTACGCAGCATGTAGTAGAGCCTTAGCTTAGTAGCTCCTGATATCTAAATGGCTTTATCACCACCACACAAACTGGCACTAGCAACTTAATCCGAGAGACATTTCACATCATTTCACTATCTTTTGGTTATGTACACTAAATTACACTTCCCTGTTTCGACCTTACGACTCCACTCTAGTTGCCACGCTTTCACACATTTTGGATCCCAGACTTTCGTCACATCATGATTTCGTTCCTGATCAGTGCATCAATCATTGCGTTAATTCACATATATATATATATATATATATATATATGAAAAGCACGGAAAGAAGACGAAGGCTGGTAGATGCATGCATTTCGTATTGTCTCCTCAGTACCATTAACAATAACCGGTATGCATAGATATAGCTAACAGTGGGTGCAACCAGACAAACTTAAGGTGCAAAACGAATGACGGAAGTTCACACCTACGTCCAAGGCAGCTTTAGTTTGTCTGGTTGCACCCACTGTTAGCTATATCTATGCATACCGGTTATTGTTAATGGTACTGAGGAGACAATACGAAATGCATGCATCTACCAGCCTTCGTCTTCTTTCCGTGCTTTTCAAATTGTTGAAGGGAACTAACTGCTTTAAATATATATATATATATATATATATATATATATATATATATATATATGTATATATATATATATGCTGTGCGAACGGCGCATTTCATGCAAAGCAATCTCCCTGTTGCGAAACAGTCACTTGTAAAGTTTTGATCATGCCAGATTTGGTGTGTCTCGAAGTATTTGCGAATAAACTATTTATTTATTTAAATGCCTATTCTTTTCTACAGCATCGGATATCCAGTCCCATTAACCGCATCACAATAGGTTGTCAGCATAGCTGCTATCTTCATAATTAACTAAGACCACTGAATCACATTGCGCGTCACAGCGCTCCTGCAATCGTTTGCATGAATGCTTACTTATGTTCCTCTTCATGAATTCATCTTGCTTTTCTGCTAAGAGTCGTGGAGATTTAGCTCAAGATTTCCCTTACTAAGCGTATTTAGCAATCGTCTTCTAGCAACCTGGGAACACCTAATCCCTAAGCGCGACGCAGCTCTACAGCTGCTTGCTTTTTGGTATCTATGTGGCTTTGTGACCACCAAAAGTCAATTCTTTTCTCACTAATACCCGTAGTGATCACACCGCACTGGATAGTTGTAGCAAAACCTGGAAGCGGGAAGTTACGCCGGAAGAATGCGGTGTCATGTGCTACAAATGCTACATATCCCCAAACATGCTGACCCTAAGTGGTAACCCACTAGGCAAGTGCACAGCATTAAGAGAACTGGGAGTACGCTACTCAACGTCACTAGAGAACAAGTGAGCTACAGCACTGCAAGTGCTGGTTCATTACTCGGACGCATCTGTAGAACGATATTATTGGCAGATTGTAAACCCCCACATTACAAGCTCTGTGCACGCTCGCTTTTAGAATACTGCTCCATAGTACTACGCAATGCAAATAACTTGGACAGTGGTGCAATGTAATAGGACCGATGTTTTTGGATTGGATAGCGGTGGTGGGTGGTATCCGTATTCAAAGCGCAACAGTCGCCAATGGAAATCATTCCCCCCTGGTTTTCCTCAATACCCTATTGAGAATTGACGCCAGCGTACTGTTAAATGTTCGGACAATATCGAGCTGCAGCGCGTATACGAACTCAGCTCGCGCGGTACGTATCTTGTCTGAGAAGAGTCGTCTCGGTCGGCATTTCGTTGGCCGGCCGCGCTTGTCTAGGTGATGACCGAATGAGGCTATCGAAGATCCGTTGGTCGCAGTCGCGTTGTACATGGGCTTGGAGTGCTTGTCGTTCGCGTTCGCAGGGATGACGCTCAGTTCCGTGCCCGTGTCGATGGGGAAAGTGATAGAAACACGTCAATCCTTAACGTAAAGCAGGCGACCTGTTTTATTATTTTTTTATACGTTCGTCCTAGTATCGGTGCTAGTCCCTTTCTCTGAGGTCACAGTATTGTGTCTGATGCAGGGAACCGGGCAATATATAGCCCTTCCGTCATAATGACGATGATACCAGCACAATTCTTCAACAGGTTTGGTATTTTCGGACCGAGAAAGTGCAAAGGAAACGTGCTTTTGTGTCGAACGCAAAGTTCGTTGCACAGGCACAGACGAGCTACAATGAACGATAGCCAAAACGTGGCCACCGTCGAACCATGGCGGACCCTGTTTCAAAGTCTTCATTACTGCTAGATTTCCGCGAATGTGCGTAACTTCCTCCGCTTTATGGTCAATTACGCTTGGTTGCACGGAGCGATTGCGACACTCCCGTTTATCGCTGCAAAAACGTCACAGGTTCTATCGGTTGTCCGAGGCTTAAGCCATTCGAGTTCTGATTCTGCTGTGGTGGCTAGTTCTCTCAGGGAATTAGCTGGAGACAGGAATAGCATTACAAGAAATGGCTCTAGAAGACGTGTAATCCACAGCTCCTTTATCCCATCTCAACAGTAAAGGAACGGCAGCGCACTGAGTTTCGTGGAGCAACTTCGACTGCTTGGAACTTCCCATCTTGAGATCATTGAGTTGCTCCAATGGAGCCCGTGCGTTGGGCTGTTACTTCTGTAAAATTTTATAGTTCATCGTTTCATACGTTGCCACATTCGATAGGCCAAGTAAAATGGCACGCATTACTACCGATGAAGGCAGACGTGGGACGAGCTTATTTTATCACAATCAGTCCTTTCGAATACTCTAATTTTCGAGTTCGATCTCGATGATGGCAAACCAAACTACTGTACTGCTTTCCTTGACAATTGGAACTGTTATAGAAAGCATATTTACGTTGTGAAACGATTCAGATGCTACTTCCGAGCACTGTGTATTGAAGGTTGGAGCTGCACTATATTCAATGTAACTATTTAGGTTAGGCAAGAAACGAAAAAATGCAAGGGTAAAATCCAAATAAAGGAACAATCTCATCAAAGAATGCGACAATGAAAAACTGCTAAATTTGCTCGGATGAATTGGTGTCTTTTATTTGTAGGACTCGTGAATACTTGTCCGAGACGTTGCGCGTACTTGAATCGGATGTCAAACGAGAATTGAATTCGGAGCACCGGGCTATATTATACCGCATAAAACTGACGTGGAGGGCTAAAATGCCCCCAGAGAAATCGTTAGCACTGTAACTCATATGGATGACGACTATGGAGCCAGATTTAGGCTAATATGGTCGTAGTTTGAGAGTGGTTAAAACAAGCGAGACTAATGTGCAATTGATAAACAATGAAACCATACATAACAGCTGACATTTCTTTATTTGGAGCTGCACTAGTTTACAACTGTAGTATATATGTGCAAGCAATCACACCGGTGCCGTCATGTGCAGCAGCCATACGGAGAGACTGCAGTTGACACCCCGGCGTACTTCCGCACTGTGCGAACCTCCTCAGTTGCAAGCTGGACGTCCAAAATAGGAGGCGACATCTATGATACCCTCTGGCAGTAAGTAATCACTGTTATATATATATATATATATATATATATATATATATAAATTTTATTTCATTCTATCCGTTGACCTTAGGGATGGCATTTCCTTCCCTATTCCAATGTCTCTCTCTGTATTGTTGATGCCCAAGCTTTTGGTTAAATTTCAGGCGGTCACTTAGGTTCCTGTCAAAACGTCAGGTAACCCCAAACAGTTCTCGTTGGTTACTTATTATCGTAATTGCGACTCCTATAGCTTGAAGAATATGGAATTCTGTCATACCTCTAATCCAAACCGTTACACTTTCGTAGTATTTTCATCTATGATAGTTACGCTTCTTCACTCAGTTATAGCACTTCGTGCACAAGGGTGGACAAATGCATGCGAACATACGTGGATTTACTGGATTATAACTGGGATTGGTCAGTTGCCAAAATCATGGCTGTAAAAACGTGTATTGTGCCCTTCCGTCTCAGTCAGGACACATTCGACCGAATGTCTGTCGGACGTGAACTTGACACTTGAAACCTTCCGTGTGATATGCATTGCCTGACTGCCCTTAAGGTGAATGTTGTCTGGGTGCCTACCTGACTTCTATTCTCCATCTCGATTATCCTGGCTTCAGGAGACGGTGAGTGGTTGTTTGGGGGACCGTGTACACCGTCCTCGTGACGACGCTGGAGTAAAAGAGTGATTCTAACCCGTATGGAACGAGCTACGGCCTAGCCACCGCCTTGTATACGTCTTGTATGCATGATCACCAAATTACACAGGAATACTGATGCTAAGCTGGTTGAATAGCTTTTGGCAAGCTCATTGATGAAACGTGGCTCCCATTCACATGCCACACAACCTTATTCCTTTCCCTATACACTGGATATTTGGTGGGTTGATGGAGATGGTGTGGTGCAACGCAAGACACTCATGATCACTCTGTGGGCGCAGGTGTCTTGTGGCTATCACCGTGGAGATCACAGTGTCAAGCAAATGCGTACACGAATGCCGTTTATTCATATATAAAGGTATGTTTCCATGTAGCGACCCGTAGGGTAAGAATAAATGTGAAGTAGATATTTTTTCTCAGTACCCTTCAACAGGAACACATAGTCAGGGCTCTAATGAATGAACTTAATTTACGCGCAGAACTAAATGTACCCGACAGCCAGAGTCTAGCTTCTCGCCGAAACGGTTCTGCAAAATCACTCACAGCCTAAAAGACAGAATTTAGGTCTAGCCAGAATTATCATTTCACTATCAGTTCACTAGCATCTTTGGTGCCATGACCCCTATGTACCACGAGACCTATGTCAGGACGGAGAGGGCAACACTGCCCCGCCTCATTACAAAATGGTACGGACAGGAAGGTCCACAATTCCATTCTGGAACATCTAATAGACAACGAACATCAGATACAAACGGAGGTGCTTTTACCCTGGTGTATGTTGCATCAAAGCTCAAACTAGTAGTATTCAGAAAGCGCCTACTTGACAAAGAAGTACAAATACAGCCCTAACGCTGAAGTCGGAACTGTGAAACAAGCGTGTACTGGTGCAGTTTAACCACACCCTAATCATAGGCTGGTCAGCTGATCCCAGGCGTAATAACTTATGGCAGTGTTTTTGAATTGACTTAGATCGCTACCGCTCCTACGGTCGAAGCCTAAACGCCGATTACCTGCGTCTCCAATACCAATCAGTACGCATCTAACAATTGTAAATGCCTGCCGAAATTAATGGAAAAGACAACTAGCGCAATTTCCCTTTTTAGGGTCTAATTTGTCACGTTTATTTTAAAAATATAACTAAATAAGTAAATAAATAAAGGCACATTCCTAGATTGTTGTTAGAATCTCTTACCGTGAAGGTTCAGGTCAGTATGACACAAGTTCCATTCTCTTTCATGTACAAAACAAAAGTTTAGGTTATTTATTCCAGGACTTTCGGCATCTTGGTGAAGTATTGATAGCTACCTTGCAGTCCTCTCTTGGAATAATTGGCACAGTGTATTGAATTGAGGTTACAACGATATTTAATTAGTTTCCATCGGCCATATTTGGTGCATGTCAACGTTAGCAACCGGAGCCCATATTAGGGAAGCGTATTTATGTGCTTCTCCGGACAAGAATAGCAAAAGCGACAAGTCAATTTCCCGGTTATGTTCAACTCACTTACATCCTACGCTTTGAGTATATACAGCAACTCAATTTATGTCTGCTCAAAGAAAGACATAAGAGAATGGTAGGCTCAGACATGGCAGTAAATTGTTTCAATGGATTTCCAGTAACGAATTATAAAAAAGGACAATTTCCTATAGGTATAGTTACCGTGGCTATGTGTATGGCTGGCAAATTACAAAATGCAAATGTATGTAATATAGTACATAGTGGATATCCCCTACATGGATATCACTATCGCCACAACCTTTTTGGTGTGTTGGAGGAAAAAACGACAAATGTGTTTAACGTTTCTAGCATACAGAATTCACACTACTAACCAAGCTGGGAGTAGCAAGTTATCAGTACTAAGTTTCTACAGCGGTTTCATTGGATGAGGGATGGTATAAAGCAGGGATGTATTCTGGATACGACAACCTCGATATGGCTTCAACTATGGTTGCTATTCATTCACTCGTTGAGACCGCAAGTGGTCCTGCCACACCCGACGGATACACGGTTAGTGTTACCATTCATCTTGTTGATGGTGTGAGCAGCCGCCTGTATAGCAACGCACACGACCTTGTGCACTACATCAAGCGGTTCGAGAGAATTTCCGGGTCTTACTACAGTGTTCGAACGTCGAAAGCGGATGCCTCCGGCGAGAAGACACTGATAAAGTATCAGTTCCACCGGAAAGGGTTTGCCCGCCATCCTAACGAAAGCAAAAGACGAAGACTATTGGATCACACACATTGCGGGGTCTACTACAATGTTGGTAGGCAAGGGAACTTCGTTCAAAATAACCAGGTTCCACTTGGTACATAAGCACGAGCTTCTGGGAAAAGAAGCATTAATGTAGTTCAGTATAAACCGTAGGTTAGAGCCAGAAGAGCTAAAGATAATCACGCCAATGCTTGGATGCCGGAGCCGATGTTTTAACGTCCGGTTCTAGGTTATTTCGAATTTCGGAAAATACTTGAGGAACGCGGACGTCGGCAACCTTCGAGCGAGGCACACGTTCCGGCGCGACGATCCAGGTAAGGTGTTTGTTGATTAACTAGCTTAAACTACAGTTTTAGTATATATGATGGACATGGAATCGCAGTTTAACCAGTGAGGGCGAGCGCCGTGCTTGCGGGCCGAAAACAATCGGATCACGCAATTCGTCTACTCTACACACGTGATGCTGGAACTGTGCACCGTTTTCCCGACTTTTAGCTTATTAATAAGCTGAAGGTGGTATCAATTGATACCACCTTCAGCACTAACCCACAAAAATACTTTTTATACCTACTGCTTACGGTTGATGGCTGTCGAAATAGTCTGCCTGTTGCCATTTCTTTTCTGTGACGGCAGGCGGAGTTTGTAGGTGGTGTTTCTGGCTTCAAGTGCTTCATGCCCGATGGTGTACTGGCCATTGCGAACGTTGTACATAACGTCTTTCCTTTCACACATCATTTCTTATGCCGCATTCATATAATTAGAAAGGTTAACAAACGCTTTCCGCAATCCACTTCATTCAGACGTTTTTCATCGCAATGTACACGTGTAAATTTTGGAAATATTTACCTAGTTTGGAAATCCTTCATACTACTGATCAACCTGTCTTCCAATATATCCGTGCCTTCATTCTTCCCAACGCCTGCAGATAAGCTAACAACAGGATGCCAGGTGTTGCAACCTACGGCATACACACACACACAGACAGTAAACAAGTTAGATAGAGGTGGGAAAAACCTCAGCTACTGTGTTGCAATGCCTAAAAGAAAAAAGGGAATAAAATGTAGCACGCGCAAACCAGCTGAACTACCGGTAACGGATGGGCGTCGTCCCTGTAAGCTATCTTCCGGCACAAGCGACACGAATTTTGTGGAGTCCATGCATCGCTGCTTCAAGACGGAACTGCTGAATGAGTGAATTGGATTGTGGGAAGCCATACGAGTGTCACGGAAGAGCGCGACGTATCTGATATGGAACCGACAAAAAGCGATATCGGATGCATCTCGTCACGACCTCCGTATTGTCGGTCATCCGGAGTTGGATCGCTTGTGCCGCCGATTGGTGTGTACGCTATTTTCGTAATAGCGTCTGACTTGCGTTCAAGCTATCCGGTTTTGGTTTTCAACAGCAGTGACCATGCAATTGTTTTCAGCGATAGTCTGCTGGAGACGATGAACCACGACAATCGTACGTGCACATGCAAAATTAACGTCGGATTTGAACTTCCATGTAGACATCTGATGCAGTTCGTGCAGCTTAACAGCGTGGAGGTCAACGAACTGCCGGTCAGCCGACGGTGGACGAGAGAGAATAATGGGGCACTTGCCGTTTCAGTCGCGCCTTTGGACGCGCCACTAATCGGAAGGCAAGAACCGAGTGCTATTTTGGATATGGCGTTGAACGACATACACGCACTTTATCAGCGACAGCAGTCGGCGCACTTCGCTGTGTATGCCGCAGGGCAACGTAGTTCTGTTGTACAAGCCGACCCGCAAGAAATGCCTCCATTCAGGTTCCCTACTCCAGTGCACTTGGCCACGGACACAGTCATTGCCGATTACAACCCGCTGCCGCAGTCCACATTTCTGAACTTGGACAATGCCGTTCTCCATCTATCTGGATTGCCGGAGCAGATTGTCACGTCGGCCACGGATAACGCTGTATTTAACGACGAATGGAACGTGGCAATTTTAAGTTCGGGTGAAGAAGGCACCATGCCAGCGGTTCTACCTGGTGCACAGCTGACGGCCGCTGATTACGACTCAAGGGATGAATCCCGGAAAACAACAACTGGCGAACAAACCAACCACCTAAATTTGCAAGCTTTGGTGCTCGATGAAGAAATATGCGCAGAATGCGGCTTAAAAGATCCGGAAGAAAACGAGGGGCGAACAATACAAGGGGTTCAGTGCCCGTATGGTACGCGTTGGTATCATCGAAGCTGTCTTCTGCAGTCCCCCATAATAACTGTTTTCTTGTGCTTTCTCTGCGAACTGTTATTTGAATGATACTGCGAAGTGAGTTGGTGCCGTTTTGCAGCCCGTATATGTCAACGTGTTTTTCCTATTCTGCTTAACTGCATGTGCGCATATGATATCGTTAAATATACGCCACGTTATTGATAAGTACATTGCAATGTGACAATGAAGGCGTATGTAATTTCTTATTCTGTTTACGTCCACCGCATAAAGCCAACCCCTCCTCAGCGTGCTGCGGTGGTGTAACCAGTTGTTAATTGGGCCAACATGGCTCTGATGGTTTCATATGCTTGAATAATGCTAGTTACTAATCCATATATGATTTGTCTTTCTTTCCAAGATATCTACGAATGGGATGAAAGAAAGTATGAAGACAAAACCCGTGGTGTGCATTGTACAACGAATAGAAAGCTTATGATGAACCTGTACGTTTCCCCATACTATTGTCTTGTGCCATGTACGCACATAATACACATTGTGGCTACCACTGTGTGTACTTTTCCATAGGTGAAGGGTGTCGCGTTCGTTATTATACATGTTCAATGTGAGTATGTTGTAACCGCACATACAGCATCTTTCCATTAGAAGAAGTTGTTCGCTTATGTTCAAAGGGCCAGCAGTGCGAACTAGTGTATTCCATCGTTCCAGCGTGCGAACGTGTAGCACTACCTTGTAGCTAATGTCGTTAGGCAGCCTACGCTTAATGGCATTTAGCATCGGTTGCATGCTGTTGGGTGGCAAAAACAAGTGTAACCATTTTCAGAACAGAGTGCTCTCTTTTTACCCTTGCACATTTATAAATTACAGCTAAGTAGTCCCACTTGTTGATCATTGACCGGTTTACATCTTACAGCTACAACGAGTAAAAAGCAGTGCTGCTGTCGTCATAGTTTAGAACACAGCGTAGTGACTGTGCCAGTCAAATGCGGGCAACCGATGTTAGTAATCGTTGCAATAGGCGATTGTTCTTCAGTGCACTTAAGTAGGCAGCCATTACCTAGGTGGATAGTTGATGCCGGTGCTTGTTAACGAAATGTCAGTCGCACAACCTTACTAGCCGCAAGTGCTTGGGAAGAACCACGATACCAAGGCGAGATAAATGTGCGGGTTTTGTCCTCATGGCACCGTAGTAGTAATTGTTAGCAGTACACCTCGTGAACAGTGCATACCCCAGCTGCCTACGAGCGGAGACGGATAGGATGACAACCCCGGAATGGTATTTGAATACAGAGCTGTAATAATGGATGAAGCCGGAGCATGATATTCACCAGCGAAACTACTGCCCGAGTCAAGTGACATCAGTAAAAAATGGAACAATGACGTCCGATAGTAGTGAATGCCAATGCAAGCACAACTAAACAGACATTGGTTGTGTGGTTTTAACAGCAGTGAGAAAACTTTTGAATGAGAATGGCAGTTGCAATGGTGTGGTATTAGAGGTGGCTACATGGAGGAACAGAAGGCGCGGCGGAATGGAACGCAATTGGAAAACGTGTAAGCAGTGGTTGGAAAAAATCTCAATGACCGAAAGAGATGAGTACCGAAAGCAGCGAACGTAATTGGTCGCAATTAATCACATCGTTGCAGCGCGCACTTATGAACAATCACCACATATAACGCTTATTGCCAACGGTCGTATGAATAATATACAGGCCAAACGATTAAGGCACTGAGTGTATTTTTTATAATCTATTACCTTTTTTTTAGAACACGGTAGGAAAAAATCACCGTATATACTGATCATGGCAAACTAGGTTTTGAGAAGTATGGAAACCAAAAGACAGAGATGAATACAGAGAGGTTGTAGCAAGTTCCAGTTTTTCGGCTAACCACGTACAATCAACGACAGTGTGGTGCGATGGCTTAAGTCGTTGTGCACTGCATACAATCGCTTTCGCTGATGTTATGAGTGCGACGAATTATGGAGCCTCATATTCATGTTTCATGTATGTGTGTATGACAGCTTTGATGCTCCTGCGAGTGAAATACGTGCACATTTGGTGAAGGCGGTAGTGAAAGCACGCACTGCAAATCAGCCGCGCTGATTTCGTTGAAAGGACAAGCACCAGCAACTTGTTCTTCCACCGAGCAGTTTGCCGTGTACGATGGAACATTTAAATTGCGTGCGTATTTATCACTACACCGAAATGTAATGTGGGCCCAAATACACACAACCGACATAACACTGCTATATCCGTTGTATCGGGCTTGTGTGATGTATAATATGCGGTTAGTGAACTTGTTGACTCTCGTCCCATGACGCAGTACGAGGTAAGATATCGGGATATCAGAGTAAAAAGGCCAGATTAATGTGAGGTCATTGTCCTCATGTATGAAACGGATTAGCCACGCCAGATGAACGCGCAAACCATGGCAAAGTCCATATCTAAGTCGCTCAGGTGCATTAAGCTGAACGACTTGATTGCATCGGTGCAATGTTAAAAAATGGGCGCAATTTCAGTGCATTGCACAATATGCCAGACAGCGTTATAGTTTTATCGTAGACCATAAAGCTTTACGTGTAACCACATTTGCGTGGTTATTTTGACCTGTATGCGATTTGCACAGAACATGTTGACAGTGGCTGATTTCATAAATCTGGTCTATACATGCTCAGGATGATGGATATCACAACTCCGCACTTATGAGAGTGTGGTAACCGTTTCACTGAGGTAAACTATTTTTTCAACCAAGACTAAAAATTGCCTCAGCTGCGACACCTTGACATTCGGCTTATCCTCTCAGTAACACCTGCTGTTATATGTAGTACCTTATCTGAGTAAGCGCTACTTTGTGCGTCTGGTAACGACGTGTGCTCATTTCCCAATGAAACTGCACATAAGAGAACGGATGTTTCACGATGATCTGACTCAAATGTCCAATCCTTTAGTATTACAATCCCGCATATTGTCAGCATAGTAAGAGCCTTCTACTCGTAAACGGCCGATGTAAAATTTCGGTCATTTACGTTGTACCTCCGATCACGCCGGAACAGGCGAGCCTTGCTTTGTCGAGCAGCCAGGCCGGTCGCAACACTTGATCACAACTGCAGGTTGAAATGCGAACGAATTGTGTGTACAGACTTGCAAGGCTGTTCAGCCCTGCCGCACCCCCACCCGGCTGCCTTGGCCTTACCAGCCACTCCGGTCGCAACTGTTAATCACACATCCACGTTGAAATGCGAACTGAGTGCCTGCGCAGACTTGCAATGCTCGCCTGTTCCGGCCTGAATAAAGATACATCGTAAATGAACGGAATCTTACAGACGCCAAGTATTGACCACGTATATGAAATCATGCACTGTCAAAATGTTCTGTGCAAATCGCATACAGGTCAGAATAACCACGCAAATGTGGTTACACGTAAAGATTTTGGTCTACGATAAAACTATAACGCTGTCTGGCATATTGTGCAATGCACTGAAATTGCGCCCATTTTTTAACATTGCACCGATGCAATCAAGTCGTTCAGCTTAATGCACCTGAGCGACTTAGATATGGACTTTGCCATGGTTTGCGCGTTCATCTGGCGTGGCTAATCCGTTTCATACATGGGGACAATGACCTCACATTAATCTGGCCTTTTTACTCTGATATCCCGATAACTTACCTCGCACTGCGTCATGGGACGATAGTCAACAAGTTCACTAACCGCATATTATACATCACACAAGCCTGATGCAACGGATATAGCAGTGTTATGTAGGTTGTGTGTATCTGGACCCACATTACATTTCAGTGTAGTGAAAACTACGCACGCAATTTAAATGTTCCATCGTACACGGCAAACTGCTCGGTGGAAGAACAAGTTGATGGTGCTTGTCCTTTCAACGAAATCAGCGCGGCTGATTTGCAGTGCGTGCTTTCACTACCGCTTTCACCAAATGTGCACGTATTTCACTCGCAGGAGCATCAACGATGTTATGCTCATATAAATGAAATATGAATATCAGGCTCCATAATTCGTCGCACTCATGACATCCACGGAACCAACTGCATGCAGTGCACGCGGTACCTACCGTGTTTTGCCGCATGTCGTGTAACTAAATTTTGTCAGACTCCTGTTCGCACGACTGATCTACCGGGGGTTTTACTTTTGTGGGATAGTGTGACGTGCTCCGGGAATCTTATTTTTAACGGTAGTCGGTCCCATGCAAACGCATACTTGCATAGAAAAATGCTACCTCTTTTAATGCATTTGTCACTTGTTAGAATGAAGGAGTATGGTTTACTGAGCAGGGGATATCCATGATCAATGGTCGTTTGCGTGCTTACTGCTTAATGTTTGGAAGCAGCAAGAAGAGGTCAACCTGCGTAGCTGAACCTGATGGCATTTAGGGACAAAGCCCCTTTACTTTTGGGTGAGATCGATATATTTTATATCGGATAGCTCTCAGTCGAGCAACTTCTTATATCCAATGGTAATCAGCGTTGGAGATTTTATGATCTGCAACAAAAAAACGAAAATTATTCTTCTGCGACGTACCCATAAAGGATTTCGCTGAAACTGTTTGCACGTTTCATGGCATTTTAGGGCGGAGAGGGCGGTAGCTGTTTGGTAAAAAAAACGCTGGTCCTATTTCACTGCACCCCTGTCCAATTTATTTGCATTGCGTAGTACTATGGAGCAGTATTCTAAAAGCGAGCGTGCACAGAGCTTGTAATGTGTGGGTTTACAATCTGCCAATAATATCGTTCTACAGATGCGTCCGAGTAATGAACCAGCACTTGCAGTGCTGTAGCTCACTTGTTCTCTAGTGACGTTGAGTAGCGTACTCCCAGTTCTCTTAATGCTGTGCACTTGCCTAGTGGGTTACCACTTAGGGTCAGCATGTTTGGGGATATGTAGCATTTGTAGCACATGACACCGCATTCTTCCGGCGTAACTTCCCGCTTCCAGGTTTTGCTACAACTATCCAGTGCGGTGTGATCACTACGGGTATTAGTGAGAAAAGAATTGACTTTTGGTGGTCACAAAGCCACATAGATACCAAAAGGCAAGCAGCTGTAGAGCTGCGTCGCGCTTAGGGATTAGGTGTTCCCAGGTTGCTAGAAGACGATTGCTAAATACGCTTAGTAAGGGAAATCTTGAGCTAAATCTCCACGAATCTTAACAGAAAAGCAAGACGAATTCATGAAGAAGAACATAAGTAAGCATTCATGCAAACGATTGCAGGAGCGCTGTGACGCGCAATGTGATTCAGGGGTCTTAGTTAATTATGAAGATAGCAGCTATGCTGACAACCTATTGCGATGCGGTTAATGGGACTGGATATCCGATGCTGTAGAAAAGAATAGGCATTTAAATAAATAAATAGTTTATTCGCAAATACTTCGAGACACACCAAATCTGGCATGATCAAAACTTTACAAGTGACTGTTTCGCAACAGGGAGATTGCTTTGCATGAAATGCGCTGTTCGCACAGCATATATATATATATATATATATATATATATATATATATATATATATATATATATATGGTAATTAACGTAATGACTGATGCACTGATCAGGAAGGAAATCATGATGTGACGAAAGTCTGGGATCCAAAATGTGTGAAAGCGTGGCAACTAGAGTGGAGTCGTAAGGTAGAAACAGGGAAGTGTAATTTAGTGTACATAACCAAAATATAGGGAAACGATGTGTAATGTCTCTCGGATTAAGTTGCTAGTGCCAGTTTGTGTGATGGTGTTAAAGTCAGGTAGATATCAGGAGCTACTAAGCTAAGGCGCTACTATATGCTGCGTGCTAAATTGCTTCCCTATTAATAGTAGACGTGGACTGAATCACACCGAGTAAAGGAACGCTTCAGCAAAACCTCTATGACCCTTCACAGAACAACAAAAGACTAATTCAAGAAGCAGTGGGTGAGCATGGAGGAAAACGATGCAAAGGCCATGGGTTGCGAAACGTGGTTCGTTGGTCCTGGTTAATTTCAAAATAGTAACTGCCTGACGAAAAGATAGGTAGTTCCAGTTCTGATGGAGTAAGAGAAGTTGTAGGTGGGACTTGATATTCAATGGTGGCAAAATAAATAAACATTTTTGGTGTCAATGCCATATCAACATCATGTCTTTAGTGTACTTTTCCGAAGTCAGAAAGACTTTAGTGTACACGCTAGCCAAGACCCCATAGGAAGAAGTTTCGATGTAGCAGCAGCAGCATTCGCCATTGCTCAATGATCATTTCATCCCCTAGGAACACGGAACTGTAACCCCCACCGGAATCAGCGCCACATGCAACATCAGAATGGTCAATTCACTTAAGTTAGCCACGGTTAAATTTCACACTATTGACAAGCTCGTTAGTAGTATGTATTGGGAAGCGTTGGTATATTTACATGTTCGAAGTTTGTGGCGATAACATCAACCTCTCCTTATCCTCTTCGATTATCGAAACTATAATAATTGACATTAAAATCTAGTTAAACAGTCAACATACCAAATCTAAGAGGACAATTAAACTAGGAACAATATCTCTTCAAAGATATACAAAATAAAAGCGAAAGCGTGGCAAGATTTGCTGTATTTCGCAAGATCTGGAGTGACGGTAAACACCTCCATACATTCCTGTGATAAAAGTGACGTTTTTATTCGTTATCGAACCCAGAATAAAACGAATATAAAGGTGATGAAGTATTTCAAGTGATACATACGTTTGCGTATCCAGGCGTTTATAATATAGTCATGGTAAGGTAGCGCCCAATAAATACTATCTTTTATGTTCAGTTTTATTCCTTATCAATCGTACATTCTTCTTGCTTGTTTTAGCCACTCATACACTACGACCATGTTAGCTTACATTCGGGCATTTTCAGTTCACCATATACGTTACGGTGCTGTAACTTTTGCCTGTCGCGTTTCAGCCGTCTACTTCAGTTTGTAGGCCGTTGAATATAGTCCGCCTTGTCTGACTTCCTTTGCCTTTTTGATATCTGACGCGATTACATGCACCATCTCAGACCAATGTTTAGTATTGCAAAATGTTTCGTCATTTGTATGGAGTGCCTATCACATGGAATGTCTGGAAAGCGTTTCACTGCTCGCTTTATTTATTCAAGCGCAGTGACAAGAAGATAGTATAAAAATTATGCATATAAGGGTATAGATAGAAATTCGTCACATCTAGGCTCACTGAGGAAGCCGTCACACGCCCGAAAATGCACTGTACGCGCGTTTTACCCTTTTGAGGATCGTCAGCAGTGTGCATTCCATCAATCCCTCGTAGGGCTGGAACCCGCAACTCGACTGTTGCCAGTCCGTGGTTGACACCACTGAGCTACGGGGGACGGCAACGGCTATCGTGAATAAGTTACTAGATGTGATATAGCGCCGCTCATTATCCACTGACTTACACGTTACTGTCGTGTAGAGGACAGGGTAGCCCCCTCACCAAGCAAGGAGCTTACCATACTTAAGCCGCAAATGAACTTATGGCATTATAAGCAGTTTGGTCTGCGTACATATTACAGAAGACTAGTTAGGGGGAGTTGATTGGTATAGGTAGAAATTCGTCCCCCGTAGCTCAGTGGTCTCAACCACGGAGTGGCAACAGTCGAGTTGCGGGTTCGAGCCCTACCAGGGGTCAGATGGAATGCGCACTGCTGACGATTCCCGAAAGGATGAAACACGAGTACAGTGCTTTTCCGGGCTTGTGACGACTGTCTGAATGAGTCTAGATGTGACGAACTTCTACCTATACTATTCTTCTTCCCCCAAGGGCTCTAAACTCGCTGCCGTAACCGACCACACAACGCAATATTGGTCGGCCTTTTTGTTACATGCGTTGGACAACTATACCTTTGCATTCGTTGTTGAGTTTCTTCCATTATTATGATTGCCCACATGCATTTATTTGTTTCTTGCCTAACTTAAATACTTTCCTCGTATTTTGTGCAGCTTGTAGCAATCTGGAGGTACCCCTGTTTGCCTGTGTAAAATGCTAAACAAAATCACTATTTCATTGTACATTTAGGTGACCGACACGGAATGTTGAGCTGGTTGCTAGGTTCGCTTGTTTGAGTTGAGCATTGCCATTTTGCTTGCCACGTGTTTCGGTTGCAACGCCCAACTGCATTGTGCGCTACACTTTTTGCGTTCCCCTAACCAGTGTGTCTCCGGTATTGTTTGTTTATTGCTAGGCAACAGGGACCATTTTGCTTTACCAATAAACATTTCCCTGCTACGTTATCTGTCTATTGGAATTGCTCTCCGGGCTTCCCCTAAAGGCTACCCGCTAAACTGGTGATCCCGACGTGATACAAGCATGCAACATTATGACCTGAATTCAGATGCGCTACCACTGCACCACGGAGTCAAACATAAACGTTTCACTGCAAACTGACCTGTCGTTTGGAATCGCACACCGGGATTCAGCTAAAGGCTACTCGCTGGAAGATATAACCTTCAATATACAGTAATCAAAATTAGCATCTGAATCGTTTCACAACGAAGACTTGCTTTCTTTAACAGTTCCAATTGTTAACGAAAACAGTCCAGTAGTTTGGTATGCCATCATCAAGATCGAACTCGAAAATTAGAGTATTCGGAAGGACTGGTCGTGATAAAATGAGCTCGTCCTACGCCTGCCTTCGTCGGTATTAATTCTGGTGCGTGACATTCTACTTGGACTATCGGATGTAGCAACGCATAAAAGGACGAACTATAAAATTTTACAAAAGTTACAGCCCAGCGCACGGGCTCTATTGGAACAACTCAGTGATCTCAAAATGGCAAGTTCCAAAACGTCGAAGTTGCTCCACGAAACTCAGCGCGCTGCTGTTCCTTTACCGTTGAGCGAAAATGGGATAAAAGGAGCTGTGGATTGCACGTCTTCTAGAGCCATTTCTGGTAACGCTATTCCTGTCTCCAGCTAATTCCCTGAGAGAATTAACCACCACAGCAGAATCAGAACTCGAACGGCTTAAGCCATGGACAACCGATAGAACCTGTGACGTTTTGGCAGCGGTACACGAGAGTCTTGCAATCGCTCCGTGCAACCAAGCGTAATTGACCATAAAGCGGAGGAAGTTACGCACTTTCGCAATAAGCTAGCAGTAATGAAGACTTTGAAACAGGGTCCGCCATGGTTCGACGCTGGCCACGTTTTGGCTATCGTTCATTGTAGCTCGTCTGTGCCTGTGCAAAGAACTTCGCGTTTGACACAAAAGCACAACATTTTCGTTGCACATTTTTGGTCCGAAAATACCAAACCTGTTGAAGAACTGTGCTTGTATCACCGTCAGCATGACGGAAGGGCTATATGCTCTCGGGTTCCCTGCATCAGACAAGACGCAGTAACCTCAGAGAAAGGGACTAGCACGGATACTAGCACGAACAACGCATACAACAATAACAAAAGAGGTCGCCTGCTGTACGGTAAAGATTGACGTGTTTCTATCACTTTCCCCATTGACACGGACACGGAAGTGAGCGTCATCCCTGCGAAAGCTAACGACAAGCACTCCAAGCCCATGTACAACGTGATTGCGGCCAACGGTTCTTCGATAGCCTCATTCGGTCATCCCCTTGTCAAGCGCGGCCCACCAACGAAATGTCGACTGAGACGACTCCCCTCAGACAAGCTATGTGCCTCGCGAGCTGAATTCGACTACCTGCTGCAGCTCGATATTGCCCGACCATTTAATAGTACGCGGGCGTCAATTCTCAATATGGTTCTGAGGAAAACCATTGGGGACAGACTTCCTTTGACGACTGTTGGGCCTTGAATACGGCAACCATCCACCACCGCTATCTAATCTCACACTTTGGGGACCTTCCAGCCAGTCTGGCAAGTAAGGACTATTTTAGCAAAATCGACTTGGTCCACACATACAACGAAATTCCGGTAGCAGAGGCGGACATCGCTAGAACTGCCGTGACGATTCCGTTTATTTTTTTATTTTCTACGCATGTCGTTTAACATAAAGTGTGCCTCATAAAATTTTCAATGTTTCATCGGCCAAGTTTGACATGGCTTAGGCTTCGCCTACATATATCTAGACGATGGCCTAAATGCGAGCTACTCACGCGAGGCGCACTTGCGCCTCATGCGAAGACATTTTGGCCATTAATCCCAACACGAGTTAACGAGCAACGGACAAATGGGTTCGTTTGGTGTTGATTCCGTACATTTTCTCGGCCATTACTTCTCTTCTTCAGGCTTCATGCCGCTGCTTGATAACTTCCAGTCCGCTATGGAATACTCCGAGACTCAACCCTGTAAATCGTAGTCGTTTAGACGGACTCGTATACTTTTATATCCGGTTGATGCCTAATTTTGTATGGCTTACGCAGTTCCCCAAATACCTTTCCAGAGAAAATCTTAAGAAATTCGGTTTCCCTGATGCAGTATCCACTGCGTTTAGGGCTTTGAAAGAGACCATCACAATCTCAGCCTCTATATCGCAACGCGACCCGACAGCATTGCTGTCGTTGTCTACCGATGCTTCCGAGGTGACAGTTTACACTGTCTTGCAGTAACAAGAAACTGACGCTTGGTAATCGGTTGCGGTTTCCTATAAACGCACGCAACCTGCCAAATCTCGCTGCAGCACTTTCGGCATGAAAGCATAAAATATCTACCTGACCATGCGTCATTTCCGACATGTCTTATAAGCCTGCCACTTTGCCGTGTTCACCGACCACAAACCACTGACTAATGGGCTTAGCTCGACAACCGACCAATACTCTCCTAGACAGCGGCGCTACTTAGACTATAGCGCTCAGTTTACAACCGACATACGACATATCCCAGGTGTGCACAACGCCGTTGCCGGCGCACTTTCTCGGATCCAAGCAAGCCCCACTGATCCCGGCACTGCTATCGATCTGGCAGCCATGGCCACAGCACAAATCAATGATCATGTGCTTGGTCTACTATGCATTTCACCGTCACTAAAATTAAGACGCGTTCCGCCGACACCGTCGGACGTCGTTTAATGCCCAGTCGTTTAACGCGGGTCTAGACAGAGCGTGTTCGACACGTTGCAAGGCATGTCTCAACCAGGCTTTCGTGCGTCGTTTCAACTCGTAAACGAATGATTCCTCTGGCGGAAAGGCTAACATGACGTTCTTACTTGGTCAGGTTTTTGACTTCCGTGTCAATGCATGATGGTGATAAACCACACAAAACCCAGTAGACACGCTTCCGACTCCAGATGCAAGTTTTCGTCGCGTGCACGTCAAGCACGTAGGTCCTCTGCCACATTTTAAAATTTTGTTATGCCCACTAACTTGCGTTGACCGATTCACCATGTTGCCGGTGGCTACACCGATTCCAACATTCTCTTCAGAAACAGTAGAAACTGCCTTTGTAAATCGCTGCTTAACTCAGTAAGGCTGTTCCGCCATCGTGACCACAAATCAAGGCTCATATTTCTAGAATTCTTTTATCAAGTGACTTGGAAATTTAGGTTATCACCACATCCAGATGACGGCGTATTAGTCGACTGATAACGAGCTTGCATCTTCAGCACCTTGTTGCGCTCCGACCGCACGAGTAACCTACATCGTGAGAAAAGCTTCCTCTCGTTTCCTTGGGCATAAGTAACGCCATAGAAACCAATTTCAGCGCAAAACCAGCGCAGCTAGTCTACAGCTGCAGGCTACATTTCCCCAAACAACTGGTAGCGTGGTCACCGTCCACTTCCGTTTTCGTTTAGGAAAGTTACGCTGCTCGGTTGTCCTGCCAACTTCTTCAGCTTCGCCTGCCCGATTAAAGATGCACAAGACTCCGGGGTACGTGCCTGGAAAATTACCTGCTTACTCATACGTCCGGCTTCGTGTAGACAGAGATCGGCAGCCCTTGCATACGCCGTACGTCGAACGCATTAATTTTATCAGGCGGACAAGCAAGACGTATTGCATCGACAGTCGTAGCCGAAGCCAACGCATTAACATCGTTCGCCTTAACCCAGCCATTATGAGGGAAATGACATCGGGCCCATTGTTGCATAATGCTTTGTACGACGTAACTACTAACCGCACTAATTATCAACATCCTTGCATCCTCGACTCAAACCGATCCCGGTCCACAGGCAGCAACCGTAACGACATCATCTTCCGAACCCAACCTACACCTCCAAGTACCAGTCTCCGTGGTCAGGAGGTCCGTAATCCCGTTCGTTTCACCGATTATATATTGTGTAAATACTACGTTTTACACCACTGTACACAATTGTCCTGCTTTTGGTCGATTGCCGTTCTGGAACTCTGGAAAATCCAAAGCGTTGAGAAAACACCAAAATTCCAAGAACCAAATATCTAAATATTCTTCATCCATGGCATTCGTTGGTTCAAGTTAGTATGCTCTTTGTGTGTTTTTCATTTGTTCTCCATACATGTTATCGTTTTCTTTGCTCGACTATCCTACAGGAGTTACGCTCTCCAGGGTGGCCGCAGTCAGCGAGGATCCAGACCTGAGCACTGGAAGCCTCTTCGTGGGACGAGAGTCGTTAAGTCGAGGGGCAGGGTGTTGTGGTGGGAAGAGGCCACTTTCGAGCGCAAGGTGGGCAGCAGCAAAAACTGAGACTTTGTCAATGATTTTCTTGGATAGCAACTTTTTAATTATCCGACAAGTCCGCAACCTTACCTTTAAGCAATAAATACTAATTAAATGTCGGCCCAGTGGACTCCGATTTCCGCTGAAACACAACTTCACATAAAAGTGGACGCACTTTTAAATTGCACGATTTCGCTGAACGAACCTTAATTCACCCATTTTGCCGACATCCAAGTCTTCTTTTGCTCATTAGTCAAGGGTTGGAGCTCGGTGGTAGTTATCTATAACTAGATCATTCATCTGCGGTTTTATTGCTGATCAATTGTACATCATTCTTACGTGTTTTAACCTCTGGTACAATATGACTAAGTTGGTCTAAGCCCGTTCGCCCCTCGTCCACCCAGTGAACAATGAAAAATGAACAATGATTTCTAATGGGTAAAAAAGCAAGTGCTTGATGTGTCCCGAAGATTGTTTAGAGTGAGAAAAGATAGCTCAAGGGATAATGTAGTCGACAGTTCGAGCCATTACAGATTTAATTGCACTGATGTATAAAGGGAGTTTGAAATGAGAATGTACGCACACAAAGCAATAAGAGGATTGGTTAGTGATCATGTAATAGGCGAGAAAAAATAAAAACATAGCAAGGACAACGCTTAATCGTGTGCAGCTATCTCGGGTCGACGGGATACAGAAATCCAGTTTGTATAGTAGTAGCATTTATCAAATTTCGTGCAAGGCGTTTGTAGTGACTCATTCTCGAGTAGGGTTATGGCACTCTCCACTGTCTGTTGTATATTAGTGCCAGCATCTGGTGGTCATGGGCTATTGCACGTGGTGTAAATGTGACAGAGTATCGTCTAGGCGTATTTGTAAAAGGGTTAGGGTGGGTGCATTAATTACATGTTCCGGGAGGGTGTTCCATGGCTGTGACAATCGAAGGGAGAAATAGTTTCACTGACATTCCAGGCGGCTGGACTGTGTGACTAAGTTAAACTGTTGACCTCCTAGAGAGATGTTTTGACTGAGTATTAGAAGGGAATGGCATGGGTGGTTGGGGTTTCTCAGGATCTGGTACACCATTATAGGATGGCCCCTTAGACGTCGATAACGTACACTGTTTATTTTGAGGGTCTTCAGCCTGAGTGGGTAGGGGAGGCTGGTCAAACCTCTGACGCTCTTCGAAGCCCTACGTTGTGCAGTATCGAGCGCCTTGAGATGGTGCTTGAGCCACGGTTGCCATCCTTGAATAGCGTATTCCGGGTGTGGCCTCATGTACGCACTAAGCATTTTTGGAAAGACTGAAAGGTCAAACTTCCGGAAAGCTCTGCGAAGAAGGCCGAGGTACTGGTTTGCTTTCGTAGCTACCTTTTCAGTCTGCCTTAAACAATTGAGGTCGTTTTGAACTATAACGCAGAGATCGCACTCATGAGACGCCCGCTGTAGAATTAGTGGTCCTAGGCGGTACTTGTGCATACTTTTGAGCCGTATGCTGAGAACTTTGCACTCGGTGACGTTGAAATGCAGCATGTTTGCGATGGACCATGTGTGCGCTTTGTCCAGGTACTTCTGTAACACTGTGTGATTCTGCACTGCAGCTATAGTGCGCCATACATTTAGGTCATCGGCAAATAGCAACGAGTTAGAAGATGGCACGCTCGCGAGATCATTTATGTAAACCAAAAACAGGTGGGTTCCAAGTACCGAGCCTTGAGGTACGCCGCACTGAACTTCCATGAATACTGGCAGGTTGCTTCTAACCCTCACATTCAGATGACGTTGCACGAGAAGGTCTCCTATCCAGCCCAGAACAGGATCATCGATTCCATATTGCTGGAGTTTGTGGAGGAGAATGCGGCGGTCTATACGTTGAATGCCTTTGAGAAATCCAAGTAGGCCGCGTCGACTCTTGCACCAGCGTCCACAGATTCCGTCCAGCTGACACCAGCAATCAACAGATTAGTGGTATAGGATCGATTTTGGTGCAATCCGTATTGCTCCGGAACGAGAAATGTTTGTTCTCCAGGTACCGCATCAAAGCCTCAGCTACAATAGGCTTCATAAGCTTGGAGATCACAGGAAGTAGTGTTATCGGGCGATAATTTGCTGCTTCAGCATGTCTACCACGTTTGTAAATTGGCGTGATGATTCTGTGCTTCCACATCGTGGGGACGTGCATCTCGTTCAGGCATCGTTAAAAGAAAATTGTTAATTGTCCTTGCAAACTCATGGCAGCAACTTTCAATGCCTTCGGGCGAATGCCGTCCGCACCCGGGGAGCTGAACTCGCGCAGAGACATCAGCCTCTTCAGTACAGCTGCGGAGGTGAATGATATGTGATTAAGCCCTGCTGGCGGTATTATGTGCTTAGGCAGGATGTATGATGATTGCCCGCTTTGGAAGGTACGGCGAAATTGTTGTCCGAGGAAGTTGGCCGCCTCTTGTGCGGTTTGGCCTAACCCGTATGCTGTGTGCAGAGCAAGAATACTGCGTATAACATGGCGCAAATTGTTTACGTGTCTGTATAGCAGTTTGGGGTTGGAGCAAAACCTTTCCACTAGACCTTGTTGGTTCTTCAGTTTATCCTCCCGGACGAGTTTGATACAGTGGTTTCTTTGTATTGTGTAGACATCCCAGGTATGGTCTTTCGGGGAGACTATGTAGGTGTTCCATGCCAAGTCCCTTAATGCTATGCACTTACGTGTTCTGCTCCTTACGAAAGACTTCAGGCTTTTAGGCAGGCAGAGTTTGGTTTCAGATGTCCTTGCCATGAGCTTGTTAAATATATTGTCGAATTCTCCGCAGTCCACCTCAGGAGTTAATTCAGCTAAGAACGACCAGCTTGTTGCGTCATTGAGGTCGGACAGGTCGTCATAGTTGGTTACGACATGATATTCCTCGGCATGCTCTTTAGGATAATCCGCGTGGCACATGTAATGAAACAATAGCGTCGCGCGGTCACTGCGGCCCAAAGGAGTATCGGTTATCACTCTTTCGACCATCAATTCTTCATTAGTGAATATTCGGTCCAACTTGGATGGCCTGTCATTTCCCCTGAACTTGGTGAGCGTAGGGACGTGGCCATAAAGCGGGAAGTCTGAAACCAGCTCTTGCAAATCTGTTTCGAATTGCTCTGCTGGTGTGGCCCGTGATTCGAGAGCATGAAAGTTGAAGTCACCGGTGACTAGAATGGGACTGTACTTCCTGTTGATCACTTGTTTCAACGTAGTCATCAAATTGCAGTCCATCTCAGGAGTAGACGATGGTGGGCAGTAAACAACAACCAATAGACCAAGATCGTTCCCTTTCAGCCGGAAATTACACCAAATGGCGTCAGGTACGTCGGTTTCCCAATCGTTTATGGGTTCGCATTGTATGTTGCTACGAAACTAAAGGGCTACCTCACCACTTTTGCTGGTTCGATCCTTCCGGACAACGGACATGCCTGTTAGTGCAATTTCAGCATCCGTTATCTCGCAGCGCAACCACGTTTCGGTGAAAGCGATGAGGTCCCGAGCTGCTGACGTGTGTCCAAGTCTTAATTCAGCTTATTTGCTGAGTGGACATTGGGCATTTGTGTATATGCATGAGAGCTTCTCGGAGACCAAAAGTGTGTTAGATTGCATGGATGACGCAAGTGAGTTTACATCGACCAGTAAAGGGTCGGCGACTAATTGTTTTTAGACGGGTTGCATACTCCCGAGAAGTACTTGATTTATAAGCAGGTATCAGATGCCCGGGATCCCGGTATTTGCTCGTACTCTGCTGTGTCCCAGCGGATATTATGGCTACTGTTGCAACCGTCCTGCAGTTGGCGTTTTCATTAGGAGTTGTGCCTCTACTGAATTGCAATTAAAAGGTATTGGTGTTCCCGCTGCATTCAGACAAATTTCTGTTGGCAATCCGCAAAGGAATTTAGTCCAGTTATTTAGTAGGTTTTGTGCCATTAGTTCTGACTGTAACACAAGTTTTAACAGCCTGAGACCACACCCTTATCGTTTGGTGATATGGGGATCCTTGTCAACTGGGTGAACACGACATTTTCGAGAAGAAAGGGTCTCCAGAATGTAGAGACATTGCTCGCGGTCGTGCATCTGAGCCTCATCGGAAGAGGAGTCAGTAAGCTCAGGAACACCGTGAGCAATCACTGTTTTCTTATCTTGACTTATTCTTTACCTCTCTTTGTTAGCGGGATCCCCTAAACGTTTTTCCATAGGATTTCGGGTAGTATGCGCACTCCACTTGAGTCGTTGCGGAGACGATTCGCAGACAGCAGGACGGCCTCAGTCTCGTCCGCCGAGTTTAGTGTTACCCGAGGGAATCGGGGTTCCCCGTAGTGCAACGCTTTTTGGTGGCGCGAGATTCTTCTCAATTTCGTGGGATTAGCATGCACTCCGATCGACGTACAAATGGAACCCCACTGAGTTCGGTCGTCCGTCAATCTGCCCTTAATTGTATTGGATTTGGCTTCGGGGACATTAGTGCATACAATGTTTGGGACACCATGGTTGCGCCTGGTGACTACTGGTTTTGGATTTGGTGGCTTAGTATCCGGTGTTTTTGATGAGTCTGTGAACGGCGCTGGTGTGTGCCATCAGTGCTGCGACAGTTTTTTTTTCTCTAGTGCGGGCACAAAGGTTACCGGTGCTCTTTCCGGTGTTTGCTTGGCGGCAACCGGTGCGTACGTTGCCGGGCTGTTCACTATTACTGGTTGACTGTAGCTTACGGTCTCGAGTGTAGCGAACAGACTACTAGGTGCATCACACAGTACAGAAGTTGAGACAGGCGCGCTGCAGGCAATGTTTTTACTTATAGGAGGAAGAGAGAATGGAGTTGATACTGCTGGAGGCTGAGTCGTTGGGGTTGGGTTTATACGCCTGGCTCGCTTCTTCGGCCTGACTAGGGAATTCGGGGTGTTAGTTGAACTCACAAATGCAGGTCCGTTTCCTCCCATGGGTGTAACTCTGGCGCTCACCAGTTGCTCGACCGCTTCGGTTAGTCTTTCACACCTCTTCAGTAGAACAGAGAGACAGCTAACAATTGGGATAGAATTGCATACTTGGCAGAACCAAAACGCCTCTGCCGTGTTTGCCTTCGTCCACCCCTTCCCAAGGCAGGTAGTGTGATAGGTTTTCAAACACATGGTACACACCAGACCAATTTTACTACTTTTGCGCATGATTCGCATTTGCTCTTGATACGAGACATGTTCATGGTAGGGATGCTGTTTTAAGGGGTAGCAAGATGATAGAGGTACTGACTCACCGTTGCGTGGCTATCGGCGCTGGTTGGTGGTCAGCGGATTCAGGCGTGTCGTGGCCAGATGAGTCACACCTTCCTTAGGTTAAATAGGCGAGGTGCGTGCTATCGATCCAGCCGGTAACTGGGTAGGCAGCAATGCGACGTAGGATTGCGGCAAAGCCAGGTGACTTGGAAAATACTGTATAATGACGACAGTGGCTGTTCCAAGGGCGGATCAAATTGACGACTATCGCTTTGTACAGCGACTTGAAGGAATGGTAGTAGGCTGATCAGGTGACTCTCAAAAGGATCTTTAAAATAAGACCACAAGCGTTCTTATGCGACGAGAGGAAATATTTATCCTCCGCTAACGTTCAGATACGGTTGACTTCGAAGTTGCAGGAGCACAGTTTGCTTGTAATCCGCGAATGATGGATCCACTAGATGAACAGTGGTAGGAGGAGCTGGAGGAGCCAAGTCGAATGATGGCACGTAGGTCTCTGTGAAGATAAATCCAAAGATGTAGAGGCGAATAACGCAGGAGGACAGTTTTTTTGCGCCCGCTGGGCACAGAAGCGTAGTGAGTTATGGTGCTGACACATATTCATCTCTCTGGCTTCATTCGCCCACCTATTTTGCATTCAGTCGAATTTAGTCCGCCGTGTCCGATTTCATGTGCCTTCTGCTGTCTGCGGTCTATTACTCGCACCGTCATGGACAAGTATTTACAAGGCCTATGGTAGGAATAATGACTAGGCGAAATGCAATGTTCCGAAAAATTAGATTTTTAGGGTGTGCTAATAATTATAAGCTAGCGTTTTTGTGGAAGCTGATCGGGCGTGCTAACAATATCTAAGACTGGTTATATTTCCACAGAATTTAAGGACACAATTCAAAGTACTCCGCGTGCACTTTCCAGATGACACTGTGCCCGACATATTACTCTGGGGGTAGATTCTTCAAATAAATATAAGTTAGGTGACTGCAGGGGTAGTTTTGTGGCTACATTAGCAAGATCAATATGCTTAACCAAGACAGCTTGGGGTTCTTTTGGCTCATTTGATTTTAAAACCCCGCATATCGTTTAGATAACCTCCGCAAGATCAATCGGCTTAACACGTTTTATAAATCCACACAAAGGAGCTCTCTCTACGAAGAAACTACAAACGTCACTCGCTAACAATGAGCAAATAAGCGTTGGTAAAATAATAAAATGTTTCCAAACGTCAACTTCGCTGGAGCCTGCGTATGTAGGGCCTCAAAAATAATGGCTCTGTGAGATCTTGGATTCTAACAGTGTACTAGTATGATGCATAGGGTATTGGTGCAGAATATTTCGCGTCCCTTGGATTTCTTAGAGGCTTATTCTCTTATTTTTGGGGTTCGATGCATGTGTTTACTATTTGCATCAAGCTAGGTATGTTGTATTTAGCTTGCACATAAGCTATCTAGTTGGCGATTGCAGTGTTCCGTACAGATGGCCAAGCGAAGGTGAAGGGTTGGTCAAAACTACGTGGATATCTAGCGAGCCGAGGTGACAAGGACTGCTCTGGCACTTGGCTAGGTTTCATGCTAGTCTAATGGATTACGAAATAGCAAACGCTATGTTGGCCAAATCCTCACTCTAACCTTTCCTGGTTCTTCCTGTTCCCAGTGTACCAATGTTTCCAATATGGGTTGGTTAATGTTTGATTGATAGGAGCTGAGATATGAGGACAAAAGAGGATGAAAGAGAGTGCCAAATGGCTGGGTCTAGAAACCATGCCTTTAACAGTAGTCATGCTAACGACGCATTGGAGATTATTTCCCTGAAATATCGGATAGGTTACAAACAGTAGCATTTAAGCGTCTGATAGTTAGGCACAATGGAAAGAAGAAAGGAGTGATTACTAGCACCTGCAGGTTATGAGTGTACATACAAATGCTTTAAATCCATAGGCTTTTTATCAAGATATTTTGGTTTGTGGCTATGACAGCTTCCACTGGCAGGGTCTATGCCTGCAGCAGCAAAAACCTCACAGTGCTGGCGTCTAGTGTGAGGCTTACATCTAGTGAACTGATCGTGAGAGTGAAATCTCATGTGTTGTAGAGATCAAGTAATTTCGCATGGCCGCAGATAGAAATATTTCGAAATAGTTCTACATGATTATACTCCCGCATGAATGTGGTCAACGTTGACTCTTTCTTTGACGCTTTATTGTGGAATGAGCTTAGATGGCATTGCTTCCAACAGCCCGAAGCATTTCTGCGCCTATGGTAAACATTATAGAGTAATGTTGCTGGAATTTTGTTGCCCTCATCCCTGCCGGCACATTACCAGTTTTTTCCTGACTATATGTAAACTTAACCAGGCATACAGTTAACCAGGACTTTTTATACCTAACAATCAAAAACCATAACAATTTCCGATTTATAATGGCTCATTTAAAAACTGCTTCCCAGACCAATAAAATCGAGCCCGGAACCAACACGAAGATACAGAGAGAAATGGGTAATAAGAAGAGAGGTTAATTTAAACAATCAAGAGCTGAAAAACAGTTTGATGAAAGGTTGTTACCGGTAAAGCGCAGAACTTGTGCGAAACCTAACAGTACTAATTGGCACCTAGTGGGAAACACTGCGATGTCAAGTTGGACGCCTGACTTGCAACAAAGTATCAAGTTCTTTTTGCTCCCTAACGAAAATTACAGTCTGGATTCCGCATTCTGGTCTTCAATGTGTCATAAAAGACGACAATATAATTAATAGGTTACTCCGATCAAGCACTAGACGGCTACAACTTGTACTCCGACTATATGATGTAAACGATTGTGGATTATAATATTATACGTCAAGTAGTACTTTTATAAGTGAGTAGAAGGAGTGGATGAACGGTAATGATAGAAAGTTTTTGTATCTACACTAAATCAGCCATTACACGCCCACTAATGAACTGTAGGCAATTTCGTTTTTTCGGGAATCGTCATCAGCGCATATTCCATCCGGCTGCTCTAGGGCTCGAACCCACAACTCGACTGTTGCCAGTCTGTGGTTACGACCACTGGGCTACGGGGGACGGTAACGACCAACGAGAATAAGTTACTAGATTTGATGTAGCGCCGCTCGCCATTCACAGATTTGCACGCTACTATCATGCAGAGCAGTTAGGCCTGCTTATTGATCACAAGGGAATTTTTACCTACACCATTCAATTTGCTCTAATACCAACACTCTAGGTTCGAGGATTGGTTTCATCCAGTGTGGAGCGGGCAACGGCACAAACACAGCATGGTACAATCCTGGCACGCATGATTTCCCACTAACACAAGAATGCTTGTGCTCTGTTGGTTAAAGTATTGTGGGCCAGCTCCTATGATGAAGCATGGCTGTCTTCAACATGCTTCCCTGTCTTATTCCTTCAGCTTTACTCTGGACATAGGGA
The DNA here is from genome assembly GCA_944474145.2 of Dicrocoelium dendriticum. Lineage (NCBI taxonomy): Eukaryota > Metazoa > Platyhelminthes > Trematoda > Plagiorchiida > Dicrocoeliidae > Dicrocoelium > Dicrocoelium dendriticum. The sequence continues at coordinate 49,366,000 of OX104071.1, forward strand.
GTGTGGTTGGAGCTATGGGTGGTGAGTGCGAGCCATCCATGGTCCCTCTGCAGACGCAATTGTCCTATGACAATCTTATGGATGCAGCAGTGACAGGTAAATCCGAAAACTGGTACAGCGAACAACGGATCAGTGTTGGATGTCTTTTTAGATGTTCTGCTGTAAATGTGGTTTTGCTCGGTCGAATCATCAGCGTAAAAATGGATAAAAGTAACCTTCAAGTTGGAGGATTGACGTCCGTGACTAGTTAAGATCATCTGTACAGGTAAGGAGCCACATCACGGTGTTTTTATCAGACAGTTGTGGTTATTTGTAGGGAGAACACTTGCCAGGCGGGAACTCAACAACTCCTGGAATACTTTCACCGAAAACCTTCGCTGGAAAGCGATTTACGTGAACCACCCAGCTGACACCACATGTAGATTTTTGGAGGAGCCAGCCACAGTTGATGTCTTTATTGACAAATTCTTCTGCACTATCTTCGCCGGTCATAAAAAAAACTTCTGTTACGTTGACTGAAAAACTAACAAAATACGCCTATCCCCACAAGTGCATGGACAAAATTAAAAGATCAGCCGAGAGTAGAAAGCCACTAAGGCAAGCATCACTAAATGTATGGCAAACAAACTCTTGTAACTTAAGTTAGAAGTGGACAAATGACACTTTTTTGCAGGCCTGTTGATTTGGTTGCAATTACAAAAACCCAGCAATCTGCAAAGGTGTTGATAATTAAGCGTCTCGTAACCGAATCTTAAGGGTTCAAGTAAGACTATCCTGTGTGTCAATTGGAAGGGGATGCCTCTGCTTATACGATCCTATTATGATCACTGGAAAGCCCCGGATACTATCTGTACCTTTCCTCAAAAAGTAACGAGTAAGACAAAAGTTATTTGCTTGTACTTACCGCATTCGATTCCCAACTCGAGTAGAGGAAGTGGAACTTTGCCACCTGCTACAACAAACTGAATTTTCAGCATCAAGATTTGTGATAGTTTTGGCCCTCAACTCACTGCATGGAGGCTATAGGGCGGATTCTGGGGGATATGTGCGGAGTGTGTAGAAATGCGCCTTTGTACATACGCAGTTTGTTGCACTTATAAGACAGTGTAATGACGTCTCCTCTTTCTTGGACAATTTGATCACTACACATTGTCGTACACATTGTCGTAATGAAGATATCAGCTAAAAGCCGTTTGATACTTAACCAAAGCCAAATTAATCATACTCTCTTGAAGGATAGAGCCACGCGCGTTATTTGTGTTCCAGAAAAGGTCGCTAAAATGTAACGGGGGTTGGATTTGCTCCAAAGCGATCTCCTGCAGTTATTAGAGGAGTCCGTTTCCATACGCAAAATGCGCCATTCGGACTTGTCTGGATAGTGGCATCGAAGAATCGCTATAGCTTGGAATCCTTTTCAAGCGTCCAGTGCATTCCGTAGATGGGTAATCTACGAATATTGTTGAAGCATACCCGTCAACTTAAATAAATAAATAAAGTTGTATATTCACCGGCTGACAGTACAAGGCACCATAAGTGGGAGCAAGCATTTGTGTAGTGAATACGTTTCATAATAGTAAAGAAAAGATTATTAATAGAATGCCGGATCATGCTTTTTTTCTTTTTTCCTCGGGTCCTAGACCCGTGCACCTCATATGTAAAAGTTAAGGATGTTTGTATTATCAGCAGTAGATAATAAAAGGGAGGGGCTACTAGGCTGCCCAGACACAGGATTTGTTATTGTAGGTAATGATATGTAGTGGGTAAGCTAGTTGTAGGCGAATATCTTCTCATATGTTTTTTATACCAGCTTCTGTCAATGTTTCTAGAGTTTGCTGTGAGTCAAATATCTTCAACACATTTGGTATAGTGAAGAACGTCTGAAGAGATTTTCAAAACTTGACACAGCTTTTACACATGCGTAACTGTAGGGGTAGTTTGTTCCACAGATCAGTGTATCTCATTAAGAAGAAATTCGACAACGTTTTATAACTTGAAAAGTTGGTGCATATCAAATAGCCGCCATTGCGTGTGGGGTAGAGTGCAGTTGTTCGTAGTTCAAGTGCGGTGCTGTCTGAGTAAATTCTTCGGTTTATAATGTTGTAGAAGAGAACAAGGTTGTTCTTTAAGCGTTTCAGTCAATGAGGATTCAGTTGGAGTTTCCGACAGTGACCATAATAAGTCAGGTTTGAGCAGCGTCCCATAAGCAGCTTGGTAACTGATCGTTGGACAATTACCAGAGCCGTTCTGTCTTTCTTCCTCAATTAGCTGTGAACGATAGTACAGTACAGTACAGAGTCGGTCGTACTACTGTCTTGAATAACTCAAGTCGTGCTTCAGGTAAAGAGAGCGTTCTGGCGCTTTATCTGCATAACTGCCTTTCTTTCGCAATCTGATAAAGCACATGTTCGGATAAATTGAAAAAGTTGGAGTACTTAATTCCTAAGTCCCGAACTGAATCAGACCTTGGGATCACGCTTCCCGTAAGTAGGATAGAGCCTTCTGGGATGCGGCATCTGTACCCAAGTACTTGGGATTGCACTGCGGAGAACTTCATTAATAAACGCTCACTTTCTATATTTAGTGCTGATGGGTCTTCACAGATGTTTCCCAAACATAAATATAGTTGTCTGGATGAAATGAGTAAACCAGTTTGACGTCATTTGCAAACAGAAATGGGTGTTCATGTTTGATTGGGTCACACATATTGTTTACGTAGATTAAGAAAAGTAGTGGTCCGAGCACCCTTCCCTGGAAGACGTCGCTGGTTATTTGTTTCGGTGTAGAATGTTGCTGACCGATTTTAACTACCTGAGTTCAACCATTTAGGTATTAGTCGAAACAGTTAAGCAGAGGATTGCCAATTCCGTATGACTCTAGAGCAGACAGCGGTGGCTTGTGCGGCACGCGGTCGAACGCCTTTTGCATGTCCAACAAAGTTGTCGTACCTCTGTCAATCATAGCTGTGACGTGACCAAGAAATTGTAACTGGCATGTTACGCAGGAGGGTTTTGGGAGAAAGTCATGCTGTGAGGGGTTGACCAGATGTAGTCTTGTAAGATATTGGACGATGTTCTTCTTGACTATTCGATCTAGGGCATTTGAATCAGAAGAGGTGTGATTTAGTGGGCGGCAGCTTGATAGTTGATTTCTCAGGCCACCCTTGTGCTTAGGCCTTATAATGGATGGCTTCCACTGAGTAAGAAAGCAGCCGATAGTGAGTGAAAGTAGGAGGATGTTTAATAACAATAGAACGAGCTTTTTTCCTCCGTGTTTTATAACAGTTGGGGCGATACCATCTGTACCTGGACTAGTAGATTGCTTTGTGGATGCGATGGCACTTTGCACCTCTCTTAACGTCACGGGGATATGCAGTATAGTTGGTCGTTCTTTTTGGAAGTAGAGGATGTAGTGACTGAATGTTGCAGACAAAAGAGGAGGAGTTCACAGCCTCGCATATACAGATGTCGCGCGTTATAGAACCATCATCTCAAACCGACGTTTCAATTCCCTGAAGTGGTATAGGGATCCTTCTTCTGAGTAGTTGCGTCAATGTACAGACTTTCTCAGGATTTCTGAGTACCCGGCTTTCTTCTTTGATGTTGGCCATTTGAGTTAGATGTTGTAAACGTAGTAAGTTCTCGTGTATTTGTAGCAATGTTGCGAAGCTGTTGTTCCTGCGATATAGCGATTCGAGTTTCCGTAGTTTGATTTTGGTATTGTACAGAGACTTAAATATACTTTTGTGATTTCGTAATATTTTACGCAGTATGCGGCAGCCAAACAGGGGAATCTCCAGGTCACTACACAGTATTGCCACGCGACTAGACCACCGCTTTGCACATAAAGGGAGTGCTCTGGCTTGGCACAACTCAGAGCCATTCTTAGTTGAATAACCTTACCTTGTTCAGTTTGCGTCATGCATCCACTATATTTCGGGTTCTATTTCTTCTTCACGATAATACCAAGATGAGTAAACTCAAGTAACCCTTTGCATTGTCAAAGACCCAACTGGTGCTTTCAGCACATCTTCATCATTCAGAGTAGAAATACGGCAATTGCTGGCGTTTAACTGCAAAACACATGTGTGTGACTACTTAATACCAGTGGCATCAACTTTAGATAGAGTAGTCCACTCACCCTTGCTAAATTGCTTCAAATATCAGAAACAACATGGACGTTATGCTCACTTAAGGGAAGCAACTCAACTATAAAATGAAAACAGCAAAGTCTGATACTGAACTTTGGAGGTCTCGACAATGTACACTTCCCGTGCTCGAAGTACCTTCAACCTGACAGCAAATGTCTGACCGTAAAGAAACTTATTCGAAAAGAATTCAACTGAGCCTATCGTCTAAATCAGGTCATCAATTCTACCGGAAAGCGGTGACTCAGGGAATCAACATTTTTGCCAATGTCAATTAAACACATCACTAACTGTATCTTTCCATCAAAACTTCGAGTTGTAGCGTCAAGGAAACATTGCCAATTGGAAAAGGTTGAATCTATCTAACGAATCAAAGCTTTACAGCTCTAAAGCTTTTCCAGTTATTTGCATCCAGAACGCTTTCAAACTCAGCCTTAAGGAAATTGGTTTCGTCCAAACATATTTAGAATCCTCCGTAAGCCAATCAAATATCATCCACCTGGCGCGAACGTACCAAAACGCGCCCCTCGTTGGGTGACCAATCCCAAATCAACCAATAGCATATCAGACCAGTTTACGACATGAGTTACCAGAGAAGGTTTGAGTTTGGCTCAGATCGCGTGCCATTTGGTGGGTGCTTAGTCGCGCTCGAGACTCGTATTCAGGCATCATTGACTACACTGAAGCTACACACATGCTAGGGGGTATACTCGCAAAACACATATTGCCATCTGCGCTTGGCACTCACTAGTGATCATGGTGGTTGGCACGTAACGTTCCAGGCATTTCCACTTATACGTGAAAGAGGATTGCGCGGTGTGTCCGCCCATTTCATCGATGAGCTGTCCGTATACTGCGAGGCACCCACTTGAATGAGTGTGAATGAATTGGCCATTGGGAATAATGACAGGACGTCGCTCACAAATACCGTTGTCGATGATCGGCTGGCATGGAAGTTGAGTTGGTGACACCGGAGGGACGTGCAGAGCGTGTGGGCCGCGGTGTGTTTCGGGGTGCCGCATGCTCACTGAGCGCAATGTTGAAAGGTCTGAGTTTGATGGATATAGCGATTCGAATCAGCATGAGTGGGCGCGCAGTGCACATTGGCATGCTCACCGAGGTTTCACACGACTAGTGCTTTAGTTACGCCGTTGCTTGGGGAATATTTCACATCGTTACGTCATGGTTCCCACTGCGGCTGCCAAGACATCTACGTGCCTGTGTTTCCTCCAACCGTTCTCACACCTGATTTGTACTATTGCGAAACAGATCGAATGTAGTGTTTTACCAGGGGCGCACACACAAACAGAAAAACGAATTCTGTAACACCCGGGACGGTTATACTATTCTACCAGATTCAAGTAGTGATCTCAGTTAGGTGTTATTGCTAAACGGTAGTAAATAGCAGCGCATATGATTTGGTTAAATCGGAGCAATGTAGTCATTAGGAGATAGTCAGCTAATCGGCAACACCCGTATTTCCACCTCTGTTCATTTGACAACCTTGGGATTCAAATGACGCCGGTCCTGTTCATCACTTGCTCCACTCAGTCAGTTCAATTCAGTTCAGATGGGACTGGAGCGATAGGAGAAACCCGTAAGTGTTCCATCTTGAGTGGATCTTTGAGCCAGGAATTGATGGAGTGCTCAGATATTTATGGATCTAAAACGGAACACCCGTATCGCACCCTGGCCAACCAGTTAATGCCGACGTTTCCTGACCTAGCAGTCCCTGCTGTGGCAGTCACATGAGGTAAGCAAATAATAGGAAGAGAAATCGAAGGTACAGAATAAGGAAGTGCACTTAAATAAGAAAATAATACCAACGCGTGAAGAAAAGTAGAGAAAAGAAAATCGCAGTACGAAGACGCGAGTTACTCATGACAATGGAAAGGTTTCGTGTTGCCACCCAAGAGCGTCAAGTTGCCGCTCAAACCCCTTAACCGTAGATTCCCTGATAACACTTTCCGGAAGCATGTTCCAGCGGTCAATAATTCGGCGTGACAGCCGGATTTCGGCCACAATCCGACCTAACTGCGGTTTGTCCAGCTTCAAGGAATGACCGCGTAGAACAGACAATCTAGCGGCACTGAATAGCCAAGATAAATCTGGATCAACCTTCCCAGTTAAGAAACGGTAGTTTAGGATAAGGTCTCCTCTAAGCCTTCGGTAGTGCATGGAATGCATTCCCAAACTAAGTAGACGCTCGGAGTACGTCCGTTCCCGTAATCCCCCGACTAACCTAGTACCCACTCTTAAAACCTTCTTTAGCTCCATTTTGTCCCGGACGAAGCAGGGCGGACAAGCCTGGACGCAGTATTCCAGATGAGGCCGAACGAAAGCCGAGAACAGCCTCGTAAAGTTGCCGCCCGTCAAGACCCTGAAAGAACGTCGTATTAACCACAACATGCGGAAACCTCTGCTTGCGGCCTTCTTCCAGTTGTCGCCGGAGTGTAAAGCCGAAGAGTGTACGACGCCTAGGTCAAGCTGGTTAGATACACGGAGGAGTTCGACCCTACCGACCACGTACTTCGTAGGAGGACAACCTCCTCCAATTCGAAGAAAGGAGCACTTTGCTTGATTTATGGGCAGTGACCATAAAGTAGACCAGTCCTAAAACTTATCCAATGCTCGCTGAATAGCTTCGGAACCCCCACGAATATCGACAATGTCCCACAGCTTCAGGTCATCAGCAAATAGCAGCGATGTTACCTCAAGCTCCGCGGGTAGGTCATTCACATAGATAGAGGACAGCAGCGGTCCAAGGACCGAGCCTTGTGGCACGCCACTGAGGACAGACTGCCGAAATGGTATGCGCCGGCCTACCGGAACACACTGTTCTCTACCCTCCAAGAAGGCAGTCACCCAATGAAGGTCGCGGCCAGATACCCAGTAGGAGGACAGCTTTTGCGTGAGCCTCAAATGGGGTATCTTGTCAAATGCCTTCGAAAAGTCGATGAAAAGCAAGTCCAGTGGGTGGCCGTTATCCATTGCATCCGCCCAACTTTCGCGAGTCAACAGTAGATTAGTCAGACACGAAAATCCCTTCCGGAATCCGTGTTGTACATTGCTAAGTAGATTAAATCTAGCCAGATGACTCTCCAATGAATCTATCACCAGTTTCTCGAGGCGTTTGACTACTACACTCGTCAGACTAACTGGCCTGTAATTTGCAGGCAGACCCCTGTCCCCATTTTTGAAGATGGGACAGATGACAGCTTCCTTCCATTCGGAAGGCAATGCACAGCTGTCAAGCGATTTCTGAAACACAATAGCGAGCGGTCCGCCTAGTTCCGCAGCCAACTCATGCAACAGTTTCGGGTGAATTAAATCAGGCCCAGAGGCCTTAGAAGGGTTCAGCCCTTGTAACAGCCTACGTACTTCCGTCTCCGCTCCAATAAATTCAGAGAGTTCTGAACCCTCTGGGGTCCTGAAAATCAGCTCAACGCCGGTCAAAGAGGTTTCCCTTACAAACGCTGTTGCATATTGCCCACTAAGTGCGCAGGACTTGTCATAGTTCGTATGCGCATGAGTACCGTCATCACGCATCAATACTGGAATTGACATGTTCGAAGCGCAGCGCCTTTTAACATAAGCGAAGAATCTTTTTGGATTCTCTGAAGCTCCGTCTGCTAACCCTTTCTCGAAATTTAGCCGAGCATCTCTTAAGTGTTACTTACACCTATTTTCAGCCTTACGGTACCTGTCATAAGTATCGGTGGACGCAGCATCGCGGTAAGTCCGCCAACATCTAGACCTCTTTGGGAGCAGATGCCTGCCAGTGGGATCTATCCAGGGCGGCTGTGCTCGGGCCTCCTTTCTCCTTCTGAATGAGATGAAGGGAGCAGAGATCACTGTGAGGTAGGATTTAAATTTATCCCAGGCAATTTCGACGGTATCGTCGCCTGAGATCTCACAATACAAACCCGAAGCCTTGACTCTCATGGATTGATAGTCTGCGCGCCATATGTTCGGGTGAGACTCAGCAGTACTCTGGTAGCGTCTAGATAGAGTACAACTGAAGAGCAAACAAACATGATCACTGGAACCCAGTGAGTAATGTCAGTAAGTAATGTCAGTAAGTAATGTCACCAACCAAATCGAGTGACTTAGCAAATACAAGGTCTAAGATAGACGGTAATTGGGCATCCATGTACCTAGTGGGGAGGTCAATGAACTGGTGCGAAGATACTTGGAGCGTAGGCTCAAGCAGATCAGCGCCGAATGTGCCTGACGCTGAGTCGCAAGAAAGACCTGTCAGCAAATCTCTGGGAGCTGAAGTCGCCCATCACCAAACACTTATTTGCGGACCGGGAGCGAATGAATTCAAGTATCTCTTTGGATACGCTCCCCGGGCTTCCGTACACAATTACAACTGTAACCTGAGCTGAGGATGTGCTAATAACAGCCGACAGAGCTTCAACAGTTTTGTCTGCCGACTGAAGTAAGCAAGTCTTCAAAACCTCAAGTTTACAGCCCACATAAAGAGCGACGTCCCCTCTCCGTCGGCCAGCAGAGCCATCGCATCTAAATAGTGCGTAGCCAGATAGATGTAATTCACCATCCGTGGTGTCCTGAGATAACCACTTTTCAGTGAATGCGAGTACATCGGGATGAGACCCATCTACAAGTAGACCTAATTAGTACACCTTATTCCTTAGGCTGCGCACATTACTTAAAACTATCTGAATGTATTCGTTAGATCCAGACTGGGTCGTGCGCTACCAGAATGGGCGGAAAAGGACCGCCGGCTGACCACCCGAAAACCAGCCACTCAAAGGGCATGATGTCGCGAGAGGTGCTTGATAGTAAACCAGGTCTACCGTATCGCGGAGATACATGACCACTTGACCACAACACATCCACACCCTCCCCCAAAAAGTCTTGTCATCCAGAACTGCCAGAGTACATTGTCAGACAGTTCTGCCTCCGTGGTATGGCCAAGTTCATCGGTTCAACGGACTCAAGGGTAGGGTAACCATTTCGTAATGTAATTATAGCCATCCCTGTGGCAACAACATTAAGTGGACAAGTGACGCACAGGACCTGCGCATCCTCTATCCCCGAACATCAAATGAAGCTTCGGTGAATTCGTTCAAGTGATTATTAAGTAGCCGGCGTTGGAAACTGCTTGCCATCAATGAGGCTTTGTTGTTAAGGCCGATTCGTCAGGTGTTCTGCACACACAAACAACGGATGCAACTGGCGAGACTACTCTGTTCATGATTGCGCAATATACGCAACTCACCAGTGGGTTTACTTGCACTATTTGGACATTAACCTATTTAACTACTTAGTCGAAACACAACCATCTCGCTACGGTAGCCCTCAGGTTGGGTTGATGAAGTGGTTTAAGGGGACTCAATATTTTACATGTCGACTTTCGCCCATACAGTTTAAGAGGACCGGCTGGCGTGAAATTTCAGCTAGTGGCGCCTAAAAAGCGGGGAACAAACGATATATTCCCAGATATGCGTGGTACACGACTACCAAGTGGTCTGATTTATGTGTTGTCCTCCTTAGATCGCTTCGTAATGCACTGTGCGCGGAAGGGTTTAACCATCACGAATTCTTATAAGTACGTCAGATTTGCGTAGCTTGCGTACACAAAATTGATGGATGCACACGAGCTGCGCAAATCTATTGGGTTCAAGGAAGGAGAATAGATTACGAGTCGCAAATCTCCCTGCTTGTTAACGCTCATCTTGAAACGCACGTTCCAGATCCGTGTGTAATGGTGCGCCGTCGCCTATAAGCAGACACTTATCAGTAACCTCGGTGCCGTTAGAATCAAGCATTTGTGAACCGTACTTGATACTAAACCAGGTCTGCCTTATCGCACACATACACGACTGTTTGAGCACCACTTGTGTACAGCCCCAAAAGCAATGTAATCCAGAAGCGTTAGAGTAGATTACCAGATAGTTCAGCCTCCGTGGTATCGCCCAGTAATTCAGTTCAACTGACTCATGGAATGTTTGGACATTTCCCAATGTGCATTATGCCAACCCCGTCGCAAATGATTGAGTGGAGCAAGCGATGAACAGGACCCGCGCCTAGTCCATTCACAAAGCTCTGATAAAAGTCCGGTGAATTTGTTCAAGGTTTTAATACTTAACCGGATTTGGAAACTACTTTCTCTCAGTGATGCTTTGTTGATAATAACGATTCGTTGGGTGTCCTGCACACACAAACTGCTGATGCAATCAGTAAGACTGCTGCACTTTTGATTGTGCATCATCAATCACTCATTAGTGGGTGCAATTGCGCTTGTAGGGCACCCACTTGTTTAACTGAATTCCTCTTCCCGGGTTGATGAAGAGGTCTCCATCTCTCGATAATGTGGATAATCGGCTGGCATGTAATTTGGGTTAGTGCAGCCAGAGAGGTAGTGAGAAGATTTGGATCGCGGCTCGTTTCTGGGTCTGGCATGCCCACTGAAAGGTCAGCGCTTAACGGATGTGGCGATTAGAAACTGTTTGAGTGCGCGCATGCTGCACATTTGCAGCTCACCGTGGTTTGGCGATGCGCTTGATAGGGCTCTCGATATTGCACTCGCCTATTGTCTTTATTGCACCGTTGTTCGATTTAATTGCTTCTGGGGAAGATCAGAGAGCGTTACCTCTTGGTACCCATTGCGTTTACTAATTGAGCGCACTTGCATACATTTATCCATCTATGTACGGGGTTTTGCTTTGTGCGCAATCACTTCACAGTGCGAGTAGCACAGGAGGCGTGATATGAGATTGGGTGCCGCCGAGTTACCTATCTAAAGCTTCTGAGTGTAAGGAATCATCGGTTTGACGGAGGAAGGCAGCATTGGCAAATAAACTGCAATGCGCTATGTACGGCCACGTCATTTGCGGGAAAGCTCTACTGTAAGTGTGAACCGGGTAACGGGTTAGTGACACCTTGCGTGTTCTGCTCTGTATGCAATTACATTATGCTGGTGAGGTTGACACACCGCGGACTCGCGCAGAGCCTATGCGGGCTTGGTGGAAATGCGAGTCCGTACGCCACAATTACCTAACCGCACCGTGCTTGGTAAAGTTAGTATGCTTATGTTGTGTTTGGCCCTGGGTATTAACCATCCACTGCTCGTCCTCTGATTTGCGCATCGAACGAGTTCTACGTACTTGTCTGCGTTTCGCAACACATACTTCAAGGAAACAACGTCCCAGCTCCTGCCCACATGAGGTGCACCTATATGTTGCATGTTTCCGCGACATCGAAGACACTCTGTTCCTCACTTAAGCACCCGTTAATGCGTGGTCCATTAACAAGTACTGCACAGTTGAGATAGGACAGTCGCGTCGGAGAAGTACAAAGACGGTCATATAACTACCGAGATTACGCTTGTCGATAGTATGTCCTAGGGTTGCCCAAATTGGAGTGATGTATTGCACAAGGCAACCGTGAGTTTTAAGCAAAAATATTGGTGAAAGATAAAACCATATATCAGTGACACGATAGAGGTTTACAGATCCGTTAAGTTTACTGCACGCACTTGCTTTGCACCGACATGTTGCACCATTTGTTTACCATGATGCTGCGTAACGCTGGCTCGTGCTTTCGATACAGTCTTCTCAAGGAACTGGATCCTTCATTCTCTTTTATGAAGCGCACCAGCTGGATCTCCTCGCAGTAACGCGGGATATCCGCGTCGCATGGCTTGCTTGATGTTCGCCTTGATGATACTCCAAACGCATTTTATGGGGTTTAGTGAAGGCGAATATGGCGTGAGTCGCAATAACAACCCTGATTGGTAACGGTCCTTTTGGAACACACGTTCCAGATCAGTGTGGCATGGTGCGTTGTCACATATCAGCAGACACCTGTTAGTAACAGCCGTGCCGTTTGCGTGAAGCATTTGCCGCAACCACCGCGCAAACCGTTCCATGTTGTAACGCCCCCTTAAGACGGTATCTTCCAAAAGTCCATATACAGTCACTGCGCCCATAAGGTGTAGGGTTTGTTCAAATGTGCTCGCTACAGTGCACTGCGCAGTTGTGCCACGTGCAAAAGTAACACATTTGCGAGTGAAAAACATATTGAAATTCGAAGCCTTGGAAGATACTTAGAACCGATCGAGTAGTCATGAGTTCAGAAGTTTGGAAACTATCAGTTGGTATAGTATTTTGGTAACTTTTCGCCCCTGACACAAGGTCTACGTCAGACCAGATGAATCAGTGCGCGATTGGAGTGGGGGTTTATACCAAACAGGGGCGCATTTCACGACCACCAAGAAACGTGTTTGAATACCAGGCAATGGTGAAAGACTAGGCGGTAGCTGTGCATGTTTTAGGTACAGGTCACTAGAGAGAGACTTGGAAAGGGTAGAGGTCTTTAGGAGGGGCATAAGTTCAGCACCTCAGCGGTTGATGGTCGGGGCGGTGGAAATTTCTGAATCGGATGACGGCATAAATAGAGTGAAGGGAGAAGAACTCCCTAATGCGTGGCGAGCGATATTAAGCCGGCCAGCTTGACGAGCACGCGTATGGATCAGATTGGAATGTGCAAACCGACTCCCTTCGTCAACACGCTAGGCTTATGCGTCAATGGCATGACGCACAAATGAATACCTGGATTATTCTCACTGTGACTGAACCGCCTGAGGTGACATCGCCAACTGTTGCTGTAACGAAACTGTGGCTCGGATAACGCGGCTATCGCCCCTGTTTGCTATAAAACCCCACACCAATTGCACACTGATTCACGTGGTCTGACGAAGTCCTTGTGTCAGGGGCGAAACGTTACCAAATTACTATACCAACCGATTGTTTCCAAACGTCTTTGTACTGAAGATTAAAATTCGTCTCATTATTCCAAAGCGGTTGCTTCCTTTTAGCTACCAAGTTCATCAGCTGCAAAACTTAAGACTTCCTTCGTCTCTTGTTTGCAAACGTATTCATTGACTTCGGTATGTCATGTAGCCTTTTCATGGTAATGAGGCGTCCCTGCTTGCGCAGAGCTACTTTGCTGACCATCACCTCTACATTGAACTATGCTTCCAATCGGAAACGAAGACACTATACGTTTATGGCAGACTTCGCTTCCACCCATTCCACCAGATTAACCACGTGAATATCAATCAATCATTTTCGACTTGCCGCGCCACGTTTTCCTGTTGGTTCGTTGGACTCTAATGTTTAATCGAACTTCGGCAAACTCTTCGGGTTGACACTTAACAAGGATGCAACCTGTTTCCAGTCATCGCCTTCTTCATAGGTGTTCAATATTCTTGCCTTAACCTCCGCCGGATGGTGCATGCGTTGGCCTCCTCTTGACATTATGTGTAGAGTGAGCTAAACGATGTTAAGTTGCATCGTATGATTGCCAACCTGCAGTATTCGCGTTGCGTCGAGATGCAACAACTTAGGGGTAAGATGGAGACCGGTTCTAACGAAAACCTATGGGCAAGCCAACGTTGTGAGCATCAACCATACTGGGAACCGTATATATAGGGGAGGTCTTATTGGCCAGTCTAACTGCACCAACGGCGTATAGCGGTGATGGATGGACCACGACTGGAGCGCAGGCGTTCTTCGTTGCAAGATTAGGGCAGTTAGTGTCGCAACCGCGCAACAATGGGGCATCCGGTAGCAAGGACATGAGATTCCATGGCACTACCTTCAGGACGGACGATGGTTGCTGATTTTGTGTCGAACGAGGCTGGAAACCTCCTGAAGCGTGGTCGAGGTGTACGGCGAGCCACGGTGTCGCAGGCACGTCTGGGTTAGGGATTCATTTGCCACCCATATATAGATGTTACTGCAATGGCAGATGAACTGGGCGACACTAGAGCCTGGTCCGAATGCTGACGCATACCCCAAATCGACTGACGGTCTTGAACAGAAGTACGCCATATGTGGCCTACAGCAACAGGCTCAATTTCGCTCAATGTCACCAAGGGGTTCGGTGGGCTCATGCGACACAATGTGAAGGTTATTGTTTGAAAACAATGCTGCCCATATACGCATTGAGGTCAGCACATAATTGTCAGAATCGATCGCCACTGTCTGTTGGGCTTGCACACACCCCGAAACAGTCTTCAAGTTGTTATTCAGACTCCGAAAGGCGACCCACTAAGACATCCATGTAACCAACAACAACCACAGTCTCAGTAGTTCCTGGTGACCATAGAAGTGGTCCTTCATGCCTTACGAACTGTAGTCACTGGGGACACAAACAGCAGCATTGAAAACGCACGATATCCTCAGAGGTTGGTTATTTACCCCAATAGAGTTTCGGAGTCGAACAACACACACAGGGCTGTTCACTGGCATCAAGTCGAGTGGATTGCATTCTGAATGAACGCTGTGGGTGTTACAGAGAGCATAATAACCTTGAGCTATGTACTTCGTATCGCCAGAGGAGCTTAGAGTGTAATCGTTGTCAACAGATTTGGAACCAGGAAGTGGAAGATTCGTCACGACACGATTATCTTGTATATGTGTTTCGGGGACGGCACACACCAATACCGAGGGAGTGCATAGTGAGAGTTATTGCTGCTGTTGGCCAATCCGAAAAAGTGCGTGGGCATCAAATGAACGATTGAGAAAAGCACATCTCTGTTTGATGGCTTCAGTTACGAGGTTAGTGACAGTCCATTGCGCAATAAAGGGGGAATAAGAGAGTGGTACGGGTAGAGGAGAAGTGTTGGTGACCGGGTCAAGAGGGCAGGCTATACTCTCTTGCTGCCCAATCCGGAAAACGATTGCTGGTTGAAGTGATCTATCTCTAGTATTTCAATCAAAAGCCTGACTCACAACTCGGTCAGGAATATGGAGGTTCCTTGAGTGGCTCAACCCAGAAACGTTGGCTCAACAGCTTGACCCACAATCTAGTGGGGAGCTAATCCAACTGGACAGCTTGATTGCAGTGTCTCATTGGGATCTGCTTGAGGCCTGTCAGATACCGGCTTTGAGGATCTAGGGCAATTCATGTGCGACCATAGGCAACCGCATGTTGGAATTGGCAGATTTGCACCAATTTCATCAGGAGTTGCCTAGATTGAAGCGGGAGGTAAGAAACCATTAAGCACCGCGTGGTGCATTCCCACGGTCAAAGACAATGCGTGGCACTTGCGCTCTACACCAATCCAGTTGTGAGATACTCCAAAACTTGTTTTCTCCCGTGGATGCTCTAAGGGAAGAGGACCATGAAACTTCACCAACTCTCGAAGAGGATTGTGAGACTGAGTTAATCCGACACCTAACCACTGACACATTTGGTATGAGCAGTCCCGGTGGCACCTTCTAGGTGCCACCAAGAGAAGCTCATTAGGTCACCAAGATTTGCAAATCATCGCATCGAGTTAAAGTCCAGTTGCGTCGTAATACAATTTGTTTCTCAGCTACGTCGCTGTTGTGCTGTGTCGGATCAGTCTGAGTCTTGCCTAAGCTTACGAGATCAGTTTTCACTTTCATGACATACTACGATTTATTGATGATGATAATAACGCGTATTCCTAACAAAGTTCACAATTTTTTCAACAGCTGTGCATCTGAAGGATTCAATACTCGTATGTAGGATGACTAACCGCGAGTAAGATACACTGCATACGATACCACAGCTTCTTCCCCTATAGCAGGGTTTCCCAACCTGGGGGTAATTACCCCCAAGGGGGTAAAATGTCATTTTCCGAGGGGTAAATACCGATAATTGGATTTGGTCACAAATCAGTCGCGAAATAAGCTTAATAACGAAAGCACACATCGCAACTAGCTCAGCATTTTTGGTTAGCCGTCAGTTAATGCAGCTACTACGGCATGGCGCCTTTGTCGACTGCCACAACTGCTGCCGTGTTTTCGAATAAGCCAGTCGTTCACCGGGTCGAATAACGGGGTGGATAGCAAACTATCGTTTCAGCACTGGTCAAAGTACCAGTTATGATCACAGGTGGATTTTTGACAGTAGGAACGGCGAGAAAGGGTGATTAGTGTTCACAAGGTATGGATACAGAGTGGTGTCGGGAAAATGTCGAGGAATAACGTGGAACGAAGGAATGAAACATATGTTCATGTTTGATTAGGAATCAGACACGATGGGGTCAAGAGAGGGCCTGAATCGGGATAACGGTAGGCGTTTGAAAAGGCAGAGAAACGATACAATTGGGGTCACAACCAACATGGAATCAGCAGATTGGACGCCAGTGACCATTAAATGTTATGGATAATGGACAATGGTTTATTACGGGTAAAAAAGCATCGCTTAACAAGTCCCGTGGGATGGAAATTATTGCGAAAATCAATTGCAGAATAAAGTGAAAAGCATTGTGGTGGACTCACCATAGACTTATGTGAAATAGCGGAGATGTTCGCATATTAAACGTATAAATCCATAAATCCAATGGTTGGGCGTTTGGCAAGAAACCGTTTGATTGCGTTTTGTAGCCTCTGGCTAGCAAGTCATAAAATGAAATGTAAGTGAGACAATGCGTCGTCAACACGCTTTTTAAATATCGCCAGATTGGGAGCAGAGACGACATAATTAGGGAGGGCATTCCAAGGCTCACACACGCGGAGAGAAAAGAAATTTCAACGGCATTCAAGCCGGCTATAATGAATTGTCAGTTTCAGAGGGTGACCTCTTAGTTTAGTGTTGTGGTTCAATTCCAGCAGCGGACGGCAAATGTGGTTCGGGTTCTTCAGAATCTGGTAAACCATTATGAGATCCCCCCGCAAAAGCCGATATCGACTGCTATACATTCTTAGAGATTTCAGTCTAAGCTGATAGGGCAGATGAAAGAGGCCCCTGACGTTCTTGGTTGCCCGTCGTTGAGGAGTCTCGAGAGCAACGAGATCCTGTTTCTGCCACGGCTGCCACGCCTGAATAGCACATTCCACGTGAGGTCGCACGTAGGCGTTAAGCATTTGGGGAAATATTGATGGTTCAAACCGACCGAAGGCTCTGCGAAGAAGACCGAAGTGTTGATTTCCGGTTCTCCTCCCCTTATCCGCTTGTTTGGAACACCTGAGATCTTCCTGTACCAATACACCCAGGTCCCGCTCCTGAGAAACCTTCGCCAAGTTGTGGTCTCCAAGCTTGTAAGCGCTCACCAGCTGGTGACGCAGATGCATCACTTTGCACTTAGCCATGTCCAATTGAAGCTTGTTCCTCTTTGACCATTCGTAAATGCCATCTAGGTCATGTTGGAGCAGATCCTGATCTGCCTTGTTAATAATCGCCCGCCATATCTTGACGTCATCGGCGAAAAGCAGGACGTTTGAGGAGATGACTCTTGCCAGGTCTTTGATAAACACCAGGAATAAACGCGGTCCCAGCACTGAGCCTTGTGGGACACCACATTCCACCTCAATTGGGTTAGAAAGTGATCCCCTAACACGTACTTGAAGCTTTCGTTGGTAAAGGAAGTTGCCAATCCAACCAAGTACAGGATCTCCGATTCCGTATTCTGAAGCCGTTGAAGTAGGATGCGGTGAACAAGGCGGTCGAAAGCTTTGGAGAAGTCCAGATAGATGACGTCGACTCCAACCCCATCATCGGCCACTTCCGTCCAACTACCTCGTGCAATAAGTAGGTTGGTGGTGCATGACCGGTGTTGACGGAAGCCATGCTGTTCCGCTACCAAGATGTTGCATTTTTCCAGGTAGTCCATTAAAGCCTCAGCGACGACTGCTTCCATCACCTTCGGGAGCACAGGGAGGAGAGTCACTGGACGAGAGTGTGCAGGATCGGAACGGCTACCGCCTTTAAAAATAGGGGTTATAATGCCACACCTCCACATAGTGGGGACTTGTTGTTCATCAAAGCACCTTTGAAAGAACTGTGACAGTGGTTCAGCCAGCTTGGTGGCCACAGCCTTCAGTGCCTTCGGACGGATGTTGTCTGCTCCCGGAGAACTATGTTCACGCAGTGAGAGTAACTTCCTTAGCACAATTGATGGGTTGAAAATAACATTTGTAAACAAAGGTATCGGTAATGAGCTTGATATTATGGGACAGGTAGATGTTGCGAGTTCAAAAATTGGGACGTATTGCAGCCGCAGGGCATTAGCTGCTTCTTCGGCGCTTTGTACTCTACCGCCTGTATTGAAGAGTGGGGGTATTCCATGCTTCACTTTACGAAGCTTATTGACATGCTTATCCAGCAGTTTGTTGTTTGCCATGAATCTTTTGGCTAGGCACTGTTGATACGTTATTTTGTCCTCATGGACAAGTGCGGTGCAATGTTTGCGATGGGCTAGGCAATTTCCCCAAGTCTCTGAGTCGGGGTTAATCTTGTGGGCACGCCATGCTGCATCCCTTAGCGCCAGGCATTTGCGAGTCCTACTCCTTATAATTGAAGGCATTTTCGCGGGATGACGGGGTTTGGTCTCTGATGCTTTGTTGACGATGTAGCTGAGCTTATTAACGAACTCTGCCCAAACGTTTTCAAGGGGACTTTTGTTTGTTGTATGTTGATCACTTTCATGAGCAGTTGTTTTTGACGAGAAGTCATGTCAGGTGAGCATTTGCATTCAGTGGATTTGATGCCAACATAAATATATTTGTCTGCGAACGTTTGCGATAATGTCACCTGCATGGAATAACGAGATTAATTTACATAAATGATATATATCCATAACATCTACCTACTTAATTGTTTACAGGGAATACGTCTTCCAGAAAAAAGCGGTCCTACAAAGAAGCATTTCTGCAGTGGAGCTTCACTAACTTCGCTGATATAAATGTTGAGAAAACGCAATGCGTTTTGTGCAGCAAAGTGCTCACGGCGGAGAGTATGAAACCTAGTAAATTGAAAGAGCACTTCGAACGAAGCCACGCTTATTTGATAGGAAAAGATATTACATTCTTTAGAAGGAAAGAAGCTGCGCTAAAACTTTCGCGCCTGGATACATCGAGCTCCTTTTCTCAGGCAAATGAGGCTGGCCTTGAAGCTTCGTATCGCATTGCGCTTCGAATTGCCAAAAACAAGAAGCCGCATACCATAGGAGAGGACCTCATCAAACCTTGCATAATGGATGCGGTTAAGCTCGTGCTTGGAGAACATCATGCGGAGAAGATTAATATGATATCACTTTCGAAGAACACCATCAAAAGTCGTATCGAGGACATGAGCAAACAAATTTTGAACACGGTGCTCAACGAAATAAGATCAAGTCCCTTCTTTCCAATCCAGTTAGATGAGTCGACCGACGTAGCGTCCTGTTTCCAACTACTTGTGTACGTTCATTACCTAAAAAGTGATAGCTTCAAAGAAGAGTACTTGTTCTCAGAATCCTTGAGCACGACTACGCGTGGCGAAGATGTCTTCCGAATAGTGAAGAAGTTCCTCGAGGAAAACATGCTACTGTGGTCGAAGTTAGTGGGTGTCTGTACAGACGGAGCACCAGCCATGTTGGGCTTCCGTTCCGGATTCCAAACATTGGTCAAAAATGTTGCTCCGCACGCTACCTTTAGTCACTGCATCATACATCGTTATGCTTTAGCAGTGAGCACTCTTCCACCTGCTTTACTTGACGTGTTAACCAAAGTAGTAAAGATAGTAAATGTCATCCGCGGTAGTGCGACCCACACAAGAATCTTCAAAGAGTTGTGCAATGAATTTGGAGGCAAATTCGACGTGCTACTATTGCACACAGAAGTGCGTTGGTTGTCACGAGGCAGTGTGTTGCACCGAGTGCTTCAGCTTCGAGAGGAAATTGCAATCTTTCTTCCAAGAAAAGAGATGCATAAGGGTAAGGGAAACGAGTTACACGTTATTATAACGGACAGCGTGTTTATTTCAAAACTTGCTTATCTTGCTGATTTCTTTGAAGAAATCAATGTGCTTAACCTCAGCCTGCAAGGGAATATGATGAGCATTTTAGTCGCTCAGGATAGAGTAGCCGGTTTCCTTTGCAAACTGCAGCTTTACCAGCGCTCGGTTGATGTTGACGACGTGGCGATATTTCTAGAACTAAGGACGGTGATCGTTGAAAGAAATGAAAAATGCGCATTCACGAATGAAATATCTTGCCACTTGTCATCAGTGATGACTTCTATCAGCAAATATTTTCCTGATTTGGAAACTCGCCAATTAAGTGCCTGGGTGCTAAGACCGTTTACAGTAGCTGAAGGAATATTTCCAGATAATGAATTCGAAATCAAGGTACAATTCCTAGGAATGCGCGAAGACAGCGGATTGAAGGTAGATTTCCAAAGCACGCAACTAGTAAAATGTTGGGTAAAGATAGGTGAAGAGTATCCATTACTGTCGGAAAGCGCATTGAGAATATTGATCCCATTTGCAACAACTTATAAATGTGAAAGTGCATTTTCGACAATGATGGCAATGAAAACAAAAGCAAGGAATCAAACGAACTTGGAGCAGGACTTGCGTTGTGCATTGGCCGAAACTGCACCAAATATACCAGAAATTGTTACCAGCAAACAATACCAACCGTCTCATTGATGTATATCGCCTCTTGTTTGCATAGAATTGTGAATTAAAGTACCGTTTTCTTTCGTTTATTTGTCGAGGGAGATTCCGGATACCGATCACTTCTCGTAGTTAAGTCGGATAATTATGTTGTGAGAAGGGGTGTTTCCTTCAATTGCATGGGCACATGAAACTACAGATGACATTTGTTTTTGAACTTTAGAGTGAAATGTGCAATAGTTATTACGTAGTAGTCTTTCGAAAGTTTGGGGGTAAAAGTCTGGTGGGCAACCCCCTTTGTGGGTAACGGCGTCTAAAAGGTTGGGAACCACTGCCCTATAGGTTCGAAACGCAGACCCAACAGTTTTCTATCGTCGCAAGTGACCTAAATCACTGGTGCGGGAAGAGGGCTTGTTCTGAGCAAACGGAAATGGGATTACAAGGCGGGAACCACCACGTAGAACAGGCAATTCAAGCAAGGCAACCAAAACTGAAGCACAATGTCACTGATCGGGAGCAGACTCAACGTCGGGTTTCCAAGTGCGTTATTGGAACGCGTAATTTGCCACATGAATAGAGGCGAAAACACGGGTATTGCTGATTAGCTGACAATCTGCTAGTGATTACATTGTTCCGATTTAACCAAAGCTTGTGGGCTGCTATTTACTGCCGTTTAGCAATAACACCTAACTGAGATCACTACTTGAATCTGGCAGAATAGCATAACCGTTATGATTGTTGCAGTATTCTTTTTTCTGTTTGTGTGTGCGCCCCTGGTTAAACGCTGCATTCGACCTGCTTCGCAATAGTATAAATCAGGTGTGAGAACGGTTGGGGGAACACAGGCACGTAGATGTCTTAACAGCCGCAATGTGAACCATGACGTAACGATCTGAAATATTCCCCAGGAGCAAGCTCAGTCGAACAACGGCGTAACAAAGGCACTAGTCGTGTGAAACCTCGGTGAGCATGCCAATGTGCACTGCGCGCCCACTCATGCTGATTCGAAACGCTACATCCACCAACTGCGGACCTTTTAACATTGCGCTCAGTGAGCATGCGGCACCCCGAAACACACCGCGGCCCACACGCTCTGCACCTCCCTCCGGTGTCACCAACTCAACTTCCATGCCAGCCGATCATCGACAACGGTATTTGTGAGCGACGTCCTGTCATTATTCCCAATGGCCAATTCATTCACACTCATTCAAGTGGGTGCCTCGCAATGTACGGACAGCTCATCGATGAAATGGGCGGACACACCGCGCAACCCTCTTTCACGTATAAGTGGAAATGCCTGGAACGTTACGTGCCAACCACCATGATCACTAGTGAGTGCTAAGCAGAGATGGCAATATGTGTTTTGTGAGTATACCCCCTAGCATGTGTGTTGCTTCAGTGTAGTCAATGATGCCTGAATACGAGTCTCGAGCGCGACTAAGCACCCACCAAATGGCACGCGATCTGAGCCACACTCAAACCTTCTCTGGTAACTCATATCGTAAACTGGTCTGATATGCTATTGGTTGATTTAAGATTGGTCACCCAACGAGGGGCGCGTTTTGGTACATTCGCGCCAGGTGAATGATATTTGATTGGCTTACGGAGGATTCCAAATATGTATGGACGAAACCAATTTCCTTAAGGCTGAGTTTGAAAGCGTTCTTGATGCCATTAACTGAGAAAGGGTGTAATCACTGTATAAGATCAAATTTTTTCAGATTCAATCCTTGTAAAGGTTTGTAAGGATACTAGGTGTACTCTCACGCTGTGTTCTGAACTCCGTCGACAGCACCTTTTGACTGTACGGAAACGGCCTACACCTGTTTTGGACACTTAGAGGTATCTTCTGCACTTGTTCTAAATAGACTGCTACTCGCCGGTTCTTTTCTACGATAAGACCGGTGCTTAAGTACGGCTCACCCGTTCAGAGTCTGGAACTGGTTCAGTATGTAGCTTACGGGCTCATCCCTAGTTTACAGGTTATGTCGTGCGAGGGCCGATGTATGAGACAAGGGTTTTATACCCTGTGATATCATCGGCTTTGGGTTGATCTCGTAATGACACACCGGATATTGCACCTGGGCCACTTCCCTATGCTGAGGCCGCCGCTTCACCTTCGCGCACCATGCAGCACACCGGACACCGGTACAAACTGATTGTACTGGAGTTGAAGCGTGTCGCTTACCCTAAAAGCTTCGAGGTCGAGTGCTGAAATATTGGAACTAGTTGCGACGGACAATAGTCGAGGCGTAATCGGTGTCGGCCTTAAGTAGATTCCTCGACGCTAATTTACCGATTACAGATTTAGGGAGCGTATCACACCCGGGTAAGATGTAGTGTAGCTGTATTATGCTGCCACCACGCAGGTTCATCGAAGTG
Organism: Dicrocoelium dendriticum; assembly: GCA_944474145.2. Classification (NCBI taxonomy): domain Eukaryota; kingdom Metazoa; phylum Platyhelminthes; class Trematoda; order Plagiorchiida; family Dicrocoeliidae; genus Dicrocoelium; species Dicrocoelium dendriticum. The sequence goes on from OX104071.1 coordinate 49,388,912, forward strand.
ATTCTCTGCATGTGATTGATATTATTAGGATGAGGTAGCAGATTTATATAGTCTAGATCTATAATTTCCTTATACTGTATTCATTAATCTACTCGGACATACAGGCCTGTAGTTATAGGGCAGGGAATTGGAACCCCTTTTGGATCGCTACTACGACTGTCTGCTTCCAATCCTGCGGCATATTTTATTCACGTAGAGACGTGTCATACAACCAAATAATTGGACGCTAGAGAACATAGATTTATATCAAGTAAATTGCTGGATGCTCGTTAAGGAAGCTAAAGGAATTGTAAAGCTATGGTCTTTCAGGACAGAGTAAAGCATATCGAATACTGTATACTGTATGTGGGAGCAAGTAGAAGTATGAAGCTGTACAAACCATGGCAACACAGACAAAGCTATTATAAAAGTGACAGCACGCCGTCATAATCGAATCGTTCGAAAGTTCTTATGTATTATATTAGAATATCTAGCTTGTGGTTGTAATCAGAGCAGTTTCTCTCATTTTTTCACGCTTGCACTACATGACTGCGACGTAGTTGGATACTGGCCGTCCAGTGGAGTGAAATGTCTGAAAAACATGCAGCAGCCCATACGCTTTATTTAAACCTTCGTAACCTGAATTTTATCATCTGTGCCAGCGAATTAGATTTAGGGGGGTTAGGCCACACGTAGCTATAACAGAATTTCGGATTAGAATGATTTGGATAGAATCAACAAATCGGCAGATATAAATCATCTCCCACTGAATCCTGCCAAGTGTCACCTACTGTCATTGCGCAGCAATCTTGCCAACACGTACCTCTTGGGGCAGTACGCTTTACGGCGCGTGACCACAGAAAAAGACTTAGGTATCATTGTGCAAGAAAGTCTGGGGAATTCGCTCCAATGTTCCAAAGCAGCGAACGTGGCGAACATGAACCTGAGACATTTGAGGCGAGCTTTTGGTGTTTTTGAACGACGGCTGGTACCCATGCTTGTCAACTCCTATATCCGTCCCCACGTCGAATATGCCGTCCAGGCTTGGTGCCCATGGTTAAAACGAGACATTCATCTCTTAGAGCAGCCCCAACGAAGAGCTACCAAGGCAACAAGCGGATTATCTGGTCTCAATTATGAAGTGCGTCTCAGTTTAATCGGAATGTTTTCCTCCGAATACCGACGACTACGCGGAGATCTCATTCTCGCATACCGGATATTAACGGAAAGCGATCACCCGTGCAAATCGCTGCTCACCCTAGCCTCATATAAGCGATCGAGAGGTCATAACCTCAAGCTGATAATCCAACACTCCCGATTAGACTGTAGAAAATATTTTTACTCTCTTAGAATCTGTTCACAATGGAATGACTTGCCAACGCATGTGGTAAACGCTCCGAACATTACAGCCTTCAAACAATTGTTAGACATTCATCTGAGTGACAAACAACACATTGTGGTGTAATGTACCAGGTTTAGACTATTGGCATTTCAGTTCCATGTCGGAATCTAATGATTTGTACTTATTTTGCATTTACCATCCTATGGGTCTTGTAAAGCCAATGCTTTTTATCCCATCATACACTATTGAACTATTGAACTATTGAACTTAGCGCAGCCTAAGCGATTAGAAATTGGCCTGCAGATGTAAAATCGAAACTTTGACTCGGCTTGATTTCTATGTGCAGTATCAACGCATCGCGGACTACTATGCACCATTTAATCCCGTTTTGCGTCCTCTTTCCAAAATCCTAACAATTACTAAAGGATATCTGACGGTTCACGTAAAAACTTTGCAAAACCTTTCAAATCACTGTGCTGTGCTCCGCAGTGGAATTTTCCTTACCCATCTAAACGTACACCAATCAAATTTCAATCATTCGGATCGGAATTAACAGCTCTATCCAACAACCACTTGGCCAGCTCTATACCATCGCAATCTACAAATATTGACGGTACTTTGAGCCCTATTTCCTAATACGACCAGCAAATCAGCTTTCCCACTACTGGACACCAGCTTCATGGTGTGGACTACATCTCACTGATAACCGACCATAAACGGCATCGAACAATAGACACAAGTTTTCTCTCGCCCCAAAGCCACTCGACATTGCATGCGCGTCACAACGTGTGAGCGAATCACATTAACGTCAGATTGTCATTTACCACCAGCGCGGGAGCGTACTACTCAGATCCGTTCACATAGACAAACAACGGGACTAACGAACAAACCGCGCAGGTGAAAGAGAAACCAAAGAACTGCCCCATCAGCGAAAACAACCCGGAATTTAAACCAGTTGGTTTGCACCACTTATAGTAGTAAAAACTGCGCCATATTTTTTTCTCCTTTGCGGTCGTATTCATACTCAACCCTTATTAGACCTACACTCAACACCATAACATTCCTCCAAGTATCCACTAGAAATGCCTGTTAACAATGTGAAAACGAGAAGCGCCCTCCCCAGGCTGAAGTTGAAAACAGAAAAGACTATAAATCCCTCTGATAGCACTACTAGAAACGCACTCGATATTACTGTAAAAAAACGGTTGTCCATCACCTAAATTCCAAAATAATCGATGTAGCTACAAACCACTCCAACTTTACTACCACAATTCCGACTGAAACGACAAGGCGGATGATAGCCCTTGAGGAAGAAGTAGCAAGCTTCATGAATTCAGCATATACTATGAACAAGTCCTATCATTCTGTGAACTGCTTAGAGGTTCAGCAACTGTGACACTGGACCGATTGTGCACAGCTGCTTCCTTACTGGCCTCAGTTGCATCCGAAACTCAAGAACGCCTCCGTAAATCGCATAATGTTTTCATTTTTAACGTGCCTTAAAAGCATGCAATATGGATAGAGTCTCCTGTCAATGCCTCAGGCTGAGGAAAAAGGAAAACATGGCCATATACCCGATACTCCTACAGTTTCCAGACGACAAGAGCGTGTCCAAATTTGTACGCAGAAAAAGACGAGTTGTTGCACAAACTAATCATACAAAGAATATCATCAAACACGATCAAATGTCTCTTCAAAGGCGATTAACAATGAAACAAAACCCCTCCGCTTATCATACACCCCATGTTCCTACTAGTGAAACCAGTACTGACACTGTCATCAGCAATGTCGACTTTGATAAGTCAACCGCGTCGCCTAAAATAGGAGATGACGGGCATCTCAAGCTTCAGCGGTCTAATGGCAGATTCTCAAACAGCAATAGTGGTGTGTCCACAACTCCTTTGTCCCTTCTCCAAGCCGCGAAACTTAACAAAAGTCGACAGTAACTGTACCTGAGAACTATCAAGAGTGAGACAAAAATTCAGATCGTAATGTTGGCAGCACGAAAAACAAATCTCAATCCGATCCGAATGAAGTGAGCTAGAGGTTAGCTCCGACCAACCGAGGCGTAGGCAAAACAGGGGAAAACACCCTGCCAGAATTTCTCCCATAAGCACTCCAAGCTTATTATTTCTGAAGTGACCACGACAAGAAAGTAGAGATATGCAGCTAGGCCAACTGAGAAAAAGTGTACGTCCTCAAGCTTCTCCATGCAATACCGACGCTGTTGTCGGTATAAATCGCAGACAGCCGGCCCAATACCTACCCACATTGTCTCTGACTACGTTTCCACATCCCGAGAACTTAAGCTGGCAAAGCGCTTATGCGTGTGACACTGAAATAGCAAACAAAATGGTGGTAGGCCACACAGACTTACAGGTAAGAGTATGCAACCCCTATCTATCTCAAGTCAAAATTCACCCACCACCGCCCTCTGTGTTACTCAAGTAGCCATAATACAATCCGAAGAAAAATGATTTTGTAGACTTCAACATCCCCTCATCCCTGTATACTAGGGATATAAGTGGTTTTTGGACTATCCTACACCACCACTTCCTTCTCCGCCAATCCAGCCCCTATCATGTGCGATTATGAATCAGAGAATAATCAAACTGCTGGAGTATGTACTTCATTCAATCCAGTACAATGTACAGCTCAGTGTGCCTCAGCTACCTCACAACACACAGCTCCTAGATATAATGATGAAGAAACAAACATTACGCAGCACTTTCAGCCCAATTTAACAATGTCTTACAAATATGTCGTCATGAGCAGTCGTTCTCTTTTACCTAAATTAGATCTACATTCAACACTTTATGAGATCCCCCGATATTGCTTTTATCACTGAAACTTGATGCACGTCAGAAATTAGCGATTTGCAGCTTAACAACTTAGGCTATAAGCTTTTGCGCTAACACAAATGTGGTGGTGGCTGTGCCATATATCTTCGAAATAACCTGACTGCAATTCCCGCAGATCAAGCTTTGTTCAATGACTTAGAAGATACACTATGGCTAGTGATCCCATCTATTGATCTTCTAGTGGGTTGTATCTATCAGCCGCCCCGAACTAAATGTGCAACCCAAAAGCTAATCGATATGATCAGTGTTGCTCCCAGCACTACATACAAATCCAAAATTAAGTGTGGAGCTTTTAACCTACCGCATGTTAACTGGATTTTGCGTACACTCAGAAACACAGCGGAGATTGAGGAAATCATCTCATGTATTCACCTCAATGGCTGGACTCAGCATGTTACAAAGCCAACCAGAAGTGCCACAACCTCAGACCTTGTATTCACGAAGGGAATGGAGAACGCTTATACATTCATTGAAAATCCACTACCTGGTTGTGATCACAACACAGTGCTTCGTGATATGACTATCGATTCAAATAAAAGACCAAGTAAAATGCTGAAAACCATTCGTAAACTCCACCATGTGGACTAGAACTCATTTAACGAACTGATTAGCACCATGAACTGGAATACGTCATTCCTAACTGACAACCCTACTGTGGCTACAAATGAGTTTACGAACAATATTACTCTCGTTGTGGATCTCCTGGCACCTACTGTATGGAGAAAACCCATGAAAATAGGGGTGAACTCAAGCTGCTCTACACAGGCTTCAAGTGGAACGGCGACTTAATTCAGCGTGGACATCAATAACAGCTATCAGTGATATTTTATATTACTGATAGAATCCGAGTAGTTCGCAAACAACCAACTGTATAACTTCACCTTCAGCACAATCCCCTCGGGTTTAATGCGGGTTTCCGTCATTCTTTACCACGCTCCGACGCACTGCTGGAAGCATTCTTCCACGATGCTCCTTAATCCCGGCGTCGCTTAGAGCAATATCAATTGAATAGGAGGGCTGTTCTATTATAGTAATTTTTTCTCGATCAGGAATCTCCGGGTGCCCGGAGCGTTATGGGCAGGAGTATAGTCAAGAAGAAGCATCCACGATTTGCTGTCATAGTTATCGTCTGTTAAAGTGCACTCAGCGAAGCAAACGTTTCAGTAATAATGCAACAATAATTGGCATAAGTGCGACATAGTCAATAGTCAGGTTTGAAGTGCATGTGACCCAGGTGAAGTAAACGAAAGTTCATAATCCAATACGAAAAATGAAATTACGCAGTGCCAAACATATCTGGCGACAATTAACGTGCCAAACATTTACAGATCACACAGTGAGGCTATGGAGGGAATATTAACAGTCACTTCACAGTGGGAAATGAAGGGCCAGGTATCAGGGGAGGAGTCTGCTGCTACGAAATGAACAAATTGGTGGTTTAACCGAGCGATCCATCTGTGCCTTTCACGGATGGACGTGTAAAGTTTAATGCAATATCAGTAAACAATGCCGACTTTAATCTACTTATCCTTAAGACCGACAACGCGCCCCGGAAAGTTGGCTTGTTACGGTGTTGACGACATCTAAGGAAAATGGATACCTCGACCTCCCATTTAAGGGTAACCCCGCTTCCACGAGGGCAACCAAGCGCTTCCTCTACGTCACTCAGATAATGTAATGTGCTACAGATGTTATGGCGATAAACAGCATAGGAAGTTGAACCTATCAGCACCAAATCACACAATACTCACTAATCCGATTATCCCTGCTGCGTTAGTTAGATAAGCAAGAATGAGGGGGGTTTTGAATTCCAGAGTGAATGAACCCCGGACCAAATGGGTTCAAGGTGAGGTCAGCCATTTCGCGTCCAATATTCCGTGTGCACGCAAACGTGAACATGTTTTATTGACCCCTTATCTGCTTGACACCGGCTCCGCATTTCGACTGCTATTACGTAATCCTATTCCACGCTTATTACGGTTCGCGTAAGCCGTGACGACAAGCCAGCTGAGACCTGCCCTGTGAGTGCAGAAACAGTCAGTTTTGACCTACGAATACCCCGGTCCTAGGACGATTTCCGCCGTTCATCTCACAGCATTTCACTGATTGGGAACACCCTTGGGACTGTATAAGATAATTACTAGTTATTGTATTGGTACTGATGAGACAATACGAAATGCGTGCATTTATCAGTGATCGTCTCCTAATTGTGTTATTCAAACTACTAAGGGGAAATAACTGTTGTAAAAAAACAGTTTATTTCTCGGCGGTGCGCGAGACTGTGACAAAGCAATGCTGACATGAATTCCCTGAGGCCGGTCACACATGCAATTATAGTGTCCCACTGACGCAAACCGAACTTCGGCGAAGTATGTGAATGGATGGTGTGTATCCGTTCACACGGGAGTTATACTGTGCGGCCAAATTCAGCAACACGTAATGCCCCAGTTAAAACGCTCGCATGTGTTCATCTGTGGCCATGGTACGCTATACTACGTAAGGGCAGGCTCTCAGGGCTTGTAGCAAGTGTCCATCCAGTTGCACACGTGGCCACTAGCTTTTTTCGCTACTTAACCCCTGCTTCAGTCGAGTGGTGGATCAGGTGTCTGTCGCCACCGTGACTGTGCAGTCAACCATTGCTGACCCCGCACGTACGTCCGGTCTGTGGCTGCGGATTACGAGGCTTGCATACATGACCTGCCGTCCGGTTAGATCAACCCGCCTCACTTTCGATAGCTACACCTCATCCAGTCTGTTCAAATAACCATTGGCTTTTGCGATGCACGCTGGATCAACGAGCAAAACTCCGAAGGTTGACCGTAACTCCCGCCTACTTTCCACGACAATATCCGGGTAAATCACATGCACTCGAGGTAAACCAACATCCCTATTTAGGCGAAATAGCCCCTCATTTAAAGTTGCTGTCCCGCTTTCTTAAAAATGCTGGGCGGGATGTACTAATGTACCGGTTTGAGGACGTAAGCCTCAGAATATCCCCCTTTGATCATGTATAATGTAGGTGGAATAGCAAGAATCAAACAGTGGCGGTGCAGGCACACCATAAGGTAGGGAGGCAGAAGGCAGTGATTGCCCGGAAGACAAAAAGACCAGTAAAAAGGGAGCGGAGGGAAACGGGAACTGGCACAATCAGGGAGAGCAGGCGGAGGAACATTGGCTTAACGGAACGAGAGGAGAACGGGGCATGATGGACGTCCGTTATTGTAACATCCCGGACCAACCCCAAGCATTGTGTGTTGCATCCACGTTCACGTAAATTAAGAACTATCGAAAGAAAACATATCTGGATGATCTAACCCAATCCACGGACGTGGGTCATTCAATACGCAGAGTTCATTTCTCTTCTTCCTACACCTGACTGAAAACAATCACAAATACGACGTCATGTTCACAAATGCAAACAACACAACACATTCATGCACGCTAAACACATGGATCCATATGTTACTTATAAACTCGTGTCGTTTTTACATTAACCAGTCCTTGTTGTGTCTCCATGGTCATGACTAAGCAGACATGTCTCGCACTGTCGAGAATAAAACATTTCCTTCTTTCTTTATATAAGTATTGCTCGATAACTATTGTTCCAGATGATATTATGTCAAGCAGTACATCAACTTTTAATCAGAAAAGCTTGTACCGACATTTTACTTTGGCTCCTGTGATCAAGAAACCATGGATTATAACATGGCGAAATCATGCCGACCGTTGGCTATTGCCACCATGGTAATAACCTTGATTTTTTTGCAAACCAGCGCCATAATGTTCTGGAATTCCACTATTAACCCACGAAGTTCTCAAGTGAGTAAACTACGAAAATTTTGGTTGTACTTTATTTTAACCACACTTTTACTGTTCCAAAGCAGCTATGTTTGTAGGCATATGTCGTCGTACCTTCACTTGTGTGCCTCCTTCTACCGGGAATATACCATTTATTTATTTATTTAAAACTTCAGTAGCGTAGCCATTGTATTGACTAATAACGCAAGTACTTTTTATTATTGCATTGAAGCAAGCAATGTAGACATTTATCTTTTCAATGTATTGTACGATCAGCATATGCAGAAACAAACGGGGGTAGGTTAATTGTCTCGGTTGGCCGTGCAAGAAATATGGAAGCGTCTCGGTTTGACTCATCAATAATCTGGCCACCTTACATGCACCGTACCTAACATGTGCGTCACCACCGCTGAATCTCACAGTAGAGCATTATGCTTAGACGTCGCAGTGACATCCGCCTCAGGTGTTCTAGCAGCGTTGTGTGCAGTTCGCTCGCGCTATCTCCTATACGCACATATTCACAGTTATTGTGAATACATTTGTGAATACCGTTAGTCATTTTATCTAGTAGGTGGATAGAATACTAGATCGTGGAAATGACCGGTAGTATTGATACAGCGGATCAAGAGATACTGACAAGCAGAGTCAACAATGTGTCCACCGGAAGTTTGCGTGTTTACCAGACTCTGGCATATATCGGTTTCGTTGGTTCCAGCTTGGTGGTGATTGGCTGGACAGTTGTATGGTCTGATTGGATGACAGCACTACTTGTTGGTTGGGTCCCGTATACGACATCTCCCTCTTCTTTTGACACGTCTGCCTGTAGTTGCCAACCGTTGGGTATAGATGAAGCGATCGGGTGGTTGGCGGTTGCGTACGGGGCGTCTGTGAACCGCATCCAAATCTGACATCAACGCTTGGCTTTCGTTTTCCACTCGATCCGAATTTGCATTTGTCGGTTTCGGCAATGAGAACTCCTCCAGTAATAACTGAAAATCAAACTGGGAATT
>OX104071.1:49398284-49480643 GCA_944474145.2 Dicrocoelium dendriticum
AGCACGATAGAGTCCAGTTGACAAAATATTTCTTAGTGAAATTATAACCCCCTCCTATGCTATAAGCATTTCGGTGATATGCAAGGGATGTCAGGTTCGTGTGTGTTCACATGCGGGCCGTCACACAACTCTTCTTCGCAAGATATACATGTTACTGAGAACACCTGTATGCATTGCCGGTCTTCTGTTTGTGATGCCCGCGCTTATACGCCACCAAGACGGCGGCTTACGACAGGATAGTACTAGACGCAGTTCAGCTGCAACCAATATAGCTACAAAACTAAGGACCGTTCTCCCCATTTATTCAAGGTGCAGCTGTAAGGTGCTTTATGATGGGAGACTTGTGCTTCTAGTGATCACTATCGGAGGACGGTTAGGCTGACACTGTCCAGACAAAGTGAGTTTGAATGCTGAGGACTCACGACGCTGACTTGCGTTCATCTTTAGTCGGAATGTACCATACGCAACAGTCCGATAGTTGGGTGTTTAGCTAGCACAGCTGGTGCTACGGCGTAAGTACTGTGTAGTTTATTAACGGTCTACGCCGGGGAAGATCCGAGGTGCAGTAATTAGACACAGTCGCAGTGTAAAATTGTCGGCGATCTCCCGTCGGAAGCGTGACAGTGAGTTCCTAGAATTTCCCAGATTTAGGAGGCAACGGTGGTTTAAAAATGTCGCCAGACACGAGGACGTTTTTGCTTAGTCGTGTATGAAGCTGTTAACCGAAACAGACGCGAGAAGTCCTTATTGGGGCGTTAGGCTCTGCAGAGGGCACTAGATTACATGTGGCAGGCTGCAAATGTATAGGAGACATATTCAGTTGGGAACAAGCCAGACACTACTGTCGGAGCGAGTTTAGGAAAAGACTTAGAACGATTTGTTTAATTAAGCCAGGTTCTGACAGTTTGGTAGGTGCAGGGACCATGACTTTTAACTACCAGCAGGTCCGGAGTTCAAAATTCAGTCTGAACTGCCTTCCGTACGGTAACGATAAAGAATATCCGATATTGCTATTGTTAGTGGCAAACTGGGTCAGTTCGCCTGTACCACAAAAAAGCTACGTTGTCTCTTGACTTTAAGATCGCACTATTCAGGCTAGCGGCAAACCTTTTACTCTGCTCTAATGAATTCAACCATGCACGGCTAGGAGAGTCTTAGATGGTCAACCAAAAACTCGTTGTTGCGAATTGCTTAATGCCACGGACACAGATGATGTTCTACCCTTTACCTGTCAAAGCAACCAAAACCAACACCTACCTGCTGTATGTCAAAAAGCTTGTGGTTCTCCGGATGTATACCAGTACATGAGCTCTTGGAGCCTATCTACGGAGCGAATTAATCGCACGGCATATACCCTGGAAGGTGTCGGTTAAAAGCTACTAGGCACCCAACTTAACCGCAATGTACACTGCCGATAAACTGCGGGTCTTACGGGACGGTCCCTCTTGCAACTTCTTCGCATACATTGCGGCAAGAACAGGCAATGCGAACGATGTAATTTAGGTGTAAAAAGTGAGGCTCCGGTTTATGGATAATGGACTGGTATTCGTAACGATACGTTAACGACGCTGTCTATAAAGTGAATAGTATCGGATACTTGTGATAGAGGCACGTATGTGTATTAGTTGTGGCACTTTCGACATAGAATAAGCCGCATGTTCACGATTTCGTGTTGTGAGACCAGCCGTTGAGGTAAGCAGGAGCCTAAGAAACTTTCAGGTTTCAAACAACTCAATACATACGCATCTAACGTAGTCGATGGCGTATCTATTGAAGGCGTCATAGATTCTCACCAAGTGAGCAGCCAAAACCAAACGCTGACGTTCATTGTAATTCTAAGTACAAATTGTCCTCCGTGATCCTCCGTGAAATAAGGGCTCGAAATGCTCGACAGCGATATTTACAGATTTGGCAAAAGTAGATAAACCAAAAATATTACAATGGATGTCGTAACTTCGAGTCATCAAATAGTTATCAAGATAATGGAAAATGCAAATTTTCTGTGCAGGTACCCAAAAAATGCTGTTTAACACATGAACTTCGAGTTAGGCTGCTCAGCGTCGTCAAAGCACGTCAAACACGCACCGTGACCTGTGCAGCATTGCTTACAAAAATCGTTCGCAGCCGCATACAACTGAGGTATTTTTACCAAATAACGAACGCTGGCAGTGGTGGAATAAGTATAAGTTAGAATTCGGCGTGCATAGCTTTGGCACAATGTTCGATACGGAAAGTCCGCTTGTGAATAGCAATAATTACAAAATTTTTTGACTAGGACGGATTGAGTATAGCGATGACAAAGCCATTCAGTTGAGCTCTGAGGAGCTTAGGTTAGTATTCAATGGAATGACGCAGCTTAACAAAAGACCTGCGCGGAGGTTTTACACCATAAAGGATGTGCGTGGTATGAGTAGCGTACAGAAAGGCGTTTACCTATAGCTGATTTGTCACTTGGGGGGACATAAATCTGAAACCACAAAAACGCGGAGGTCTAGGATGGATGATCTCGGGGCTGAAAGATTAATTGCGAATCGTTGTAGCCAATAGCTGGAGTAAGCTAACTTTAGACACTAATGGAGGGTGTTATGGACCCTAAGAGGAGGGACCTTCAAAAAAGGATAAATATGTGTTAGTTCTCAACTCTTTCCACCTCTAGCGTAATTTTAATGCTGTAGTTCTTGCAAATACTATCTGCGTAAAACTTCAGCGCATGAGTTGGTTTACTTTCATGCATTTGCGAAGGCCGCAGGAGTTAACCTGACGCTAACGTTCACTGGGGGCCTTGGTAGACGCTGCTAACTTAGGGTAAAAATAGGGACGAGCTTAGGCGAAAGCTTGTATTGTCATTGGATTCCGGACTTTAGGGTAACATTGAATTTTGCTGGCAACAATCGAGTTACTATGTTTGAAGTTGAGTCGCAAACTATCAGGAGTTTGCAACCATACAGAGATGTAATCAGCCCTGTATTGCATGATACCAACCTGGACGGAATTCCCATACCCTTCCCAGCAGAACAGAACCAAGCTTGTACAAAATCGCCATATATTTTGGTGTAGTAGGTGTAGCTCAATTTACTATCTATGTCATGCGTGCATTAACCTAATATGTATATTACTTACAATAGAATTCATAATACAACGCCCAGTGTAGACAGGATAACGCAACTGGAATTGTTAACATACAGCGTTAAATATAGTAAGCAAACGCGCGTTATTTGCAATTTTCGTAGTCCTTGCGGATGGGTGCTACTGTACTATTTTGAATGGTGTTTAATATAAAATTTACCAGGGCAAAATCTCAAACATAGTATTGTTTTAAAGTGCCACCAAAACTTTTATGTATGGAGGATGTAATTCGACATTATGAATACAGGAATTATCACTATATGCCTAAAGTAGAAGCTTGTAGACATCTGATATGTTGTTGAAAATGATATACGTTTAGACATAGATCGGATGTTAAGCAAGTAACTATGAGCGGCATTAACTGCTTTATGTTTCTGATAATGTTTTTTGTACAAAACTATCTGAGTAACGCTTTAAGTAATAATGTATTAGCACTGTGCATTTAATGAAACGGTCGGTATTTATATGATTAAGCTTTATGGATCGCAAACCTATTTGTTACGACGACATTTTGCGTTTATTGTTTTTATTTTGTGGAAATCTCTGGCTACTCGCAGTCACTATTATTTCTATCCTTGTCTGTTAGCCTTTTCGTTGTGCTATATATCTATTTAATGGCTGCCATTAATTTATCCATTTTCAGTTACTTTCAATTTGCGGTTTGGCACAGTGTCGCCATGCTGCATCTAAAAGCGCGATAAAAGTCATTCTGACTTAGGTGGGCGCATTTTTACTTTTCTCTATCAGTACGGCAAACCACTGACATCCAAGTGCATGGATTGTAGCAGACGCGTCACTTCCCGCTCAAAAGCTCTTCAATGCGCTCTGTACGAAGGGTGGCTGAACACTTCGTGCTGTAACCTCGATGACGCTCTATATGAATGCCATTGTGACTTATCTCGAGTAATGAATTACAAACGCCTTCTGGCTAACCATCGTCGTGTTTCATCGCTCGGGATTTTCTTTACTGAAGTCCTTGTTTGATAACATTTTCTTGTACTCTGAAAGTACTTGGAAGTGCCAATATACTCGGAATCCATTGTGTGCCTTCCTTTGTCACGACGCAGTCTCCGTGGAGTCTCCGGTCGACTTACGGCTTCCTACTCCCTGCACGAAACCGCGTGTGGTCACTGTGCTGCTGGAAAAGTGCATCATCTTATCATATTGAGTTCAAATCAGTGCGTACGTTTTACTTGCGGTATTATCCGATTTTGCCCTCGCTGTCTGCATTGTAGGCCTTCGCAAGCCGGTCCTCATCTTTTCGTTGTTCTTACCTTTTCTTCATTGCTGTCAAGGTGGTTAGGAAAGTTATGGGTTTGTCTTCGGTCTTAAAACAGCTGACTTAGTCTACCCATGCGGCTTAGAGAGATGCTCTATACCGGTGACTGGCTTGTCGGGTGGTATGCAATGCGATCTTTGCGGTAGATGGTTCCATGAGGCATGCACCGGTTTGCCTGCTGATCAGTATGCTCTCCTGGCAAGCAATGAGAGGTTCCTTTATAGCTGTGAAGATTGTTTTAGGCTGAAAGCTGAGCGCTTTGTAACCACGAAGGACTGTTTTGATTCGCTCGTTTCCAGACTGACAAATATGGAACGAGTGTTTTCTTTGCTGCTGACAACTTTGGATGGGAAAGTTGAAGGTTTACTAGATCGTCTGACACCATCCGTTGTTCACGCCCAGGTGAAATTAGCGGACAGTAACACGCAAACGGATTCAGTCGACTTAACACCCTATCCAGCAACTGATTGTGAGCTAGTTGGCGCTGAACAGTTGGAAAGAACCTTGCCAGCGAAACGTAAGCCGAGCAAGAAGAAGAAAACTGTAAACTTGCAAAATGCGGTAGTCTCGGAGTGTACAGTGGATCAGGTAAGCACGTCACTTGCAGAGCCGTCTGTACTGAGTCCTTCGGTGTCTCCTCCCAAAGACTCTTCGTACGCAGCTAGTGCATCCAAGCAACCAGCCACCCAGTCGCATAGATTCTATGACTGTGGCGTGTGGAGTAGGCACCCCCCGCCGCAGTGACTCCTACACTGATAGCAGTGTCATCTTTAGGAATGTCACGGAGTCCACCGCAGCTCTTCCAAAGGAGGCGAATGCTTGGCTGACCTTACAACGGTTTAAGGTTTGCATTTCTAACCTGCAACCGCCCGGGTTTCCTGGCATAACTGTACAGAAACTCATTAGACTTGGGTCTGTGCCGGTCGATGCTTCGGGCGTCAAACCCCGTTTACTGAGAGTTGTTCTTTCAACCTCGGACGAGTGTAATACGCTTCTGCGTTTCGCTTTTAAACTCAATGTTTCTGGGGTCAATATTCAACCTGACCTCCCATTTACTTATAAGTTTAAACTGAAGGCCGCTATAAAGGACCGCAAAACCCGTCGCGAGGAGGGTGAAACTGGACTTCGTTTGGTGGGTTTCACGGGTGGTGAGCCGGAGGTCTACTTCCGCCCTTCCAGAGCTCGTTCTGGTGCACCCGATCCCCTTCAGTCACTAACCACATATTAAAATAACGTATAATTCCACATAAGTTTAATAATCATTAACAATAATTTTTCTATACATATTCCACATATAAAAACTGCCATATCCTTCATCTTAGCCACTCAAACATCTATATTCATAACATAGCACAATTCCTATCACATATACATCATTAAACACCCCAAATCTCTTTAACTTTCTTTTCAACAATCTTTCTCTTATTTTTAATAAATACCTACCCAACCAATCACAACCCGTTGTACACAAAACTAACCGACTATATACCACCTATCGCTTGACAGACACTAATCTTCCTCTCATAAATCAACTACCCATCATCCCCTACATTCTCCTCCAACCGCACCCCAATATCTCGATACTACTCATCCTCTACTCATCCGCACTCACCACCTCTATCTACTCCTCCCCTCTCCCTTGCAGTTATACACAATACCACAGAGAATCCTATACTAACTCCAGTAAATCTGTCACTCACACTATATACCACACTTTCATACGTTACAGATATCCACCTCATTTACTCACACCTTCAAAATATCTTGATCACATTAAGTATCCTCTTCACTAACCCTCTCGCCCCTCACGCACACCCAAAAATCCCCACCCTAAATTCACTACATACCCCACCAAACACACCCCCAACCCAACATATATACCTATATATACCACACACCAAAACAAAAAAAAACCCCACTACCCGAGCTCTCTCGCTGAACACATCTCAATACTAGTCTTTTCATGTGTCAATATCCACTATCTTGTGTGACATGTGTCCATCTCCGCGCACGCACTCGTTCTCAAAGAGATCTCCTGATCTCCACTATCTAATCTCATAATCAACACTACTTCGTGTACACATCAAAATACCTAACCTATCCATCACTCTCTGCACCACACATATGTGTATAACGTGATGCGCCCAAGTTTCGCCTCACACACTGCAAACACACCAAACCTAGATACACTGCACTAGACAAAATATATAATGACACCTCCATCATCACTTATGCCCTCATAAACAAACTGAGTCTACTGACCTATTATTAATGACATATGACCATAATTCTCATTCCTCCGCCAGACTATGTCCTATACTTATGTATATCATCCTCTCTAGCGTCTGTCAACATATACAGACATCTTGCCCCCCCATCTCACCTATCGATGTTCCTGATTCTCTCTATCACACTGTCGCCATGATATCAACTCAATCTAAGCACGCTACGTACCTAAATCACTAACTATATTGCAATCATTTCTCATTTAGTCAAATGCACATATCCGCAACTATTAATATGCCCCATTGCATCAGTATCTCCCTAGATAGACCACTAACAACATGTCAGTAATACACGTCTGACACCGACCTCTAGTCACCGTATAATCTTACCTCGTTACACACTGAATGCTTGACAAGTCCACTCTAAAACATAAAGATCCTAAGAAAAAACAGCTCCTATC
Organism: Dicrocoelium dendriticum; assembly: GCA_944474145.2. Lineage (NCBI taxonomy): Eukaryota > Metazoa > Platyhelminthes > Trematoda > Plagiorchiida > Dicrocoeliidae > Dicrocoelium > Dicrocoelium dendriticum. The sequence goes on from OX104071.1 coordinate 49,405,376, forward strand.
GCATGCCTATCCTAACTTAACAACTCTTGCGCTCTTCAATGATGCACTCCTATCTGATCCAGTGTACACCCCACAGTCCCACTCATATCAAGAAGTAAAGAGTCACCATGACTAGTGAAAATATGTACACACATGCACGTTTCTAGAGCATCGACTTATTACGTCAGCACACACAGTTGAATTATTTACCATAGTAACGGACAGAGAAGCTGTACACTCATTAACTATCCTGTACTTGCTCCGTGTCTTCACTAAAGACTCCTCAGTCGTCCTCAATCCTATCTATAAAGCACCTCACACTGTGCGTGTATAACCCCCCGCGTACCTCACGAGACACTTGCCGTGCTCTCTGAGGACTTAGACTACACCTCGTCACCGTCTCTCTGCTCATCAGTGACGAAATCGTACCGCCTCTAGTCGGCGCTCTAAAATAGCGGTACTACGCATTATATGTGCTTCAGCTGATATCTCTCGTGAGAGTGTCGCTCTCTTACTCGGACACGTGCGAGCATGACTTCGGTGTGTCAGTAAATCTGGACGTCGCGGCGATCTGAACATATAATAAGAACTGCTCACTCATTCTTGGCGCTCATTACGTCAGGTGTCTCTGCGTCTCGAATTGTGCTGGAACTCACTGCTTACTTGCAGAACAGTGTATAGCATACCGTCGTTTGCCTCGCACTCTGCATGTTCGTCGTCTATTGTACTGCTTAACTTAAGTTACACATATATAGTGAAGTGCGCTATCAAGTAGCGTTGACCGCTAGACGTTAGCGACAGCCGCTCTCGCTGTCTGACTGTGCGAGACTTTGCACAGCTCCGCTGCATCAGACTACGCTCGCAAACAGATCTACGAGCAAGACTCTTGACATTGCATCTAATGTTGTCTTAGGCTGTGTATACTGACTCACAATATCAGCTGTCTGTGGAGAGTGCTCCGTCCTAATACCGTAAAGCTTTTGAATGAGCTGTCTGGCGGTGCACTTGTTCTCGCTAGATATCTATCGTATCGTTTAATGTGTGAAACTATATGAGAGAGAGAGTCTCTAATACTCTCGCTGAGACTGCGCTCGTACCTGCTGAAGAGACGACCAGAGATATGTGACTATCGTTGGTCACTAATGTGTACTAAGAAGTCGCGTTGTATAGATGCAGTTTGTGTACATGGTCGAGAGAACGCGAGTAGCAATACGGAGTGCGGCAAAGTACGCGACTCGTACGCGAAGTACTGGTGAAAAGTATTAGAGAGAAGCAGTGCTAATGACGCATGGTCTTAGCAACAGCAGACTAAGTAGCACTGTGAGGATACGATTAGTAAGTGTACGAACCTCGCCAGTACATATGCTCGATTACGAGAGTGTTTCCGCACGATGAGCAAATCCCTGTGTATTGAAGATACGTGAGACGGTAGGGAGTTGGTCTAGCCCGATCGCAAAGTAGTAGGTGCGTGAGTGGATTAAGTCGGATCCCTCACGTACACCGGCGAATACAGATCTGTGGTCGATCGGAGTTCGCTGATGTCATCAGACGCTTGCCGCTGCTGCGAAGTCGATGTGGAGATCAAAATGTGTAGAATTTTAAGCGCTTCAGTCGCACTCTTGCGTAGTCTGCGAGTTGCCGTATTGATATGTGTTGGCGTAAAGTGAGAATTCTGCTACGCGAGACAGTAATCGTGAAGTCAAGCGACTTGAAGGTGGCACTTTGCGCGTTCTGGAAAAGGTAAAGAGCAGAATGTTAACATGTGATGATAGGATGCATAAAGATTCGCTCGGCGATCGAGTGAGGTGCAGCAACTTTGATGATCATCATAGTTGTAGTCGCACTGAGTGTGGAGACAGACGCTCGTAAACACATAGTAACAAGGCTTGGCAGTGTACCATAAGGGTCTGTGTCTCTGCACGTGACACAGACATATCTGATGCAGATGAGTTTAGCTCACTTTAGCATAACCTCGTATCAGGATAACTCTGAACAGACTCTCTAGCGCGACCCCCAAGTAACAAGTGACTCTGAAGGATCGCGATTCGACTGTATGTCGTGCTGGCAGATGAGCGGCTTACTGAAGAACTATGGTTATGGTCTCAATACTTGCCTGAGATGCGGTTACTGTTGGGCGCACTCGGTTCTCTTTTACTGGATGCGCTCTGGAGACCACGTCTAGCTAGAGCTCTGGGTAACCGTGGTCCAGCTAATGAGTGTCATCACGGCGCTCAAGGCGTCGCTGTAATCTTGTAAGATGAGTAGACGGTCGCTGGCGCATAAGGACTCTAAGCACGTCCCACACTTTTCTTAAGATATCTTGTGCGGAAACCTGTATGGATGATAACGGTGTCTGATTTTGCCTAACGATACGCGGGAGATGAGTGATTGATATGTGCTGTGCATCCTGTGCTAAATGACGTGCTCAGAGGACCATGCGATAGAGTACGCTCGTTGCTGAAGTCTGTTATCGTAAGTTCTGGTTTCGAATGCTAGTCGGAGATCCGCTCGCTGGTCATGCACTCTCGCGCAGATGAATGAATTGGTAGACGCAATGTTAGAAATGCTTCGACTGCTGATAATGATTCTCCGTCAGCGTTCAGTCTTTGGCTAATGACTTATCGTGACGTACTGATTTGTGATGAAAGCATGATGTCCCTGTCCATTAGATCAGCTTGATAGCGCTAGCGCGATAAGTATGACTCATCCTTGTGCGACGCAGAAAAGCCCTACCCTAACCGCTACCGTTCTGTTAGGGTGATATGGAGTAGCGAATTGGTATTACGGATTAGCCGCGGAAGTGTGCTAAGGCTGCAACTCGAGATAGTATCCCGCTCGTACCTTAGACGAACGGAACGCTCGCGTTTCCGGAGTGCAGAAAAACAGTATTTCGACCCAGGCTGTCAGCCCCGTACGCGTCACAAATGCTAGCGGAACAGGAGCCTGAACGGCTACAGTGTACTGGTCTGATCGAGCAACTCAGGTTCTCACAATGTGCTGCTCCCATTGTTTCGATCATGGAACCCAACGGTATTACCCGCTAGTGTGCAGACTTCTCAACTGGGTTAAATGCTACATTGGAGCCTCATCAATATCCACTTCCACTCCCCGAAGACGTATTTGCGAAGCTGAATGGAGGAAAATACCTTGCTACCATTGAGTTCGCAGATGCTTTTTACAACTTAAAGTTAAGACAGGAAAAAGAATGCTTCTTACCAGAAACACGCATCGCGGGCTCTATCCATACAACCGACGGCCGTATGGAGTCCAAACAGTACTTGCAATTTTGCAGCAAGTTATATACACCATACTGACCGGCGCACCTGGATCCGCAGCCTAGCCAGATAACATTATAATAATGGGCCAAACGTAAGGTGAATTGCTTCAGCGACTGGATGAAGTGACGCTGAGCATCAAAGATTACGGTTTCCATTTGCACGCGGATACATGCAAATTTTTGATGAAGTCCATCAACTTCCCGGGCTTTGAATGATCAGTACGGCCAAAGATCAATTCCAGATAACCTCAAAGCGATAGATCTGTTACCTGCGGCAACGGATATCACAACATTGTGATCATTCCTAGGTTCGATGAGCCACTATATTGAACTTTTGCTATACATACATCAGTTGCGTCAGCCGTTGAATCAGCTGCTGTTGGAGGATGCTCAATGGAAATGGTCAAAACACTGCCAGCAATCATTCGTAAGTCACTGCTGAAGTCGAATCTAATTTTTACTCTATTACTTACTCACTATTGTCGTGGACACAGGTGCTTCCAGCTACGGAATTACAGCCGTCATTTCCCACCAGTTTCCGGAACGTTCAGAAAAAGCTGTCGCACGTACTGCACGAGCTCTTACGGCATCTGCAAATAGTACAGACTTCGCTGTTCATAAGTTTCACAAGATGTTGTATGGACGAGGCTTCATACTGCTAACGGATCATAAGCCGCTTCTCGTAATTTTTTGGTCAAAGAAAGGTATCCCAGCATTCACGGCTAGTCGATTACAGCGATGGACACATTTGACCTTGGGTTATAATTTCACTATGAAATATTTGTCAACTGACTCTATCGTGCAAGACTAATCGATCCCGTAGGCGCGATCCGGAAGCTTCAGTCATTACCGCACTTACAGCTAAAATATATGTCATTTAGATGGTGCCGTGAACACCTTACTGGTTAATTTCAAGATGGTTCATTAACCCACATGACGTGAGACGCTGCTACAAGAATCTCTGACCTACATTAGACATTAAGAAAAGGTCTAAAAGAAGAACATGTGCATTGTTACACGAGACCCGATTCTTTGTCAGAAATTTACTTCTGTCAGTTCTTCGCCGACCAAATCATAATACCTGAAGTCCTGCTGAAATGGGTTTTAAGTCAATTCCACCAAAGTCATCCAGGAATTGCCCAAATGAAGGCGTTGGCTAGTAGTCACGTCTTTTGGTCGTTAATTGACAACCAGCTAGAGGACAGTGGTCGTACTTTTGCAAGATGCGCGTATGCTTACAAGCTTCCGGTCCGCACAACACGGCAATCTTGGCGCAAGCCGGAATCCGCATGATTAGGGATTCATGTAGATTTTGCGGGACCGGTTGGAGGAATTTCCTTCCTTATAGTTGTCTACGCCTATAACAAGTGGCCGGACGTAACCATAATGCAAAACAGGTCAGCAACCGGGAGACTACACGCACTTAGAAGTATTTTCAGCCAGCATGGCCTGCCAGAAACCATTGTGCGGGACAACGGCTGCAATTCACGTCTCATCAGTTTGCTAAGTTTTGTGCACGAATTGGAATAGAACACCTGAAGACTACAACTAAACACCCGAATCCAATGGATAGGCCGTGCGATTGGTGGATAGCATAAAACGAGCACTGTAGCGATCAAAAGGAAAAGGCCGCTAGAAAGATGGCTAGTGAAAATTTTACAGAGTTTACGAGTTGCTCGGAATACAAATGCGCCAGATGGAACGTCGCCTGCGGAAAAACTTATGGGCCCATGACTAAGAACCATTTTGGACTTAGAGACCCCCAAAGACCAACCGACGCGGTGTACGAATCCCGTAATGGAAACCCAGTATAGTAAGCGGTATAGCGCGCGGCGCAGGAACTTTGAAGTCGGAGCCCAGGTGTTTGTCGCATCTCAGCAGTGGAACAGGATCAAATGGCTACTTGGAGTCGGCGTACGGCGCCGTGGTCGGGTGATGTATGAGAGCCGTGTCAGTACGAAAGTGTGAATTCGACATGTCAATCAAATGAGGCCGCGCTCCAAAGAGAACACAGTGACATCTTACACCAAAGAAAGTGATTTTACTGAAATACTGGATAATGACAAACCGGTTAATATCCTCGGAGAATACACACAGACTTTGGAAAACCAGGGATACGGAACACTAGGAAGGTCGAAGAGGAGAAGACAATTTGTTGCGCCATTCCAACAGGACCCCCGAATGATGAGCTACACAGCCCAAAGGTGACTAATTTTATGAAAGGTAGTGTTAGGGGATACTCAATGGACATATATGTTTTGCTACCACACTTAGTCGCCTGCTTTCGTTTCACCATCGTTTGTTTCGTTACATTTGTTTAAACGCATAATTCCTTTCCTTTATTTGGCTGGCATAAGTCGTTCATAATGGACGCTATCTCAGGAGACTATTTCCGCTAATGCCGTTTCCTCGGACTCGCCTGATTGGTTCTTCCTTTTGTCACTTCTCATTCGCTCGTATAACTGGTTGTATCCTATAATGTTGGTTGGCTCCAACAAGTGGTAGTATTTTTGGTTCACAAACTTAATGCTGTCTTGTGGATCAATTAGGTGAATTCTGTACAACTCCATCGAAATATGTTGAAAAATGCTATAAAAGATTGGCACCTACGAAAAGCATTCTCGTTCTCATGTAACATTTAAAATATCTGGCTTAAAAGACTGCATGAGCCACAAATGTGGGATGCCATCGTAAGTGCGCAATCGTTCTCTGAATTGAATAGTGGTAAAATAGAAATCCAACAACCTTTTCGATTGGTGCACAGATTTAGCCTCTATCACATATGCAGGCATTTTCTTCCAAATATTTCCACTCTCCCTTCGAAGCACATTGGGTAAGAAACTCGCTTCACATCCGACATCACATGTTTGTATAAGTGTCCTCGTGTGCTGCATGGCCTTTGTAAGTGCAGCATTGGCCTCAGCATAGGGAAATCACCGTGACGTAGAATACGGTAGGTCATAAGGAGGTCGACTCGCACCCGACGGTAACGCAAGGTGTGTAGTCCTAGTCTCTTGCGCCGGTCTTCATACCGCGAGCCATTTAAACTCGGGATGAGCCAGGCAGCAACGTGTTGGACCCGTTCGATCTTTTGTGTCGCGCCTCGGGTAAGCGGTATGTAGGCGGGTGCACACTAATTTAGCATTGGTTTAAAGACGGAAGAGAAGAGGCTCGTGACAACCTCCTCAAACCATCTACCGATGCTAGGTTTGAGTGCCCAAAGCAGGCGCAGTCCGTTACGATGTAGCCTGTTCATGTTGTCCGTGGACATCAACTCGTATCGTCAGAGTACTCCTATTTCCTTCACGGAGCGTTTGGGATATAGTAGTTGGCAATCAAGAGTATAGGTTCAGCCATCATCACCCTTCCCCAGGCTCATAAATACAGACTTGGCCGGGTTGAGCCGAAGATAAACTGCTGCAGACCATGTGGATAGGCGGTTGAGGTCTTGCTGAAGAACACCACAGTCGTCGAGAGCGACAACTTCTCTCCAAATTTTCAGTTCGTCCGCAAACACAACACACGACTATAGGAGAAGCTGAGGTAGATCGTTGATATGGATCAGAAACAGAGTGGGACCCAGCACAGTGCCTTGAGGTACGCCACTTGTAGAGGGATACCAGTCAATTAGATGGTCGTGGACCTGTACCATCCACTTTCGTCCAACAAGCAAGCAGCATCTCCATTGGTGCAGTGAGTTACCGACACCACTCCTCCTGAGTTTGTGAAGGAGAACCTCATGGCTGACCTTGTCGAACGCGTTACCGAAATCGATGTGTATCACACCCACAGAATTCCCGTTGCTTATTGCCTGCAACCATTCATGCCTGGTCACAAGCAAGTTGGTAATGTATAAGAGACCTTTCAAAAGACCGTGTCGTGCGCTCCTCAAGACTCCTTTTGGTTTTAGCAACTGAAGCAATCTCTTATTCACGATTTTTTCAGCAACGTTTGCAAAATAGGTGTCAGACAAATTGGCCTATAGTTGTCTCCTTTGCTAGGGTCGCCGCCTTTCCGAATGGGCTTCACCACGGAAAGTCTAAAGTCAATCGGCAACGAACTACCGGACAGCGAACTGTTGAAAAGCTCAGTCGCAGCAGGAGAGAGGATTACCGAACGTGACTTGAGGATAAGTGGGTGGGACACATGTCCGGCAGGTTTGGTGTCGTCAAGACTAGCGAGTAGTTGACATACGGCTTCAACTTTGCAATGCAGACTGTCGAGTTAGGTAAAAGCGGTACACTTCGAACTCGGAACAGACACCTGGTCATTTACAAATGCAGAAGTGAGGTACGCCGCCTACGCGGATGCACACTCAGTGCTAGAGTTTAGGGGCTGTTCGTCCGGGCCATCCAGCACTGGCACATGACCTGTAGGCTACAGATGTTGCTTCACGTAAGCAAAGATTCACTTTGGGACTGTCTTCGCGGCTATTAGAAGTCGCTCGTCGAACTGGCGGAGCTTATTCCTTTTTGCACTGTTGCAGATGTTTCGTTGACTTTTATACGCTTCTTAGCTATTGACAGAGCCATGGATGGGTTATCTGTCCCGCAGTTTACGCCGCCTCCGGGCCTGATTTCCATGATCTGTGTCAAACCAATGATGCTTAATCGGTGCAAACTTCCTGCACGTCAAGGGCACAACTTGGGAACACAATGACATATATCCCGTTTTCATAAATGTCCAACAGCCTTTCATGGTTGCAGCGTGTGACAGTGACCAATCCAGTTAGCTCGCGGCTTGATCAAGATCGTCGAAATCTCTTTTCTAGTGGTTTTAAGCTGGTTCCAGCGGACGTGATTACTGCAAAGGTAGTTCCATATCAGTTATGAGCACTGAGTGGTCACTTGTGGCCGGGGTCCCCAGGATCCGAACATCACGCAGGCGTTCTTTGCAGCTCGTTAACATCAGGTCAAGAAAGTAGGGGTTTAACGTGGTGTTATGCGTGTTGGCTGGCATCTGTGTTGCGATGCACCGGTTTCAAGTAGCAAATCCACGAAGTTTGGTTCAACCTCCCCATGTCCGGGCATCAAATGCACTTCAGGCCACTGGATTCCAGGACAGTTAAAACCGCCCATAAGTACAGCTGTGGACGACTCATGTAGGTTTGAAAGTGAGGTAACCAATCCAAATAACCACTCAGGGCGTTGCGATAGACTTCAGCCGCAAGTAGTGCTCCGCGCCTGAGGCGTATGGAGCACCGCAGTATGTCACATAGACCATCGTCGTTTCGGTGGTTGCTCGTTAGCCTCCCACACAGGGATAACCGAATGTGGGGCAAGACGCCACTGCAGACATTCCTTAGTCTGTCGCAGCGGATGCACGAGTAACCGCTGAGTTCAACTTCCTGGGTGTATACCTCTGAATGCAGCTATGTCTTTGCGAGTCCTACTAAGTCTGGCCGCTCAGAGGCAACGAATCAATAAAGCTCATCGCGCTGCAAACCATGGTATCGGATACACGCAAGCCACAGCAGGGACCACCGGGCGTGCTTGAAGTGTGAGAAACCTGTTTATCCTGATTAATAGATTCTTGGAAAATGCCCACAAATTTACGATACGTAATTTTTCCCCTTCGCCAGTGGGTCCTTTTAGCTCAGTGATGTCCGGCATGAGCTGTTCGCGATCTACTGGGTCTAGGACTGGAATAACATGGATCTTCAAACCTTTCAGTATACTTAGGCTGGACATGATCACTCTTGGACTGGCTTCGTTCACAAAAGTGATTCTCATAGGCATATTTTGTTGCTTTGTTTCCTTGCTTTCCAAGACAGATAATTAGCCTCACTTTTACCGAGTCCTCACCAGCGTCGAGCTGTTTGTCAATTAGACTCTGTATAAACTCTACATCTTGATCCTAGTCCACTTGAGGTGATGGATCACTGGACTCCGGCGCGTGAAAGATCACGAGGTTCTAATGCCTCTGGTCGGATGAGGATGATCTTGCAGGGTGAAATATATCACCAACCTCAGATGGCTTGGCTAGCTGTTGACTTAGATATGACAAACGCTCAACATTCTTTCGTACTTTCGCTCTTTGTTTATTCCAATGATCTTCAGCATTCAGGCTTTTGCCCATATGGACATCAGTGCTCATAAAACAGAACAAAGTAAACAAGTTATGCCAGCTGAAACTGGGTTTCTCACAACGGTTGGACTGCCTACCGGTGAGTTTGCAATGGTAGAGCAGAGAAACTGTGTTGAAACCTGAATGCTCTTCAGGCTAGATTGTTGGGTCAAAAAACGGTACTGTTTATGACGAAATGATGAAGTTTAGAAGTCGGCTTCACTCTTTCTGGATGTATCGCTTTTCGGCAATTTTCACATAAACTTTGAAAGATCTCGTGTTGGATTTCATGAGGACGACGAACATGCTCAACAGATAATCCAACACATGAAATGTGGTATTTAACTTGACCGAAAATACACTTGAGGGCATTTGCGCGATATCAGACTATCTTTGAACAAGCTGGTGACCAGTTTCTGGATTAGGTGGCGATAGCAAGACCGCCGAAACCAAACGGGACTAACACAAGTATTTAATGTCTAAAAATTCAGAATCAGAAGTGAAACTTAATGGTATCTGGAGGGTCAAGTTTGGACTACACGTTGTGTGATTGGATTGCGACGCGCAATCCCAATGTAATGGAGGACTGTGGTTCACATTGAAGTGAACCTTAGTCACGGCGATCATTGGGACCGTATTCAAAGTAGATGGAAATTGGGTGTTGCCCACCCGAAAGTTGTGCAGTGTTTAATGGTATCTGCATTTTCATAAAATAACTAATGAACAAAGAAATCCATCACAAATTGATCTTGTCAATACCCCATATATGACAAATTGTGCGGTCCTGGATCAGCTTCGAGTTCTTCCCGCGGTAGTGAGGGCGTGAACAGTCGGCTGCGGTATAACGCTTGTTTAGAGCAGTATTTGTTGTCGCCACTAAGTGATAAGTGTGACCTTACGGTACGGTAACAAGTGCGCTGATGCTATTTCATTGTGTAACTTTACGAAGACCCGGTTGTTTCAGGACTGAACGGGTATTGTTGAGGTATGTAAACATGTATTTGCGTTCTATTTTGTTTAATAGTACCATAGCCAACGTCTTGGCTTTCTCTCTTAGCTGGACCCGGAAACTTTCCCGAGTCCCTCGACCTCCAAGCCAATCTTTCGCTTACACATGCGACACGGGCCACACATTCTTATTGCACCTGTCTTAAAATGAGGCAGCTTCTAATGCCGGTCAAGTTGGCGTCGGCGTTGTGTTGATTCCCCGGACTGAATCTGCCCTGATCTTCTGGAGCCCTATAAGTAGCCTATCGTTCACCGTTAGAGTAGCTTGTTCCTTCTTTTCTTGGAAGTAGCGCAGCTACAAGCGGTGCCCGTTTGTCATTACTACATACGCCCATACAAACAGCCTTCCTGTTTCGGTGGAACATAATTTCAGGCACCAAGTTAGCGATCTCCTTCGTTGCTGTTTGAGCACACATACTGTGCTGCTTGCAGGTGTTCGAAACGCGTAAGTTGGAAAATTGTCCTCTGACGTGCTTCATCTGGACGACCAATTTGGTGTATGCAACCGTAATGATAACGGTGAGTATTTGCTTTACCTATGTTAACGTTCTCGTCTCCTTTATGTAAGCACTAACTTTCGACGTAGGACCCACAGAACTGTACCTTGGCATTCACTAGCCTCGGGCCAGCCACGGAAGCAAATCGATCACATCACGGTTAGTTATCACTTGGGTGACTCTGTCCTTAACTATCGCTCGAAATGGTCCACCAGCGTGGACTCAGATCAACCACTTGTGTGTGCTGCTCTGAGGTTGCGTTTCGGTGGACTTCAGCAACGTCGCTTTGAGCGCACTGACACTAGCCAGCTAACGAAGACAGGTGTTCTGAATGGGCATCAAACTACTCTGGCATCTGGGCTGAGTAAGCATCCACCGAGCATCGTCGAAGATCCACGTTTGCGTTTTTTCATAAGTTAATAGTTGCAGACATGTCTTCTTGTAACAAATCAAATTATCAATCTTGACACTGGGTCTCTATGAAGTTTCTGAAACTTATAGATGCTCACCGTCGTACCCCTGCTGGAAGCGAATACAATGAGACTCGCAAAGTCTCATGGAAAAGCTACCTACTAGAATGAAGAGAGACTGCGAAGCATGGTGGTCTTATCGTGCATCTGAACTGGAAACAGCCGTTATTGTTGGTAATCACTGAACGTTATTCCTTATGATACCACAGATAGAAAGCAGATGATCTGGTGTTAGCGAGATACTACGCGACAAGGGTGGACAGTTGATCCACAGCTTGTCTAAACGCTTGGAGCGTTAGGCCGAACACGCTGCAAGGCAGTTTAACCAATCTGAGTTATCGCTTTCTCTTTCGGATATTGGGCGCTCTTCTCCATGGGCCGTCTCCTTAAACCCGCCCTCAAGCGCAGAAGCCGATGGTGCGATACGACTGTTGAAATTACATAAAGCCGTTGATGCAGATAGAACTCCTCCAGCTCTCTGCAAACTCGAGGGGCCTGCTCTACTAGGTTATTTACGGGAGTTGTTAATGGGACTTCGGGAGCAGGAAACTGTCCCGACAGACAGGAGTCGCTCCGTCATAGTCCCAATTTTGAAGGAAGATTCCCATTCGGAATGTGAAAACTATAGTGGGATCAGACTGATTTCAGTTACCTCTAAATTGCTCGCCCTTGTCGTTCTCCACAGATTGACTGGCGCTCCTAAAGGCCAGATCTATGAGGAACAAGCCGGGTGTCGTTGTACTCGAGGCTGCATCGATCACATCTTTACTTTGCGTCAGTTGTTGGAGCACCGCTATGTTTATTAGTGCCCCCCGTTGTCCCGTTGCTCAACATCAAAGCTGCCTTCCATTCGGTGGATGGATGTGCCCTTTGGAACTGTCTGCTTAAAAAGGTGGGCTTGATATATACGTAAACATCAAAGCGCTGTACGCGTGTAGTTCGGGTAGAGTGAAGGTTTACGGCAAAGTTTCGTCTCCCTTCAATCTCTCCATCGGTGAGAGACAAGGTTACCGGCTGTTACCATTCCTCGTCAACTTCGCTATTGATGGAGTCGTGGAAACAGCGTGTACTGGACACCATCTGGAAGGCGTGGAGCTACTTCTTGGTGAGCGACTTCTTGACTTAGAGTATGTGAAGGACATTGCTCTCATATGCGGCAGCGCCAAAACGTGCCAGGCTGCACTGGACCAGTTAGCATTAGCTGTCAATCGTTTTAGGTTATGCTTTACCCATCAAAATGCAAAGTTCTTCTCCAGGATTGTCAAGGATCCACCCTTTCTCTGACCCTTGTTGATGATCAGCTAGAAGTTGTCCAAGAATTAAATTACCTGGGCAGCTATATTAGCGTCCGTGGGATAAAAGTTGAGATGACGAACCGTACAGCGAAAGCTTGAGGTGCTTTCGCCAATCTCCGTCACCTGTGACGTAGACGCGACATCACTCTCGCCCTGAGGGGCAGAGCTGGTAATGCAGCCACCCGTTCAACCCCCTTATATGGTTGTGAAACCTGGCCCATCAGGTCGACAGACATGAAGAGGCTAGTTACGTTTGATCAGCGCTTCCTCCGCAGCTTAGCTCATGTCTGGCGGGATCACCGCGTGAGCTATGAGCGTGTTCGACGTTGCGTATTTGGTGCAAGAATAGCTAGTGAACCGCTCAGCACCAAGCTCCGATTGCTAGGTCACGTGGTGCGCCTGTCAGCACACCGACTCGCGCGACGTGTATTGTTGGAGCTCTGGTGGCGCGGTTGGAAGAGGAGGAGAGGCTAAGAGATGAATTGCCAGATTTGCCCTGGGTTGGTGCATCTGACTGCCTGGATAGGGTCCTAAGGAGGATGAACAAGTTTGGTGGGACCCACTTGCTGATAGGGCTAGCAGCCGACCCCAATAGCGTTTGTGTTATGAGTTCCGTTGCCCATCCCCCACCTGCTTAGCTATCCCATCTAATCACGACCTCATCCGTTAGACATAATAAACCATACCTTTTGCGGTGCGATAACCGGTTGTTATCTCTGCTGAACGATGCCCATCCATTACTGGGGACCTAGCCGGCGTGCCTCTGTATTTTTCTTCTTCTTGTCTTTGGTATTGTGGCACAATTGCTGAGGTATTTTCCACCTGTATCTAACGTATATAATGATGATAGTTTCCATGAAAGGACGGCCTTGTATGCTTAACAACTGAGAGCCATGGTGACTCCATTTTTGCCAGAATGATCTTCCGGCACAATGTAGTAAGGCCAATATGAGGTGTCTACTCCAGGGACTTTGATGGGTCGAGAGCCAAAGCCGGGTACTCAAGTTCCTGACAAGGATGCTACGTCGATCTGTTAGGCATTAGTGTGCGCATGGTCAACGCTTGGCTACCGATATCCAACAGGGTTATGACATTCCAGCATCCAAGGAATAATGGTTTCCGGTGATTGAGGGACCCAGCCTTTTTACTTGTCACTCTGGCCACTGCGTTAGCGTAGAGTGCGCCGCCTACCGGAAATTCCGTAGTATGTGAATTTTCGCGAGCAACGGACATGCCATAACGTTTCATGAGGATTATGGGTAAGTATGAGAACCCCAAAATCATCCGACGTTTGTTCAAATGTTCACCTCTAGCCATTGCACAGCCAGGTGTCAACTGCGAGGCAGCAGAGAACTACGTAATTGTCTTAAGTTCTGCATTGGTGTCGAGCACTTATGTCCAATTGTAAGAACTGAGTGGTGTATAAATTGTAAGATTCCATCCTTTTGGACGCGCTCCATCTCTAACACAAATTTCGTGTGGATAGAAGAGAGCAAGCTCTTGCTTTGAAAAATTTTGGCTGGACGTACGATCTGATGTTGAGAAAACTTTGGCATCACGCCGTTTACTCGGCATCATTTCCTCAAATACACAGGCGTACATTAACAACAATTTAAGCAAGCCTAGAATATGGTTTACTTCTTTGACGGTGGGAAGTAGCTCTAGCATGTTTGATCTAGTTTCTACCAAGGAATTTCGGACGATTAGTGTTAACAGCAATGAGTGGGAGAGTAAGAGAGTCCGACCCAGGAGTAACTCTGATTCATACATCCCCAGTACCGCGGGACCAGACACAGGTCGCACAATGTATTATTGTTAATCAACCTAACTTAGGCCCCTGTATCGATTCCTAGGTACACAGGTCACCATTCAAGCTCCAATTCCACAGTGTTCGGATTTATTATGTGCAAATGTGACATGGTAGTGTGAGATCAAATAAGATATGGACTCATCGGTATTCCCTACTCTCCGGAGAGTATTAGCTGAAGAGTAAAATACATGATGTAGCAACACTGTTGAGCGACAAACACGCGCTAGCACTTGTGGCAAGTGGATTGTTTGTGTCTGCAATCAGTTACGCTTTCATGTCATTTCCCACACCTTTATCACAAAACTGAGCGTTTTGCTTGACGGCAGCAGCGGTTCGACCGCATGGATTACATCTGAGGTGCAATCGTGTTGGTAGTTAATTAATTTTTGATGCATATTTTCCCTTTGCCTCGCCAAATTGCATGCGGCTTCTCAGGTAAGTATAATTTCGCCTTCCGAATTTAGGCATTCTGTGGTCTTGTTGTCGCCCATGCCTATCACAAGAGAGAGGATGGCCATGACCTCTTCAAATTCCGTGGGCAGAATCTCATTATAACAGCAATCTGACAGGGACGGCTTATGGGTGTTATAATTTTGTTAACATATTCCCTCTGATGTTGCCGGAAACAATTTGGTCGTGCAATAAACACCACTTGTTGAAATCCCAAAAGATCATTCAGAGATTTCAGACAGTGTGATAGGGATGTGTTTTCATACCTGGGGTGCATCTAACTACCTCTGAATCTCTGCACCCAGGTGATGTCTCAACGGTTTGACCGATTGGTACCCAGCACTAGCGATATGAAGTGTTGCAATTCTGATGAGTTCAAGACCGGCATAGAATGTTCTCTTCCATTAGGCAAAGATGCACCAGTATTATGTATTATTCTGTCCCGATATTAATAGCATTAGGATGGACTTACAAATAACTCATGACCCCAGAAAATGGAGACTAATTGTGGACTCATCTAACCTCACACATCTTCTATGTATCCCAGTGGCGCATGGTGTCCACCTGAAAGAACTATATGATGAAGCATTTCTGAATCCCATTGAGAATACTAAGTACAACTGGCAGACCTGTGGTGCTTTGAAAATAGTTTCCCGTTTCATGGGACTGAGCTTTGGATACACAGAATACCGTTGTTTCATGTATGAGTAGAATGGTCGAGCAAAAGCTTTGTGCTCTTGTAGAAAAAATGAACTCTCAGACAGAGTTTAACAGCTAAAGAGCAGAACATTTATCATCCAAGTCGTTATGGCTCACAAAAATTATCGACTACCCTACACATCAAACGAGGTTTGATGAAGTACTTTGTAAACACCACGGACCGAAATTCCTCAGTGTTCACATAACTGCATGAAGTAGCCCATCAACTCAGCGGATCTAATATTAAGGGGGTATTCGTGTGTCCTCAGATTCGACAGCTATTCGAAGATAAGCATTTCAACAACATACCACAAGGTGTTGTGAAACATACTTGAAACGGTATTTACCTAGTGTCTACTAACATGCTCGGGAACTTCGGGAACCTCTTAGAAAGACGTAGAAAGCAGCAGAGATAGGAAAATAATTAGAAGTAGCAAAAAGCAGCAAATTTGCTGATAAAATATCAGAAACTTCGAAGCATTGTGTCTCTAAAAATCCTCTTTCTTCATTCGCCTCAGGATTTCTTTCCCGAGAACTGTGGTTCGGTTGGCAATGAACATGGCAAATGTTTGCATTAAGCTATCTCAACAAAGAAAGGACGCTATTACGAAAAATTCTTCACTGTCATAGGGATGGATTACTGCTGAAGACCCGCCAGAGATGTTACCGAGAAACGGTACAACAGATAATCAGAGAAATCTACATAGTTACATATGAGTTTGAGTGTCATTTTGAAGTACTCTTTCTGCGAAGGGAATATGAAGCACAATGTCGATGTGCACCGCGATACCCATTGAAGGTAACCTTGACCAAGTTAGTTACTAGGACGGAAACTACTGAATCAAGTGGACCTTATGTGTTACCTGAATGAAAACGCCGGACCCCATGATGAATTTCGACCTTATTAGATCTCACAAGCTATAAATAGCAGACACCAAAATTCGAACCACTTTTGCTGTTAGTTTGGACCTATATCACTTTACATACCGGGTCACATGTTTTATTAACCTATTGTCTGCAGACGATTGTCTTACATTTGGTGACAAAAGCAATTCATACGGACTACACAAAAATTTAAGCTAATGCTGCATGTCGAGTGTCATATTTGTGTTCAGCACAGAAACATTCATAAGAAATAACTAATTTATTTCAGTAACAAGTCTACTGTAAAAATCTGTTGTTCCAATGATATCAGTTATGAATTGAAATATTTTCTAGTTGCAGCGTTTCCGTGGGAACATGTGTTGGGGGAATCGCGATTTGGAGAATCAACCAAGAACACCCAAGCAGCATGGGCTGCAAAATCTCCCATTATGAGTGATATAAAACCGTAACAAAATGTTAGTTCCAGCTACGCAAACTATCATTTCAAAGGATTGTTTGGAAATGGCGCATTATGCCGAACGGAAATCGTCGACAAGCTCTAGTGAGTCTGCTCCTAACCTACCTTTCGTATGTATTGTCTTTGCAAACAGGTACATTTGTTATCGACCGCCTCAGCTAGTGAAGAAAGCAAAGGTTGGTAAATTCAAGTTTATTACCACTAAGAATAGCCGTCTGGAAATGATGGTCCTATTAATGAACAAGTACGATGAATTGTCTGAGCTGGTCTATGATGTTAGTGTTATACCACAGTGAACGGAAGGGCCAATCGAGCGAACCAGATAACCATTAGGAGGCGGGTGTACCTGAATGGATTGATGGATATGGATTGACCGACATTCATTTGAGTTAATCATCCTTTGTTTAACTGAGTCAAAGGAAGAAGCTCGTTGCCTCAGAATGGTCGTTGTTTACGGACGTGAAGGCATAACTTATATCACGAAGTTTGGCTTGCCAAATGCGCTGTAATTTTCGCTGAGCTGTCTTTCCGGATAAACGCTTCTGCCTGAAGAACTGAGTTCTGCAACTTAGTTGATTTATTAATCTCAGGAATAATTTATTCAATATACCAGCGGGGGTCTCGATATCAGAATCCCAGACGAAAAGGTTTAGTATTCTAACCAATCAATTAGCCTTTTCCAATCTGGTTGCTTTGCCCGAAAGTTTTCATAAAAAGGTGAAATCCATCAGATATGGTCCCGCAGCCTTTCCAACTATGCCGTATGAGAGCACTTGGGACCAGAATGTTAGCAAACCTTGATCAGGTCCATTGTCAGATCAGAACGGTTGCAGTGCGGCCGCAGATTTTTTGACCCAACAGTGTTCCGAAAAACGGAAATATAACTAAAGGAATGCTGCTGAAAGTACTGCGGATATTGCACTTCTGTAAATAAAGTCGGTGACTGGATCTGACCATTTTACGGTCATTGTACACATATAAGCCACTAAGTGACCAGTAGTGGCCTTGCATGTACGGAACAGAATGCTTTTTATCATGCAGCAAGTTATATATCTATACTGTTAGCCGGTTCTCGTTGCACCATTTACTCCTTATGAAGCCAAACTGCTTCGAGATGGGTGGCTACTGATAAGTTTAAGCATAGCTTTGTATCTTATGTATGTATTTTCATCTTGACAAAATGCATGCATTAGTTGCGCGGAGATTGTTCATCCATGATTCATAGGTAATGTATGAACTTGGTTTCAATCAGGAAGGTAAAGTAAGAGGATTAGGTTTAGTTATAAAGTTTTGAGTGACGGATTCGAATTTCAATTAATTTACCTTTTAACACGCGATAAGCTGGGTAATAGTAAGGAATACACATCAGAGTGCCAATCTCCCTGCTTGCCTATATAGCAGCATGCGCTGAGGCGAGTGCACGAACTGGAAGCACTGGAGGAAATTGATACTGCGAATGGCGTACTGTCATGGCTATTTCGAACTGTGCAGACAAAATAACCTCACTGTAAATCGCACGTAAGTATACAGTAATGACATATACAAACGATGTCATAGAACATATCACAGAGTAGAACTTCATAACTAGGTCTAACATGCATTGCGAAAGCTCCAAGGAATGGAGATTAAATCAGGAAGAACAGCGATTAGCGAACAGCGTAGCGCCAGACTCACCGGGCAGAAACAAATATGGGGCAGGAATAAGTAGTATGACAACTGAGCGGTTACCATGTAAAATAGCTGTAAAATCCGGTCTACGAGAGTATGTTTCAGATTCAGTACACTGTACGGAATTTGTCCAGATACTCCTAGCACGCTGAAGACAAGCATTATACGCCAGGATGCATAAAGTCGGATCGCCGTATGGCTCTTTAAGCGGAACACTTTCAAGACCATTTCAGCTGGCCCCGTGTTCCCGGACCTGTTCTTGCTCAGGTGATGCAGGACGAGCAATGGACGATTAGTTTAAAGCCTCCGTCGGTGGCTGAGGTCCGAAACGAGATCACATCCCTCAATCATTTTCGTGCCGCTGTCCCGGATTCTATCCACCTGCACTATTTAAGGATGGAGGCAAAGGTCCTCTATAAAGCCCTGACCCCTACTCGCACGTATCTGGAGGGGAAAGTGTGTCGCGGCTAATTGGTTGAATCAATTATAGTGGCACTATACAATGAGTGCAGTCGTACAGGCTGTTCTAACCACAGGGGGTATTAGCCTAACGCCAATTACGACAAAATTATTGGCCTCGATTCTCGTTCGTCGCCTCACTGTGGAACGGATAGATTGGATTAGGGAAGAGCAGACAGGTTTCCGCACAGGACGTGTTTGTGTAGACCATATATTCACTCTGCGGCAGATAATAGAGCAGCGCCACGCATACTGCATAACGAAAAGAGCTGTGTTCCTCGATTACAAGAGTGCGTTTTATTCAGTCGATTGATGCATTTTGTTTGAAATACTTGCGCGAAAATGTGTTCCCACGAAATATATGAACATCCTACGTGCTCCATACTCGAAAACTACAGACCGCGTCAGGGTCTACGGTGGCCTATCGGATAGCTATCCGACTACAAGTGGCGTTCGTCAAGTCTGTCCCATTTTTCCAGTTTTTTTCAGTTTCGTCGTGGAGTCTATCATCGAGTGTTTCCTTGCGGACTCTCATGAAGTGGGCGTTGATGTCCTGCCTGGTGGGATGTTAGTTGATCTTGATTATGCAGACAATGTCGTCTTGCTTTCCGACAATGTTGCGACGACACAATCCTGAATAGTCTGTCTAGAGCGGTTCCATTATTTAGTATGCGCTTTGCACCTTCAAAGTGTAATGTGTTGCTGCAGGACTACAAGCCACTTGATGGCCCCTTGACACTTGCTAACGCAGAACTCGAGGTGCTTGATCGATTCACTTACCTTGGCAAGTGCACCAACAAACATGAGCGCACAGAAACTGAAGTCAGTTCACGCATTGAAAAGGTTAGCACTGCCTTCTTGAACCTGCGGCATGTTGGCGACAGAAGAAAGCTTCTGTCCGTCTGAAAGACCGTGTATACAAGGCCACAGTGAGGCCCGTCCTGCTGGTAGTGAAACTTGGTTCCTTCGGCCTGAAGATCTGCGGTGCCTTCAAGTCTTTTATCATCGTTGTTTGCGAAGCTTTGCTGGTGTCGGATGGCACCAGCGTGCCTGCTACGATGATTTGCGCAGGTGAGTATTAGGTAGTGCTAAGCACGCTAGCCCGTTAGGACTACGGCTAGCACTGAATAAGTTGCCTTGGCTCAGGCACGTGTTACGTATGCCTGATCACCGCTTACCTAGGATGGCCTTGTTTAGCCTGTCAGGTGTAGGATGGCGCAAGACTCGAGATGGAGAGAAGTTTAATTGGCAGCCGGAAATTAAGTCCCTGACGACCAAACTGGATGTCTTTGGGCCTGCTCGCCTTCCGGGCTGGAGTCCACGTGACTCGCGTTGTGCTTAGCTGGAGACTTTACAGGACATGTCTAGCAACCTACACCAATGACGCGCCTGCGGCTGTCTAATCGGATTTGCTATTTAAAGTTTGTTTGCTGCTTTGTTATCTGCGTTGTAATGGCTGCTTATGACGCGGGCAGTGAAAGCTGCAAGGAAGCTGTCTCGCCGATGCCGCCTTATGTCTTCACGATAGCCAGCTGTTTATGATTGTATCTCATCTACACAAGTGGCTGGCTTGCTGAACAACCTCCTCGTGATGCCAGCTGGGTGGTTCGGGATTTTCCCGTTCCAGCAAATGGTTCGGCGGCAGTGTTCCAGGACGTGCTGGGTTTTCGTCTGGCAAGCGTTCTCCCTATAACAGCCACATATGTCCGTTTAACAACACTGTGACGTGGCGGACGTGACTCGCCACTAAATAAAGTCACTGCTCCTTGCTTCATCCTGGCGAAGCATAGTATTCCAGCAAGTTTATGCTGTAATTTTGGGGATCATTGGGCCCCTGTTTGACAAAGGAACAAACGAAAGGTGTATGAACTGAGCAATCAGTAACCGGCTCCCGATGGGCCCGATTCCCTGAATTCGCTCCGCTGGCTTGCGGACAGGCTATTCAACCAAAGGCTCGGGGTGGTGTCCCCTAAGTCAACACCCTACTTCGGCTTGGGCAACCGGCTAGTATCTCGCCCTATGAAGAAACCATGGACATTGTTGTGTTGTGTTTTATTTTACTGTTTCTGCATCTTCGTTTGAATCCCATGGTTTCTGATGGTATTATGTCTGTTAGCAGACTTTTGCAAATATATGTATATATATCATTGTTCATTGTTCGTTGTTCATATATATATATATAGATATATATATATATATATATACAAGTTGTACGCGCATTGGCTCTGAGTGTTTACTTAAAGCATTAAGGTTTTCAAGTAAGTCCCCTTCTGTCCCTCTTGTTATTCTTTATTCCATTGGTCATCATTGTTGTATGGTAGCGAAGCATCAGTTCAAATGGCTGATGCACTGCTGCTGCTGCTGCTGCCATTGTTGTTGTTGTCGGTGGTGTTGTTGTTGTTGTCCTGTTTGTTCTTATGCAAGCTGTCGAACTATTTTCATCCCATATTCTCCATTTGTCTATGAATGCTTCACAAAATGCTCTGTTGTGTCATTCGATTTCCATTCAAGTATCTTCACCTTATCACAATTGCTTTAGTATGTTCAGTAATCCCGCGCGCGATTTTGTCAGTTAAAAGCGGCATTTGGTGACCCTCAACGCACACCACCGGAACCGAGAAAACACCATTTACACCCCTATTGGGTAGTTAAGATCACCATGGTTCCTTGTCTCACTAGAAAGAAAAGGGTAATGGAGCAGGAAATACTCTTCAAGAACCTGCCCGAATTTCCTAAACCTCTATTATTTGCCCCTTCCACTCAGGATTAATCGTCTTATGACTTCTGTTGATAGGCCAACTATTTCCACTACATTTTCAAGTAGACCACATTACCAGGCATCTTTCAGGCCGAGAACCCGATGGTCCACCACTTCCGAGAATGAATAAGTACAGCGTCTTCAGTAAAACAAACATGTCACTCCTAACATGATTTTCCGCTAACCCAAATAAAAGAACCAAAAAGATAGCACGTCAGATAGTCAGCGTAGCAGAAGCTAAGGAAAAAGCTGGTGTTTGTCTGAGAGATGGGAAGAGCTTCGCAGATGTGTCTTGATCTGACGTGGAATAGATGCAGTTCCGATAGACATAAGAAAGCAACGCAACTATCCGAGTAGCGGTAACCAAACGTAAAATCCTTGTTGCTAAGGTATAACGTGCTACTTGAAGCAAAGAGAGGTTACCCGAAGTCGAAAATGTGAACTATCATAACGCAGCAAAATATGTGATGGAGCCGATCTTATCGCTTCTCTTACAACTCGCATATGTGTATCACTGTGGGATTCGCCGAGTGAGGGTTGCAGTATATCCTTTGCCATCGTTTGAATTACTTGGTTTGACTACGCACATCGGAATTGAGTTCCAGATGCTGCTTAGGTTTACGCGCCCCTCAGTATTCAGGCTTGCATGCAAATCATTGCGAATAAATTGCTGCAGACGATGGAAGTAAATTCCTCGTGTAACATTATTACAATCCCGGTTTCTATTTTAACAGTACTCGTTCTATGTACAACTTTCCGCTGGATGTGTGTGAATGGAAATCTCTTCCACATGTGTGTTTTCATAGGTACTCGTGCCATCACAGGCAAGAAAATCGTTCTGAATTCAAGATGGAGCGCACCATTTCCTACTATTTTCACTGACTTAGAAGGTGCCATATCAGCTGACTTAAATCAATGAGTTCCCCCCTCCGATTTAACTTTTTCGACCTCTTTGGCACCCTTTGGATACTCACACATAGCCTAAGTTCAGAAGGATCAGCATAACGCGAAATGTCAACACATCCTTTGGCCGCAACATCTACGTGAAACATAGTTTTAGTCCCAAAGGTACCCAAAATAAACATTACTATCATCATTTGCGCTGCTTGTCCTCGCAAAATGGCCGTGTCTAATCGTGTGTTCCCACCCTACGTGGGATCAGGTACGGGTTTAGATATATCAACCGTATTTCTCTCAATTTTCCCCAGTTTATGGCAGGATCGATGTTCAAGTATCCGGATTTTGGGTCTACAGGTCAGTAGATTTGTAGGTCCCTGCATAATTCTGATGTGCATTCGACATAACTGCCTTAGCGAGTTGTCAAGCGACTCGAAGCAAACGCCAAAATAGCATATGATGTGTGCCCCCATGTTCCACTCAGTGAAACAATCTGTCGAAATGGCACTCATCTCTGTACGTTTTAAATGTCCATGATTACCGAGAAAACTTTGCTGACCACTTGACCGGTGACTCCAGCGTTGCCTCAGTCATAGTGCACCCCATATTTTTTCAAATTAACAAATGTTTGTACGATGATAACGAGCGGTTCAGCCCTGTGATCAGGTACTAAGTTGATTTTACTGTGTGGATTCCTAGTATGCATGTGTATGGAATGCACTTCAGGTACAAGATCATTATAAATGTCACACAGCAGATAACGTGAAGTTAAGATTACATGAAACGGAACGCAGCTGCAGCAAGGCAAACGCACAAATGCAGGTTGTTTGCTCGAACTACTGTACATTGTTCACAGCTTTCCTAAAAGCTGAAAAATACGGATTATATCATTTGGTACGTGTTCTCAAAAGATCCACACTGGCGGAATATTTTGTCATGCGTTCATATGTACATGTTTGCAGCAGGCAGCTTTGGCCCCTTGTTGCTGGTAGTATCGGGTAAATTTAAAAGTAAATTCATGCTGCAGAGGCAGACCATGGCGTTGCTGTTTCACAAGAAAATAATAGTGCAACATGCATTAAAATGTTTACGATACTGACAATATGGTTTATATTTGTAAGGTGAAATCTTGCCGTAAATATCAAGATCATGAATGCCAGTTAGCTGTAAAATACACACGGATGCTTACTAATGACGATTCTTTCACTGAAAAGCGTATCAATTCAACTATAACGACAGAATCACTTGAGCATTCTACGTATACATACGTGAAAATGTGTTAAATTGTCGACATGTGTGAACTTGGTCGGTTGGTTTTCATCCACTTCTTCTCGCTACTGCAACAAAAGTGTCACAAACTCTGAAATGCAACAGACCAAATGAACAATGGTTTTAAACGGGTTAAGAAGCGCTGTTTTACTAGCCCCATTGGGTAATTTGCTTGGTTATCGAGAAACGTAATAGAAAAAACGCGGTTTTACTTTTACTGTAAAAAGAATGGAGTTATTGTATGTAATGCTTTAGGCCTACACTGTGAGTGTTTCCATAGCTTTAATAGGCGAAAAATATAAACCCAAGGTGTTTCCCCGGAGTAGTATAGAGAATAGCGTCAAGTAACAAAATGTAAGCGGTGGAGTATGTCATCCTGTGTGCAAAAACAACTGATTCGTAGATAGCTTTCCATCCGAGACACACAAATGTAAAATCAATTTCTACAGCACTCCAGACGGCTCTATGTTCTGCAAATTTCAAGGAGTGGACTAAGAATGATGTTACTTCTGAGTTGCCGGAAAGTGCGGCATATATGATTTGGATTTTGTACAATCAAGTACGCCATGATCAAGTCTCCTCGTATTCTACCTTGCCGTCCACTGAATACTCCCAAACGTTTCAGCCTCTGCTCGTATGAAAGTTGGAGCATTCCAATGTCAAATCTAGAAGCCTGACATTGAGGTTGCTACAGTGCAGTTAGGTAGTGCGACAACCATGGCTACCAGGCTTGGGTTACTTAGTCGACAATAGGGCGAATATACGCATTCAGCATCTGTCTGAAAATAGCGGAGTCTATTTGTCTGAAGGACCGTCATAGCAAGTTGACGTGCTGGGTTACCAGTTTTTGATGATTTGCGGAATGCTAGAACTAACCCAAATTATCCTGAACAAACACGCGAAGCTGCGAACTTGAATAGCATAAGTGGTTGAAATAAATGGTGACTGTGGTGCGTGGTGGTCTACAAAAGCACACGATGCCAGAGAGACCATGGTACCACGTGGTTTGGCCAATTCAACATTAAACTTTGATAAACTTAAGGTAGTCAGTAGAGTTTCTATCGCAGTATTTATACTTTTCAACCAAATATATCGCTCATCCGTTTTGCGTTATTCAAAGAACAATTACCATTATCAATGATTTCAGATTGTAGTAAAGCGGGTGATACAAAGCATTGATTATTTACAAACCAATGAATGAACATGGCTTGCCAATAGACTATGAAGCAGATGCCAGCTTAGTACTGCACTGGAGTTACCACAATTTATGTTATATCCACTCTAACTTGCCATCCGAGAAGCTAAACTTATGTTCCAAAATAGTGAGTGTGCTGTTTTCGAAACTCCCAGATCACCGGAACTTCTTAAGACCACCGATATTTGGCTTACCATGAAAAGCTATCGGGTCCAGTTAAAAGTCTGAAGGAATTCCATTTCCCCAGTATGTACTCACAGTGCACCAGAACAATGCTGAAGTCGGTGTATTCCACTTTCGTGTTAATCCAAGGGTTGTTAATTTCAACCACCGTCTTAATTTAGGATTACTCCACAGCCAATTTATTTCAACCGCTGCAAGTGGACGCCTTACATCACGCCGAGTGTGCATTGTGGTCACTTATTCATATGGTTCGTTAATTTGTGAGCTGTGGCAACAACCAACTGAACTACATAGATCAGCATTTGAAATACGGCAATTGGTGTACCATTGAGGTTGATCAGTTTTCACTGCTTGCTGTTCCTATCTACCTTGCGATTTTGGACCCATGTGACCCCCCACCCCGTGATTTAGTAGAGTTGGTGCAATAACCGGTTTGCAACCAGCAGCTTCAGGGTGCTTGCAACCATCACTAAGTAAAACTGTTAGGTTAAAGTGTGCCTAATGCTGGGGTACCTGCTGGTCGAAGCAACTTAGATGCTAGAGGGTAAAAGCCGGATAGATGTTGGCCAACATGTACCGTCTTAGATGCGTACGATTATAACCCTTTGCGACCGATTAGTATTCGAAAGGTCGAGGCACATGATATACACTTAGTGCCTGTAAGTCTTTGGGCTTACATTCGAACACACACAATCCCGCTACTTTCGCCTAATAACCGTTACAACATGACGCATTTTTGTTGTATATGGGAAAAAATCAGCAAGGTACAATGAGAATGACACATGTCAATCCTGCGATCTAACTGACAGTTGTAGCACCAGTATCCTTTATGCTTTATCGGACTTGTGCTTGCAAAATTCTCATTAGGCTAGTCAAACATTGATAGTTACTTGCTACCGGAATACTGGTAAATGTAATAAAGCAAGCGGGTGGTATAGCTATAAATTTTGTCTACGTTTATAAGTAGAAGCAAAATTAAGATTCGAGTTAGTCCTACAAAGTTATTCTACTAGCAACAAGTATTGAACAAGCTTGGTATCAGTGGGTCATCATCAGACTGGCACAACCACAACTATGAAGATCGAAAATGAACGCGTGAAGTACAGGCCTCAATAAATAAAAATATCTCAGCAATAGGGCTATATGATTAGCCCGACCTGTGTGGAGTCCGGGGAATGGCGTGATAGATCTGCTTGCTTGTTTTAGTCTGGGACCAGGGTAGACAGAGCGTCCGCACAAAATTCTTCTGTGCGCACGACGCCGGGTTCTGGAGCCGAATTGCAATTGCCTCTGCTGTCAACAGCAAACGGCACCTGACAGCTCTCGTGTGGCGTCCTGGCACGCAGTATATCGGTTGGAATGAATCTATTGAGTTTGTTTTGTAATCAATGTGCATTGGGATGGCTTGCCGAACAACCTCCTTGTGCTGCCAGCTGGGTGGTTCAGGATTATCCCGTTCCATCGAAAGGTTCGTCGACAGTGTTCCAGGACTTGGTGGGTCTTCGCCTGTCAAGCGTTCACCCTCTAAAATGCCGCAAATGTCCGCATAGCAACATCGACGTGGTGGATGTGACTCGCCACTAAATAAAGTCACGGACCCTTGCTTCACCTCGCTAGCGCATTGTAATTCTTTAGTTTGACGCTGAATTACTAGAAGTATTGGGCCGCTGTTTGACAACCAGCCAAAGGAAGGTCATATGAATCGAGTAACTGGTCATCGGCACTCAGTGGTCTTGAATTCGCTCCGCTGCCTTGCGGGTCAGGTCTTTATGACCAATGCTCCGGATGGGGTCCTCTAAGTCAACTCTCTTCCTCGGTCTAAGCAACGGGGAAGCTGTATGTCCACACAACATATGAAATGATGGATGTACAAATCCCTGCTCGCATTTCTTGTTCTCTGAACTCTTTTTCTTTAGCCGGCGCTGCTGGCTGCCGGGCATGCTAAACCTTACTCTACCGCACCGCAAATCACTTTCTACGTTCCACGTTTATTCAACCATCCTGTTCTTGACAACCCCCTTCAATTTCGATTCTTAAAATGTGCATTGTAAACAAAAACGGTACCTTTGGCCTCATCAATGAACCGCTCCAAACCGATAGCACACAATCCAATACCAACAGTAGTGCTTTTATTAGACCCCGCTTGCTCTTCAAGTTAGCTACTTCAATGTTCGGACGCGCAAGCAGATTGGTCCACAAGCTGTTCTTGCGCGCATTCTAGAAACCCCCTAAATTGACGTTTGCTTCCTAACCGAAACCCGTTTACAAGACTCAAGCACAACGGTGAGATTGCTCACACCCTCCCCAAGTTCCAATTGCACATTCACTTTGCGCTTCTCTGGAGATGTGACTGCCGTAGACTCTGGTTTCGCCGGCGTACAAGTTGCGTTAAGCGCGCGTTCTGAGGCAGCGCTCATTGACTGCTTCACGGTCTTTGTGCAGCCTGCTTGGAAAGCTGAGTGCGATCTTCCAGCCACGGAACTAGTAGCCGCTGCCTATTTATTATGGCGGCGTAGGCTCCTGCGGACTGCAGCCCGGAAGGAGCTAAAGACGAGTTCTACCGTTAACCCGCCGACCTCCTCCGCAATAAACGCTACATGGACATTGTAATACTCGCCGGTGACCTAAATGCGCAGATCGGTAGACTGGAGGTTCATGAGCACGAACTTGGGCGTCAAAACAGCCACGGTACTCGCAGGACGGACAACGGCGATCGACTCCTTCAACTGCGTGCCGACCACGGCTTGTTCATCTCTAGCACCAAGTTCCGAGTTCAGGGCGCCAACCAGCCACCCGGCGACCTCAGGCTCCTGATCAAGCCTGAAAGCAAATTGACCACATCGCTGTTAGTTACCGTTGACAAGGTTGCATAACGTTTAACAAGTCAGTTTGGAACACTTACCTGACTTCGGATCATGCGTTTATGTATGCTAAGTTCGTCCTGCGCTTTGGAGGTACCCAACAGCGTCGCCGGAAACGGTTTGACACAGACAATTTCGCCGCCCCAAATGTTCTCGGCGCATTTCAGGACACATTAGCGTGCAACCTGAGTTCTCTATCCTTCGATGTTGAGACACACTGAGCACACAGCCAATGCGCCCTACGAAAGTCTGCTACACTTGTCTGTAGCTTCATTAGACGAACTGCGAGTTATTGGATCTCCGCACAGTTTCTTCAATTAATGGAATGTCGTCGAACAATTCCCGCCGGAGTTGCGTACAACGTACTACGCAGAACCACGTGTGCTGAGCTTAGACAGCTTCTCAGGAAAGATCATAAGGATTTGTGGACACAGCGCGTCTTTGAAATGTAGCTTGCAACCTCAGCGGGAAACTCACGTAAACTCTTGCAGCTTATTCGCTCCACGGAAAGCAGAAGAGCAACAGCGAGGGAGATTTTGCAAGAAAATGACGGTGAACTAATTCACAGTCGTCACCTTCTTCTGGTCCGATGGGCAGAGCAGTTTGAAGATCAGTTCAACTGGCCAGCAGCGCAACCGAGTCTCTCTTCCGGGGTTCACAGGGCTACCTGGTGCATGGATGTTTCTCTACAGACAGGCTGAGGTTTCCAATGAGCCACACCCACTAAAGCTTCACAAATCACCCGGCCCAGATGAACTTCCTCCTGCCCACTTCAAGGATGGAGGACCTGCTCTCACTCGCAAACTTACAGCGCTTTTCCATCAGATTTGGACCACTGAAACTATTCCATCTGACTGGAAGTTAGCGGATGTTGTACCTGACTACAAAATAGGAGACCGGACCATTTGAAGCAACCATTGTGGCATCAATCTCATTTTGTCGCATTCAAACTGCTCGCTGCCCTTCTCTTGCGGATGCTCAGTTGCGTACGGGAACCATACATGCGTAAACAACCAACTGGATTTCGCCCGGGTCGCAGTTGCGTCGAGCACATCTTTACGATCCGCCAGATATTTGAACATCGCCATCCCTTCAGTCGACCAACCATAGTCACATGCTTGGACCTCCAAGCAGCTTTTGACTCTGTTGACAGAGTGGCTTTTTGGGACTGCTTATTGAAGAGGGGAGTAACTAAGAAGTACATCAGCATTCTCCATGCCATTTACCATCAAACTTCAGGCCACCTGCGAACCTACGGGGACATTCGCCCCACTTCAGTATCACTAGCGGTGTTAGACAAGGTTACCCACCTTTCCACTCTTGCTCAAATTCGCCATTGACGAGATGCTGGATAGTGTACTGGATAACTCTGAGTCCGGTGGTGTTGAACTGCTCCCTGGTGAACGCCTTCGGGACTTAGAGTAGGCCGATGACATCGCTGTGATTTGCGACTCCTCGAAAGCCGCCCGGCATGTGCTTCTCAGACTGGAGCTGTCCGTCTACCAATTTGGGTTGAGCATTGCCCCTACCAAATGTAAGGTCCTATTACAGTACCGGTCAAGCGCATGTTCCTCTCGCACCCTTTCGGAGCATTCGCTGAAAGTGATCGACAAATTCATTTAGCTTGGGAGTTGTCTTAGTATTAACGGTTTGACATGTGATCTCCCTGCGTGTCTCCAAGGTCAGAATCACTTTCGCTAACCATTGACACCTGGGCTTTAGTCGTGCCCTCAGCCTCGCTCTCAAGAAACGAGTCTATAAGGCTATGGTACGAGCGGTTCTACTGTACGACTGTGGGACTTGGCCCGTTCGCAAAAGCGATGTTCAGCGGCTATCTGTCTTCGATCACCGCTGGCTTAAAAGCATTGCTGGTGTTCGATGGCTGCGTCACATCAGTGATGAGGAAGTTCATCTGCGAGTCTTCAGATCTAAGGTACTCCGCCGAGCGATTGCAAACATCATTTCACTGAGGAGGCTTTGCTGGTTTGGGCATGTGCTCCGCATGCCTACCCAGCGGCTACCACGACGAGCCCTAGTTGCAAGCACAGGCCTCGCTCGGAAGCGACGACAAGGAGGGCAATGTAAAACTTGGATCCAATGCGTTAAGGCGCATACCTTGAAGCTGGCTGTTGTCGAAACTTCCCCACTCCCGGGTTGGGAACCAAAGGACCCCAAGCACATCCAGTTGCAAACGCGGGAGAATATGGCCAAGGAGCGTACATAATGACGTATTTGCTGTGGACTCTTCTACTCTAACAGAAGTTTTCCCTTTCAGGCCATTTTCGCCCGTTATGTGTCGTGACACTCAGCCAAGCATATTGTAATTGGTATAGTAGTGAATATCTATATACAGTAGGTACTGAATGTGACAATACTGCGCACGTCGCATTCTTGTTCGCACCACCGTATAGACAAGCGGGGCAATACTCTCGAGCTCTTACGGACAGTCGCCAGGTCGTTTTTCCAATATACCTCGCTAGACACGAGCAATAACCGGTTTTAAACCATATACCAAGCATATTTTGAAGAAAGAACAGCTAGACGCTCTCAAAGAACCCACGCGAAACGAAAACGTACTGTTGTCTAGACCGGATAAAGGAGCGATGGTCGTTCTGATGAACAAGTCAGACCATATCAGAAAGATGTGTGTCATCCTTACTGATAGATCGCTATTTCGAAAAGTGTCTAACGAGAATGACAAGACGCAGGCAATTGAGAAGTCCATAAGGAAACTTTTGTTTTGCTAAAAACAAGCAAATATCAACGACGGCTGTATTCGAATACACCAGGCCGAGCTGAACGGTGATTCTAAGAATTTACGGCCTGCTCAAAGTGCATAAAGATGGGCTGTCACTAAGACCAAAACAAGATGTGTGCAACTCGCCGTACCATTCAACCGTCAAGTGGCTCGTAAAACGGCTGGAACCAGTCCCAAAAACCGTAGCCAGGTACAGTCTCAAGGACAGTCTTGAGTTTTCGACTCAGTATGACATCTTGAACTAACCAAGCGGGAAATATTCTTAGTAGACATGGTGTCGCTTTTCAGCAATGTTCCACTGGAAAAGACAGCAGACTGTCCATGTTAGTTTATCCAGTTGCACAACATCAAGGTCAGTATCCCACCAGATCGATTAAGGCAACTACTGCTGACATGCACGAGAAACATCTAGTTTCAGTTTAATGGATCGCTGTACGGACAAATAGGTGAGGTTGCCATGGGTTTGCCGTCAGGCCCGTTACTGGCGGACGTATTCATGAGCAAATTAGTGAGTAAGTGAGTGTTGCGGAAGATGGGTGTGCTGGCCCACTTCAACTCCGCGCATAACAACATTACGTTTACTCTTGAACTAGCAAGTGGCGACACTTTGGCCTTACTAGCCGTTCAGATTAATAGGGCAGCTAGCGGGGCATTGTGGAGGAAAGTGCACAGAAAGGGAAATTGGAATGAGCAATACATCCACTTCCATAGTTGCGTTCAAATGAGCCAGAAGCGTAATGTAGTCCGTTATCTCACTGAGAGAGCGAGACGAAAATGCACTGAAGGTACGGTTTCTGAGGAGCTAGGTTTCGTCTTAAGGGTGTTCGAGCGAAATGGATACCCAGAAAAACCTGCCAAAAGCTAATGGAACCACAAGTACCAAAGATAAAACCTGCTTCCGCAGAGAAGCGCATAATATACTTATCGCTGCCGCTTAAGGATGAAGCGATTGGGCTGCTAACCACCCGAAGTCTTACCCTAGCCACTGCCAAAACGTACTTTGCGACCGGCTTAGGTGTAAGCTGCACCTCAACACCAATTTTGTGCCAGCAGCGCAAAGACAGGATACCCCGGTCGCAAGTTTCCTTTTGTGTGTAAAATTAGCTCGTGTCGAGCAAGGTTTATTGGATAACCGACCAGGCAACTGTCCATAAGAGCTCGAAAACATTGTCCCACTTAGCTATACAATGGTGGGAGGAAGAATGTTACGAGCGCATTATTGTCACGTTCAGGATCTACTAACCACAAAATAAACTCAATAGATTCATTCCAACCGATCTACTGCGTGCCAGGACGCCACACGAGAGCTGTCAGATGCCGTCTGCTGTCGACAGCAGAGGCAATTGCAATTCGGCTCCAGAACCCGGAGTTGTGCGCACAGAAGAATTTTGTGCGGACGCTCTGTCTACCCTGGTCCCAGACTAAAACAAGCAAGCAGACCTATCACGCCATTCCCCCGACTCCACACAGGTCGGGCTAATCATATAGCCCTATTGCTGAGATATTTTGATTTATTGAGGCCTGTACTTCACGCGTTCATTTTCGATCTTCATAGTTGTGGTCGTGCTAAACTGATGATGGTCCACGAAAACCAAGCTTGTTTGCTACGTCCTACTTCTAATGACTCAAAGGATGTCTAAACACTTCCCAAATTTGTGGTACCTACATAGGTCGAAACAAGCTGAAGTAACTCAATTGATGTACAGAAACCCGGCCTCGTGCACCGCTAAGACGCTGATGAAGACCCGCCAACAAGTTGCCACGGCGAATCTGTATAAGGCAAAATAACGGACCTGGAATAGGGAAAATCCAAACATCAGCGTAGAGCTAGGGATAAGATCGAAACGTCCGGTATGTGCACAGAAACTACTGACGAAAACTTCAAAACTACCTTGGTCATTGCAACCTAATCTTCCCAGCTATTCTCCAGTATGTTTTGTTACCAAAATTGCCACATATCTGACTGCGTATGCATTTCACTCATGGTGCATTGCGATTGACGGGAGTCATCGTAATGTTGACGTCTTGGAACTTTTATTCAACAATTAGGCAGCTTAGATCGGTGACTAATGATTCCAAGATTCACTAAACACACAAATTTTTTTATTAGTCACATTAAGATGTTCAGCTTACGTTTGAGCAGGATTACCTGGGTAGAGTAACTATCAGCAGTGTGCGGAAGGAGAAGTATTACATCGGCACAGCACACAGACACTTACGTACAGTTCCATTACTACCAGTGGTAATTCGAATGCTTAGAACTCAAGACCACCCGCAAGCACTAGGACTGGAACTGGTTACACACGGTTTAGAGGATTGGCATATCATTTTTTCAGGCGCTGACCGAAATTACATTGTAGGCGATGTGCAAGTCTTTAGATGAAGACCGCTGCCCAAAGACTGGTACCAACATCTGCTTAGCAGGACGCTGGAAGACCACGATCTCCAGCAATATTCTCATGAAAAAACGCTTCGTGCACTGATCCATGAAGACCTTGGTTGCACAGCACAATCTACACAACATCAAAATAGGGCAGTCAAAATTTCTAGCTCCTAGAGAGCATTTGGTCACTTCGACTCATCATTTTTCAGTGCCTGCTTCCTGCATGCATAGTAATGTATGCGAAATGTGCGATTCAAGCCTAACAGCAATAAGTGAAACGATATCTCACTGTCTTGAAAATTCCACAACGTCAAGTTTCTGAAAACTTCAAATGGCCATACCACTTACTTTGCGAACAGCATCGGAGTATTTTGAGATTTCTCTATGGATTCTATAGACATTGGCATGGTGACCTTATCATGGTATAACTGGCTTTTATCAGGTCTAATCACTCGTGCTATCAAATACTGAAGCTCATCGGTAACAACATACTGACAGGCCGCCGTCTCAAACTGGCGGAACAATACAGCCGGTTGAGTGTAGACGACATTTTCTCTCGCTACTTGATGTACACTTAGGGAATTCACCACGATGACCAGTTATTTCAGCCCCTAAATTAGCTGTGTTCAAAGACCATGCTGCCAATGCGCTGGTTACGTTACACCACATCATTTACAGCACCAAACCGTACGCCCATTCGGAAAACAAAACCGCATCAATCCGCACAATTTTGCTGAGAAAACCAGAGGCGGTGATATTTCAAGTTGCATAAAACCGCATACGATTTGTTTAGACGGACAAATTTCCTGGGTAGTTCCACTGTTTTCGACTTTCTCGTTTATAATTGTTTGCTGTTCCTTTCAAACGTTTCCTTCACCATGCTAGGGGACAAGTTAAGCAACGAATTGT
Source organism: Dicrocoelium dendriticum (assembly GCA_944474145.2). Classification (NCBI taxonomy): domain Eukaryota; kingdom Metazoa; phylum Platyhelminthes; class Trematoda; order Plagiorchiida; family Dicrocoeliidae; genus Dicrocoelium; species Dicrocoelium dendriticum. The sequence continues at coordinate 49,439,609 of OX104071.1, forward strand.
CGTTACGCAAGCCAAGCTAATGATGACAATTTTGACTTTTCGATCTGTGCCACAGACTGCGCCGCTTTGTAATCTGTGGGTACGCACAGGGAATCACCTGTCCATTGCAAACAATTTGCATAATAGTACAGAGTGAATAGTTTGAAAGAGGAGGAGAAGCTTATGAAGGCCAAGCCACGTGGCTATGTATCTCCTCCAGTCAAACTATATAAATAGGTTGTGAGCAGGCACCGATTCAAAACGAATGAATTGTTTACATTGCGCACAAATGCCTTCAGGACGAATTTTCCAGTCACTATTTCGGGATAATATCATCATTGGTTCTCCTGCAAATTTCCGCGCCATTATATTTGGACCAGATCGCAACAAGTTACTTTATTTCTTGCCTTTTAGATTGGATCTGCCCGCATGCATCCGCAGCTGGGGCCGTCTGCATGGATCATGCGTACTGTAGCGGTGTTTGGGTTTATTTTTTGCTGTTTCGAGTGTTGAGCAGAACGGTTGTGCAACACGGCATGGTTTCAAAATGGTCAGCTTGACTAACCCCGGCATGTCTTTTCTGAACGCACGGGCTACAGTATCTCAAAATAAAGATGACTAAAATTATTTACCCCCTACAGATTATAGCAAATTTTAGATCATTACTGGCACACATAAGATTGCCGTGATGCTATACGTACACCAGTTTTCACTTCCGCACATGCCAACAGCACAAATAACTACTAATGGGCGTGATCAATCCTTTGCTAGTTGTATATGCGTTACCAGAGAACATTTACCAAATGACATTGTCATCACGCAACCCTTGTATTCTGAAATCGTTATCTAGAGTCAGTGAGTGCTCCAACAGAACCATCAATGCTCACTCGGATTGTCCGGATTAATTTGGCTAATAGGATACTTTTATCAAATGAATATCGTGCAAATTCAGAATCACGTTACTAAACTGATGCCCGAATATATGAAAGCTACTGAACGGCGAAGAAAATGAAAAATGTTTTACTCTCAAGAGCTAACTGGTTGACTGAGCTCTGTGCACATCCAGTAATTTGTTCAGCACTCAACGACATTCGGTGTCATTTAAAGATAAGATCTGCTTCACTGTTGGGTATGCCTGCAAAAACAAATCATCCCATCTCCTGCATCCGTCAAAAAACACCAGAGTAATGCCCACACCTAATGACAGCTGAGTAAAAGTGGTTGTTGAAACCATCAATTAAGTAACGTCGGTGCTACCATATATAATACTGACTCCAGCTTCGTAATTTATGGGCTTATTTAAAAGATTCAAATAATCAACGCAAACTCATGGGGCAAAACCACTGCAGTTATTGAGAGCAAGCATCAACAGCAGGTGACGACGTCGAAAGCAACAGCAATTTAATTGTTTGTCTTTGAAGTAACCGCGCACTTTCTAGTTGGACAGTAATTAACTCGCAAAATGTTCTGCTGTTCAGATTGCCGGGCCCACATCCAACGTGCGCATAGTTTTGGTGTTGTCCGGAATAAATTATGTAGTTATTAGCCCTCTTAACTCAGAAATATCCATACTAGGATTCAACTTCATGGAGTTGAGGTACTAGGCTGACCCCATTAAATTTGTATCAGCAAAGTGCACCCTTAGTGAATATCATGACGGTTAGGAAAGTTCTGACGATTCGTTTGAAGTAATCATTGTGTACAAAATAATAAGCATCTTATCTCCGTTTATACACGCCTGAGGAACCCATACCAGAATCAAACCCGTCCTCGATTGTAATGCTGGCAGAAAGAAAATAATCATGCGATTCAGCTGCAATCAGAGTAATACCATCACGTCGCGCGTATGTCGGTTCATACACATGTGATCCGGTTTTTGCTATCACTATCCTGGAGTAGTTTAGATCATTCAATTCCTTTGAAAAGTTGTGTTTATTTTCTAAACCACCGATTAGATGGCTCTATATGCGTCTGGGACCGGAGAATAGGGGCGAGCTTCATCGTACAACCGCTACAGTTATCGATTAATTAACTGATCGCTCATCACATAATATACTGAACAAGGAACAATGATTTATAACGGGTAAAAAAGCAGGTGCTTGACATGTCCCGTAGGGTGTTTAGAGTGAAAAATGATAGATCAAGAGATAATGGAGTCGTCAGTTCGGGCGATTACAGATTTAACTGCAGTGCCGTATAAAGGGAGTTTGAAATGAGAATGTACGCACACAAACCAATAAGGGGAGTGGTTATTGATAAAGTAACAGGCGAGAAAAAAATAAAAAAGATAGCTAGGACAACGCATATCCATGTGCAACTATCTTGGGTCGACAGAATACAGGAATCCAGTTTCTATGGTAGTAACGTTTATCAAATTTTGTGCAAGGGGTTTGAAGTGACTCATTCTCGAGTAGGGTTATGGCACTATCCACTGTCTGTTGTGCATTAGTGCCGGCAACTGGTTGTCATGGGTTATAGCCCGTAGTGTAAATGTGACAGAGTATCGTCAAGGCATTTTTTGAAAAGGGTTAGGCTGGGTGCATTAATTACATGTTCCGGGAGGCTGTGACATTCGAAGGGAGAAATAGTTTCGCCCACATTCAATGCGGCTGTACTGCGTGACCAGCTTAAACTGGTGACCTCTTAGCGGGGGGTTTTGACTGAGTATCAGAAGGGAGTGGTGTGGGTGGTTGGGGTTTCTCAGGATCAGGTACACCATTATGAGATCGCCCCTTAGACGCCGATAACGTCCACTGTATATTTTGCGCGTCTTTAGCCTGAGTGGGTAGGGGAGGCTGGTCAAACCTCTGACGCTCTTCTTTTTCCTACGTTGCGCAGTATCGAGCGCGGTGAGATGGTGCTTAAGCCAGGGTTGTCACACTTGAATAGCGTATTCCGCTTGCGGCCTCATGTACGCACTAAGCATTTTCGGAAAGACTGAAGGGTCAAACTTCCGGAAAGCTCTGCGAAGAAGGCCGAGGTACTGGTTTGCTTTCTTAGCTGCCTTTTCAGTCTGCCTCAAACAACCGAGGTCATCTTGAACTATCACGCCGAGATTGCACACCTGAGAAGCCTGCTGTGTAATTTGTGTTCCTAGGCGGTACTTGTACATACTCTTGTGACGCTGCAGTTCGTTTTGCTCTTATTTGGTCTAAAGTCAATTTGCTGGGTTCACTCGCACAATGATACCGCCAATCAGTTACTTAAGCCATCGAGACTTATATGCCTTGTAATTTTCGGATGGAATGAATACTAAACAATGGATATGTGAACGGTATGATCGTCGGTGTTACAATTACTGGTTCTCAGAAAAGAAGTACACATGGATTTACCTGGCTCCAGTATTGGAGTTAGAAATGTCTGGAGTGTATACATCAAGTTAGTAATCGCAATCAGTTTAACCACAAGGGACATATTCTGAGCCACACCGCAATTTTGCCCATCAGCCATTAAAGCCTAGGCTGCTTGAAGCGATGGACTACTGTACGTCTAGTCAGCTTCGGTGTCAGACAACGTAAATCAAGAGTGACAGGAGAGGACGAATATCCGGTGCACCTACTCACATCATATAAATTGCGGAGGTTGTGATTTTCCTGGATGATCTCAAATCAATGAAGCAAAACAAACGAAACTAATGATTACGTCTGAAAAGATTTCATTGTCAGTAATGCCGAACGTAAGTAACCTGTAAGGATAAGACTTGTGTTTAATTGCATATGTAACCTAAATTTTCTCCTTCCTACCACACAACGATGTGCGAAACTCACCACCTTCCCCGCGCTGAACATTTAATCTGACATACTCACAAGTCACTACATGGCGGACAGCAGTTTGATGCAACTGGACGCTGGGTCCGCGCACAAAACATACAATAGCATTCTAAAGTGTACGCCCTCCTATCCCGTCCGCCTCGATTTCCCATGTTTATAGTGCAGTGTGAAAATTCCATGTGGCCTACTGACAAATATATATATATATATATATATATATATATATATATATATATATAAATGGTTGGCGGCATCCGGTTTCGGAGTTGCCTGTCAATGTGGCCAGCCACAGGACGCCTGCACCTACAGAGGGACTATGGGTGGCTTGCGCTGCACCACCCACAGCTCCATCCAAACACCCCATATCCAGCGTAAACTCGAAGGAATAAGACCGGGAGGCAGGTGGAGGGGAGCCACGTTTCATTAACGGAGCCGGCCCACAATCCTTCACAGGCAAACACAAGCACGCTATATGTGGGGAATCAACCGTATACAAGGCGGTAGCTGGACCGTAGTCGGCTCCACACTGAGTGCATCGAAACGCTCTTTGAGGCTAGCACGACCACAAGGACCGTGCACTCCGTCCCCTCCAGCAACGACCAACTGTCTCCTGGAGCCAGTATGAACGATATATATATATATATATATATATATATCATTAGGAGTTCGAAGCAGCAGCTTCCAGATCAGATAGCCCTTCACATACCCGGAAAAGAACTAGACTGCAGATTCAACCTGCTGGACATCATCTCTATTGCGTATCCATCGGATACTACAGCAGTTGAACCAATGAGCAGCAGCGGACTGAACCGCCATCCATAAGCATATGCCACTGAGCCATGGGAACAGCGGTGAACCGTGCCATGTTTGTCATCTCCGCCAACACTCCTACAGACTACAGCCCGGATGCAGTTAACGATTGCTTTAACAACACCCACAGGACTTTCTTCCTTCCTCCAAAAATTGACATTGTCATTTTTGCGGGAAAATGTAACGCACGATTGGGCGGCCTGCCACTAAGCGAGCACCATCTTGGAGGTAGTTCTAGCCTCGATGGCAGTCGATTATACAATGGAGATAAACTACTGACGTTTTGTTCTGATCATCGCTTGTTTCTTTCGAGTTCAAATTTTCGTCACTCGAAAAGACAGACTGCTACCTGGCGTTCGCCTGCTCAAATGAAATCATGGTCCGAGCTTGACCACATAGCAATAAGTTACAGATGTCGCGGAAGCGTAATAGACTGTCGATCATACTAATCAACTTGTCTGGACTCCGGTCACGCACTGCTTTGCGCCAAAATTTGCATGAGTTTTGGAGGAGTATTCATATGTACGCACTACCTACCAAACGTCGAAAATCTGCAACATCCTGTGACGTTAGCCAAGTACCAGGCTTCTTCGTTAGCACTGTTTGCAGCATCCTCTGACGATGGTCTGAATTCGCAATAGATGCGCAACAACTATTTTGCCAGTATTGTCGGTTGTGGAGTCGTTTGTCAGCTGCCGAAACGCTGAATCACCACTGCCTCCTTATCGCTGATGGACAGACGCCCCTTGATCCCAGCAGACACTATCTGCAGTGATGAACACCGATCCATGGATCGAGCGCTGCGTAGGAGCAGACAGAAGGACGGTTAGACCTGGTGGTTTAAACTGATAAAGAGATAAAACTTGCTAATCTACCTCGTAATACTAAAATACTGTTCCACCTCACCCCTGTCACCGATGGCTTCCGATCTGGAGTATGCGTAAAAGTCTGCAAAGTGGATGGCTCCGTAATCACTAATCTTCAAAAGCTTTTAGAGCCATGGGCCGAACATTTTCCTGACCGCTAGCTCCAATTGTTTCCTCTAAGACCTGCGTTATGTGTGTTTATGCGTGGATTATCCCAACTGATCCTCTCTCATACCCGAAAAGTTAGCGAAAACTCTGCTGCCTAAAGCGTTATAAGGCGCCTGACCCTGATGGATTAACTCCTGCTCTAGTTAAGGATGCGAGTTAGTTGATGTTTCAAGAACTCACCGCTTTGTTCGCAGGCGTCTGTGCAAAAGTGGAGGTACCATTAGGTTGGAGTGAGTCGATAGCCGTCGTGTTCAAAGTGCTTTGCTTTGTTTTTGCCCTCGATTCGCTTATCCTACTCACACTTCTATTTAGGACTTGTAGGCACATCCATATGATCTTGCATTTGATTAATTGCAATTCGACAGCCTATCGAGTTGATCGTAACGCACCTATGTGTAGACAGTTTTCCATACATATCTTCCGGTGTGACTCTGATCTGCTATTGTTTTGGGATACAACAAATTAGCGTCGCGTCTTTCGATGTCTTTGCATGCTACTGCCGCTGCACCGTTCTGGACTGACTCTGTGGGTACCCCAAATGCAGAATGCTGGGAAGATTGGAAAATTAGTTTTTCAAATTCTATTTCGGTGCTACAAGTTCTCAATACATCCGTGACGCTGAAAACGGAGGATATTGTGAAGCTTTTGCGCTTGCACCTCTGTTCAGAGGGTCGACGTATATTTGGTGCTCCAAACCTTCGGGAGAAACCCACTTTGACAGAACCTAATTGGCCCTCAATAAGCATTAGGGTGTTGGACTGAATACTTATACTTTTGGTACAATTTTTCGCAGCTAAACATGCATCTGTTGAATCAATAGATACATTCATTTTTCGTCTTGTTTATTTTCGAAATTGTGCCTACCCTAGTACTCCTAAGAAAAAGTGCAGGAAAAAATTGTAAAACAACACTTGACTTCTGACTTCGGTGATCCTCGAATCAGAGAGAGTTTCTTAATGCAGAGCGCGGGAAAGCTCATATGGAACAGGGCCAGTAACTTGGCTCGCGCAAAGGTCGCAATCAAGGAACAAAACAAAAATTTCCTCTCTAACACAGGAGTTACTGAAAGTGATCGTTTGGATTCTACACGCTCTGTGACACAATCCCCAGTTAGAAATAACTGTTACCGTTGTGGAAATGCTGAACACCTTGCAAATGATAAGTCATGCCCTTCAAAGAGTGCAACCTGCCGGAACTGCGGTAAGACCGGACATTTTGAGTTTGTCATTCCGGCGCTATTTCTTTAGCTGATTATGCAAATGAATCTACGGCTTCGCCGGTCACCATATAACAATCCGTATATGGCATTAGTGTATGTAAACACCCACTTTCATCTCCAACTCAAGAATCCAAACTGCCTTCGCCAGATATTCGTTGCGTGTTTTCTGAAGTTAGAAACAAAGCCGTTTGTCTGGAATGGAAGTAGATTCCGCGTCGCAAATCACAGTTGTGCCATATTATTTTTACAAACAGCATTTTGGTCAGCTAACCGTGCATCCTTCCGTTTAAATTTTCAGCAGCTACTCAACTGGTAAGGTCCACATACTCGGTTTTGTTACGGTTGCGATGTTTCTTCTAAAGAGCAAGAAGCGTATAGTTAAAGTTTAGGTTTCCAAAACTGATAATAAGCATCTATTGGAACGTAAAGCCATGGGTTTCTTGAACGGATCACCATGCATCAGCCGGATGACCGTTGCCAGTGTCAACCTTCATTCCTTACGTTCCAGTTACCCAAATCTCTTTCTTCCGGATATTGGTAAAGTCCCAAATGCACTACACCTCATTCGGTTGAGCGCGGATTACAAACCGTTCAGCATTTCACAGCCTAGGCCTGTACCTCTGGCCAAGCAAGAGGCTTTGTCGCAAGTTATGAAAAATATCGTCACGAAAGACTTGATAGAACCCATACAGTGTTCTAAATGGGTTCATCCATTAGTCGCCGTTCAAAAGCAACACGGCTGTAATCGTGCATGCACCAACTTTCGGACGCTTACTCGACCTATAACTGTGGACAAATTCTGTCTGCCTTCTCTCGACGAGTTGATGGTTAGACTTTCAAACGTCAAACTTTTCTCAAAGCTGGATATTCGCAGTGCATACTACCACATGCCACTGACTCCAGATTGCCGATATTTAACTGCTTTCCTCATGCAAGACGGTTTGCATCAATACAAAGTGCTACCAATGGGCCTTAGTAGTGCCCCAGCAACTTGGCAGCAATTTATTGCTCTACTGCTATCAGATCTCAAAGGATGTGTTGTGTATATGGATATTTGTGTCTTTGGTAGTAGCCCCACCGAACATCAGGAAAACCTTCATAACCTGTTGCATAGACTGAATGAACTAACTCTCCGTCTGAATACTAGCAAATGCCAGTTCGCTGTAATGGAGGTCGAGTGTATTGGACATGTTATTTCTACCTCGGGTATTAAGCCTAATGTGCAGAACACCAGAGCCATTCGCGATTGTCCAAACCCATACAATGTTACACAGGTGCAACCTTTCTTGGGTTTGTGTTCTTATTACCTTCGACTTGTGCGACTATTGCCAAGCCGTTATGGAGGTTGACGCGCCAAAACCAGGGGTTTCTTTGGACCACTGAACAAGACAATGCCTACACGAACATACGAGAGATGATTAAATCCACTTCTACAGTAGTGATCTTTAATGAGCACTGTCCAGCACTTGTTTCAATCGATATTTCAGATGTTAGCTCGGATGCAGTTCTGTCCCATTTGCACAATGGCGAGAAGAAGGTGATTGCGTACGCATCTCGTACCTTATCCGATGCTGAAAGAAATTATTCTACCGGCGAGAATGAGGCCCTCGTGTGCGTCTGGGCGGGTGAGAAATGTCACCTTTACTTATTCGGACATCGATTCACTTTGCGCACCAATCATTCTGCTCTAAAAGCGCTACTAGGTCGCGGTAACCAAGGCCACAAGCCGGTGCGCTTGAATCGCTGGTACTCACGTTTATTGAACTATGATTATGAAGTAGACTACGTACCAGGGTGCTTTAACCAAGTTACAGATGCCTTGTCGAGACTCTCACGGTCCAACAAAGGGGAAAACGGAGACCTAGATGAGGTAAAAATGACTTCGCTTGTCTCAGACGGAACACCTACAATAACATCTGACTTAATACGAGAGCAAACTGACAAAGACCCTGTCCTAGCGAAGCTTCGGGAGTACGTATCCACTTTATGGCCCATTCTTACCACGATCCGACCTGCGTTACTTCCATACTATACCCTGCGGCACGAGCCCTCTACTGTGAACAACTGCATTATTAGAGGCGAGCAGTTTGTAGTCCCTGCAACCCGTATTCCTCTGGTGGTTGCATGTGCGCATGAAGATCATCCAGGGATTGTGCGAACAGAAGCTCGGACATGACAGTGCTATTGGTGGCAGAAGTTGAATTCCAGCCTCGAGGCGGTTATACGGGGATTTTACGTCTGTCAACAAGCCGATAAGAGTGTGAGGCCCCTGAACGCTCCAGTCCAACCTATGGTGTACCCATTGAAACCATGGACAAAAATTGCCATCGATATTATTGCCCGTTTGCCAATACACCCCGCAGAAGCGAAATGTGCTAGTGGCTACATGTTTCTACAACAAATGGCCAGAGGCTATTCTATGCGGGGACGTAACTACAGTCGTCATCATAAAGTGACTCCGTTGTTTGTTTTCAAGGTACGGTTTGCCAGAAGAAATAGTCACTGATAGCGGCCCACAGTTTCGAAGTAACGAGTATGCTGAATTCCTAAGGCGCAGTTTGGTCAGACACACGAGGACTGTAACTTATAATCCTGCAGTGAATGGACAGGTCGAACAACTTACTCGTATTTTGAAAGAATCTCTACAAGTCCATCGGGAGAATTCTGCGATGATGCGTTGGTATCTGCGTTGGAGGTATACTGAAACACTCTATGTACTGCAACAGCAATGAGCTCCTCAGAGCTAATGCTAGGGCGAACAATTCGAAGTCGATTAAATGCAGCCTTTACATCCAAAGAAACGGCCGATCATAGAGAATAGGAAATACGGGCTGTTTACCAGACTAAATATTGACGCGTTGGGAGAACGTATCCTCCAGGGACTTTTGTTCGTGTGAGACTACCCTATTCACAGAAAGGATGTAATGTTTTCGGACCCCCGACCAGTCTGGAATCTGTGTGCACACCAGGAACTTACTAGCTGGCTGTTGAGACAAAGGTGAATGCAAGACAGCTGCATACAGCGCTTTCCCAACTGCTATTGAACAGACGATGTATGTATGTACGTAATCTCAACAGCCTAGCAACTAGGCATGGAGCCAACAAAGCCATGGAGATTAGCAAATAATGGACCGTCATCATGTCATAATCATCGTGGCATGATAGTTGAAGGTGAGCAACACACTTCAGCTAATATGCCGCAGGAATAAGGGAACATTTTGACAAAAAGTAGAACAAAACATTTTTAGTTTGTTTGTCACACGCCTATATTTGCTTTTCTATCATTTTCAATGTTTGTAGTATTAAATATGTGAATCAATACAATACTGTATACAATTCTTCCAATGATTCCTGCTGCGGGCCATGTCTTCAAGAGCGCTAAGCCATTGGCACGCCTCATCTTTGGGTCCCCATCCTGGAAGACGTACGGATCCAACAGCAACTAGACACGACGTCAGCGATTTCATGTGCTGCTGCCAAGTGGAAGGCTGACCACCACGCGGTCGCTTCCAGCCAGGTCCTTGACGAGCGAATAAAGCGCGACGCGGTAGACGCTAAGGTGCCATGCGTAGGACGTGACCGAGCCATCTTAACTGACGCAACAAAACCAGTTGGTTGAAGGGAATACTCGAATTCCCCAAGATGCGACGTCGAACGTCATTACTATTAACTCGATGTTGCCACCAAACACGAGCGATCCTCCTTAAACAACCGTTATCGAAGGCAGAAAGACGACGCATGTCTTTCACGCGAATCGGCCAGGACTCGCACCCATACAACAATACTGAGCGAACTGATGCACTGTAAACGCGGCCCTTTAGTGAGAATGAGACGTCGCGAAGACACCACAAGTTCCTCAGATTGACAAATGCTGAACGAGCTTTAGCGATACGAAGAGAAACTCCTTTGATGATAGTGCCGTCAGCAGAAACACAACTTCCAAGGTAGACGAAACTATCTACCTGTTCAAGTTGTGCACCTTGGAGAGTGAGTACGGGAGCAGGTGAAAGCCAATCCTTGAGCAGTACTTTACACTTCGATGGGGCGAAGTTCATGTCATACTTAGATGTTTCAACCGCCAAACGACCCGGAATGAGTTGCAGAACCTGAGGATCGTCACCAAGTAAGACGATATCATCAGCATAATCTAAGCCGGTCGCGCGGTCACCCGGTAGAAGCTCTGGGCCAAAATGCTGGAAAGCTTCTAGAGTATTAGACAGAACGTCTTCGATTGCGAAGTTGAACAGGAATGGGAACATAGGGCAGCCCTGTCACACACCGCTATTGACAGCGAATCGCGAGGAAAGCTTGCCATAGACCCACACTCTGCCGGATGTATGAAGGTAAAGTGCTCGTAAGATGGCGGTATATTTCTCTGGCACCCCCTTCTTTAGCAAACAACGCCATAAAGCAGGTCGATCAACGGAGTCAAAAGCGACACGTATGTCTATGAATGCAACGATGGTGGGTCTGTGATAAATGTGGCGATGTTCAAGGAGTTGGCGCAGCGTGAAGATTTGATCCACGCATCCGCGGCCAGGACGAAAACCAGCTTGTTCTTCACGGTAGTATGGTTCACGTACTGGGGATAGTCTGCGAAGCAGAATGGATGCCAATAGCTTAGAGGCAACCCCAAATAAGACTAATCCCACGATGATTTGCAGATGAAGTGCGAGCGCCTTTCTTGAAAATCGGGACAATAGCTGATTCGCCCCAAGAGGAAGGCATTTACTCTTCATGCCAAATTTTGGCGAACAGCGCTCGGTACAAACTAATAAAAATCTACGACGTTCCGGTCGGATACGCCGCCCTATCTACAGAAGCACTTTAACGGGTAATACCACCTGACAAATCTTCGGGGTGCTAACATTAAGTTAGATCGTCCGTGGACAAGTGGTGCTTTTATTTTTACGAACAGAGGAGGAGACAATGCCGTCTACAAAAAATTTGTTAGGTTTTACCTGCGATTCGCTTAACCTACTCACACTTCTATTTAGCACCCTCTGGCCAGTCATGTGATCTTGCATTTGATTGATTGCGATACGAACGTCTATCGATTTAATTGGGACTCGCATATCTACAGACAGTTTATCCATACGTACGTTCTAATGATGCTCTAGTCTGCTGCTTTTCGCGATACAACAGTTCACGGAAGTCTGGGTAAAAGAGGCGGTTCCATCATACTGGAATGAGTGGATTGCCGTCCCTATCTTCATAAAGGGCGTAAGCACAATATGCTCCCATTACCAAAGCAGAAGTTTGGCCCCCGTCGATTACAAGATTCTGGTGTCTGTCGTTCTTCGCAGGCTAGCCACAACGCGTCAGTTACTACAGGGAGAAGAACAGGATGGGCTCCTTCCTGGTCGTGGATAAAGATTCGCTAACTCCTCTATGTGTATCAAAATCCAACGATTGTTGTGTTCCTGGACATCCGTGCTGCCTTCGATTCTGTCGACAGGGCTGCATTGTGGCAGTGTCCGTTGAGGAATAGCATTCCCTAGAAGTTCATTCCCGTACTGCGTGCCCTATATATTCTGAGCTCAGGTAAAATTAGGGCTTATGGCAATCTTTCGCCTTCCTTTGTTGTCATTAACTGGGTTCGACAAAGATACCATATCTCTCCATTCCTCTTCACCTTTGCCATTGAGGATATCCTCAAAAATACACTAGAAGACGTGTTGACGTCAAGCTCCTCTTAGGTAGTCAGATAGCTGCTTTGGCTTACGCTGATAATATCGTCTTGTTGGTTGGCGGTCCACAGGCCGTCCAACTTACACTTAACCGCCTCGCAATTGACACGTCGAAGTATAGCATCAACTTTTCACCATACAAGTGCCAAGCGATTTTTAAGGCTGGCATACGTCCCTACTTGCACTCACCATCGATGGTAAGACGCTGGCATTTGTACAAAGTCTTGTCTACCTGGGAAGTTACAACACTGCTTGTGGGGTTGTTGAGAATGAGATTTCGATGCGTATCTCAAGAGCTCGTCTCGTTCTGTTGGCCGAGGCATTTATGGCACCGCCATAAAATCTGTCTCTCCATCAAAGAGCGAGTTTATATTCCAGCTCTCCGCGCTGTACTCTAGTGTGGTTGCGAGAATTGGCCTGTGACAATTGTCTTCGAGAACCGTTGCATGCGGTCCATTCCCCGTATTTGGTGCGTGGACCACGTAACCAAACTTGAAGTCAGACAGCGTGTCAATGGTGGAGGCACCCACTCCCTCGAGGCGGTTGTCCCGCTGCGCCAACTCCGATGGCTCGGACACATACTGTGTATACCTATTCAGCCTCTTCCGCGTCGTGCCTTATTCGTGCCTACGTACTACATACTATTAAGCAACGGTCTGGGCGAAATAATAGTCAGTCAAAGTATGGAGATCGAAGGAGGATAACAGGCAGCATCACTAAAATATAAAATATATATAAATATAAGTCATGATACATAAAGGAACACCTGGACTATTCCCACTGTGATCGAACCACCTGAAATGACATCCCGAACTGTCACTGTAATGACTCATGGCTCAAGACTCGGGTAACAAGGTTATCGCCCCTGTTCGCTATAAAATCCCACACCAATTGCACACTGATCCACCTGGTCTGATGAAGCCTTTGTGTCAAAGGCGAAACGTTACCAAACTACTATACCAAACCGATTGTTTCCAGACCTCTCTGAACTCAGAACAAGTCTTATGATTCTTCCCATATCGTTTTCTCAATTTTTTCACATGTTGGGCATTAAGTATATGAAGCGAAACTTTTATGTACACAAATATTCCACTGCTTTCTGTGGTATGCCGTGTTGAAGTGTTTCCAGCCAAGGGTACTTCTCATCCTTTGGTTTCCAACCGGATTGGTGAAGGCATCAAACGACCGATAGAAGTGAAATCAACAACCGCATATGTTGTCAAGTGTCCACCACGTGGTTTATTCCAACAGTACGGTACGAGGATCTGAGTTAAAATGGGCAAAATGTCCCCATATCATACGCAAGACATTACCGCCTTCTTACAACTGGCGCCACAAAACCGGTTGATGAAGAGAACACTCCCATTTTAGGTGGCTGAAACGTCTGATTTTACTGCTGTAGTTACCTTACTGCTACCACACACGGGCAGTCCTGCTTAAGCACTCAGTGTCGAAAACCGAAAGCAGGCGAATTTCATCCACGCGAGCTTGCAACAACCCGCTTCTACATAGCAACACCACCCGAACGGTGGCATTACAAACACTATCCCTGACGGAGAGGGAGATCTCCTGAAGACGTCCCAAATTTTTCACTTAGATATACGCTGACCGTGTTTTGACAATATGGAGAGTCGTCTTTTCTAACATTGCAGCCTTCAGCTGTGTTGATGCCTAAGTAGACAAAGTCCTGCTGGGTGTGTTCAGTGGAGAGAACGGGAACTCATCATCATCATCATTACACATTAGCTGGAGGTGGAAAACACCTCAGCTATTCTGCCGCAATACAAAAGAAAAGGAAAACAGTGGCAAACAGTGGCACGCCCGCTGAGTCCCCAGTAACGGATGGACATCGTTCCGGAGAGCTAACCGCTGGCTGCCGTAAAAAGAGAATCGTATTATGCCTAACAGGTGAGATCGTGATTGGAGAGGGATGGGCGAAGGAAATCACAACACAAACGCCATTGGTGCCGGCTCCGAGCCATATCAGCAAATGTGTCCAACCAAACGTGTTCACCGTCCTTAGGACCCCAGCCAGGCAGTCGGGATGCACCAACCGACGGCAACTTCAAAGTGAGAGTTTTCATTTCTCTCGACCAAGTCATCACTTGGCCTCCCCTCCTCCTCTTCCAACCATACCCACAACGCGCAAACAATGCACGTCGCGGGAGTCGGTGTGCTGGCATGCGCAACACGTGGCCCAGCCATCGGAGCCTGGTGTGTGATATAATGGTGCTGAGCGGTTCACTCGCTCTTCCTGCATCAAATACGCGACGTCGAACACGCTCCTTACTCACGCGGTGTTCCCACCAGACATGAGCTAAGCTGCGAAGGCAGCGATGATCGAATGTGACGAGCCTCTTCATGTTTGTCGACCTGATGGGCCAGGTTTCACAACTATATAAGAGAGTAGAACGGACGGCTGCGTTGTAAACTCTGTCCTTGAAGGCGAGAGTAATGTCGCGTCTGCGCCACAGATGGCGGAGATTGGCAAAAGCACCTCGAGCTTTTGCTATACGGTTCGTAACCTCATCTTCAATCCCACGGATGCTAATATAGCTGCCCAGGTACTTGAATTCCTGAACAACTTCTAGCAGATCACCACCAAGCGTTAGCGCAGGGTTGGGTCCCTGCCAATCTTGGAGAAGTACTTTGCATTTCCATGGAGCAAAACACAGCCCAAAACAATTGACAGCCAGTGCTAATCGGTCCAGTGCTGTTTGGCATGTTTAGGAGCTGTCACAGATCAGGGCAATATCGTCCGCATATTCCAAGTCAAAAAGTCGCTCACCAGTAAGTAGCTCCACACCTTCTAGATCGTGTCCAGCGAACGCTGTTTCCATGACTTCATCAATAGCGAAGTTGAAGAGGAAAGGTGACAGTGGGCATCCTTGTCTCACGCCGCTGGTGATACTGAAGGGTGGCGAGAGTTTGCCATAAACCCTCAGCTTGCCCGAACTATGCGCGTACAGTGCTTTGATAATGTTTACATATTTATCAGGCACACCTTTCCTCAGCAGACAGTCCCAAACGGCACATCGATCGATTGAGTCAAAGGCACCTTTTATGTCAAGAAACACGACAACGGTGGGTCGCCAATAAACATGGCGGTGCTCCAAAACTTGTCGCAATGTGAAGATGTGGTCGATGCAGCCCCGACCTCGACGAAATCCGGCTTGCTCTTCACGAATCTGGCTTTCACGAGTGCCAGTCAGTCTGTGGAGAATGACAGAGGCAAGCAATTTAGAGGCAATCGAAATCAGACGGATCCCTCTATGATTGCCGTTTTCTAAACAAGAGCCTTCCTTGAAAATTGGGACAATGATGGAGCGGTTCCAGTCTGTCAGGACTGTCTCCTGCTCCCAAAGTTTTACTAGCAACTCGTGTAGATCATCTACTAGAGCAGGCCCCCCGAATTTGTAGAGGGCTGCGGGAACTCTATCTGCTCCTGAAGCTTTACGCAATTTCAACAGCCGGATCTCACGTTCGACCTCTGCGCGTGTGGGCGGATCCGAGGAGACGGCCCAGGGAGAAGGGCGCTCAATGCCCGAAGAAGAAAGCGATAACTCAGGTTGGTTAAATTGCTTTGCAAAGTGTTCAGCCCAAAGCTCCAAGCGTTTTGACAGGCTGTGGATCGTCTGCCCACTCTCGTCGCATATGGTCTCGCTAACACCCTGTCTCCTGCTGCCCGTTTCTCGTATCAGACGGAATAACTTACGATGATTACCCACGGTAGCGGCGGTTTCCATCTCAGAGGCACGATGAGAACACCAGGTTTCGCGGTCCTTCCGAAGGCTAGCACGTAGTTTTGCCCTGACATTTTGCGAGTCTCATTGTATTCGCTTCCAGCTGGAATACGTCGGCGAGCATCCATAAGTTCCAGAGACTGTGTAGAGACCCAATGTCCGGTTTGGCAATTTGCTTTGCCACATGAAGACATGCCTGCTGACAGTAACGTTTGACGAATATGCGACCAGTGGTCTTCAACGGTGTTTAGTGGGCGCTTACCCAGCCCAGATGTCAACGCACTATGGTATACATTCAGAACATCTGGCTTCGCCAGCTGGCTGGTGTCAATCCGTTCACCTCGACGTTGCGGACGTCCACCGAAACGCACCAGGAGGTCGGCACAGACGAGTGCGTGGTCAAACTCCACGCTCGTGCTCCAAATCGAGCGATAATTTTGGACACAGCCTCTCCAGCGGTAACTGATCGCGATATGATCGATTTGTGTCCATGGTTGGCCCGAGGCTGATGGCCGCCAAGTCACGCTTCTGCGGGTGCTGTGTCGCAAGTTAGTGCTCGCGAGAAAGAGGCGAGCATCTTCACACAGATGTGGCAATCGCTCACCATTATCATTACGGGAGCCTACACCATGTTGGCCGCCCAGATGAAGCTCATCAGAGGACAATATTCCGACATGGGCGTTTAGATCGCTAGCCAACACCACAGTATCCGTGTTACTTCTGTAACGAAGGAGCTCATGAAGTTGCTGATAGAAATCATCTTTTACCGAATCAGTGCTACAGTTTGTAGGGGCGTAAGCCGCAATGACAAACAGGCACCGTTTGTCCCCGCGCGACTTCGTAGCACGGAACGAACCAGCTAATCTAACGGCGCACATCCTATTGTTTACTGGGATCCAATCAACCAGGGCAGCTTCAGCCCGGGGACTCAAAACAATGCCGACGAAACATTGACCGGCATTTGAAGCTGCATCATCGCCAGACAGGCACAATGAGAATGTGCCGCCAGTGTCGCATGTGGGGGATCTCAGGGTAAGTACGGAGCTGTAATCTTGCAGGCGGGTTTCTGATCAACAGCAAATATCGATCGGAGAACGGGAACTGAAGTGTACCAGTTCTAGAGTAGCATTTTATACTTCAAAGGAGAGAAGCGGATTCCGTATCTAACTAGCTATTTAGATGGCACACTCTTTGTGTCGCCACTGAGTAGGACGATGTCATCAGCATAGTCTGCCGGTCGGTCGTGTACCCGGAAGTAGCGGTAAGCCTAAATGTTGGTAGACTTTCAAAGCTCGAGATAAGTAAATAGAAACGGGGAGATGAAGTGGCCCTGCTGACAACGCTACTGAAAGTGTAGAAATGAGAATTCTGGATTATCGGATTTTGATGCGCCTGTCGTGTGTCTTGGATTGCGACACTCAATCTCAATTGGGGCCTTTGTCAACTTTTATGTCCGCCTCTGCTATTCCGATCACTGGGACCGTAACCGGCGTGGAGATTTTCGGTGTTACTTACGATGAAAGCTTGCTCTGGGAGCAGAGCTCCTCACTTCGTGCTTGGCGGCTTTTGCCATGACCACTAGGACATAGTGCTCCACGAGCAGAGCTTGACACAGCAGTTAGAAGTTGATTGTCAGATTTGGAGAACTTGCCAATAACCATTGCTCTGTAGGAGACAGAGGTAGAGTAAGTGAATGAGGACGGTATGTATTTTTCTGGGATGTTGTTCCCAGTCAGGCAGCGCAATTTCGCAAGTCGATCAGTGGAGCCAAATGCAGCACCGAGTGTATTATGGTGACCCAATGTCCACACAAGATCGCGAGTTGAAACCACAGAAGTCAATGAGATTTGCATTCAAACCATTGCACATATTGCTATCAACCTTCCAAGTAGTGAGTCATTTATTTTTCTATCAGAATTTTTATTTAAGGAACATACTTGTTTCCGGTCAACCTCTGCAGTCACGAAACATTCAACGTGTTATATCTAAGCAAAATGCATTTTCCCGTCCAGCCTCCGCATCTATCAAGGTTCACTTTCGACAGGTTCCGTTGGCATATTGACATAATGCCAATTCACTTACTTATGCATTGCTTCACTGGTTTGCTTACGTAAACCATTCTAAGTGAAAAATTCACCTATTTCACCATCGCGGTATATAAACAAAGCGGGACTGCGCTGTACTCGCTTTGAACCTGGTTGATAACAGTGCCTGTTATGAAAGACATGTCTTTTGAGTTATTTCTCGCCCGTTCGCATAGTTGCTTGTGAAATTGTGTTCCGTCTCGGAGCCCGTTCAACTCGCGCGTAGCAACGGTGTTGTGTCTAAGTCTCCGGATGTAGCAAAATAGAATTCTGTCAGCTATCTTATCCGTGTGGGATACCATTCTGTCACGAATCCGTTCATTCAAATAGGACTCGTGCCAGTCCGTTATATACGTGGAGCGTCTAAGAATTTCTCATAACAGAGAGGTCGGTGCTAGAGGTGGTGTTTCTCAAGGAATTGTCTGCGCGTGCTTATTAGATCCAGTTATCCCCGATCAGCCCGGTAGCCAGCCTGATCTCTTTGGTAGTGCTTTTCAGGAATCGGGATTGTTATATGGAGCAAATTGGGTGCTAGTAGCTTGAACTCGACCGAAATTTGACTAACCCCCTCTAATTGCCGCACAAAGTGTGAGCAAAGTTCCGCCAGGAGGGAAACACCTTTCCTTCATGCTAAGGATTAAGGAATATTAAGGGTAGCTGGTTGATTGATCAACCATCGTCATTGAAAATTTCAGGAAAAGTCTATCTAACCTGGAACCTTGAATCACTTCAAATGTCAACTTCCGAGGATAACTAATCCTTCGCTAAGCAGATTATGATGAGGACCCCAGAGCGGACAGCTGGGTTCGTAAGACATACAACTAAAAGATGCGGACCAATTGACATAAAGAAGAAAATATTGGGTACAGCCACCCAAACCCGTCCGTAGTCTAACAACAGTCGAACGGTTCTCTTCGCGCCTAGTCGCACAGACACCAGGATACTTGTAGTCAGGGGATTGAATGATTTGTAGGTACTTGTGTTTATTGCTAACTCAAAACCGGCCTCTATTTCCAAAAACATTTTGAACACCAGGCTCTGAGATCACTGCTTACGAGTTGTTCGCGCTGCTGACTCGTAGGATGGAGCTTTATTATCAGAAATCTCCACCAGTATATTTCTGCAGTGGTCAAAGAGGTCCAGGGAACAATTAAGAGACTATCGTCTCTTACGTGAACGGCTCGTGTTCAATCGCAACTTAGTAAATCCGCCATGGAAGATTGATAGCTCTGCTTAGTCGAAGGAGCAGGCAGCAGATTTGTCAAGCTTATACTGCTGCTTTTTCGGTGTCTTTCATATCATCTATAGATGTTAGCACATACTAAACTGTAGCCTGAATCAAAAAAATGCATGCCAGCTTCAACTTCAGCAGCTACAATGTCTCTCCATCTGAAATTGCTCGTGATGTACTGAATTTTAGATCACATCCGCGTGGATGAACGGAAACCAGAAGTGGCAGAAAGTCTACCCGCTTGCCTTAAGCTGGTGCCCGGAAGAAACAAACGACTGCCTTCACACCGTGTGAGAAAAGTTTGTCAGTTATTTGAGTCTTTCTAAAAAGCGCGTGATGACCACGGAGGTGACGTTCGTATGGTAATGGACGGGCGGCGTATAGTTTGAAATCTCAACCAAACACAACAATACTGGATTCGCAAACACTGTTTGGGAGCTGATGAATTTTGTGACAACATTCGTCACTGATCGGTCACAAGTACAATCACTTGATGCGTACGTGCAGATCACAACCACATTGTGTCCTTACTTGCGTCATTTGCTGAACCTATATGAGCTCCGAAGCAGAACTACACCACCAGTTGTTGACTGGGTATTATTTCAGCATGGCGAACTCGGCATCGCTACCCAGAGTCTGACCAATGCCAGGTCGACCTGCGGCTGCTTTCATACCACCAGATGGACGTAGAATAAATTTTGCTTCCTGTGAGGTGGGAAATGTCAACTTCGTTAATGTGTTTGGATCTTTCAAACGGGGTTTTGGTGAGATAGTAAGCATTAATGGCGAACGATTCCAACGTATGGCGGCAACCATGCTGATGTCGGACCTGCAAAAGTGAATGTGCCTTGAAGCATGCCGGGAAAAACGATAAAGTAGGTTAATGTGGGTCAATTGTTGAACTTCGTGGTCGTCGAGGAATCATAGAAATAGGAATTCACCGGTAACGCAAAAGAGTGAGGCGTAACAAATAAACAAGTACCGTGTAAAGCGGGTGCATGAGTGGCGGAATAAAGCTTAGTTGGGCGTAGTAAAGCAAACGAAGCATCCTTGGTATTACTTGGGTGTTGCCCGCCCGAACACACTGCACTAATATGACGCGTTTCGAAGTTATTACATCTCATCAGATAGAGTTAGCAGGCATCGAACCCGGGCCCCTCGGAATGTTAGTTGTGACCGGTCACCGGCAAGCAATCCGATCATTGTATCTTATCTCTGATTTCGGGAATGTTGGGCCCCTGGCATGGCTTATCGTCACGCGAGAGGCGTATGAACTGACTGTCCAGACACCGGCTCCCAAACGCGTGAGAATCCCACATCTCGCCCTGCTGCCTTGTGGGTTAGACCAGTTGGCCAAAGGGTCGAAGCGACGGTCCCCTAAGACAACCTACCTACCTCGACCTAGGCAACCGGATAGTATCTCGCCTACTGACGAACTACAAGCATTCACACTTTCTCTTACTGCTACGATCCTATTCACTCATGTTACTATGCCAACTTCACAAGCACACGCCACCATTTTACCTACCCTTCCTTGTACTATTCACTGCCATGTTATCCCTACTTTAGCCATCTTATCTCAGCTTTAATGCACACAAAAAATAAAAACGCAAAATGGCGTGTGTAAAGCCAAAATCATCTTCCTAGTTTGCATTTAAGGTTTCTATTTTCTCCATTTTTTCTACCATGGATCTGATGGCACAGTGTCTGATAACCGACCTAGAATATATATATATATATATATATATATATATATATATATATATATATATATCTTGGTTTCACCTCCAATCATGCTACTATACGGTTAACCAAGCCGAAGTGGGGAGTTGTGTTTAGGGGACACATGCCCAAGCCTTTGAGCAGATAGCGTGCTTGTCGTACAGGTTATCGCGCCTGTTGGATGTCGGTGACAAAGTTCTCAGTTAACTCCCGCTAGTTTGGTGCGATGAAAAACAGGGCGCAATCGTACTCACGATTTCAGCACACACAATGCTCCACAAAGTGAAGCCAAAGGCAGTCACTTTATTATATAACTAGTCAAGTCCACCAAGCCACGGCTTTTCTAAACTGACTTGGGTTTTTATAGAAGAAGCATGTGCCAATTGAAAATTCCCCACTTCCTGGACCATTGCTTTCTAACAACTCGCTGAAGGGAAGAATCCCGAAACATCCAGCTGGCACCCCGAGAAGGGGGTTTGACAAACCAATTGAATTCACTATGTACAAATTCCAACAAGTTCTTCTTCACCGAACCTTAGTTACCGCTTGCTAGTAAACAGTGGACCACAGTAAACGAATCCGCTGATTTTCGGGTTATGGAGCTCATTGGCCTAGTGATAATGGTGATAGCCGTCAAGCTCAACCCGCCGAGTTCCACTCCTAGCTCGGCTATCTATACCTGATGCGGCTAAATAAAGATAAAACCGTCGGTCGTGGAGGGCAGCGATGGGAGAGAGCCAAACCGGAAAGAATCCGCTGTTTAGACTCCCAGTTGATATGCAGTGGGAGCTCGATCCCTCTTATATATAAGAATGGAAAACACTGGCTAGATCACCCTCGTCAGTTCCATGGATATCCAAGTTGAAATATGCTTATGGATTCATTAATTGCCCCAATCAAAGAAGGAGCACATTCGAATCAGCGGCTTGCAGATATTTCGTGATCATCAGTGAAGCTTGGGATGTTGTCATGTCCACAGCTGGTACCATCTAAAGGGCAAGTAATTAGACTGACTCAATTTTATGCAGGATGAAACAGTATGCGCGTGTTTGTGTGGAAAAATTATGAGTTAATTCAGGTCCAAATATAATGCGTAATTTACCTGCTGCGTCCAACTCAGCTGAAGGTGAGGTTGGTCGTTTACTACCCGGACGAGGTGTTTACTCAGTTTATTTAGCACGTAGTTAAGGACTGGAAGTATGGTCAAGAAGCTTCTGTGGTAAGTGCATTTTTCGGTCAAGAATGCATGGTGTAAATTAGGTTTCTTTATTGTGCAGATAACTGGAATCAACCCGACGTCTTCGAACGAGCCACCAGTATATCAGTTCTACTCTAAATGAAGTATGGAATACATCGCTGTATTTTAAATGCCGCGTGAAGCAACCAAACTACTGCCTATTTAAAGGACGGGTTAACAAACTGTACATTATTAATCCTTGATTAATGTTACACTTATCCACGCAGACTTTGTTGGTGAGTGGTAATGGCATAACTTCGCTTCCAGCAACTTCAAGGGAACTTTAAAAACATGCTATCTAGTTAAAAGATACTAAACATCCCACCTTACCTGCAGTTTATAGGTACGGAGCAAACTATCGAGTCGCTCATCTCCCAAGAACATTGCAATAAAAATTTAGTGCTTGCTGAGGATTGATGAAACCATATCTATCAAGCACCACATTAACCAGCCACATTAAATGATGATGTTAGTAACATACTGCAGAACTAACTGGTTCGAATACGATCAGATAAGTTCGAACGCTAAGAAACAAAACTTCAGACTTGATTAACACTACGATATCGCTATTGCGTTTTTGTGAATAGCTGATTGGGTTGGATATTCCAGCAGAATTTTACAGTCCTTCTGTTGTCTTAGGTGCTAAATCTGAAAGGCAATACTATCTTGGAAGGGGTCGAAAATGGTAGATATTTCCATTGCACAATTAAGCCTACAAAACTAAACAAGACACCACTACTAGTTGAAATAATCACCCGGTAAATGTACGACGTCAGGTGACATGCAACGCTGCACTACTATATCGTGCTTACCCTCATAATCAATGCTGTGGTCGCCATCCTTGTCCACCGTGGCGATAAGTCTGTCAATTTCCTTGTATTTGACATCAACCCCACTCTCAACCAATGCTTTACGCAATTCGGATCGTTCCAACTTTCCACTTCCGTTTTTATCCAGCTTCTGAAATGAACCGGAGAAAAAAGTAAAAGTAAAGCTGGCAACACGTGACAGTCAAATTGTGCTACTGTTTTAGTACAACTGCGTTAGATGCACATCTAATCATTGATGCCACATACAAAGAAGAAGCAATACGTATGGCCAATTTTGGTCTTACTTTATTACCATACGGCCCAGTGCCATAAGCTTATACATCCATGTTCGCCTTAAGTTTACCAGAAAACACTGTATATCGGCGTTTATGTTCTGCTGAAGTTTTACTTGAGCCAACTATGCAACCTCCAAATAAAAATTTGACTGATGGAAACCCCGTAGGCCAACCCGGCTGAGGTAATCTCTGAATAAAAGCGTGATTATTTGATGAATTTAACAGGTGCAGATGGACAGAACAGAATAATTCTGATGCATAGCAACGTGGGGATTCCTCAGTTTGTCTGAGAACAGTACATAAAATAGTAAAACAATATGACTTCATTTTCTACTTAAATAACTTAGAAAGCTTGCCTGTTCGGACCGTGACCAGGTATCTTTAGGTCAACCAGACGAATGCCAATTACCGCGCTTCTGGCGTTCCAACGCATAGAGTGCTGGCGACGGTGCGGTGGAAACCGTACCTCTCCTTCTAGCTAGAACTATTTTGCGGTGCCTTTTCTCTAGCGGGGCAGCACGTTTTGACAATAAATGTGTGTCTCGCACATTTATTCCTCTTCTTGCGGCTTTGCCCTAAGTCGAGACGAACCTGGGTTTATAGTGACCGATCGATTCTCGTATAACGCAATCCCGACCTAACATTTTGTAGTCCGGTTATAAATATTTCATTTCAAGTCCGTTAAATCCTGACTCCGGACAGGCCCAAAACTTCCCGTGTGGAATTCGTACACATGCTCTAACATGAGACCTCTCGGCCGTCTAACAACCCCCGGTGTTAGCGCCTTAACATGGTGCCGAAAATGTCAGGAGACTGGCGTCCATGTGGCGATAATTGCGCCCTCAACAAGGTAACCGTTTTAGACCGACATCCGATAATACATATACTGGACATCACAATCGGTATTTATAGCGCTCGCATGTCCTCAAATATCGACCTGATGCCAACTTATCGTCAGCAAATGGTCCCCGATGAGGACATACCGAAAACTGCTGTCATTACAACATTTGGACTGTTCTACTTCTTATGAATGCCATTCAGCCCACACTACGCTGCACAGATATTTTAATGCTTCATTGACTTCGTATTCCTTAAACATGACTTTGTCCGCCCATACAGCGACGATATGTTGATGACCGGTTCATTGGAAGGTGAACCTCGAACGCAAATAGGACTTGTTTGAGCGGCTGAAAGCGCATAACTTTACCTTCAACCCAGACAAATACCTTTTTATACAGCCACGCATAGTTTTTTGGACACCAACTTGCTTCTGAGGGCATCCACTTTTTGCAGGATAAAGTTCAAGTAATCAACAACTTATCCGACGACTCTATCCACCATTCAATGCATGGTGAACTATTATCACCGATTCCTGCCACGCTTTGCTGATCTTATGCAACTGCAAACGGATATTTTGCATGGACGCAACAGCAGTGAAGTTGAACTTACACATGAAGTGAAACAACCTTTGAAGCCAGAAAGAAATCATTAGCTTCCGCTGTCATGTTTCTTTACTTCTGCACAAACGCTGTGATTAGTGTAGCCGTTTAGGATTAGGAAAACACAATTTGCGCTGTCTTGCGGTAGTTTACCCTTTCGTGACCGGCAACCACTAACGTTCTTTTCTCAACCTCTTCAGACGGCAAAAAGGAAGTACAACACATGTGGTCGTGAGCTACTCACCTTCTGCTCTGCAGTTCGTCATTTTCATCACTTTTTGGTAGGTAATCCATTTACTATATTCAACGATCATAAAATACTCCTCTACGTCTTCCAGAGCCATTCACTTCTACAGTTACCGCGTGAAGTTCCTCATCTGGATTTCATATTGTTGTTTTCGACCTACATTCAAAACATGTCTAAAATGTGCAATGTTTTGACTCCGACGGATCAATCGCTCGATATGGCAACTGTGGACGCAACTTAGCAAGCTGAAAAGAACTTACTGTCAATCTGCGTATACTCCATACTAAACTTGGCACTGAAACCGCTACCATCGTCTAATGGCACGATAATCTGAGACGTCCCGGCATGACATCCACTTCCATTTGTACTTAATGCTTTCTATCGGAAAGTCTTTTTTACACGCTACACAACATTGTGCATCCCGGCATCCGTGCTTCAATCAGGAGGATTGCCGTCAGGTACGCCAGGCCAGACATGCGGCGCGACGACAGACTCTGGGCACGCAACCGCCTGATTTGCAAGCTAGTAAAATGCGACCGTTAGCGTCAGCCCGATTCTCTCACGTCCACCGCGACATCGTTGGACCATTACAGCCGTCTAAAGACAGTCTACATACTGACCATGGTGGATCGTGCCAGTATTTGGCCGGAAGCTGTCCCGCTTCCCAATGTATTTGCCGGGACATTACACGCTGTTACCAAGCGCTGGCTCGCTTCACATGGCTGTCCATCCACTGTGACGACTAACCGTGGCCCGCAATTCGAAAGCAAGTTTCAACGACCTGAGGGAGGTCCTCGGATGTAAAAGCATTAGGAGTACCGCCTATCATCTTCCGGCAACCGGAACAGTGGAATGGTTCAACCGATAGCTTAAATCCTCACTGAGTGCCGCCAATGGACTCAGTTGGACATAAGTCTTGCAATGTACTAGTCGGCATTCAATCAGCACTGACAGACGATCACAAAACGTCCAGCGCCAAACTGGCTTGTGGAAAACCACTCTCATTATCAGAAAAATTCTTCTCCGAGAACCCATACACTTCTCGCTACGACGCAAACCACGCTCAACAGTTAGCCAAGAGCATGCGCCGCAAAATTGTACAAAAATAATGGAACAGTATCGCGTCTGCCAATCCAAAGATCTTCACCATTGCGGGTTCATCTTCATACGTAACGATAGTCTACGCAGACCACTCGAACGACTTTACGAAGTCCATTCAAGCTCCTACAACGTTAGGATCGTTTCTTCGTCATCAAACACAACGGCAAATAAGAAACGGTCTCAATCAACCGTCACAAATTTGCCGTGCAGGATCAGTTACGATCGAGCACTCTAGTCCTCCGTCCTCTGACCAATCAGCTCAACCGATGGTGAAGCAATTGCCTATTGCAGACAGTAACGCTTCAACCGAAAACCCGCTAACCAAGCCCTCAGACTCCTCCAAGCCTATAAAGCTTACTAAATCTGGCAATCGAGTTTGCCGATTGTCACGGTTCTTAGGACATCACGTTTATGCTTCTAACAGAACTTTTAGGTTTTTACTTCGCTTTAGTACCTTTGGAAAACAAAAAAAAAACAGAAAACGTTTTCAATACCCAAAGGGCACAATAGGTTTTGAAAAGTCTAAGAAAAATGGAGCAAGGCTATTATAAACACTTGTTTCTTTAACATTTCGCTACCTATTTGGTCAAGGCCTTTCCCTTTTGTTGCCGTCGTCACTTCTGTAAATCTGATCTTCTATGTTTCTTCTTTCCTTTTATGTTGCCAATCGGATAACACGCAATGGTGGTCAAACACAAGTGACTGTAAACTATGAACGTTCTTCCCTTTTCTTTTATCAGCACACTAAGCAAAACAAGGACAGGAGTCCACTTGGATCTCTTCGAATTTGTTCGCTTTCCGCAGTTGCATCAGCTTGCACCACTTGGTCTCACAGAAGACTGGCCGGCGACGGAAAGTCCTCACATAGATCGGAGGGTCTCCTGAGGTTCCCTTCTAAGAGGGGTGTTTTGTAGCGACCTGGAGATACCCATATTTGTCTGAGTGTGATTAGTAAAAAGCAACAAATATTCTTTCGTCTTGTACCTAGGCAAAGTAGAAAGCTTGCCTGTTCATACGGCGACATGTTTAAGCTAACCAGACCAATGGCACTTCGCTCCCCTCTAACTTTTCGCCTCGAAGTGTGCTCGCAACGTCTGCAATGGTGACCATATCTCTTCACCTAGTTAGAACCACTGTGGTGCCTTTTGGATAACGAAACTGTACGTCCTAACAATAAAGGCGTTACTCGCCTATTTATGCGCTTTTTCCGGATTTTCTCTAAGTCGGGATGCACCTGGGTTTATAACGACTGATGGCTCTCTCTATAGATAGTGCTGGTAACGGAAGTGATGCATGGACTACATGGCTTGTGGGTTGGATCATGAAGTAACATTCTTGCAATGAGTATGGTTAAAAACATGGTTGCACGCCGTACTGGCCTGCAAATTGTATGATATATGCGATGCTATTTCGCATTTTAACTCATCCGAGCCCTAATTCCTATTCAGCATTTTCTCCACACATGCAGGTTCAATGTAAAACGCACATTACTGCCTCGAATGTCATATTACCTTACCCATCAGATTTAGTAGTACACGGTGGCGGAATGGATTGCAGTTTATTTGAAGTCGCTTTCCTTTGTAGTTACATCGGCTCGGCCATCTTCCATTCTCCACTTCGTTCTGCGTTTTCTTTTGTATGTTTCGTTTACTTGATATCAATGTCACCAAACTTACGGCTTCTGAAACAAATTATATTTGCGCTACTGTCCAGAAAGACGCTTATTTACCAAAGCTGAATTTTTTGCAATAGAACAGCGCTAAGACTCATCCTTAAAAGTGAGATGAGGGAGAGAGTTTTTTTCTGCATATTTCCACAACGCCATCCACCATTCCAGAATACACAGTCCATATTCCATTGCTGAAATTGCCCTTACCGTTGGCACAGTCTTCGACTGAGTTCGTTGCTTATCATCCGTATAATATTGGAATCACACTACTCATTCGGCTAATCAATTACGCAATGACTGATCTGCTTACCACATTGCAGCTTTGCTGCAAAAGACGCACTACCCCGTTACCTTAAGGCAAACGGAAAGAGTAAAACAGGAAATGTATAAAAACCGTGGACGTGGCTTTTAATGACTGTATCGTTTTGACGATCACTAGATTAAGAGCATAAGGCAAGTATCTTTACTCACTGACTATAACCACAATAACAAGAGGCCGTTGAACAGTGCTACATAGAAATGCTGTCGTTTGGGAAGCTATGTGGTGAAAACAGTTCAGGAAAATTAGTTTTCATGTGATTGATTGATACGTATTTAATTGTCACCTCAAGTGGTCGGTTGAAGAACGATGGCGTTTAAATGCAGTCTGAGATGAGAGCGCATGCACATATACATATGGAAGTCTGGTACCGGTGAAAAGCAATTTTTGCCTGGTAATACAGTGTTTTTCACAAAAACCGAACAAACTGACTTTTCCAACTATTTTAAGATAGCTCCAAAAATCACGTTAGGCCATCGGATTTAGACTTCTATCAATGAGTGGCTTACTGATCCATTTTGTTTGGAATATCTTATCTAAAACTAACAGCCGTATGGTAGGACATTCCATAAAAAATAAAATTTGCAGACCAACATGGAAACGTTAGCGAGATGGTTCGTGCAAACGACAACCTAAAGCTGCGTACTCTTTTTAAGAGAATCAAATAAATGAGAACCATTGTTGCCACTAAGAGAAGCGCATATGCTGCTATTTTTCAAAGGTTGTAACTACTACCGATGTAGGCCAATCAGTTTGGTGCCTACCACTTCCATTTTGGATCCCATAATTGAGCATATGCACCCTAAGATGATTGATTTTATATTCTTTCATATGAAGGTCTCTCTATCGTTGAACTGAAGTGACGCGTTGAAGTTTGTAGGCTGCACAGTGATACAGTCTGATACTTTCTGCCCTTAAACACAACCGCTACCGTTCATGGAAATAGAAGCCAAAAGCGAATGCGTTATGTTACAATGAAGACGTTATTTGCTTTGGGATCGGAATGATCACTGCGTTTGGGTGAAAAGGCTGCAACCATTAGCGCACCTTGGTGAAAATATTTCCTTTATTCGCGTCCAACACAAATAGTAACCTAAGTAGTGCATTTGAGTGCACTTAGTAAGCTCTTCAACATTGCAGGAGTGACATGACCAACGTTCTCGCACTTCTACCCTCCCGATCAAGTCAAAACATGCGAACAAGGATGCAGTTTTTCCAGCATCATCAGTGACGGTAGTGGAAAAATCGGCGTACGCATGTCACGCCACCAACGAGCAGTGACGTCCTTACACAGAAGTAGTTCCAGCGAAAGCTCAAATCATCCTTGAGCTGGCTTAGAGGAAGTGGGATACAACACTTGTATCTTGCTTGCCAGGAATATTTGCGAAAAAACTTATCCACCAAAAAATATCTTGCAACGTTCTAAACTTGGCTTCTTTGGAAGTACCCAAATTAACGCTTCTTGCTAGCTATTGTGTCAACTAATAGCACTTTGATGGAATAAATTGGAATGAATGGTCCATGCAATTCAGTCTCGTTCGTCAACCAAACCTAGAAAACAAAAAGTGGCATCCGCTTTACTATGTGATGCTTGCCTCCATGACATTGATTCGTTTGGTACAGACAGCACTGCGTCCTCTTTGGTTTGCCTCGCATTCATCAATAAATGACTCTTCACTTCGTGCTTTATATCGTTTGTCACGTGATACATATGCGTGAGTTTTTGACCGACACTCGGCTTCGTAATGCTGTCTTGTTCTGCCTGAGTACGGTCTAGAGGAGTGTTTTGTTTGGATTCGTGAATACGTACTACCATGATAATCACAAACATTAACTCAAGGCAATCGACAATGCACGTAATTTTTAGTTTTGTTATAAGAGTTAGTAATAGAACAATTCGCCTTTCTTAGCCTTAGGAACAAGCGCTTAATATTAACTCAGAATACGAATTTATGTTTGGTATATAACTGGATTGTTGGCATCCTTGTCCGGATTTGCCTGTCACTGTGGCCTGCACGGCAACAGCCACAAGACGCCTGCGCTTATAGAGGGAATATGATTGGCTTGTGCTGCACCAATCACAGTTCTACCCACACAGTCCATATCCGGTGTAAACCCGAAGGAGTAAGGTCGGTAGGCATGCGGCTAAGAGTCACGTTTCAATAACGGAGCCTGCCCACACTACTTCAACAAGCAGAACAGAAGCATTCCGGCCTAACTGGGAAATCATGCGTTGCAGACGTACATAAGGCGGTGGCTAGGCTGTAGGATAGAGTCACACACACAGAATGGAGCCACTCTTTGAAACGTGCACAATCACGATGGCGGTGTACTCCGTCCACTCCAACAACGACCAATTGTCTCCTGGAGCCAGTATGGACG
This sequence comes from Dicrocoelium dendriticum, assembly GCA_944474145.2. Classification (NCBI taxonomy): domain Eukaryota; kingdom Metazoa; phylum Platyhelminthes; class Trematoda; order Plagiorchiida; family Dicrocoeliidae; genus Dicrocoelium; species Dicrocoelium dendriticum. The sequence goes on from OX104071.1 coordinate 49,470,390, forward strand.
AGGTTGTAAGTAATATACTGGTTGGCGCCTTGTCAGCATTCACAAGAGACGAAGGTACACCGGCAAGGTAAACTAGTATATAACCCCTGAAATGCAATACTATTCCACACGCAGGTAAACCTACTATTTACATAACTACATGAGTTCAAACGAACACAACCTTCTGTCACGATCACAAAGTATACACCAAAGCTGGCAAGGTAAACCATATTGATTGAAAATAATGAACACCTTAAGTCAAACATGGTTTGTTAAAGAATACCTTTTAACATAAATCCGGATAAAGGTGGACCTAGATATTTTGACCGGAAGTAATGCTGCGGATTGCATTACGCTACCTTAAGTTAGACAAGGAGCAACACGAAGTAAAACACCAGCAATTCCATCTTCGAGGTAATATCAGACAACTGAAAAGGAAACAATTCTATTGGAAACCGGTTTCATCCTTGTCATTGCGCGGAGGTAGCTTTTGCCAGTTTTCCCTTGCTATTAGCATACGCCGGTTATGTGTCTATCTTCAGATGTTGTGTAAAAGGAGCCAGCGTTGCAGCACATATTTTGGGTTGGGTTATAACGAAGGTACATTTGTTCCTGCTGATCGGGTAGGTTCGTCTCATTTAGGCTCAGTCAGATAGCCAGCACACTACCAGGAAAGGGTAAGACGGTCATTTCGTCCAATCTGAACATGTCAACAGCTTGTATCAGCCGAATCCTACTGGATTCGAACATAAAACACTATTCTTAAAGGCCAATGAATGACGCCACTTGGTCGTGGGTGACTGCGCCGGGCTGCCCAATAGCTAGCGCTTCATCCCCTTTTAGACGCGACAAGTACTGTCTCTATATGATTGATTAGCCTTGTGCGGTGACTGTTTCTGATACCAAAATTATTCCCCATGGTTTACGTACATAACTCGAAACCAGTGTCACGCAATCAACACAAAGCATCCCTTTGTGTCGTAATACTCAAGTTCAAACTTTCCTTTCTGTACCTTTGGCAGCAGTCGATCGTCAGTGCAAAGCCCATTTTTGTGCCTTTCATCTGACAAATCAGATGTGTGAAGGCCCTTCTGGCATAAAGACTGGGAGGATTAATTATTTTTTGATGCTAGTATCTATGATTTGTACATTCCTATCTTGCATCTTTGCTACCAGACAGATTGTGAGAGGTGTTTCGGTAGTACATTGCTGGGTAGCTCAAGCAGAACGCAGATAATAGCACCCTTACTGAGCGTACATCAAACGACCCAAATAGTAGTCCGAATGTAACTGTATGTTTGCCTTTCAGCTTCCTCTTAATAATAGATCATGCTTCTCCCTTGGTTACATTGTGCTCAATTGTATCCGTATGTCCATGTCAGCTTGTGGTTTATTACGCACATAAATGAAACTGGATATCAACAATTTTTTGCTCAAGAAACAGCTGACTTAGCGCATTTCATTTAATTCCTGGAGGCGAATTTAAGGGTATGTTTTGTAACTTTCTAATAAAACACAGGAAGCTTTTCAAAGCACTACTATTTGTTGTTTCGTAGTTGTGCTTCTCGGCACGCAAATCAGTTTTTCATGGAGTACACGTTCCAGATTTCTACCAATGAGACAGGGATACAGAAGACACCGCAGTACGGAAGTAAGCTTGAGCAGTAAACGCTGTGCAGAATCGTTAGATTTAACAGTATTTATATTGGAAGTAAAAATATTTACTTTGGTCTGTTGTCAGCACTTTGAGTTGATGAAATGCAACACCTTCGTAGAAGTTAGTTGGTTGGGACTTATTCGGCTGTCATTCTCTCTTATATATTGAACTGGGTTTGATCCTCTGACTTCGGAGATCACACGATATTATAACGATGGATGACATCATATTAACACATAGGATTCGAAAGACATGGGGGCTAGGCAACTTTACTTTCTCACGTCACTTGTCCTATAAAGGCTGACTGTAGACATTGCAGGGAGATTGTAGGTAGATCGGGTGTGCCTCTTTTGATGAATTTGAGAGCTGCATCACACCTGATTGCTTTCATTTTGGGTAACTTGTCCTCTAATTCTAAATTAATACATTTTGCTTTCCAAGCCACTGCTCTAACTAAACGGAACCCGCAAAACTGTCAGTAAACAGCAAAATATTTTGAAAAATGCTGCGGCATTTCAATCATTTCTCTTGTCCGGACACGAGTAATTAGATCATCGCTCCACGTGCTCGTCAAATGCTTTCCAAGTTGGTTATCAGTACCAAGAAGCATGCCTTCAAGCGTAACTCATGAAGCCAGCGCAACCAGTTGGCCACCTTCAGTATGTGCTAACTTAGCTGCACCGAGGGTTACTTTATGTCATTACACCCAAAAGTTGGCGGATTCATGGTGTCTAATGTTATTACCGAAGATATAAGTATGATTTTACGTCTATATGTCCAAATCGAGGTGAACTAGTAACAGGAGAGCCTGCATTGTTGAAGTATGGCTAAACTCTGTTTGCAATTTATGAGCTACCCAGTATTGATGATATGACAGTGTAGTAAATAAATACATAATCTCCAACGGCGCGAAGCAATTCTGAACAGGGGTGATCCGTTTTTACGGAATTTTCCATGCATGAAATATATAATAATCAGCTGCATTTCAAATATTTCAAGTGAGTACCTATTATTGTACATGATAATATGCTAATGAATAGTATGATAGCGTGTAACTGTACAACGTGATTGATAGAATTTAGATCTACGTTTGAGAGGACCAAAGAGATCAACTCTCAGAAAAGCTCAAAAAGTAGATGGAATCAGTTGGTGTAGTGAAGTGTCAACTCATTGCCAGTAACTTTTGCATTAATCCAAAAATTAGGGTTAAAGTCATGAGTGCACTGTTGCTATAATACTTATAAGCACAAGCTGACTTGTAAATATTTTTGTCTGCAATAAACAACACTGATGTAGATACTTTTCTTGCGACGCCATTTGCTCTATGTGAAAAGCGGAAAGTATTTTGTTGCTCTGCTCGGTCGCTTCACTGGCAACTGTTGAATTAAGACTACACATGCCGGGTTAGATTCAAGAATAGGTTAGTGAATGCACTGCTCCTTCACAGAATTCTGGTGCGCGTGAGCGGTTGCCACATTAACCATCTGGCCAACGTGTACTCATTCGTTACAACCCTGGGTAGAATTCCGCCGCAAATTACTCAGCATCCTTAACGATGTCTCAAAAGATTATCCAGTTTCGATTGCGTTCTTCTTACACACTGCCATGATGAAGTTACTCCGCAGCCGGCAATAGATGTACTGAAGGAATATGCTTAATGGGATTTTTAGTTGCTCCATGTCCTTGATAATTCTCTAGCAGGCGTCTGAAGACCTAACTGAATCGACCCGGCAGCTTACAAACCAGATAGTCTAACTCCCAATTTGGAAATGTATCAGATGATCGTGTTGTCCTATTGAGGCTATATATGGGCTCAAAGTTTCGCTCACCATTAAGACTACTAGTATCACTACCATGAACTGAAGATCTCAATTCAGAAGGTAGCCAAACACCGGCAAACGACTTATCCAGCTCAGCAAACACCTCAAGATCTTAAAAATCAACCAGATTTGCCAATATTTTGACTAATTGTAAACAGAGGTTTAGTGATTTATCCAAAGTAACACAACCGAAGTCGTTCTACAAACATATATAAAGTTTAACCGGTCCTATTTGACTGTCAAGCAGCTATTCAGTGTTTGGAATAACAATACATTAGCTGGTACGTCGATGGCTTTCTGCAAGATATTCTTAGCATCATGGATGCAAAAGTAGGATTTTCCAATGAATACCGGATTAATTCCTATGTATTATCGTCACTATTGTTTGTGCTTCCAGGTTAAATGTAGAAATTACACGTAACCTCTAAAAATTTTCTACTGTTTGCCCCACCGGATACTACCATATATGAACAGCATCACAAGATAACTGAATTCTGGCAGGAATAAATAGTATTAAAGAGAAACGGCTCCGAGTATGCACAGCAGGTTGTGTACAGCCCAATGAATTATACGCCTTTTACCTCATATAGCAGTGTGTGGATCCCTCCAACCCGTATCCGTCTGGTTACAACGACATAAGTAGTTGGCAAACCAACAATACCGTGTAAACATCTGAGAAGATGTTTGAACCTCACATTAGAGCGCCGGATAATTTAAGAATACATGTATAACGAGGATTTTTATCTGTGTCACGGAAGACGGGACACCTTATATCTGATATAACCTAAAATTTTCGAGGCAATAAGTAGCACGATCCAATCAGTAAACGTTTAAGTCCCTACTTCTGCTTGTCTCCAGTTACTCTTACCGATCTCAAGAAATTAATTTCACTATCTTGTTCATTGTTGAAGGATGCCGATTCATAATTATTAGGCTACAAGCAGCTGCTTACTTTGACTAAATTGACCACCGCTTATGATATGAAGCTGTCCGGCACGAGATCTAGTAGAGGAAAATTAAATGTCTGTGCGCAAAGCGAACCTACGGTGGACGGCCTATTTGGGTAAAGTTTTCTCGTCCCTACCAATGACTGCGAAATTCCTGATATATTTTCTGTTTCACGAATAATGCAATGCATTAATAGCCAGGAAATGAACGGAAGTCACTTACAATTTTCCTGTTAAATTTTCACATGCTAGTGCCGAACTTGCAGTCAGATTCGTCAGGGGGCTAGTGCAACAACTGGTATCAGTCGGCACATCCGTGAAGATCACAAAATTAGATGACCTGCATCCAAATTTTATTCGCCACGCTGGAAGCATGTTCTTATTTATGCCAACTACTTCGTCCACAAAAGTTTACTTTGCCGTAGAACTATCTCGGTATGAGACATGAATTTGTTACACAGAAGAAACTCACGGGAATCAATCTGCGTGTCAGTTTTTAGCAAGTTAACGTTTGAAATGGCTTGGTATGAGGGTGGTTTATATCGACAGCCAATGGTGCGCTGAGGCTGGTGGTGGCTAGATCCTGACAGATGGTCTACCCATTGCTGCTACTGTTGTGCCATTTTCTCATGTCCTGGGCGCCTCCTCGTGGCGACCGCTGGGTGGGATTTGGGTTTCGCCCTTCGCCCTGCTAAGATCCAGGACACCAATCCGCATGAGTCGGCTAACTGACCATGTGCTAGACCCGCTGCCTTTCGGGTGTTCATTTAATCGAAGGCTTTGGCTGAGGACCCGAGTCGTTCTCCTGTCAGGTGTAGGCGCCCTGGCAGTATCCTAGTCCATCCTCTTCGGAGGTTAGGAAGTGGTCGATGGCCCACTTCCCGTAAAACCTAGCCATGGGAGACAACAGGTTTACGGGTGATATTCTCAAAGCTCGATTGGCGTAGAGCACGAGTGCCACGCATTGTCTCTGACGGTGGGAGGACACCTCCGGGTGTTCAATGGTTTGCTACTGCCGGCCTCAAGCCAGGCAGCCCCTGGTCAAATTGGTGCAAACCCGCCAAAAACCCACCTGCGTCTGACCGTGGTCGCAGGTGCATATCCAATTACGGTCGCAAAACATGTAATAATTGTCCCAGTACCTCAAAGGCTGCGTGTGACGGCCGTCAAGCAGATCCCAATCTGCCTCTGCAATCACATTCCCGAGCTGGATCTGCTCCCCACTGCCTTGTGGGTCAGGCTATTGAGCCAAAGGCTCCGGGTGGAGTCCCTCAAGCAAACCTCCAAACAACCCACTGCCTTGTGGGTAAGACTATTGAGCCAAAGGCTCCGGGCCGAGTCCCTCAAGCAAACCTCCGAAGCACAACGACCACCTCGCGTGCGATTGCCCACCAATGCAATCGTATGTCTGCGCGTAAAGCACTCAGCATCGGATGCTGGAACGTGCGCACACTACTGGACCGGAACTCCAGCGAGCGCCCGGAGCGACGCACTGCACTGGTCGCAATGGAGCTGGCGTGCTACCACATCGATATTGCGGCGCTCAGTGAAACCCGGCTCGCTGAGCAAGGTAAGTTGCATGAAGCAGGTGCTGGCTACACATTCTACTGGGTGGGCAACGTCACCTCAGCACCACGTGATCATGGGGTCGGATTTGCAATATCCGATCGCCTCCATGGCCAGCTGCTGGGTGAACCAACAGGCATCAGCACGCGACTGATGACTGTTCGCCTACGACTCGGAAGAGGTAAGTTTGCTACTTTTATAAGCACGTACGGTCCGACCATGTGTTATCCTGATAACACGCGTGATCAGTTCTACACTGAGCTATCCTCCGTGATACGGTCTGTGCCGAGGAGCGACCGACTATTTCTGCTGGGTGATTTCAACGCGCGCGTTGGGCGTGATGCATCAGCGTGGACAGATGTTATCGGTTCGCATGGCATTGGTTCAGCGAATGCGAACGGTGACAGGCTGCTCTCACTGTGTGCCACTCACGGCCTGACGATCACGAACACTCGGTTTGCATTGAGTGCGAGTGATATAGCAACCTGGACGCACCCACGAAGTGGTCACGCTCACCTGCTCGACTATGTCGTCGTACGTCAGCGTGATATGCGTGAAGTGCGCATGACACGTGTACTGCGTGGAGCTGAGTGTGGCACTGATCACAAGTTGGTGCGGACCAAACTGTACATATATTTTCGTAAATCTATGTATTGCACTCCCGCCGTGAATCGGCGTAAATTTAACATTCTCTCCCTCGGTACTGTGGCGAAACGTACTGAGCTGGAGAAGGCGATGGCTGCACGCCTGTGTGATGTGGACTGCATAGCCACAGTGGGCGACCTGTGGCACCACATTCGCGACCAGGTGACAGCTGCTGCCGAGGAGACCATCGGGCGCGCAAACTGTAAGCGGCCTGATTGGTTTGATGACAGCAATGCGACGATCGGCGCATTGGTGTCGGAGAAGAATGCAGCATTTGCTGCACATGTTGCAGACCCCAGTGACTTGGGGAAGAGTAGTCAGTTTCGCAAACTTCGACGGCGACTGACCCAAGAGCTCCGTCGCATTAAAAATGCATGGTGGACGGAGAAGGCGAAGCAGATGGAATGCTACGCCGAACGCCGTCAACACAAGGAATTCTTTGACTCCTTGAAGGCGGTATATGGACCGAGATTGGAGCCGCTGAGGACACTGATCGATGGTAGTTCAGGCGCTACCTGCACCCAGACTGCAGACATAATGCAGATCTGGCGGAAACACTTTGACTGTTTCTTGAACAACCGTTCAGAGATCGACTGGCCTACATTGAACGGCCTGAAGCAGCACGATGTGAAGGCGAATCTGGCGGATACGCCGACACTGGATGAGACGCAGAGAGCACTTGCCCAGCTGCGAAACGGCAAATGTGCCGGAGCGGATGGGATCCCGCCTGAAGTATTGAAACACGGCGGACCCGCGTTGTTGACTGCGCTGCACCACTTGATGCAACGTGTATGGATTGAGGAGGAGGTGCCTCCTGAGCTGAAGGATGCCCTTGTGCTACCACTGTACAAGGGCAAAGGTAGCAAGCAATGTTGCACGAATTATCGTGGCATCAACTTGCTGAGTTGTGTAGGCAAGTTGATTGCCGAATCCTGCTCAACCGCCTCGTCAGTCAGGTTGTGGAACCTAACGTGGCGGAAGAGCAATGTGAATTCCGTTCGGGTCGCAGCACTATAGATATGGTGTTTGCGGCTCGTCAGTTGCAAGAGAAGTGCAGAGAACGACACCAGCCATTGTACTCGCTTTTTGTTGATTTCACCAAAGCATTTGATACGGTGAACCGCGAGGCATTGTGGCTGGTGTTGGATAAGTTTGGTTGCCCGCGTAAGTTTGTAAGTTTAATTGAATGTCTGCACAGTGGTATGCGAGCGAGGATGCAGCTGAGTGGAGAGACCTCGGATGACTTTGCAGTTGTCTCTGGTGTGAAGCAAGGCTGTGTCTTAGCTCCTGCCCTGTTTAATATATATCTTCATGCAATGTTGTCCTGTGCTTTTGATGCGGCTTGTGCTTACGGTGTTCGTGTGGAGCACCGTATTGATGGTGGGTTGCTGAACATCCGTCGTTCCGGTGCGAGAACTCTAGTCTGTGAGACAACTATCCATATGTTGCTGTTTGCTGACGACTGTGCGTTGTTTTCACACAGCGCGGATGAGTTGCAGCACATGACAAGTGCTCTGGCTTCGACAGCGGCCAAATTCGGGCTCACCATCAACACAAGCAAAACTGTCTGTCTCTTTCAGCCTTCACGGGAGGTGCAATCTTCAATATTGCCGCGAATCAGCATTGGTGCTGAAGTATTGGAAACCACCTCCCGCTTCTGCTACCTTGGGAGTGTGATGTCGACTGACCAGCAGCTACACGTTGAGTTGCATATTCACGTGTCGAAGGCAGCGGCGACATTCTGGAAGCTTGAGTACCGAGTGTGGAACAACCATCAGCTTAGCATTGGCACGAAGCTGATGGTGTACAAATCCATGGTACTGTCCGTTCTTCTATACGGCAGTGAAACGTGGACGATGTACCGTCGGGATGTGCGATATCTTGAGCGGTTCCATCAGCAGTGTCTGCGACGAATTTTGCGGATCGGTTGGGGCGCCATAGTTGCAGACACGGAAGTGTTGCGTTGAAGTGGGATTTATGCAGTGGACTGCATTCTTTTACTGAGGCACCTGAGATGGCTTGGTCATGTGTGGCGCATGAATTCGACTCGGATACCGAAACAACTCTTATACGGTCAGCTGAGTATAGGGAAGCGGCACGTGGGGAAACCAAAGTTACGTTATCAAGACATGATTAAAGTGAGCCTCACACGTTCTAATCTTGATTGCAGATCATGGGAATCGAAGGCGGTTGATCGGCGCGTATGGCGCGATCTCATCACGGAGGCAGTTGCTGAAGTGCGGGAGAAAGACCTCATGCATGCAGAGAAGAAGCGGCAAGTGCGGAAGCGGCAAGCACCGATGGATTGTAGTTCATCGACAAAGAGTGCATGGTGCTGTAGCACATGCGGTCGCGAGTGCCTGAGTCAGGCAGGCTTAGTGTGCCATGAGCGAGGCCACTCGGAACTACTACCGAAGCGCTGACGGGTTCTGCAGAGAACGTAGGCAGAACCGGCGCAGCGTTGTTAGGTATTCTGCATTCAATTTACTAACCGCGTGCTTACAAGCTGAGTCTCTTCATTGCAGGTGGTAAGTTTTAAATTTTGCCCTAATGCTTTTTCTCTCCCATATAAATGCCTAGTTATACTCTCTTCTATACACTTGCACACGTCACTTAAGCCTATTCGAGTCCTTTTCGAAAACATTTTTGTGTTCGTGGCATTTCCGTAAAGTTTGCCTTCTCACCTCGTGAAGTTATCTCGCATTCTTCTGTAAACAACTTACTTCAGATGCTCATTATTTTAAGATGTATGTCACCCTTTCCCAGTGAGCCATGAGCGAGGCCACTCGGGACCACTACAGAAGTGACGACGGGTCCTGCAGAGAAGGTAGACAGCACCGGCGCAGCGTTTGTAGGCACGCTGCATTCGATTTACTAACCGCGTGCTTGCATGCTAAGTTTCTTTATTTCAGGTGGTGAGTTTTCAATGTTGCCTAAATGCTTTTCTTTCTCATATAAATGTCTACCTGTACTCTATTCCATTTTGCACACTACGCTTAAGCCAATTGTAGTCCATTTCCATGGCATTTTTGTGTTCGAGGTATTCCGTAAAGTATACTTTCTGACCTCACGAACTTATCTAGGATTCGTTTGTAAACAACTTATTACATATGCTATTTAATTAAGGTTTATGTCACCGTTTCCTTATGCATTAATCGAGTTATTTTCTTGTCTCTCTCTCTCTCATATGATTGGCTGTTGTTTGATATCCCCGGTGTGGATGCGCTTGATGTGCAGGTTGTCAAGGTGCCTACCTGTCTATTACCCGCTACCTCGTCCATACTGGCTCCATGAGACAGTTGGTCGTTACTGGAGGGGACGGGGTGCACGGTCTTTGTGGCCGTGTTAGGCTCGAAGAGTGGTTCCATGCACTCAGTATGGAGCGGACTACGGTCCAGCCACCGTCTTGTGTGCGCTTGATTCCCCAAATGCAGCGTGCTTGTGTTTGCCTGTGAAGGAGTGTGGGCCATCCGCATGCCTCCCGGTCTTATTCCTTCGGGTTTACACTGGATATGGGGTGTGTGGTTGGAGTTGTGGGTGGTGCAGCGCAAGCCAGCCATGGTCCCTCTGTAGGCGCAGGCGTCCTGTGGTTTGCCATAGTGACAGGCAAATCCGAAACCGGATGCCGCCAACCACCAAC